>CM076581.1:1105525705-1106268390 GCA_034641835.2 Pinus albicaulis
GTGTTTGATTAAAAGGAAGTTGTACATACAACAGTTATATAACTGCAATGAACAGGGAACTAAATAAAAAGAGAAAACGAAAAGGAGAGTGAGGTTGGATGAATGAGAAAAGAAAAGAGGAAGAGAGGAGTGCTATTCGAAATATACACTGTAATTGAATGAAAGTTTTTAACTGTTTATATTGTTTGTGATGTAATTGGCAAGTCTCCGGAGAAAGATAAAATCCCACTATAAAGTTGAAATGGTAAATTTCTCTGAGTAAATTGATAAAAGAGAAGAGAATGCAGAATTAAAGAAAAAGAAATAATCAATAAGATATGAAGATTGGAGTACAGTAAAAGAAATAAAAGGTACAGAACAGAGCTAATATCCAAGGTAAATCAGCAAATGTTTCTTTATGAAAAAGAGGGATTTGAAGCTTCCTTGCAAGTTGTAGCTTGTAGAATTTGAGGTTGGAGCCTCCTGTAGTTTGGTGCTTACAGAAAACCTGTGGTGAGAGGGAGTTGGAGCTTGCCTTTACATCACAACAATAATAAGACGTGGTTTTCTCCCTTTATGGGTTTCCACTTATATCTGGTGTCTCTATGCATGATGTTTATGTGTTGATCTGGTTTATATCATCTGTTTAATACTTGCTGCTCTCATATTAATTATGTTGTTACATTATATTAATACTTGCTGCTCACATTCTAATACTACTCACATATTAAGTTGAATATGAAATGAAGGTGTAAATAAGTTTTATGAAAAAATTTTAAAAGTCCATGAATGTGTTAAACTGATTCACCCCCCCCCCCCCCTCTCAGTTTAACTAAGGGTTCAACAATTGGTATCCAAGGTAAATCAGAAAATGTTTCTTTATGAAAAAGAGGGAGTTGAAGCTTGCAGAATTTGAGGTTGGAGCCTCCTGTAGGTTGGTGTTTACAGAAAACCAGTGGTGAGAGGGAGTTGGAGCTTGCCTTTACATCACAGCAATAATAAGATGTGGTTTTCTCCCTTTATGGGTTTCCACGTATATATGGTGTCTCTGTGCATGATGTTTATGTGTTGATCTGGTTTATATCATATGTTTAATACTTGCTGCTCTCATATTAAGTCTGTTGTTACATTATATTAATACTTGTTGCTCATATTCTAAGACTACTCACATATTAAGTTGAATATGAAATGAAGGTGTAAATAAGTTTTATGAAAAAGTTTTAAAATTCCATGAATGTGTTAAACTAATTCACCCCCCCCCCCCCTCTCAGTTTAACTAAGGGTTCAACAATTGGTATTAGAGCTAGTTCCTTTGGTGTAAGCTTAATAGCTTGAAGGAGATCTGGTTGAGTCATGGACTATCAAAATGCACCTGTGTTAAATACAACAAACTTTCCTGAATGGAGAGATAAGGTTAAAACAGGTTTAATTACCTATGAACCTGAGGTATGGAAGCTTGTACGTGATGGTTACTGCAAAGACTCACCCATGGTGAAAGAACAACAGAGGAATTCCAAGGAAAAATGTGTGATATATAAAAATCGTCATAACAAGGATCTTGAGTTAATAATGGATTTAACTTCAGCAAAAGTAATCTGGGACAGACTGCATTTCATGCATGGAGTAGACACTAAGGATTGCATTGTCAAGAAGGAGAAGATAATTAAAAAAAAGAGAAATTCATGTCGAAAAGAAGATGTTCAATCAAATGAGGTACCTGCTAGTGTGAATGGTAGTAAGAGCCATGAAGAAATTGCAGCTGAAGAAAAAGCCAAACTTGACACAGCTCTGACTGAAATAGAAAGATTGAAGAATAAAAACAAAGACCTTAAGATATTGGTACAAATATGTGATGAGAGAGAATATGAAGATAGGAAAGAAATTATTGGCCTGAAGACACAGCTTGAAGAGGCAAAGAAAGTAGAAGACACTCCGCTGCAACAAATGAGAGAGAAAAGTCAGGAATGTGAAAGATTGGAAGAAGAAGTAGTGAGCTTAAGAAAGAAATTATAAAAAGCCAAAAGAGAACTATTAATGAATACACCACTAATGAAAGGCTCTGGACAGTTGGACCAGATTCTAAATGCACAAAGTTCACCTCTCATAAAGACTGGGATAGGATATGAAGGAGAAACTAGTCAGTCCAAGGCAGAAGATAACAAGAAAATCATCTTTTTAAAATCTCTAAAGGACAATGAAGCAGCTCAGTAGATTAATACAAAAATAGAAGCCAGCAAGAACAGGATTTGTGAAGAAACAAATAGAATCAAGTAGCAACATGGTAGGACAGAGAATGAGAAGATGAAACAATAAGCTTCTAAAGGCTCATATGCTTCTGAAGATGAATTGAATAAATTTGGAAGATGTCAAAGGAGGTTCTTTCCTACTATGAAAAATAGCACATGTTTCTCTTGTCAAAAACCAGGACATAATGCAGCACAATGTAAGAGAATGCCTATCAACTCCAACCAGAAAAATATGCAGCAAAAGAGAAGAACCCCTCAAGCAAGCAAATGGAAAGGACAATCTTCCACCAAGTACACAAATCATTTCCATGGCCATTTCTATGCATGCAATAATTTTGGACATAAATCTGTTGAATGTAAAATGTATTCAAGAAGGGGAACAAAGTATTATACATCAACTCAAATGTACTATGATAAAATAAGATGTTATGTATGCCTCAAACTTGGTCACAAAGCAAAAGATTGTAATCTTCCATATACATTAAAGAACTCTAGACAGATGATGGGATCAAAGCAAATCAAACAAAACTATGAATTTAAAATAAGTGCAGACATTATGAAGAACCCCAAAAAATTATGGAAGGAAAAGAGAAAGGGGGAGCCTATTATCTCAATAACATAATAAATCCTCCATAGTCTCAGGGGGAGCTGCTCTAGGAAGAAAAGAAAAAATCCATCCAGTAATATATATGAAGCAACATCCCAGGGGGAGAGCAGTTCATAAATAGACCCCATGAAATTAGTCTAAGAAGAGCTCCATGTAATGAGAACAGCTATGAGATCAGGAAGAAAAAGGAAATTCCTCTAAAAGAGAAATATAGAGAAAGAAGATCATCTGAAGTATTAAGTAGCCGACAGATTGATGGAAGAAGAGAAGAGAGCAAGAAGCCATGATGATAGAGGAAACCTCAGAAATGATCATATAAGCTAAGAAGACTTTAGCACATTAAAGTGATGATCACACTATGCCCTAACTGCTAGAATTAACAATGTATCACATTAAGAAGGATGAGTAAGAAAAGCGCCTATCATCAGTTCATTACATCTTTCAAAAGGTCCACTTGGAGAAATGTAGTTAAGTGAGTAATAAATCTTTGAGTAATCAGCCCATGAAGATTCATAGAAAAGAAATTTAAGATGTCTTCCTGAAAATCTTTATGTTAGAACAATTGAATTGAATATAAATCAGCAATGATTCTAGAGCAGTCCTAGAAAGGAACATGCAATGGCTTTCTTTGGAACAGAAGGACAAAAAAAGAAGAGTGGTAAATAATGCCAATATCAGATTCAATATATTGTTGATTGTTGGTGTGAACAGTGGAAAGATAAATAATAGAATTTATGAAGGATGCATCAATTATGGGTTAATGTGCAAGCTGAATTGAAATCTCTGCAAGGTTTATCAAAGTAATATCAATTGGTGCCTACAGAAAATAGATGGGAGTTGGAGCTTCCTTGCAAGTTTTAGCTTGCATAATTGAGGTAGGAGCCTCCTGTAGGTCGGTGCCTACAGAAAATCAGTGGTGAGAGGGATTTGGAGCTTGCCTTTGCATCACAACAACAATAAGATGTGGTTTTATCCCTTTATGGGTTTCCACTTATATCTGGTATCTCTGTGCATGATGTCTATGTGTTGATGTGGTTTATCTAATATGCTTAATACTTGTTGCTCACATATTAAGACTATTGTTACATTAACAAATCTGCTTGATACTTGTTGCTCACATTCTAAGATTACTCACATGTTAAGTTGAACATGAAATGAAGGTGTAAACAAGTGTTAATGAAAAAGTTTTAAAAGTCCATGAATGTGTTAAACTGATTCACCCCCCCCCCCTTCTCAGTTTAACTAAGGGTTCAACACACCCATGCCTAGTGCATTAAGCACCTACACTAGGGTGGGGCCCATAGTGTTATTTTTGGTTGCATGTATATTTTAGTTATCCCTTACTTAAGATGGACAATAAATTGTAATATATTTTCAATGATGACTTGAAATAGTTAACTGAGAGTGATAAACTCGGTTAGCTAGTGGATTTCGAGTTAGAGGTAGTTGGTGAGGCATGTAGAGTAATTCTAGTTGTAACAGAGTTTGAAGTGCAGTGGTGCCTTAGTTAATGCAGGTTGTAATCAGTTTAACTCAGTTAAGTGAGTTAAAATTAGTTGTGATAGTTGTAACTAAAGATACACCAATGAGAGATCAAGTGAATTAAATATTAATTAATTCTCAATCAGTAATATCACATGCAACTAGGGATTTACTATTATTAGCTGCATGCATGTCAGATCCAGTGGAGACCCAGTTGAGATCCTGGTGAAAGGGAAGTTGACTATCAGTTGTAGGATTATTTGGTTGCACACATGAAACCAAACACCCATTGGAGTTCCCATGATACTTGCACAGTCAAGGAAGGCCATAATTCCTATATTTTAGGGATTGCATTCATCAGGGAATGCGCAAGAAAGCCAAGTTGTCTAGAGGTTGAAAATTGGCTATGTGTTGGTCAATTTTGTTCATGACAGTGTGAGACAATTAGCTGAGTACTGGAGGTCTCTTGTGAGAATATTTTTCTATTTAATTGTTTCATGATCCATGTTGAATATAAAATAGAAGATAGTGGGGTTTTTAGCAACAAGATTTCCCCAGGAATTTATTTTTGTTATGTGTGATTTGATTCTTCTTTACTTCTTTATGTGTGATTTGATTTGATTAGCGATTGTGTTTTTAATTCCGCAAAATATTTGTATAAGTGATTCAATATTTAACTTTAGTACATTTTTAGATTGGGTGAATCCAAGATATACATACATGTTTTATAATTTCTACATGGTATTAGAGCACAGGAAATTGCAAAAGTGATGCAAGCGTTAAGTTTGTGACTGGATAGATTTCGAATTTGCATAGAGACTTTCTTGGTGCTACAACTAATTCAAGATCGAAATGGTTGTCAATGGCTTGAGGTTGGAGTATGCACTTGAGGGGATTTCAAACTATATTTCTTGGAAGGATAGGATGGAGGCATTACTCGAAGAAAATTTCTTGAAGGAATTCGTTGACAATGATGTACCTAAACCCGATGTGATGGATGCTGCAAATATTGATGCATGGAAAAATAAAGTGGAAAAGGCGAGAAGGATCCAATTGGAGGGAGTACAAGACCACATTATCTCAAGCCTCCATGGGAAAGCCACACCAAATGCAATGTGGAATTATTTTACGGATCTATTCCAAAGCATCAACAACCATAGGAAATTGGCGCTCAAAGATAAACTCAGGAAGATAAAGATGGAGAAGGGCGACTCCATACCAAAATATCTAACAAAATTTTTCCAATGTCGAGATGAACTGGGGAGCGTTGGTATAACAATCATTAATAATTATTTGGTGAGCTTGTCTCTCCTAGAACTTCCCAATAGTTGGCACAGTTATCAAGGATCTGTCAATGGAAGGGAAACATTTCCAGATTGGGAACGACTGTGGTCGGATTTGGTGCAAGAGGAGTTCAAATGGGACACTAGAGATGGATCTTCATCTAAGAATGAGGATGAATAGGATTGCACTTTTTCTGCTAAGGCGAAGAAGGGGAAGGGGAAGAAATTCCATTCCAAATCTGAGTCCAAGAATGGCAAGAAGCAGGACATGTCCAAGGTGATGTTTTTTCACTATCATGAGCATGGCCATTTTGCTACTAACTGTCCACAAAAGAAGAACAACAACAAGGTTGGAGGATCTGCAGCTGGTGAGGCTCTTGCCTCGCAATTTGAGCCTGACTTCTCATTGATCGCATGCATGGTGTCAAGTGCATTAGGATTTGTGTGGTATTTGGATAGTGGCACTTCCTTTCACATGGCGAGAGACAAGGAACTTTTTAGTGACTTGGAGGAAAAGGATCTCCAAATGCATATTGAAATGGGTGACGACGGGTGGTATAGTGATACCAAAATTGGTACCATTACCTTCCATAGGTATTCAAGTAAACCCTTTCAATTAAAATATGTAATGCATGTACCAGTTCTGAAGAAACATTTAGTCTCAGTCACAATGTTGGAGGATAGAGGCTATGATGTTTTTTAGTGAAGGAAAACCTTTCTTGTGACATGTAACAATAGGACAAGCCAAGAGGATATGGATTCGAGTTAAGAATATCTACAAGCTAGAGGTAGATGGTTGCGTAGCAATGATGGGAAAGGAAGATCAAGTCGTGAGATGTGATGAGGGCGAATTATGGCACAGGAGATTGGGCCATCTTCACCATGGAGCCTTGAAATTCATGCAGCAGATTTCTACTGGTCTTCCCAAGGGTACACTTGCACAGTTAGACACATGCAAGGGATGTACTATGGGAAAATATGTAAGGGCCACCTTTCACAAGAAGTAGAACCGAGCTTCACGGATCCCTGAGAGATTTCACATACACATGTGTGGACCATTCTCTATTTCTTCGACAGCAAAGCAAAAGTACTATGTAATATTTGTTGATGACTTTTCTCATAAGTGTTGGATCTTCTTCATACAGAAGAAAGATCAGACATTCTCTAAGTTATTAGAGTTGTTAGCACTGATATTTGCATCCCACCTATCCCACCTTATTTTACTCTACTTTCACATCATCTCTGTCATTTTCATTGACCTCGATATATTTCTTAACCATTTTTCCCAAGGGTGCCCAAGTCATCATTGTTCACAAGCCCCAAACCATAATTTCCTGTCCCACTAAGCTAGGGTTTACTATGGAAATGAGACATTTGAGAAGAGGAGGCATAAGGTAGGCCATATCAGTAAGTATGAGATCATTTCAAACTCATAAACATCATGTCTCCATAATTTCCAGGAAATCATTCCAAGATTCAAGCCATTCGCCACTCATAGGGTCAGTTTTACTTTAAACTATATTTTCGACCAAGAAGAGATGAATTTGAAAAAAGTGAGAGAGATTTTTGTCCATCATAGGTCCAAGAAGAAAAACCACATTCATTTTTTATACATGTGTCAGGGTTTTATAGAAATGTTAAAAATACAGGTGCTACAGGAGAGTTGCTGCACTTCTAGAGTGAAATTGGAAAAAGACAGTTTTCTCATAGCTAGAGTGTACAAATTACTTGTTTGATGAGTCAAATGATAACTAGATAGAGAGATATTTCCAATGAGATATCATGAGATCAATTTGGAGTTGAGGAAGCCCTCCAAAACTTGCCTGCGACATCACTCTTCATTTCTGCACCTTCATTCAACACTTTTTTACCAGTCTTGGGAAAATAAATTTTTGACAAGGCAAATAAACTCCAAATAGAAAAAAATGTATATTTGGAAAGTAGACAGGATAATATTTCCAATGAGCTATCTTGGGCCCAATTTTGACACTGGGAAGGCTTCCAAATGTGGTCTACAAAAAGGTGTTGCAGGGACATTACGTTTTTGAGAGGGGTTGGTACGTGTTTACTCTAGTCGCTACGTGTTTGCTCTGGACGTTGTGTGTTTGCTCAGAAAGATAAAAAACCTTCTCACAGTCTTCCAATTTACTATTTCATGCTAAATTTTTCCACAAGGGTTCTTCAAAGCTTCATTCACCAGTAAGTAAACAAAGCCACCTTCTATTTGATATATGGTTGTGTTTCAAATCAAATTCAAACCTATTTCTAAATCAATAAAACCTATGCTTATTGAAATCTAATTCAATCCCTAAACTTAATCCCTAAATTTCACACATTCTCCCTCACATCCCTAAAATCATTCTCCTTTTTCCCTATCCACACTCCCTAAAAAATCTCATTCCTAATAGCCCTAAGTCCTAGGGTTACTTACCTAGGCTCCCTTCATATTCCTATTTCCTTCATTTCCCAAAAATCCCCTTCACTTCATACTCCTTCATTTCATTCCATCATCCCTAGGGTTTTTGACACCACATATCATGGCAACCTAGGAGAGGTGAAATTAGTAAGCTTAAGAGGGCTGATTTGGACACATTGGTACAAATTATCAGTTTGGCCATAGGTGGGTGTTTTCCCCACAGAATGTGGAAGGGGCCATGCCTTATTCATCAAAAAAACAGGTGGAAAAATGAAAGGAAAAGGCTAAAGAGCCAATCATTGATGAGTAGGAGGATAAACATGAAATAGAGCAGGAGTTTCAGCTGATTGACCTAGATGAGGAAGATGAGAAAAAAATAATTAATGCTGCAATCAAAGGCAAAGAAGCAAATATTAGTGAACTCCAAGCTAATCTTGATAGAGCAAAATATGTGATTGATTTTCTTGAGCAAGAAAAACAACAGTTGAAAACCAAGTAAGTCATCAATTAGTAAATACCATCCAAGTACAAAGAGAGGTAGAAAAGGCTAAGGCCTTGTTGGAGGATACCTTGGAAATATTTGGTGAGATTGATGATGAGGAGGATCATCCTCCAAGATGGAGACCAAGGACTAGAGGGCTGAAAATATCTCTAGCCCTTGAGAGACAGAGAGAAGCTGAGTTGGCAAAGCAGCTCACACCAAGTGAGTTGCTTGCCTTAGAGATTAGCAAGTATAGGGAATCATGGCTTGATAGAGCCAATGTGAATCTAGAGAGGTCTATAGAAAAGGCCAAAAAGGACAATGACATTCAGAATAAATTGACAAATCACTATGCCATGAGGAACAAAATTGCAAGGGCCGAGCTCAAACGAGCCCACGCAAAAATTCAAACTTTCACCAAGAAAAAGGAGAAGGAGAGGTTAAATATACTTGTTCAGGTGTCTCTTCATGCCTTAATCACTTGAGAAGAAATTATCCTCACAATTTTGGCAAATTTTTGGCACACTTGGCACTTCAGTGCATTTTTGGCTTTTTGAGTAATTTTGGCACACAAAAATTCTGCCAAATGTGCAACAACGTGGGCACTGCGCTCTTTTTTGGGGAATCCAAATGAAAAATGGCCACCACCATCATGTTTAGAATCATGAAGAAATTAACCCTTTAAATTTTCAGAAAAATTGGAGGAGAACTGGTCCCTCAAAAGTGCAAAAAACTACAAAATTTTCATGTTTCTGCCTCCTTTTTTACTTGGTCACTGCGCGTTTACCAGTCTTGGGAGATTGACTTTTTGACAGGTCAAATGAGCACCATTTTTCAAACTAGAGGTGTATTTCGAAACTCAACTCGGAGAGCTTTCTAATGAGCTATCATGGAGCTGATTTGGACACTGGAAGGCACTCAAAAGTTTCTTGAAAAAGAGGTTATTTTCCCTGTTAGGGCACTGCGCGTTTGCTAGGAAAATGTATTTTTCACAATCTTTAGCAAATTTTGAAGTTTCACTCCAATTCGACTTTGTACTTGGGAAAATGAAGAAATTACTAATGTAAATGGTCATGGTCAACGTAAATGTTATTTTTTTACCTTTATCTATGGTAGATACATTAGGTGAGTCTTCTAGAGGTCAAATGAATCAGTTTCCTCTCTTTTAGAGGCAAATTGTTAGGTCTTCCTAGTCTTCAGTTTCTTGTTTGGAAGTAGGTGAAATTGATTCCTATCTCATGGATTTGACTCCTTGAGGCTAGGGAGAGTGGTTTTGAGTTCTATATGATGTATTTTCTCAGTCATTGTAATGGTTGGACTCACTTGGAGGTTTGGCATCTCAAGAGACATAATTTTGTATCAGTTTTGGCCTGGACATTAATCAAATTTGCAGCTATTTTTATGGGATCCATGTGGTATTGTGTTTAGTTTCAGTTTCTTATTTTGTGCTCATATGTTAGAATTTTTTGTGTATTTCATCCATAATTTCATTGCTATTAAGTGAATGTTTTCAAGTTAGATGAACATAATCCATAATTTCAATGCTCTGTTTTGGGCAAACATTCATAATTTGTAATTTCTTTAGTTTAGAAAGAAAACATGATTTCACCGTGCTCTTTATAGATCCTCACCTATCTTAATCATCCCACTCATCGAAAACCCTAAAGTGCTAAATAGTGTACCTACCTTGCTCCATATAACACCCTGCAAATCTTGACCTAATTTCCTTGCTTTGACTGTTTGACTCCTCCTGATCCAGAAAAACCCTATACAATCAAAATCAAAACCCTGAGATACTATACCTAGCCTAATATATTGTTTCCTCAGTCATTTTTGTTGTGATCCTTATGGAGAGAGCCCTCTCCTGGCCTAGTAGGGATAGCTACTTGGCCAAGTGTGGTTTGAGGTTACCTTGGAATTGCCTTCTTTAGCCTGAGGTTCAATCCGAGTGATAACTTCTTGGTGACTCCACTGGGGAATAGAAAAATATCATGTCTTCCTTGGGAAAGAACAAAAAAGTTTAGATTTGATTGCTGATGGTGGACAACAATCAAAATCATATGAAGGTTGAACTCTTCACCTGGTGACTCCAACTTGATGGTGGCTCCACTGGCTAAATGAAGGACTTAGATGTCGTTTCTATTTATTCAAGCTATTCATGTATCGACTTTTCTAATCTTCCTGATTTTCCCAATCAACTACCGAAAGATGCATATTTTTTTAGAAATGGCCCTATATTTAACCGAGAAGATCTGACTTTGGCTCTTAAACATGTAGCCAATTTTAAAAAATTGTTGAACTCCTTCGAGTCAAACAAGAAGATGTCTTCATCAAATTATTCTATGATTCATTTCAAGGTAAATGTAGACAATGGATTGAAAATTTGTCTGTCAGATCTATTAAGCCATTTGTAGAGTTGTGGCATATCTTTCGAGAAACATGGATGGAGAAGGAAGAATTCGAAATAGAGGCGGCCTCTATTCAAGGATTTAGAGAATGGGAAGATATGTGCACAGATGATGAGGTATATGAGAACTTTGCTTCATCTCTTTCTTCTTATCTGAAGTCCTGTCAATGTAACCATGAAATTAAGCTCAATTTTTTGAAAGATTTTGCCATCAAAATTGAAAAATATCTAGCTGAATTGGAGACCCAAATATAGTCCCAGGATCTGGACTTTCAAGTCCTATTTTTTTGGAACCTTTTCCAGTAGAAGGAAAGAAAGGTAAGGCTGCCCTAGGATGTTTGCATTGGCAGTTTGCAGTTGGAAGCATGTATTGAGGAGTTGGGGTAGTAGAGAGAGTATGGTTTTTATGATTTTGTTGCAACATATATGGAATATTTTTTCAGTTTAAATGATAGACCAGATTGTCTTTTACAAAGCCAAAGACATTGTGTACATGTATGGCTATCAAAATGCCCAATTGTGTTCTGGTTCAAGCACTACCAAGCATAATTATTGTTATAGTTGCTTGATTGGCTAATATGGCATTACAACATCACTTGATCTAGTGATTCTGTAGTAGATTAGAGTAGGTTGTTATCATTTCAGTTTGATTTTATTTTATTTTCAGCAAGTGTTAACAGAATTCATCAAGGTTAGAAGCCCGAGGTGAAGGCCCTAAGGCTTTGATGATCTGTTAGTGTGGGTTGAATTTTGCAGTGTTTTTTTAGTTTCAGTTTTAGTTTCATTTTATATATTGGACTCCATGCCCAATCGATAAGGCACTAATCTACAAATTCAGAGATTTGCGGTTCTAGACACCTCCTTTGAAGCTATCTTCCCTAGTTGGAGCCGATGTTAGCAACGATATTTGCATCCCACCTATCCCAATTTATTTTACTCTACTTTCACCTCATCTCTGTCATTTTCATTGACCTCGCTTCATTTCTTAACCATTTTTCCCAAGGGTGCCCAAGTCATCATTGTTCACAAGAACCAAACCCTAATTTCCTATCCCACTAAGCTAGGGTTTGCTATGGAAACAAGACATTTGATAAAAGGAGGCATAAATTAGGTCATATCAGTAAGTATGAGATCATTTCAAACTCATAAACATCATTTCTCCATCATTTTCTAGGAAATAATTCCAAGAGTCAAGCCATTTGCCACTCATAGGGCCAGTTTTACTTTAAACTATGTTTTAGAAAAAGAAGAGATGAATTTGACAAAAATGAGAGAGGCTTTTGTCCATCATAGGCCCATGAAGAAAAATCTCCTTCAATTTTTACACAACTATCAGGTTTTTATAGAAATTTTAAAAATACGGGTGCTACAGGAGAGTTACTGCACTTCTGGAGTGACCTTGGAAAAAAAAGGTTTTCTCATAGCTGGAGTGTCCAAATTACTTGCTTGATGATTCAAATGATAGCTATACATAGATTTATTTCTTGACCTATCATGAGCTCAATTTGGAGTTGAGGAAGACCTCCAAATTTTTCCTGCAACATCAATCTGCATTTCTGTACCTTCATTCAACACTTTTTTACCAGTTTTGGGAAAATTAATTTTTGACAAAATAAATCAACTCCAAACATAAAAAAAAATGTATATTGGGAAATCATAAAGGATAATATTTCCAACGAGCTATCCTGGGCCCAATTTGGACACCGAGAAGGCCTCCAAATGTGGTCTGCAAAAAGGTGTTGCAGGGACGCTGCACGTTTGAGAGGGGTCGTTGCATGTTTTCTCTAGTCGCTGCCTATTTTCTCTGGACGCTGCATGTTTACTCAGAAAGATAAAAACCTTCTCACAGTCTATCACTTCACCATTTCATGCTAAATTTTTCCACAAGGGTTCTTCAAAGCTTCATTCACTAGTAAGTAAACAAAGCCACCTTCTCTTTGATATATGATTATGTTTCAAGTCAAATTCAAACCTATTTCTAAAGAAAGAAACCAAATGCTTATTTAAATATAATTAAATCCCTAAACCTAATCCCTAACTTTCACACATTCCCCCTCACATCCCTAAAAGTATTCTCCCTTTTCGCTATCCCCATTCCCTAAACAATCTCATTCCTAATAGCCCTAAGTCCTAGGGTTACTTAGTTAGGCTCCCCTCATATTCCTATTTCTTTCATTTCCCAACAATCCCCTTCACTTCATACTCCTTCATTTCATTCCATCATCCTTAGGGTTTTTGACACCACATACATCATGGCAACCTAGGAGAAGTGAAATTAGTAAGCCTAAGAGGGTTGATTTGGACACATTGGTACATACTTATCAGAGAGGTCATAGGCAGGTGTTTTCCCCACAGAATGTGGAAGGTACCATGCCTTATTCATCAAAAAATCATGTGGACAAAGGCAAGGCAATGGCTAAAGAGCCAATCATTGATGAGCATGAGGATAAACATGAAACAGTGTAGGAGTTTCAGCTAATTGACCTAGATGAGGAAGATGAGAAAAAAATCATTAGTGCTACAATGAAAGGAAAAGAAGCAAAGATTAGTTAACTCCAATATAATATTAACAGAGCAAAATATGTGATTGATTTTCTTGAGGAGGAAAATCAACAGCTGAAAACCAAGCAAGTCATCAATGAGGTAAAGACCATCAAAGCACAAAGAGAGGCAGAAAATGCTAACGCCTTGGAGAAGACCTTGGATATATTTGGTGAGATTGATGATGAGGAGGATCAGCCTCCAAGATAGAGACCAAGGACTAGAGGGTTGAAAAGAGCTCTATCCCTTGAGAGACAGAGAGAAGCTGAGTTGATAGAGAGAAGCCTTATATATTAGCAAGGACAGGGAATCATGGCTTGATAGATCCAATGTGAATCTAGAGAGGTTGCTAGAGAAGGAAAAAAATGACAATGAAATTCAGAGGAAAAATGACAAAGCACTATGTCAAAAGGAACAAAATTGCAAGGGCCAAGCTCAAACGAGCCCATGCAAAAATTCAAACTTTGACAAAGCAAAAGGAGAAGGAGAGGTTAGATATAATTTCTGAGGTGTCTCTTCATGCCTCAAGCACTTGAAAAGCAAGTATACTCACAATTTTGGCAAATTTTTGGCACACTTTGCACTTCAGTCCATTTTTGGTTTTTTGAGTAATTTTGGCACACATAAATTCTACCAAACGCGCAGCGACTTGGGCACTGCACTCTTTTTTGGGGAATCCAAATGAAACATGGCCACCACCATCATGTTCATAATGATTAAGACATCAAACCTAGCAATTTTTAGAAAATTTGGAGGAGAACTGGTCCCTCAAAAGTGAAAAAAACTACCAAATTTTCATGTTTCTGCCTCCTTTTTGACCTGGTCGCTACACGTTTACCAGTATTGGGAGATTGACTTTTAGATAGGTCAAACAAGCACCATTTTGGAAACTGGAGGTATATTTGGAAACTAGACTCGAATGTCTTTCCAATGAGCTATCATGGAGCTGATTTGGACACCGGGAAGACACTCAAAAGTTGCTTTCACAACAGGCTATTTTTCCTGTTAGGGTGCTGCGCGTTTGCCTGGAAAATGTATTTTTCACAATCTTCAGCAAATTTTGAAGTTTCACTCCAGTTTGAATTTTTTCTTGGGAAAATGAAGAAATTAGTGATGTAAATGGTCATGGTCAATGTAAATGTCATGTTTTTACCTTTATCTAAGGTAGAGATACATTAGGTGAGTCTTCTGGAGGTAAAATGAATCGGTTTCCTCTCTTATAGAGGCAAATTGTTAGGTCTTCCTAGTCTTCAGTTTCTTGTTTGGTAGTAGGTGACAATGATTCCTATCTCATGGATTCGAATCCTTGAGGCTAAGGAGAGTGGTTTTTAGTTCTATATGATGTATTTTCTCAGTCATTGTAATGGTTGGACTCACTTTGTGGTTTGGCATCTCAAGAGACATACTTTTGTATCAGTTTTGCCCTGGACATTAATCAAATTTGCAGCTATTTTTATGGGATTCATGTGGTATTGTGTTTAGTTTCAGTTTCTTCTTTTGTTCTCATATGTCAGAATTTTTTGTGTATTTCATCCATCATTTCATTGTTATTAAGTGAATTTTTTCAAGTTAGATGAATAGAATCCATAATTTCAATGCTTTGTTTTGGGTAAACATTCATAATTTGTAATTTCTTCAGTTTAGAAAGAAAACATGAATTCACCATGCTCTTTCTAGCTCCTCACCTGTCTTAATCATCCCACTCATTTAAAACCCTAAAGTGCTAAACATTGTACCTACCTTGCTCCATAGAACACCCTGCATATCTTGACTAATTTCCTTGCTTTGACTGTTTGACTCCTCCTGATCCAGCAAAACCTTATACAATCAAAATCAAAACCCTGAGCTACTATACATAGCCTAATATCTTCTTTCCTCAGTCATTTTGGCTATGATCCTGATGGAGAGAGCCCTCTCCTGGCCTAGTAGGGCTAGCTACTTGGCTAAGCGTGGTTTGAGGTTACCTCGGAATTTCCTTCTTTAGCCTGAGGTTCAATCCGAGTGATAACAAGTTTTTAAGGCACTGGTGGAGAAAGTGTCGGGGAAGCAAGTGAAGGCCCTTAAGAGCGATAATGGTGGAGAATACATCTCTAATGAATTCAAGAACTTCTACAGCAAATAAGGAATTTGAAGGGAACTCATAGTGCCTCATAACCCACAACATAATGGGGTCGCGGAGAGGAAAAACATAACTATTGTGGGTGCAGCAAGAGCGATGTTGCATGATCAAGGCCTATCGATGCATCTGCGAGTGGAAGCATGCAATACTACAGTATTTTTTCAAAATTGTTTTCCTCATAGGATACTTGGCATGAGTACACCCGAAGAGGCTTTCACTGGTAAGAAACATGATGTTTCACACTTTAAGATTTTTGGCTCATCTATTTATGTGCAAGTGACAAAGGACGCCAAGAAGAAGATGGAACTGACAGCTGAGATTTGGATTTTTGTGGGGTACACTGAAACACCCCATAATTATCATGTGTATTTTCCAAACAGTAGAATGAATGTTATGTGATGAGATATAAAATTTGATGAGGATAAATCCATGCGTCTTTCCCTTGAGAGGGAGCTAGACTTGCATGCAGAGGAGGAATTGCTAGTTCCTAAGGATGAGCCTCAGGTTATCGATCAACCACGTGAGGAGGTTCATGGAGTGGAGGAAAACACTCATGCAGATCCATCCATCAGAAATGGAAAAAGGCGCACCACAGAAGTTGATAGATTGAGACTTGATGCTACAAAGAATGTAGGAGCCCCTACTTCATAACGTAGACAGAGACATTCTCCTAATTGATTTACTGAATAGATGGCTCTTATGAGAAAATGTATTGTGACTGAACCATATTCCTTTCAGGAATCAGTGCAGCAACCAACTTGGGTCGATGAAATGGTGGAGGATTATGACTCCATTGTCAATATCAGTGCATGGGAGATATTCCCAAGACCGGTCGACAAATTAATGGTTGGATCGAGATGGATCTACAAGGTAATGTAGAAATTTGTTGAATAATAAATATTTGTCCACCGATATTATCCTGATCACATATCAATTCGAATTCATATGCAACACATAATCTCTTCCACTCAGATCATCACACATGCAGAAATAAAAACAAGCGATATGCGATCAAAAGATCATCAAAACATCACACACATTACACAGTATGTATGGGGAAAGCTTATGGTTGAAAACCCCTCAGCTATTCTGTATATTATAATGGAGAGAACATGTAATAGTACATAGTACAATACTCCTCACAAGTACTCAGTACTATCTCGTTAAGTTACACACAAACTAGCTTGGTTTTGAACAAGTCACAGGTTCAAAACACATCCACTAATTGCCTGCCTCTATTGCGCAATCAAGGCTGGTCTAATGAGAGATCCAAGGTTAGAATCTCCTTGGCTTGACAGCGCAATCATCATGGGAAATTCCTCCAAGTGTGGTGCAAATCTCATGCACAACTGATGTCACAACTGATAGCTATCTTAACCCTTTCATCTACCTCTTTCACTGGTCTCCACTGAACTGTCCATGCACTGTAGTGAACTGATGTGTTCTTGAGTTGAATAATGAGTTAATAATTAGTGAATTAAATAATATTTAATTCAATCCACTCATTACTAGTTGATTAGCTAGTTAAACTAATCACAACTAGTTCAACTAAGTTAAACCGAACACAACTCCACCAACTGTCCCATCAACTCCACCAAACTTCTGCCACTGAAGTCCTAACTGAAGTCAACCATGCATGAGCTCACCAAACCCCTAGGAATAGCATAATTCATCTGTCAGATGCATGAGCCACTTCTATAGCTCCAACTGAAGTGCTCCAAGAGAGTAAACTGAAGTTTAGACTTCTATTTTTAGGATAGGCAGTCTCAAAATAGACTTCGACCTAAATGTCTAAAAATAGAGGTCCATCTATTTTTACCAACATGACCAATACTCCAAGAATAGCATACTGCAACTCCCAGACCATGCTCCATATGTCTAAAAATAGACATAGTCTAAAAATAGACTTTGCGCCAAAAATAGCCTGCGGGCCCACTTAATGAAGGCGACTTCATTTCACTAAGCTCCATCATCTTGCTGCATTTTCAACACTCCCTCTCAGCAAGATATGGATTATCTGCAACCCCTATCCTGCCTCTATGGAATTCGAACTTGCTCCTGGTGAGCGCCTTCGTCAGGATGTCGGCATCCTGATCCTCCGTGGGAACATATGAAAGCATCATGATTCTCCGCTGAACACAATCTTTGATATGATGATACCCGATGTCGATGTGTTTGGACCTATCATGAAATACTGGATTAGCCGAGAGTTTAATGCAACTCTAGTTATCACAGTAGATCACTGTAGGCTCCAAATGCAACCTGAACAATCCTGCGAGGATCTTCCTCATCCAAATAGCCTCGCATGCAGCCAAGCTTGCTGCCATGTACTCGACCTCTGCTGAACTGAGTGCCACGGATCTCTGCTTCCTGCTGTACCAGGAAACTGCTGTCGACCCAATGCTGAAAACTCCTCCAGATGTGCTCTTTCGGTCCATTGGGCTCCCTGCCCAATCTGCATCAGTGAAGCCGGAAAGCTTCGCTCCATCCTCCTGTCTGTACCATAGACCATATCCCGATGTGCCACTAAGATAATGCAATACATGCTTGCCTGCCTTCCAAAAGAGCTTGGTAGGCTTAACCATAGCTTGCGAAATTTGGTTAACTACATAGCATATATCGGGTCGTGTATTGACCAAATACATAAGCGACCCCACCAACTGTCAATAGACAGTGGCATCCACTACCTCCGCTGAAGTAGCATCCTCCTTCCTCCAACCACCAGGAAGAGTAGTGTCAACAGGCTTGCAACCATGCATTTTGAACCTCTCCAGAATCTCCCGGGCATACTTGCCCTGAAAAACAAACAATCCTCCACTGCACTGCCAAATCTCCAATCCCAGGAAATAATGAAGGAGGCCCAAGTCCTTCATCTCGAACTCTCTAGCAAGGTCCTCCTTGCATGAAAGTATCAACAGCTCATCACCCGTCAAAATCAGATCATCTACATACAGTACAATGATCAGCAGCTTCCCCTCCACCACAATCTGGTACAGGTTAGGATCCACCTCACTCTTGGAAAATCCAAACCCGGTGAAATAACTGTCAATCCGTGTGTACCAAGCACGAGGTGCTTGCTTCAGCCCGTACAGTGCTCTCTTGAGTCGGCACACATGCGACTCACTGCTGAAGATCTCAAAACCTTTAGGCTACTCTATGTACACCTCCTCCTCAATGACTCCGTTGAGGAACGCAGTCTTCACATCTATCTGATGGATGTTCCATCCCATCTGCGCTGAGAGAGCTAGGATCGTCCGTATGGAAGAGTACCTTGCGACAGGTGCAAAGGTCTCCTCATAATCGATCCCCTCGATTTGTGAGAAGCCACGGGCGACAAATCTCGCCTTGTACTTCTCCACACTCCCGTCAACCGCCTGCTTCACTTTGTAGATCCATCGCGAACCCACCACTGATTTCCCCTCTGGTCTTGGGACAATCTCCCATGCACTGTTTCTGACGATCGAATCATATTCTTCGATCATGGCATCAACCCATGCGGGTTCCTCCACAGCTTCCTCAAAAGAGGATGGCTCCATCACAACACATTGACTCACAAGAGCCATGTATCCAGTGTACCGATCCGGTGACTGCCTCTGTCTGCGTTGTGTTGTAGGTGGTCCTACAACCTTCTCTGCATCTCGAGCCAGTCGCTCAGCTTCTGTAGTGCGCATGCGCCCTCTGATGGTTGGCACTGCATGGGTGGTTTCTTCCACCTCCTGAACTTCCTCTTGTGGCTGATCCACATCCGGAAGCTCCTCCTTAGGAACTAACAGCTCCTCATCTACATGCAAGTGTAGCTCCCTCTCAAGCGAACACTGCATGGCTTTCTCCTCCTCAAATTTTATATCTCGTCGCACAACAGTCTTTCGACTGTCTGACAAATACACCCGATAGTTGTGAGGTGTATCGGTGTACCCCACAAATATTCCAACCTCAGCAGTTGGATCCAGCTTCCTTCTCGCATCCTTCGTCACATGCATGTAGACAGGAGAACCAAAAATCCGAAAATGGGAAATATCAGGCCTCTTGCCAGAATAAGCCTCCTTCGGTGTACTCATGCCAAGAACCTTGTGAGGACAACGGTTCTGCACATACACTGCTGTATTGCATGCCTCGGCCCACAAGTGAAGGGGTAGGCTTTGATCATGCAACATCGCCCGTGCAGCACCCACGATCGTTCTGTTCTTCCGCTCAGCCACCCCGTTCTGCTGTGGGTTATGGGGTGCGATGAGCTCTCTCCGAATCCCTTCTGCGCTGCAAAAGTCTTTGAATTCAGCCGAGATGAATTCACCGCCATTGTCGCTCCTAAGAGCCTTCACATGCTTCCCCGATTCCTTCTCTACCAGCGCCTTGAATTCACAGAACTTAGAAAATGTCTCGCTCTTCTTCTGCATGAAGAAGATCCAGCACTTCCGAGAGAAATCATCAACAAAGATCACATAGTACTTGTGCTTTGCTGTCGAAGCTATAGAGAAAGGACCACACACGTCTGTGTGAACTCTCTCAAGGATCGTCGTGGCACGACTATCCTTCTCGTGAAAGGTGGCTTTCACATACTTCCCAAGGTACACCCCTTGCACTGATCTGACTGCGCAAGAGTGCCCTTAGGAAGCCCAGTAGAAATCTGCTGCAGGATCTTCAAAGCTCCATGGTGAAGGTGGCCCAATCTCCTGTGCCACAACTCGCCCTCATCATCCCGGCTCACCACTTCTCCCGCCTTGCATGCCATTGCTGCGCAGCCATCTACTTGCAACTGATAAAGGTTCTTGACTCGAACCCCTATCTTCCGAGTCTCACCAGTAGTCTTACTGCGCAGGAAGGCTTTTCCTTCGTTGAAGACCACATCATACCCCTTGTCTTCCAACATTTCCACAGAGATCAGGTTCTTCATCAATCCTGGAACATGCAAAACTTCCTTCAATATGAATGGTTTACCAGACTCCCTCTCAAAGGAAATGGTACCGATACCAGTCGCACTGTATCTACCATCATCGCCCATCTCGATGTGCACTCCAAGATCTTTTTCCTCCAGATCTGAAAACAGATCTCGATCTCCAGTCATGTGAAACGACGCACCACTGTCCAAGAACCAAACTGATCCCGCCATACTTGAGACCAAGCATGCGATCAGTGAAAAATCCAGTTCAAATTGAGAAGCCAATGCCTCTCCCGCTGCAGATCCGACAGCCTTCTTATTTTTCTTCTTCTGCGGACAATTTGTGGCATAGTGTCCATGCTAGTGACAGTGAAAACACTTCACCTTGGACATGTCTTGCTTCTTGCCTTTCACACCAGACTGAGAAGCCTTCTTGCTCTTCCCCTTCTTTGCTTTGGCAGCCAAAGCACAATTTTCTTCATCAGATACCTTTGATGAAGATCCGTCCCTGGTAGTCCTCCTTATCTCCTCCTGCATGAGATCCGCCCAAAGGTGCTCCCATCCCGGCAACTTCTCACGACCATTGACACTATCTTGATATGAATTCCAAGCCTTCGAAAGACCAAGGAGAGCCAGGTCCACCATGTCCTCATCTTCGACAGTCACCCCCACACTTCCCATCTCATCTCTGCATTGAGTGAACTTCGTGAGGTACTTGGCGATACTGTCGCCTTTCTCCATCTTGATGTTTCTGAGCTTATCCTTGAGCGCTAGCTTCCTTTGGTCACTCTTACTCTGAAATAGATCTGTCAACGCTTTCCACATTAAATATGGAGAAGATTTTCCATGCAGGTTGGATACAATGTGATCCTTTACGCCCTCCAACAAAATCCTTCAACATTTTTCCATCTTCTTTTGCCAAGCTTCGACTTCAGCAGGATCAGTGGGCTTTTGGACATCCGTATCTACGAAATCCTTCAGTCCATTATCTTCTAATACTTCCTCCATGCGATCTTTCCATGCAACATAATTCGAACTGCCTTCAAGAGCATATTCGAGTCGCAAACCGTTGAAAGACATTTTCAACTCCGGCACCAAGAAAACAAACTGCTACAAAATTCGAATTCCAAGCTCAAAGCTCAACCGCTCTTGATCTGTGAGAAAAAATTATTTCTAGCACAGAGATCGACTGCAGGGGCATTTACTAGATGTATCACCTTTCAAATGAAAGGATGGATCCAGAGGCTAACTGGCCCGCATGCAGACTCTGTCTACCGAAATAAGTTTGTAATCACTGTGATGATCAATCTCTGCTCCGATAGCTCCGATACCATGTAGAAATTTTCTGAATAATAAAGATTTATCCACCGATATTATCCTGATCACATATCAATTCGAATTCATATGCAACACATAATCTCTTCCACTCAGATCATCACACATGCGGAAATAAAAACAAGCGGTATGCGATCAAAAGATCATCAAAACATCACACACATTACACAGTATGTATGGGGAAAGCTTATGGCTGAAAACCCCTCAGCTATTCTGTATATTATAATGGAGAGAACATGTAACAGTACATAGTACAATACTCCTCACAAGTACTCAATACTATCTCGTTAAGTTACACACAAACTAGCTTGGTTTTGAACAAGTCACAGGTTCAAAACACATCCACTAATTGCCTGCCTCTATTGCGCAATCAAGGCTGGTCTAATGAGAGATCCAAGATTTTAATCTCCTTGGCTTGATAGCGCAATCATCATGGGCAATCCCTCCAAGTGTGGTGCAAATCTCATGCACAACTGATGTCACAACTGATAGCTATCTCAACCCTTTCATCTACCTCTTTCACTGGTCTCCACTGAACTGTCCATGCACTGTAGTGAACTGATGTGTTCTTGAGTTGAATAATGAGTTAATAATTAGTGAGTTAAATAATATTTAATTCACTCCACTCATTACTAGTTGATTAGCTAGTTAAACTAATCTCAACTAGTTCAACTAAGTTAAACCGAACACAACTCCACCAACTGTCCCATCAACTCCACCAAACTTCTGCCACTGAAGTCCTAACTGAAGTCAACCATGCATGAGCTCACCAAAACCCTAAGAATAGCGTAATTCCTCTGTTAGATGCATGAGCCACTTCTGTAGCTCCAACTGAAGTGCTCCAAGAGAGTAAACTAAAGTTTAGAGTCCAAATATTATTAAGGGTAAATAATATTTGACTTTTCTATTTTTAGGATAGGCAGTCTAAAAATAGACTTCGACCTAAATGTATAAAAATATAGGTCCATATATTTTTACCAACATGACCAATACTCCAAGAATAGCATACTGCAACTCCCAGACCATGCTCCATATGTCTAAAAATAGACATAGTCTAAAAATAGACTTTGCGCCAAAAATAGCCTGTGGGCCCACTTAGTGAAGGAGACTTCATTTCACTAAGCTCCATCATCTTGCTGCATTTTCAACAGGTAAAGCAAGATACATATGGAAGTGTGGAGAAATACAAGGCCAGATTTGTGGCCCTGGGATTCTCACAAATCAAAGGGATAGATTATGATGAGACTTTTACACATGTTGCAAGGTACTCTTCCCTAAGATCCATCCTTGCACTCTCGGCACAAATGGGCTGGCGTGTTCATCAGATGGATGTGAAAATTGTGTTTCTCAATGGGATCATTGAGGAAGAGGTGTACATAAAGCAGCCTGAAGGTTTCGAGATCTTCAACAGTGAGTCACATGTGTGAAGACTCAAAAGAGCACTGTATGGGCTGAAGCAAGCACCCTGTGCTTGGTACACTCAGATAGATTGCTATTTCACCGGACTGGGCTTCACCAAAATTGAATCAGATGCACACTTGTACCAGATTGTGGTTGAGGGTAAGCTATTGGTTATTTTTCTTTATGTTGAAGATCTAATTTTGACTAGTGATGAGCAGTTGATACACTCATGCATGGAGGATCTTGCAAGGGGGTTCGAAATGAAGGACATGGGACTCCATTATTTCCTTGGATTGGAAATATGGCAACGGGATGGTGAAATTTTTGTCTCTCAAGGAAAGTATGCAAAGGAGATATAAGGTAATTTTCACATGTAGAGTTGCAAACCCATGGATACTCCTCTTCCAAGAAATTGGAGGAAAGAGGATGCTACTTCTGGAGAGGTAGTCGACGCTACTGTCTATAGGCAGTTAGTTGGGTCACTGATGTATCTAGTGAACACCAGACCAGACATTTGCTGCACAGTTAACTAGCTGAGTCAAGCTATGGTTAAGCCTACCAAGCTCTTTTGGAATGTGGGGAAGCATGTTTTGAGATACCTGAGGGGCACATCAGAGTATGGTCTATGGTACATACGGATAGAGGGAGTGAAGCTTCAAGGCTTCACAGATGCAGATTGGGCAGGCAGTCCATCAAATAGAAAGAGCACATCAGGAGGGATCTTTAGCATAGGATCAATAGTATTTGCTTGGTATGGCAGGAAACAACGATTTTTGGCACTCAGTTCAGTGGAAAAATAATACATGGCAACGAGTCAAGCTTCATTTGAGGCTATCTAGATGAGAAATATCTTGGTTGGTTTGTTTGGTTCTCATATGGATCCGATAGTGATTCATTGTGATAATCAAAGTTGCATTAAACTCTCGATTAATATTTTGTTTCATCATAGGTCCAAGCATATAGATATCCAGTACCATCATCTCAGAGATTGTGTGTAGAGAAGAATAATGTTGTTTCAATACATTCCCACGGAAGATCAAGATGCAGATATTCTGATGAAGGCGCTCACCAGGAGAAAATTCGAATACCATAGAGATAGGGTCGAGATGAAGGATAATAGCTTTATTTTTTAGAGGGAGTGTTGAGATTCAACAAGAAAATTTCAGCACCCACACCTAGTGCATTAAGCACCTAAACTAGGGTGGGGCCCACAGTGCTATTTTTGGGTGCATGTTTATTTTAGTTATCCCTTAATTAAGATCGACAATAAACTGTAATATATTCTCAATGATGACTTGAAATAGTTAACTGAGAGTGATAAACTAAGTTATCTAGTGGATTTTGAGTTAGAGGTAGTTGGTGAGGCATGTAGAGTAATTCTAGTTGTAACAGAGTTCAAAGTGCAGTGGTGCATTAGTTATTGCAGGTTGTAATCAGTTTAACTGAGTTAAGTGAGTTAAAATTAGTTGTGTTAGTTGTAACTAAAGATACACTAGTGAGAGATCAAGTGAATTAAATATTAATTAATTCACAATCAGTGATATCACATGCAACTGAGGATTTACTATTATTAGCTGCATGCAGGTCAGATCCAGTGGAGACCCAATTGCGATCTAGGTGAAAGGGAAGTTGACTATCAGTTGTAGGCTTATCGGGTTGCACACATGCAACCAAACACCCATTGGAGTGCCCATGATACTTGCATATTCAAGGAAGGCCATAATTCCTATATTTTAGGGATTGGATTCATTAGGGATTGTGCAAGCAAGGCAGGTTGTCTAGAGGCTGAGAATTGGCTATGTGTTGGTCAGTTTTGTTCATGACAGTGTGAGACAATTAGTTGAGTTTTGGAGGGCTCTTGTGAGAAGATTTTTGTATGTAATTGTGTCATGATACATACTAAATATACAATAGAAGATAGTGGGGTTTTTAGCAGCAAGCTTTCCCTAAGAAATTATATGTGTTGTATGTGATTTGATTCTTCTTTACTTCATGTGATTAGTGATTGTGTTTTTAATTCCGCAATAGATTTGTAGAAGCGATTTAGTATTTAACTTTAGTACATTGTTAGATCGGGTGAATCCAAGATATACATGCAGTTGTATAATTTCTACAAGGCATTCTAGGATAAGCATGGATAGTTGAAAGACACTAGAAGCAAGGTTGCTTGTGGGGTCCTTGTCTAGTATATGGATGTACAGTTCTATTGTTTGTTGGACATTGGGTTCAACGCTCCCCGTGTGTTTCGTGACATGGACTAACCGCCTCTCGTGGATCCTAACTCTGGCGATTGTAGCGGAGACTAATGCCTGTGGGTTTTGGTCTAACGGAAATCGTTATTCCAACAAGTGGTATCAGAGCGAAAGGTCTCGAGTTCGAAACTCACCCGGCTCGCATTGGGGGGGAGATTGTTGGACATTGGGTTCAACGCTCCCCGTGTGTTTCGCGACATGGACTAACCACCTCTCGTGGATCCTAACTCTAGCGATTGTAGCGGAGACTAATGCCTGTGGGTTTTGGTCTAACGGCAATCGTTATTCCAACATTGTTGTGTATATGTTGTGCATATCCTATATTCAGTGATTGTACCTATGGTGATGTGTAATGTTGCATATGTAGTATTGTGTGCATATGAAGTTGTATTCCTGTTGTATATATGGCATTGTGTGTATATTACATAATAAATGCTCGGTATAGATGGGGCTATGTACATGTTCGATATGCGATGTTGCGTATGTATCGTACTATGAACATGTTGGCTATGTGGTGTTGTATGCATATGGTGGTATGCGTATGTTGGATATGCGGTGTTGTGTACGTATGGTGCTATGTACATGTTGAATATGCAGTGTTATGTACATATGTTGTTGTGTGCATGATATTCATATGGTGTTATGTGCATCTGGTGTTGGGTGCAAGATTGTACACATGGTGTTGTGTGCATGTGGTGTTGTGTACAGGTTGTACATGTGGCACCGTGTGGAGGCAGTGTCGTGTACATGTCATGCATGTGGTTCTAAGTACATATGTTGTCGTGTACATGTCGTGCATGTGGTGTTGTGTATGTGTGGTATTGTGTACACATTGTATAGGTGGTGTAATGTATATTTTTCACTGTGTACACGTTGTGTAGGTGCTGTCATGTACATGTGATGTTGTGCACATGTTGTGCAGGTAGTGTTGTGTACAAGTGGTACTGTGTACATTTTGTGCATATGGTACTGGTATATATATGGTATTGTGTGCATGTCATACATGTGTTGCGAACATGCAGTACTATGTATCTGCATGGTTTAGTCGTGGTATCATGATATGCATATTCTTCATGTTGTATTATGTGTATGTATATGTATGTATATGTATTGTGTTTTGTTGTACACCGGGTGTAGGTGTATGTGTTGTATGTCAGTGTAGGCATATGTATTGTGTTATATTGTACTAAGAATGTATCTATATGTACATGTATTGTGTTTTACACCAGGTATAGGCATATATATTCTATTGTGTTGTACATTGGGCATAGGCATATATATTTTGTTGTATTGTACACCGAGTAAGGGTGTATGTATTGTATGGTGTTGTACGCCTTGTGTGGATGTATGTGCTGTGAATTGTGTGTATGTGTACATGGTTGAGGAAAATGCATTGGGTCCTTTTCGAGTGTGGCAACCGATCCGACGTGTGTACAGAAAGAACAAAGGCTTAAGTAAGGACTGATGAAGGATAAGTATCGATATTTTACTTCAATTCTATTATGCATGTGATATGTGATTCTGACTTATGATGGCTACATGTGATTTATGATTATGTTTTATGATTATTGCATGTGATTTATGATTTTTATCTATGATGGTTTCATTTTGAGCTAGCTTGATATGATATGTTTTTACATGATGGTTTGATCAAACAACTAGTTTGACTTGTGTGACAAGAAGTAAACAGAAGTACAAGTGTACCTTACCGATGAAGCTACCAATGAGGTATGATGTCAGTTTATTTAAATTTATTTTGATTCTAATGGAAATTATGTGCTTAATATAGGAAATCATGCAATGCCCAGTTTGGGATGGTGGAAACTGATGCCAAGCATTAGCAGCAATAACAAAAGGAATTGAAATATGCAGCAGTGTGTTGGTAAAGCACTTCAGGAGTAGGGCCATTGTGGGACACGGGTACCCAATAGTGCCCATTTATTTCCATGAGCATGCTATGACATGTATTAAGGTTTTGAGGCAGGTACATACCTTGGTTTTTTATATCTACCAATGCGAGAAAGCCTTGCCAAGGGATGGGCTACGAGAGATGGGGGTGCTAGCGAAACTTGTAAGGATAATGACTGCATGGAAGGGGTAACTGGATTGCCCGAGGGAAAGTGTAGTAGAGAAGGGAAGGTCAGGATAGACTTTTTTTGGTCATTATCATTTCTAGATGGGATCAGATGCACATTGGGAGTTTTCACTAGAACAATGAGCCGATAACTGTTCATTGAGAGGACAAGTCACGTAGGATGGTAGTGCTAGACATTGGATGCAGATTTTACTTTGGAAGTGGATTCTAGACTTCCTAGGAAGGAGGTGAATCCTGGTATTACCATGAGGGTCAAGGTGTTAGCCTATGGTTTCCCTTATTGCCCATACAGGAATCGTATCCTTCTATTTATTGGTTGAGAAAATGTGTATATGTGTATATGTGTATATCCTTCTAGCTAGGCATTACTTGGAATTTTATTTATGAAAATAATGGAAAATAGGAGAAAGGGAAGGTGAAAGTTCATAGATTGCATGTGAGGAGGAAAATGAGGGAAAATAATAGAAAATGAAGAAAATAAAGGCCTCATTAATAAAAAGGCTTCTAAGGATTAGTGGGCAAGGCTTGGTCAGTTTAGTTTTAGAGCTCTCATTATTCTCTCTCTCTCTCATACTCTTGAGCACATAGAGTATTCTTGGAGCACTCTTGGAGAGTGTGGAATATTTGGAGATTTGGATCAAGAGAGAAAAGGAAGATCAAGAAAGTACAGAGGACATATGGATCAGCATCTACAGCATGTTCTGAGTGCAAGTACTGAGTTTCATGTATGATTTCCTCACTAGTTTTAGCATGCATGGTATTGCATGTAGTTTCTTGATTATGATTTTTCATGGGCATGGAGGATGGTCGGGATTGATAGTGGATTTTCCTAGCCTTTCCATTTCCTAGATAGCCATGCTGATTGTGGGTTTATTTCAATTGATTTTTTTCTAGTTGGTTCTCATGGTCCTTTAGTTGTTGGGTTGAGTTATTAGTTCTTAGAGCCTTGGTTGGAAAAATTCTCTAGAGCCCGGCGGACATGTTGGGTTGGGTTACTAGTCCTAAAGCCTTGGTTGGAAAAATGCTCTGGAGCCCTTGGTGAGTTGAGTTACTAGTCCTGGAGCCTTGGTTGGATAAATGCTCTGGAGCCTAGGAACAACTGGGGTTGAGTTACTAGTCCTAGAGCCTTGGTTGGAACAAATACTCTATAGCCCTGGAGCAGCTTGGATGGAGACCAATCCATGATGGTTAGTGATGTCTGACCGTGAGGTGGAATCACTTTTTTGGGGTTGAGATGGTTTGGCATCTGGAGCCCTGGTTTGGTGTTGATTGACGTGTTTGATAAAGTCCCACATTCAAACTTGGAATATAACACGGGGGTGACTGACTAAAGTGATATTTGGCTTAGCCATGTCTATGGTCATGTGGAATGTGGAAGTCCCATTCTGGGTTGGTTTTTACATTCATTGTTGAAAGGTTCAATGCCTTGGTATTTGATGCATATATGCAATGGTTTATATATGGATTCTATTTCCAATGTATCCATCATATTTATGTTGGTATTATGTTGGTTATGAGCATGTGTTGTGACAGTGATGAGGTATGGCTCTCTCCATGTTTTACTTATAAATTAATACTTAATTCATCTATGTTAAAATTGATTGTATGATAGCTTATGATGTAGGAGAGAAATGCTTCTTAGCCATTCTTATATGAGAACGAGACCCATTTTTTTAATATGTTGTTTATACCTATAGATGATATTTTTGTGACATGTTTGAAGAAATGTATGTCATGGATGGGTGGATTCAGATGAGTTCTGGTTGATTCAACTTCTTCCATATGTTTTTTCTAATGTTATTTACCCTCTCCTGAAGTTATAGGAAGTTCTGGGCAGTGACCTGGGCTCATGAGATGAAAATGTGGCACAAATCCCAGAGCTACAAGCGAAAAAATCATTGTTTGGGCCTTAGCCACTACCTTAACAAGGCTAGCCTAGGGCTATAGGGTCTATAGCCACTCCCTTGCCCTTACAAGCCCACATCTAAGCCTAAAAGGGGCTAAAAATCAGTTCCCCCTCAGGGAACAAGGCCCTAGAAGGTTGGGTTACCTCCTGGGATGTCAATGATGCATTGTAAGGTGTGTTTTTAGTGTTTTTGTTGGTTCCACTTCCTTAAGGTCATATAGGAGGTTGAATCTCATATTAGTAGCCTCTAGTCGCATTTTTACCCTAGTTGGTCAGTTACTTGGGTAAATATAGGAAGAGGGTGTTACAAACTTGGCAGTGGGCAGTGTCCCTATGACAAGGTTCGAAGACTAGAACCACAATCTGATTGGCCAATTATCCCCAGGTATTTCTCCCACCTTTGTGAACATGTTGTGATTTTTTTGTAGTGTACACTCTTCCAATGTCAGGGATTCTAAGTTTGGAACCACGAGTGGATCAACTATACTAACTTCGTTGTGCCTGTAGTAAGGTTAACAAGGTGCTTGGGTTACGGCAATGGCCGATGGTTGGCCTCCTCATTCCTACTCCCTGCGGAATTTTGAACTCCCAACCTAGGAATGGAGGATTTCATTCCCAATCTAATATGTAGGTCACAAGTACATTTAACCAATTTATTTTTTTTCTTAAACACATCGTTTTCAAGCAATAGAGAGAGAGAGGGGGAGAGCATAACATATGGATTAGTACAGTATCCCCAACCTAGTCATTATCAGCACAAACCAAGTGATTCATTTAGTTCATGGCATGTTAGAAAACATAAATCTCATGGGGATAACAATGAACTACCCAATTCCCATATGTAATCTAACCAAAAATTTATAATATAGTAGGTTAATCCTAAGTGAACTCCAGGTAATGCAAAAAATCCTATAAATAATTATTATGGTAGTAATCCACAAATTCAATTGATCATTTTGACCATTAACGTTTCTCAACACTACTAACTAAATGAAGATATCTAAACCCATAGTTTATCACCTGGGTCAAGATTTATTTATTCATCAACACAATCTTAGTGTTCCTTTAGTTCATAGCATACCAAACAGTTGTATATCACATTCATGACAAGGAACTTCATAGTGAAAGCATTCATTAAACCATAGATATATAAGCTAGTTTATAAATCTTAAGTATAGTAGTGGAAGCCCAAGCAGTCAATCATAAGTAGACATGAATTTTCACTAATAAGAAGAACAATGAAGAATATTAAAGTTCATGGTCCAATATGCATGAACAGTTCTACTTGTATGTGTAAGTATCACGTATGCTTAAAGGGTTGGAAACTGAAGAACGAACTTCCACTCTCCACCTAACCGTAGGCTAATTGTATTGCAACTGTTATAGGTTGATTAGGCACCATTCTCAATGACATGGTTAACTGGACATCATCCTCGGGACCGATGAATAGGGTCTATCATCCCCTATCATTTCAGTTGCTACATGCCCTAAGACAAAGAACAAGAAAAAATCATCTATGACTTCCATCTGCAAGCTTTCCAACATTTGAAGTTTATAATATAACACCTATGAGCTCACCAACGTAGTTTCTCAAGGGGATAAGTGCATTGCATATGCAGGTACCTCCATTCAATGGTGCTCTACAAAGCACTTCCCGACACTCAAGGGGGCATTGGTCATTTGGGAGCGAAATTCTCATTGTTCTGGAATCTCCACTTGGCTAGTGTCTTCTAGAAGAGTTCATATGTGTCAAACTCTGAATCCATGTGTCCATTTGATACCTTTGAGACTGGGAACATGTCTTGCCTATTATTAGAAATTCATTGATTGTAAAACTACCTTAAGCTCCTCTATAAATTGAGCACAAATCCTAGTGTTTGGTAAGGAAGAATTTGAGTATAGAAATGTTGGTGGAATTTCAATTGAGGAGTTGATTTGTATAACATGTTGTTGGAGAGATGTGAATTGTGATAAGGCTGGGATGCTACTGGAGATGATGGCATCAAATCAATCACTGGGTTGTAACCTTCCCTTCTATCCATTAATAAATATTGCTGCATAATTTCCCACATATGTATCTGTATAAGCTTCTATCTTTCATATTATGAATTCTTATATGATGTATATGGTTCATGTTTCATTGATTTAACTGAATAACTTGAATAGACATCTGTATATTGCTATCTCTTTGTTGTTTAGTGTTCATTCTTACAAGAAATATTTTGGCAATCTAGCTTGGATTTGAAGCTACAACAAGAGCGACAGATGGAGAATTGGAAGCATTTGGACTCCAAGTTTCTTGATCTGTTCTGTGTTTCTATTTATTTTTAGGAAAAGTAACTACAAAGTCTTTCACCTATTTTTCTAGACGAGCACCACATCTAGGGAAGAATTTTTTATCCGTAATCCATAATTCCGCATAACAAATTGGCGACTCTGCTGGGGATTTTACCCTTCATCCTTGGTGTATATGCCTCTGTTTATCTATGTTCATTCATCCAATAGCATTTACTCTGAAATATTAGGCTTTTAAAATCAAAATTTACATTAGAAGTGTGTTAAACAGTTGAGTTTTTGTTCTCTGTTGCGCCCAATGCACTGTTGGACAGGACACAGTGCTTTGCAATGCACTGTCTCCCACTTAGGAGTGTGTTGCAATGCATTGTCTCCCCTTAGAGACTGCGTTGCCCTCTAAAATTAACCAAATTCCATTGATTTTTTCATTTCATTTGCTTTCAGTTTGTTTTTTGTTGTATTTTAAAGAGCTTGATACCTCATATTGACCAGTAACTCTATCCATCTCTTCCTCCTTTAAAATAAATGTTTGTTCAATGTTTATTTAAAGCGTTTTTCTTTATCATTGACAAATTGATTTCAAATAATTTTCATTGTTGCATTAGATCTATTTTATTTTGAAAAAGGAAATTGTCGTAAATTATTCATTTCCTGTGGGAGAAATTGTTGTTCTATTCTTCATTTTTTCTATTAAAGAGAAATTTTTGTTCTATTCCTCATTTCTCAAAAGTAAAAGGCATTTGTTTTTATTGATTTGATGCACTTAGTTTCCTTTTTTTCATTTACATTAAAGGACCTGAAAAGAAAAACATGCATTTGCATGTAGTAGATTGTGTGTTTTGCAAAGGAACAATTAGGAAAGCTACATTTTAGTATGTGCTCTTTGATTGTTTTCTCTCAAATTGATTGCTCTTTCCTTCTAGTAGCTAGGATTTTCATCGAAAAACTAAAATTGAAAGATTACTTGTCCTTTTATTTTTCATTTTAGGAATTTCCAATACATCATTGCAGTGAACCTTGAAAGGAAAATTGATAAACAAGATCAACTTAAAATTTATCTCAATTTACCTAACAAAGTATTGGAACCATAACGATAACATTTAGAAGGTCTAGGCTAGATACGTGTTCCGACATCGTAAAACATAGCAGTTGTCATTAATTTTCTGCGATACATTCCGAGTGTGATACCTCACTCCACGTATGTAAGTATATGGTAGCTCGTCCACGTACTTTCAGGTATATCGAGGGGTGTTACAATACGAAAAGTATAAAGGGGTGCTCTCACTGTGCGGTTTCACATTAGACAACACTAATGTGGACTTGGGCATCCACGTACCTTCGGGTATATTTGGGAGGACAACTTTAGGTTTCCATCCATCCATAGCGAACCAATTCAGCTGCCTTGTAAATTGTGATACACCGAACACAACATTCGTGGAGATTGCTTGCTCGTACTTCTTGGTTCGCCAAGAGTTATTTTGCAGTTCACAGTTTCTTGGTAAACCTTTTGCCTAGTAATACCCTTTTATTTTGTTTATTTTTTTTTTGGTTAAAATAAATCATTCATCATGAAAGAACAAAATCCTTTTCCCCATCGTTCACGTAGACTAGCATTGAAACCACCTTTACCACCAGAAGTTACTTCTAGACTGCGAAGGCGACAACACTCTACCGAAACCAGTACTATCAGTACCTCTAGTGAAGCATCATCTTCTCATATACCAGAGTTGGCACAAGTTGTTTCTACACATCCTTGTTTTTAAACTATTTTCGAGACAGAGTCCTAAAAGTTACCCGTGGTCACGATCCATCTAATCAGTGAAACCATACCTCTTGAACCCAACATTTTTCAACCGGAAGTTCATCCAGATCATGTCTCTTCTTTGCCAAAAAATCTAAATCCTAAATTTGAACAACCGAAATTTGTTCATCCATTAGTCATCCCACAAGTTTCTGCAGCCATTGAGTCTCCCATATCACATAGTCAACCTCCTGAATATACTTTGGGCCTGACGGTGAAATACTTCCCCCTGGTTTGATTTCGATTGAATAAATCCCATAAGACGAGACACCTTAAACTCCAACCCATTTTGGGGAGGATCTTTAATTGTACGAGTCTTTTCCTCAATCACCAACCTCTGCTTTTGTTGATCCTGTTCCTCTTCATATTCCTATCAATTCAAAAGGGTATACATTTGGTCAAGTAACCATGCCTAAACCAACATCTTTGGTTGGGCCATCTGTTCCAATTACGTCATTACCTGCCCTCACTACCCCGTCGATGTTTACAACTTCACCAGAATCATATTTTCGTGGTGGCCCTATGGTCCCATCAGGTTATAAATCTTTATCTAGAATTTTTTCTAGTGCATCTTCAAACCCATGGACTTCACCAATGTCATCATCTGGTATTATAACTAGTAAACCTATAGTGAGTACTGAATGGCTTGATTCTTTATACACATCATCAGGGCAATATCAAGCTGGTCCTTCTGGGTCTATTCCATCTAGTACCATATCAACTGGACTCCCTACATTTGGAGAGCAATATTTTCCGTATTATTATCTCCCTCATGCAGGGGACAACCTTTGGTCACCCATTATGACTGTACTTCATCACTTTTTGGTCAACCTAATTTTGAAATTAACGTTTGCCAATGGCAGACCACTCTGTCTATCCAACCAAAAATGGTTGTACACTCGTATCAACCACTTCAACCTGTTACACCCACATCATTTCCACTTGTTAATACATCTTTACCCCTATTATAAAATCAAAATGTTGTACAACAACATTTTCAGGTGGGTCCTTCAACTCAATACCCTCAAGTATTGGGCCCACAGACTCTAAATCCTCTAGGTAATTTACAGCAACAACCTATATCTGGAATAATTTATTCACAAGCTGGTTTACCATTTTATGGGATGTCACAGCCACAACCTGGTTATACATATACTCAACCGAATTGAAGATTTGGGTTATAACATTGGTGGATAGGCCCCTTGGCAGCCTTAGGTACAAATACCTCAAACTTCGTTTCAACAAGTACCATATCCAGGTTTTGATCAACAGAATCCTCAAGAGTTTGCTTATCAAAACAACCCCTATCTCAGTTACCAGCAGAAAATTCCTTATTTTGGTGCTCAAAGGCATGTTGCTCAAGAAATTCCATCATACCTTGGCTATGCTCAACCTGACCTTAATAGAGAGTTGCCCTTTGTTCCAACTTTAGAGCTACCAAATTTAAATCGGCTAACCAATGATCCAATCAACTACGCTCCTTGGTGGTCGATGATACCTCAAAAATTACCTTCGGATATTCCTAAGTTCAATGGAAACCCTGGAGAAGACCCATCGACTCATGTTATGACTTATCATTTATGGTGTTCATCAAACTCCCTAAATGATGACTCTAATCGACTACGTCTTTTCCAGCGTACGCTCACTGGTCCCACTGCAAAATGGTATATTGAATTACCTAGAGCTTCTTTTGATAATTTCGTTGCCCTAGCTATTGTCTTTTTGACTCACTTCCAGTTACCCATATGACATGAAACTAGAATGAAACTCTTGACCAATTTCAAACAGACTAATGCTACTCACATTTTTTATCATATTCATGAGTGGCATTGTCATCGTAGAATGGTTAAGACATTTGTTCCTAATCAGCTACTTGTTGAGTGGTTCATCAAGTCCTTGTTACCATCTATAACTAAGGATGTGGCTAAGGGTGGCATTTTCACTAAAGAGCAATTCATTGCTCATGCTCAATATTTAAATTTGATCTATACTCAATCTGGCACACTCTATGAAAAAATTCCTAATCTTCCGCGATCTAATTTTATTGTTCCTCCTCAATTAAAGGACTCTCATGTCGGAGACGGCTTGATTGGTTCTGCAAGCACACATCATACTACTGCATCTGATCCTGCACCTTCTTCCGAAATTAATGCCATGTCATTTGACAAGGGAAAAAGTGACAAGCAACCCGGAAGTAAGAAAAAGGTGAAATCTAAGAAAAATCAAACTTCTAACCCGTAGGAAATATCATCTGATCAATCGTCTGGACCTAGGAAACCTCGTTATCCATGCATAATCTGTAATGAGGGAAAAAAAATTTCAGGATTTTCCTCACCGCGCTGAAGTCTCAAAAATCATTAAGACTTCCCATGCGTCAGTTGTGTTGACAGATCCGTTTCTAAATCCGGACACAAATTTGGTTGCTACGGATCCAACTTCTAGTTCCCATGTACTAATGTTATCTGTTACAAAAACTTCAATAGATATTTTGGTGGCAACGTGTAATAAATATTATGGTAGTGAGGCAACTGATCAACCTACTACCTTGACTACGAATCCATCTATGGAATCGGTACCACCTACTTCTATTCATGAATTGACAATTAAGCCACCTAAGGGAGTAATTCATAAATCGACATATAATCCTCGAGCAAGAGCTACTCAAAATTATAATGTATTTGAAGATTTGGATCAATCCCCTTCAACTATGTCTGCTCTTGAGGTATTACAAAATTTTCCCTCCCAGAAACAGGCTTTATTGTCGGCTATTGGTGGAATTGATCCAACTGATCCTAATCTTGACGTCTTTAATCATATGAGCTATGTGTCGCAACTACCAGCAGAATTGGCATTATCCATACAAGTAAATGTTCTCAATCACCTTGTTCATCGCATTATTATTGATGAGGGAGCATCTACATGTATTATGTCTCTAAATTGTTGGAAGTCACTTGGCTCGCCGCACTTATCACAATCATCAATGACTTTGAAGGCTTTTAATGGACAAACATATAAACCTTGTGGTATTATTAATAACCTGCATGTTGATCTTGGGGGAAAAACAGTGATTGTTGATGTCGAGGTTGTTGACGGACCCCTTAACTATAATATTCTACTTGGAAGGCCATAGGTATATGCTATGACTGCAATTGTTTCTACATATTTCAGAATGATTGCCTTTCCATATAAAGGTACAATTATAGTCATCAATCATCTATCCTTCTTTTCCTCAGCTTCCCAGGTAACTGGAAGTGTTCCATTCATTCACGCACCCCAACTAGCACTTAAGAACATTGGTGTAGGACTCTTAAAGGATTCCACTCTCATGGGAACCTTTTGTAATATCCCAAAATCGGAACTGTCAGCAAGGCATGACTGGAAAACGAAATTTCTAGGAATGGTTGCTACAGAACATGAAATCAGCCCTTGGATCCCTTATATATAAGTATCTAAGTCCTAAATCCAAGAGGAGAACAGAAAAAAATCAAACTAGGTGGGTTAAACGGATCTCCTACACCTAGCAAGGCTTGAAAATTGCCCAACAAGGGACTACAACAATACTGCTCAGAAAATAATGCAGTTTCAGAAGAGAAAGAGCAGGAGGCCAATAAAATATCCTTCAAAAGTATTTACAACAACAAAATATATGTATAGTGATGTCCATGAGATTCATAGGTGAAAATATAAGACAAGTACAGAATAAATGCCCTCAAAAGAGGTGTTGCAACCACATGAATGACTGAAACTTCCTTGACAGCATTATTTTATTAGGCTGCAAACTATTGTAGGTTAAATATCAGATCTAGGGCATATCTGTGCATAAAAATTCAGATCCATGCACTAGAAAGGCTCCTCTTTCAGATCCCCTTGGGGTTTTGAGCTTTACACCAAGGATAAGCAGTAGATCTAAGATCTAAGAAATCAGATCTGTAGAAATATTTAGAAATGATGAAGTATTCAGAATGTGTAGATCAGATCTGAAATATACAACATGTAGATCTCCTCCAATGGATCTCAAAGTGATGGGCAGATCCCCAACACTTAGGAAACAACTCTCCAAATAGTGCACCCAAACACCCTGCAACAACTCCTACAAGAATAATGCAGATCTGGGATAGAAACAATGTTGTAGGGTATAGATAGTTGATGGCCACATGCCAAGATCAAGAATTGAAGCTCTTGCACTCCAATACACTTCCTCCAATAGAGCGAAGGACTCTTCCACTGAAAAAGAGTATTGAAATGTCTTAGATCTGAATATATCTAATCTCCACTTGTTGCAGCTTCCAAAGACAACCAAACCCTCACAGGATATAAGTTGTAATTGAAAGGAGAAGATTGGCCTTCAAACTATATAGTGGACCTTGCAATACAAACTCTCCCAAGAGCTACTCCGTGGGAAGAGGAGGAATTACTAAACAGGAAATCCCAATGCTAAACAACATTTGCAATCTAGGCTAAACAACCACAAAAAGATATATGGTCTAAATAGACAATATATCAAAGATCATACGATGAACAACCTCCTCATGATGCCTTCCCCTTCCTTTTATAAAATGAGAGTGTGCAAAACCCTAAACCACTTTCAATGGACTCATCCTTTTCACATAAGATATCTTCAACTAGAATTATGTTGTGCTTTGTTGATGAGCACTCCTCCAATACATCGTTGTAGATCTAGTCAAATTTGACCCAGTCAAGATGATTAACCCCTTTCACACATAAGGGTGCTTATTTACATAGCCAAGATTTATCCTTTTTCATATTTGGCATTGATTTATTCTTCATTAGGAGTTGGACTAACCTCCTTTGTACATTTATTCATCTAAATAGATTTTTAAAGAAAAAATTATATTCCTATTAGCTGCATGCTAATTTAGGAATATTACAGTCTTCCCCTCCCAAATGTTGCTTGTCCTCAAGCAACTACAAGGGTGTTGCGAAATCTCCCCTCTTCTTATTCTGGCCTCCTTCTTCAACAGTCTCCACCATTGCTTCAGATTTTCTGCAATAATTTTGTCTCCCAATGGTCCCTTCCAAGTGTGCAAGTTGGCCCTTGGTAGATAAACCAAATGGCTCTCATCATGAAATAAAGGAAGGTCTATATGGAAACCTCCTTGCTGATCAATGGCCTCCTCAAGATTGAAGTGATGAAAAACATGGGGAATTTCTTCATCAATGAGGGACTCCCACCTCCATGCTATCATCCAAATAAAATGAATCACCTCCCAGCTTGGTAATTCATAGTAGAGCTCCTCCCAATTTCTCATGAGAGGCATGCCCCAAGTGCTCAATCAATCATATGGTCCACATCATAAAGAAACAAGTGATCCACTAGAGTGGCCATATAGTTCCCCATGCTCCCCTTAGAACATGTAGTGAAAAAGATGTAGGAAATTCCTTTCCCCAAGGACACATCAAACATATGTGTCTCTCCTCCAACCATGTCCCCAACAAATATAAGAACATCTTCATCATATGGGATCATAATTAAGGTCATGGTAGCTTCCATAAGCAATAAAGGAGAAGGACAATGGTCCCTCATGTGCAACCAGCATAGTTTTACTCCTAACTGCCATAGAGCATGATATAACGAGTGTTTTCCCCAACACTTGTTTGCTACCCCATCCTTCTTGCATGATTGGAGAAGGTGTATGATGGTTGGTGTTAATGAATCACACCATGAATAGTGCATCATCCCTCCAAGATCTCCTAAGGAATGACCAACATCACCATTTTTCATGGCCCAAAGTGGCTTATGAAGCCCATAAGAAAAGGCGCCCCCTCTTGGAGCCAATACCTGCACATGAGTGTTAAGAAAATGCAAGTATATAATAAATACATCATGAGGTTCAACAATACAATGTTTATCATAAACTTGTTTCAAATCAACAAGGTAGCTCATGGATGAGCTCCCTCTCACACTCAATGAATAAGGAGGTGGTAATGATAACTCTTCCCAAGAGTTATGTTCCTCCTCAACCAGAAAATGATCCATGCACTTCCTTATATTAGAGTGCACATCCTCTTTGAAGTTATCCCACATGAATCCATCTAAGATAGTATGATATGCTTTAATGAAACTAGTGGGTTTTGAAAGTAGGATCTCATAGGCTGCATTAAGTAGTTTCTCCTTAAGCTTGGAGTCTCTAGCCAAATAGATCTAATCATGGGAATAAATGACCCCCTCAACTAATTTATACCTCCCATCTATCATTTTCCCATCAAGAACCTTACATGTGAAAAGGTCCTTGGAGTATTCCATCAAAAGTTGGGAATCCCAATTTGGATCTAGGCTCCCCAACAATGACAGCACTGTAGAAATCTGAAATGCAGCCCCTGTCATAGCATGGCTTTCCTCCTTGACATGCTTGATGTCAAATTCACATGTTGGAGTACTATCAACTTCATTTTGCTACTTCCTTTACAGCTGATCTTGCTCAAGACAAGATTGAAGTAGATGGAAGTCAACCTCCCCTTGGAAAGTCCTTGTCTTTCAAAACTTCCTCAATGTGGCCCATGCATGCAAGAGTGTCGATATCCTCTTGCCATGTTCAGAAATATCCTTTGTGAGTGGAAATATCATTGGCTGCACCAAATATGTGGAGTTTCCATATGACATCATATCCATGTCATCATAGACTTCTGAATTCTCCTTTTTCAGCACAAATAACTGAATGGGAGATAGCAATGTCAAATTTAGAAAATTGCTAACCTCTCTTTTGAATCCATGAAAGATTATCTGCGCTGTGCTAGTTTCTCCCAAAGCTCCCTCCTTAGCCAAGTAAGCATATGCTACCCATAGTGGAGAGAAAAATTTAGTTTTCCTCCCATCAGGAGGTCTCCCCGGTGGAATGCCTCCATGTAAAGAGACATTAAGGCATAGAGCAGGATGTGTATGTGTGTGGACAGATTTGTCCTTAACTTTCTTGCATAGATCCTCTTGCTTTCTTTATGCATCAAAATTCTGAAACAGAGAGGGGTATATGCTTCTCATCATGTGATGCTTTTCCTCCTCTTTTCCTTCTTCTATCTTCAAGATCTCAACATTTGATGGTGATGGCACATGCTACACATGGCTTGTGCCACAATATTCATATGTGAGATTCTTTGGAAATTCTTGCAAGAGTGCAAGAGTTTCTCTCCTTGGAGCAAGTGCTCCATCTTCCTCTTCATGAGGTCCTATATGTGCTCTTGTCATGACTACATTATCATCTTCAACCTTCTCTTCCATAATTGAGAATGCCTCATCATCAAAAGGAGACCTTAGATCTTGGTCTTCCTTTGAAGGAGGAATATCCATGTCTCCCTCTTGAAGAGAAAGATATTCATGCAATGGGGAATTTTCCTTTGGCAAAACATCATACAAGTTTCCATCCCCTTGAAATGGATCTGAATTTAAGGACCCTTCCAATCCATGCAAAAGTTTTGTTTGGTTTGGTTTGATAGACTCCATAGAAGGTGTTCCATGAGACCCTTCATAAAACCTTTCCACTACTCTTATAATGAACCTTGCATAGGTAGATGTATTTGCATTCTTTAAGAAAAAATACTCAAACAACCACCAAGAATAAGTGGTGCCCTCAAGATGCAATGCTGCTACTTTGATGGCTTCATTTTCTGAGACTTGACGTTTCTGCAAATAGGTGTCTAGCTCCTTCACCCAAGCCCTAGCTAGACATTTAGGTGAACCATTAAAAGTAGATAAGAAGAATTTACTCAAACCATGCTTCTTTCTTCTTCCTTCCTCCTTGACCTTGCAAAACCCTTGGAAGGTCAAGTGATCTTTGAAATCCTTATATTGAGCCTGATACTCCTACAAATAATCACCAAGAGTCTCTCTCTTTGGCACATCTCCTTCCTTCTTTTTCTTCTTCATGAAAAAGTGGCTGATAGAGAGTTGTAGATCTGATGATGTGGCTGAATGCTCACACCCATCATATGAAGTATTAGGGCTTCCTTCATGTGCAAATCTTAAAATATATGCTTGTATCTCATTCTTCATTCCCCGGATTTCTTCTTTCAGCTCATTCAAATGATTTCTTCTTTCAGCTCATTCAAATCTTGAGAAAGAGTTTTAGAGAACTCTCCCCTTTGCAAACTTCTAGTTAAAGGGATCTTACCCTTTGCTTTTGTGTCTTTAATGTACCCACATTTCTTCATCGGTATTTTCTCACCATGAAAAGACATATTGTCTTTCCAATAAGCAAATCACAGGCTATGCCAAGATAGCTACTCTGATACCACTGTAATATCCCAAAATGGGAACTGTCAGCAAGGCATGACTGGAAAACGCATTTTCCAGGAATGGCTACTATAGAATATGAAATCAGCCCTTGTATCCCTTATATCTGATTATCTAAGTCCTAATTCCAAGAGGAGAATAGAAACAAATCAAACTAGGTGGGTTAAACAGATCTCCCACACCTAGCAAGGCTTGAAAACTACCCAACAAGGGACTGCAGCAATACTGCTCAGAAAATAACGCAGTTTCAGAAGAGCAAGAGCAGGAGGCCAATAAAATATCCTTCAAAATTATTTACAGCAGAAAAATAGATGTATAGTGAATTCCATGAGATGCATAGCTGAAAATACAAGACAAGTACAGAAGAAATGCCCTCAAAAGAGGTGATGCAACCACATGAATGACTTAAACTGCCTTGACAGCATTATTTTATTAGGCTAAAAACTATTGTAGGTTACATATCAGATCTAGAGAAGATATGTGCATAAGAAGTCATATCCATATCAGATCCATTCACTAGAAAGGCTCCTCTTTCAGATCCCCTTGGGGTTTTGAGCTTTACACCAAGGATAAGCAGTAGATCTAAGATCTAAGAAAGAATATCTACATAAATATTCAGAAATACTGAAGTATTCAAAATGTGAAGATCAGATCTGAAATATAAAACATGTAGATCTCATCCAATGGATCTCAAAGTGATGGGCATATCCCCAACACTCAGGAAACAACTCTCCAAATAGTGCACCCAAACACCCTGCAACAACTCCTACAAGAATAATGCAGATCTGGGATAGAAACTGCATTGTAGGGTATATATAGCTGATGGCCACATGCCAATATCAAGAATTGAAGCTCCTGCACTCTTATACACTTCCTCCAATAGAGCAAAGGACTCCTCCACTGAAAAAGAGCACTGAAATGTCTTAGATCTGAATAGATCTAATCTCCACTTGCTGCAGCTTGCAAATACCACCAAACCCTCATAGGATTTGAGTTGTAATTGAAAGGAGAAGCTTGGACTTCAAGCCAGATAGTGGACCTTGCAATACAAACTCTCCCAAGATCTACTCCATGGGAAGAGGAGGAATTCCTAAACAGGAAATCCCAATGCTAAATAGCATTTGCAATCTAGGCTAAATAGCCACAGAAAGCTATATGGTCTAAACAGACAATATATCAAATATCATATGATGAACAACCTCCTCATGCTGCCTTCCCCTTCCTTTTATAAAATGAGAGTGTGCAAAACCCTAAACCACTTTCAATGGACTCATCCTTTTCACACAAGAGATCTTCAACTAGAATTATGTTGTGCTTTATTAATGAGCACTCTTCCAATATAGCATTGTAGATCTGGTCAAAGTTGACACAGTCAAGATGATTGACCCCTTTCACACATAAGGGTGCTTATTTACATAGCCAAGATTTATCCTTTTTCATATTTGGCATTGATTTATTCTTCATTAAGAGTTTGATCAACCTCCTTTGTACATTTATTCATCTAAACAGATTTTTAAAGAAAAAATTATATTCCTATTAGCTGCATGCTAATTTAGGAATATTACACCTTTACATTACCGCCACCTGCGACTTCGACAAAAATTGCAAGTATAGAGACCTACTACATGATCTCTTCCACTTCATCTGGCTTAAGGGAGAGTACGGATGATTCTGAAATTGTTACGTTGCATGAGTTTCTATCATCCAGCCCTATTGAGTTGGCATAGAAATCAATCTATTTGGCTTGGGTGACGAATCTGAAATCAGCATCGCCAGTTGTTTGGGTTGATCGTTCCTTAGATTTTGGTACTCCATATGATCCATTTTCCTCAATTTTCTTGACAAATGAGAATATTTTGGAAGCCATGATGTCAGAAGGGGAACCATGGGAATATTATCATCATCTTTCCCATCTTCCTGATTATGAAGAAAATTATCTTAGTGAACTATATCACCCATCAATCAAAAATTTATTTTCGAATTCTTTACCTATTAATGCAGTCGACTCCGAGCAAAATTTGTTAAATATTGAAGAAACCATTTCTATTGATATTTCGACCAAAACTGGCGTTGTAGAAAATATTCATGTCGGTGTCTCTTTTTCTCTGGCATCCGAACTCGAAACATATCACTCTGTATTTCATGAATTCCGTGATGTTTTTTCTTGGTCTTATGAGGAAATGCCAAGCATAGATACTAGTATTGTTGAACACATTGTTAATATGTATATTGATGTCAAACCAGTGCGTCAATGGCTTCGTCTTGTTCATCCAAAGAAAGTTGTTGCCATCAAAACAGAAGTTGAAAATTTTGTGCGTGTTGGTTTCATTTACCCTATTCCACTAACTGAGTGAGTTTCCAAAATCATTCCTATCATGAAAAAATAAGGAACCATTAGAATGTGTGTCGATTATCGGGACGTCAACATTGCTTGTCTAAAAGACAACTATCCTGCTCCCCTTATCAACCAAATTATTTACGATTTTGCTAGATGTGAAATTTTTTCGTTCATGGATGGATTTTCCAGCTACAGTCAAATCAATATCCGACCAGAGGATCAACATAAAATAACATTATTTTGTCCCTAGGGAACATTCGCTTATAGGAAACTACCGTTTGGTTTAAAGAACATTGGGGAAACGTTTTAGAGAGCAATGGACTATGCTTTCAATGACATCAAGCACATTATTCAACCTTATCTAGATGATTTACCTGCGCATTCACAAAGTCATACTGATCACCCGATGCATTTGAGAGCCATATTTTTACGTTGTCGACAGTACAAAATACACCTCACTCCACATAAATTTGTGTTTTGTGTTGGTTCTGGTCGTTTTATTGAATGCGTAGTCTCAAAAGAAGGAATTTGAATCGACCCATTGAAGGTCTAAGCCATTCTTGATTTTCCTACGCCATCAAATTTACTTCAGATATAGAAACTTCAAGGAAAGGCTAACTTCCTAAGAAGGTTCATTCCAAACTACACCGAAATGGCTAAAGGATTTACTCGACTCTTGAAAAAGGGGGTTCCCTTCCATTGGGACCAATTTGCACAAGATTCTTTTGATGTTATCAAGGATACTCATGTCCAAGCATCATTAATGTATCCCCCTAATTATCAGAATGATTATTTCCTATATATTTCCGCAGCTAAAACGACCATTGCTATGGTTCTGGTCCAAGTAGAAAATGGAATTGAACATCCGATCTATTATTTGAGTTGTAATCTCAATGATACGTAAGTTAAGTACTCGCACTTAGAAAATATTTCCTTGGCAATTGTTCAAGTTGTCCAAAGATTTCGCCACTATATCTTTCTCCGAAAGACCATTTTCATTTCAGATTTCAACCCCATGACTTATATCTTATCACGTCAATTTTTGGGGGGGGAATATTCAAAATGGATTTTCATTTTGCAGAATTTGATTTGGAATTCATCAAATCCAAGTCAAAGAAGTCTTTAGTTTTGACTGAGCTTCTTTGTGACCTTCCCTCTGATAGTACTGCTACTATGTCAAAACCATCAATTCTTGACGAGTCTCTATTTCTGATCGAATCATCTGATCCTTGGTATGGATATTTCATCATTTATCTCCAAACTCAAACTTTTCAACCTAATACCTCTCGCTCTGAACAGTGACGTATTCGATACCAAGCCAAAGATTATTTGATTGTCGGTGATACACTTTATCCTCGTGGTGTCAATACCATTTTAAGGAGGTGCCTCACTCATGAGGAGGCCGAAAAGGTTTTAAATGATTGTCATGCTGGGGCTTGTGGTGGACATTTATCCAAATACGCTACCACGCAGAAGATACTCTGCGCCGGTTACTTTTGGCCTACAATTTTTCGAGACTGTATCCTCGCGATCAGAAGTTGTCATGTGTGCCATATTTTTTATTGTAAAATTTGCAAACCGCCAGTGCTAATGCATCATGTTGTCTTTGTGGGACCATTTTTAAAATGGGGTATTGACTTCATGACCTGTAACCCTCGTTCGTCCAGGGGGCATGGTTATATTATTGTTGTAGTAGACTACTATACCAAATGGGCCAAAGCAATGCCTACATTCAACAACACAGGACAAACAGCTGCATTTTTTTTCTTTAATCATGTTATTGCATGATTTTGGGTCCTGCAGGCTATAGTCACAGATCATGGGAAGCATTTTCGCAACCACATGATGGCTAAATTGACTGCCAAGTTAGGATTTTCACATGAAAATTCTACTCCTTATTATCCACAATCAAATGGACAAGTTGAGGCTATCAAAAAAAATTGTAAACTTATGCTTCAATGAATTATAGGAGTTCGTAAAATAAACTGGCATTTGATCTTGTACTCGGCCTTGTGGGTATACCGAACCTCGGTGAGAAATGCAACTGGATTTAATCCCTTTCAATTGGTGTATGGTCTGGAAGCTATCTTGTCGATCCAATGTGAAATACCATCATTGAAACTCACAATCGACTTGTTACCTGACACCTCATAAGAATAAGCATTTCTTTTTAACCTCGTCCATCTTGATGAAATGCATTGTGAAGCCCAATTGGCTAACGAAGCGCATAAGAGACGTATAAAGGCACAATATGACAAAAATGTCTAGCCTCGCATTTTCTCAGAGGGAGACTTTGTCTTTCTTTATGATCAAGAAGCTGATGTAATAGGTACAGGGAACTTTGAGCCATTATGGCATGGCCCCTATATTTTCAAAAGATTTCTTGCTAAGGGTGCCTATGAGTTAGTTGATTACGATGGAATTTCGTTGGCACAGCCCAAAAATGGGTTGTATCTGAAACGTTACTATGCTTAATCATGAGCATAGTGATTTTTTGTATTATATTGTATATATATGATGTTGATTTGCATTCACTATTTGTTTTTTAGAGTTTTATTGACGTTAGTAATCCACTTTACATTTCATCGTAGATGTATAAATCTTTGGGACCTTTTGTTGGATATGCTGATGGTGCTAGTCATAGTATAAAAAATCTATCCTCTGCAGCATGGGCCATTTTCTCTCCGAACGGCGAGTTAGTGAGTTTCCAAGGGATTTGTATCGGTATATCAACAAACAATATCACTGAGTATAGCACGTTGATCAAACTTTTCTCTAGTGCCATTTCATTTGGTATTAACCACATCATCATAAGGTTAGACTCACAACTCATGGTATTACAACGTACTAGTGCTTATAATGTTAGAAATCCAACATTGCATTGTTTTTTCCTAAGAGTTCGACTTTTGGAAAGACACTTTGATTTTATTCAATATCAACACATTTCCAGAAATTTGAACACATTAACTGATTCTTTGGCTAATCAAGTTTTAGATAGACATTTGCAACACATGTAAAGAGAACATTCACATCATTGAATAGGATTACACAATAAACATAGGAAAACACTAAAATCAAATTGATAGATAGTTATAGGTTTTTACAAAATTTGTGCCCAAGACACATTGGTCATCTGACCTCAAAATGTATGCAACATGTCAAAAGTAAACTATTGGTGCTCATGGTAACATATTATAGATCTAGATATCCTACACAACAACTACATCCAATGGTTAGGAACACCTATAGTGTGATGTTGCAGTCTCATGGGTAACTCTTCTATCCAGAAATCTGGAATCCCGAAGGTCAAACCCTCTATGTGATGTCGAAGCTTAGACAGAGTCTCAACCATGTCTAGATCCTGAAGGACTACTCTCCCGACAGCCTTCTCTTCTTGCTCATCTACTACATGCTCTGGTTATGTTGGTCATCAGTATTTTTTTCTTTTATAGATCACTAAATGATTATCCTAGATTTCTAGAAACAAATTTCATGACCATTGTGAGTTCTAGAAATCTCACTACCTTCATCATCCTTAGGATAATTTTTTCACTATTTCATCATCCCATCATGTCAAGCTCAGCTCACCAATCCCAGAAGACCCATCAGGGTCCCATGTCACTCATTTTTTCTATTTTTTATCACCTTTAGCCTCAATCCTCTCTTTTTTTTTGCCTAAACCCTCCACTACTACCTAAGGCCACCAATCAGCCATCTCTCTTACATCTCCAGAAATACCTCAAGCATTGATGGTCTTGAAACTATCTCTATAGGCTCTTTATATAAATAAATAACTTTGGACTTTGGATCTTCAATACATAAGTCTATCAAAAACTCTATTTTACACTTAGTGACCCCAAAATCTAAGTATTCAGTCAAAGGCCAAGTCCAAGGAACCTTCCACTAGGTCACCCAGGGTTTCATAGGTCATAGAGTTGTTTTGGTGTTCTAAAATATCTGTTTTCCTGTGTAAAGAGGTTGCATTCAAATAAAAATAAGGCCAAGCAACATGGTCCAAAACTGATCAAAAACCCTTCAAGAAAAGGCCTCCTTGACCAAAGCACAAATTTTGCAACAAACAGCTACCCTTGTTCACATTTCTGCAAAAATGATCAAGGTTTTCATCAACATAAGAAGAGGTAAGGTAATGGGATGAAATCATCACAAGAATACATCCACAGCAAAAAGAAAGGCAGCAGGCATGTGTTTAAAGGGAATCAGGGTTTTGTGACTAATTGGAAAAACAATGTTGCAAAAGCAAGAACCACAAGGACAAAAGTCACCTCAACACCACCAAGTACACATTGAATATTTTCAGAAATAATAAATAAACTTGGAAGGGTTGTAGAGAACTTAGAAGACAACATTGCTTATTTTTCTATAACAACCCTAAAACCTAAGAGTTTGGAAAGATGGACAGGACAGGTCAAAAGAAGATGATAATTCCTCCTTCATAACATCAGAATGCATTCAAAGGGTTTTCAAGGTGGTTTTTAAGGTTTTTCAAAAGCAGCACTACTTCACTGCACCAAAGGGAGATATGGTAAAGTATATCAATATGAGGGAAGCCTAGTTTTAAAAGGTACAGTCAAAGGTATTCAAAATGGTCAAGACCAAGAAAACATAAGGTAAAGTGCCAAAGGAGAATATCATGTTGAGCATAATTTCACTGTTGAGAAAATGAGGTGTCAAAGTCCAAACAATGACAAGCAGACCAAAAACCCTATGTTGTGGCACCTGCAGAAATCAGAAGTGGCCAAGGGCAAAACATGGTAAACCTTATGCACACCTCTCTGCCAAAAGGACCTCACTGTTAAAAATATCAGTAAAAGGTAAGGAACACATGTTTTAAGCCTATTTTCATTCAAAAATGCCTAAGAGGAATGAAGAAATGATTTCAGTTTTCAAAAGAGACAGTTTGGATAGTCCCCTAAATTTCAAAGCCAAAAAGGGGAGGGGCCTCTTCATCCTACAGCACTCCATTGCCCAAAGAAAATCACTCAAAGGGGTCATAGGCATTTAACCAAAAGGTCAAGAAGGAATTAATGAAAGTTGTAAAGTGAACCCAAGCATACATATATAAATTGGGTTTATGAGGGTAATTTATTTCTCTCAAAGGGTATAAAAATGTTTCAGTTTCTGTAATATCCCAAAATGGGAATGCACAGCAGTGCTTGCTGAAATAACACACTTCTGGGACATTTGTGCACAGAAATTAGTTTTCAACTCCTGGATCCCTTAGATCAGTAGATCTAGGGTCTAGATCCAAAAGGAGAGCAAAAACAAATGAAACTAGGTGTGGTAAACAGGTCTCCCACAACCTAGTCTAGCTGGAAAACCCCCAAAGAGAGGGGCTGCATCTATGTACCTACAAACTGCTTCAGAAATAATGCAGTATTGGAAAGAATGAGTAGGAGGCCATCAAATAAGATCAAATTTTGAATATACAGCAGCAAATCAGATTTATATTGATGCTCTTACATTATACAATAGAATACAGAAGACAAGAGAGGATAAAATCTTCAAAAAAGAAGGCTGCAACACATGTATATACTGCAAAATGGCTTAACAACATTATTTGATGGAGCTACAATAGCTGAATGTTTCACTTCAGATCTAGAGCAGATCTGTGTTCAAAATATTAGATCCATTTCATATCTGTACACTAGAAAGGCTCTATTACAAGATCCCCTTGGGGTTTTGACCAAATCATGCAATACAAAGAGTAGATCTGAGTTTTAAGTAGCAGATCTGCGATATTATTCAGAAATTTCTAAAGATGATTTTACATTAGAAACAGATTAGATCTATACAGAACATGGATCAGCAAGCTAATCCATGTATCACCAAAGTGAAAGGCAAAGCCCAGCACTAGAGATCTCTCATAAAAAATGGGATCAAAACACCCTGCAAAACCTCCACTGAAAATAACGCAGCCCTAAAGGGAAACTATGCTATAGCTTGAATAACTGATTTGGCCTAATGCCAAGATACAAATCTGAAGCTCCACATCCAATTCACTCTTCCAGGAGGTTAAAAGACACACTCACTGAGAAGAGGCACTAGTACAATATAGATCTGAGCAAATATAGTTTTTCCACTTGCTGCAACTTACAAAAGCAATCAAACCCTCACTAGATCTACATTGCAGTTGGAAGCAGAGCTTGGCCAAATGCCTGATAGTGGATAAAATCAGCAAGACTCCTCCAAGAAATCCTCAAGGGAAGAGATATAATCTTTGCATAGGGATCCCCAAGTGCTAAGCAACACTATTCTCAGCTAAACAGTAGAGAATGGTATTTGCCTAAATAGACAAGATACTCAGAAAATATGCATAATCAACAACCTCCTCTTGCTACATCCCCCTTCCTTTTATAAGATGAAAGTCATGGCAAACCCTAAACCACCTTAATGAATTAGCTTCTTTCACATGAGGGGCCTCCATCTAGAACTATGTTGTCCCTTCATGAGGTACATTGTATCTAGACAACGTTGTAGATTTAGTCAAGGTTGACCCAGTCTCATAGCTCAAACCCCTTTCACACATGCAAGTGATTTTTTTACATGGCCCAGATTTATCCTTGTTCATATGGGCATTGATTTATTCATTCTTTTCAGGATTTTTACATGTCCTCTTTTATTCATTTATTCATGCAACATAAAATGAGACAAAAATGTATATTCCTCTTAGCTTAGGCTAAGTAGGAATATTACAGTCCTCCCCTCCAAAATGTTTCTTGTCCTCAAGCAACTGATAGGGTGAGTGTTGTAGTACTTCCCCTCCTCCATTGGTGACACCATCAAGGATCAAGTCCTCCTCATAATCCAAGTGTTCACAAAAGCCAACACATCATGAATTTTTCCTCCAAGGTTATCATAAGATGTGCATAGTCCATCCCACAAGGAGTGAAAAACTCAACAGAAACAAACATAGTTGGAGCAATGCCTTCTCTAAAACATGTAGCATGAGGCACATAGAGAAGTTCCAATCCATGTGGTACATACAAACTGCCCATCCTCCCTCCATACAATCCCATAAATAGGACAACTATGTCATCCAAGTATGGAAACAACAGTACATATATACAAATAGAAATTTGAGCTTGAGGAGGTGGGTCAAAATCCCACATGTGATGCCAGCGCAGTGCATCTCCTACCTGCATTAAATCAAGGTGTGGCAAGTGGCATTCCCACCACACATTTGTTGCATGAGGCATCTTAACATAGCTGAAGATGTCAGATATGTTTGGTGCCTTTGGGAAGCACCCATCATGAAAAGGAATCTCCCTTTGCACAATAAGGGAGTGGCCAAGTTCAGAATTTATATTGGCCCTCCAAAAGCCATGAGATCCACATGATCTCTCACTTCCCTTAGGAGTCATAACCTAAAAAAACATGGTAAAAGAATGTGATAGATCAGAAAATAAAACTTGCTTTGCATGATCAGATCCTTTACCATCATAGTTCCTCATACACATGGAGTTGTGCATGGGCATTCCCCTTCTCTTAAAAGGAGGAAGAACTGGCTGAAATGACTCTTTCATATAGTCCATTGGCTGTCCCAATTCCTCATAGCTAATGCACTCTTGAAAGTGTTGATGTAATTCCTCTCTCATCCCTTCCCAATAAAAGCTCCTTATGATTAGAGTATATATCTTCATGGACTGCATATGACTGAGAGGGAATTCTTTGTGTGCCTCTTGTAGCATCTTCTACTTGAGGTTGGAAGATCTAGACAGAAAGACCCTACCATGGTATTAGATGACTCCCCCTTGGACTAAGTAACCTTCTTCTTGCTGCAGGTCATCTAGTATCATACATGTGTGGAGATTTCCAGTACAGATCCACACTGCTCAACAATGACAACACTAATTATGCCTCCATGGAAGTGTCTGTAATGTTGCTGATTTCTTCTTTGACATTTCCCATGCCAAAGATGTGTGTTTAAAGGTTGATCCTCCCATTCTCCTCCTCCCACAGCACAAATCTGGAAATGAGAGGGAGTGATAGTGATGAAGGGAGAAGATCCCCCTTACTCTTGAGTTGTCCCAAGCCTCCCAATGCTGCAGCTTGTTCTTACTTTGCTCCAATCCCTTTTGGATCTAAGTTTGGAGCAGCCCTTTGTGAGGCCTCCCCCACAAGATTTAAATCTGGTGGCCTCCCAGGTGGTTTTCCACTAGATAGGAATGTCCCCTGCAGGATTCTCATGAACATCAGAGAAGGGACTGTGAGATCCTTGCTTCCACTATGCAAATCCATCTCTGTTGTTTGGGTGGAAGTGTTGGGTGAAGGGTAAGTATGCATGCCTTGGATCATTTGAGGTTTACCACTCTTCATGTCCACCCATTTCATTTTCAAATCCTTCCAATCAGTGGTGACTTTCCCCAATGTAATCAACCATTAGACACCCAAAATGATATTGGTGTCTGGTATGTCAACTACAAAAAAGTGATCCACCAAAGTGTAGGACCCCATAGTAACTGAAAGTGATGGGACATAGTGCATGCATTGCATTGTTCTATCTACAGGAACCAAAACAGAGAATCCCTCAAAAGTATCAGTGGGGATTTCTCTCCTCTGCACAATATGAGCATCAATAAAGTTGTGGGTTGCCCCACTGTCAATCAGTACAAATACCCTCTGATTCATGATTGAACCTTGTACTCTTAAGGTCAAGTACTTAGGTACTCCTCTCAAAGATGCAAGAGTTCCTCCTATTGGAGCAAAGGCTCCATTCCCATCTCCAGATGGTATTGGATCTCCCTCAACATTGTCAGCATTGTGACCTCTTCTTGGTTCATCATCTTCTTCTTCCTCCTCAAAATCTAAGAAGACTTCTATGTAGTATGCTTTCCCATCAGCACATCTATGTCCAGGTGCCCATGGATCTTGGAAAGTGAAACATATTCTCTTCTTTCTCATCTCCCTCCTGAATTCAATATCAAGAGGCTCCTTGAATGAGCTCTCCTTTGAAGGAGCATCTTTCTCTTCCTTCCCTTTAGAAAGGTAAGGGGCCTTATTCTGAAAATTTTCCTTTGCTTTTGTCAAGGCATCTTGGAGGTCTCTAGCCCTCTCAATGGAATCATGCAAAGTGATGGGCTTGGTAGATTTAACCAACCCATGCAAAGGTTCATCCAAGCCATCAATGAACATGTACACCCTCCTTGTTGCAGACAGATCAAGAACCATAACAGATAATCTCAAAAACTTAGAGATATAAGTTTTTACATTTCCTTATTGCTTTAACTTTGCAAGGCTCATGAAAGGTGCTTCTGGATCCTTTTTGTCAAACCTCTCCACCAGTATTCTAGTGAATTCAGAATAGGCAGTCACATTGGCATGGCCCAATGTAGACAATCCATGGAACCACCAATTGTGTGCTTCACCTTCAAAGTGCAGCGCTGCAATCTTGATGGCTTCAATATTAGGGACTTTGTTTAACTGAAAGTAGATGTCCATATTTTCTACCCATGCCTTGGAAAAACTTGTGGATGACCCATCAAATTTGGGCAAAAATAATCTTCCCATAGAGTGATATCTATCATGATTCTGAAAGAATCCACCATCTCTATACTGATGCCTTGGTCTTCTTTTGTCCTTGAGGTGACAAAACCCTTGAAAACTCAAGTGGTCTTTGAAAATATGATTCTGAGATTCATATTCCTCAAATTAGTCTTCAAGGGATGCTTGATCTTGTGGCCTTCATTCTCCACAGCCAAAAAGGTAGGCATAATAGAGCGTTGTGGAGCTTGTGGAGCTTGTGGTTGGTTCACTGGTTGACCATTCCAATGGTGAGACGTGCTAGAGCTTTCCCTAGGATGAAATCTCCCAGGAGATTCCTTCATCATGTCCATTCTCATATCTTTGATCTCTCTAGCAAGATCTTGCATGGCTACCAAAATAGTTCTTGCAAAATCTTCTCCTTCTTTATCACTTCCAGTTTCAGGGTCTTTACCCTTGTCTTGATCCTCAATGGTGTAATAAAATTTCTTGTGGCTTTTATTCTGATACCTCTTCTCCTTCTTAGTAAGAGGCTCATCTTCTTCTGACTACAACATGGTTGTAGTTCTTCAATTAAATCACAGGCTATGCCAAGAAAGGAGCTTTGATACCACTATACTATCCCAAAATGGGAATGCACAGCAGTGCTTGCTAAAATAATGCACTTCTGGAAAATATGTGCACATAAATGAGTTTGCAGCTCCTGGATCCCTTAGATCAGTAGATCTGGTGTCTAGATCCAAAAGGAGAGCAAAAACAAATCAAACTAGGTGTGGTAAACAGGTCTCCCACCACCTAGTCTAGCTGGAAAACCCCCAAAGAGAGGGGTTGCAGCTATGTACTACATACTGCTTCAGAAATAACGCAGTCTTGGAAAGCATGAGCAGGAGGCCGTCAAATAAGATCAAATTTTGAATATACAATAGAAAATCAGATTTATATTGATGCTCTTACATTATACAACAGAATACAGAAGACAAGAGAGGATGAAATCTTCAGAAAAGAAGGCTGCAACACATGTATATACTGCAAAATGGATTAACATCGTTATTTAATGGAGTTGCAGTATTGAATGTTACACTTCATATCTAGAGCATATCTATGTACAAAAGATCAGATCCATTTTAGATCTGTACACTAGAAAGGCTCTATTACAAGATCCCCTTGGGGTTTTGACCAAATCATGTAATACAAAGAGTAGATCTGAGTTTTAAGTAGCGGATCTGCGATATTATTCAGAAATTTTGGAAGATTATTTTACATTAGAAATAGATCAGATCTATAGAAAACATGGATCAGCAAGCTAAGGAGGAATCACCCTCAACAAATGCATAGCTTGTTCCACCATTACTTGATCAAGATGGTGGTTTTACATCAGTTAGAGATGCAGGGTATACCTTGGGATGTTTTCATAACCCATCAGGTCTTTATAAACCCATAGCCTCCTCATCAACCAAATATACCTTCCTCATCTTCATAAGTTCCCTCACCATAGGAAAACCTCCCTTCCTCTCCTTCTCTTGGTGCATCAGGTGAAGCAGGAATTGGCAATGAAGAATCACATGAAGATTAGGGTAAAGGTGATGAAATCAGTGAGGCAGAAACATAAATTAATGAAGAAGAGCAAGAGGGAAATTATGTTGAAGAGGAGGGAAATTCATTATTATAAGAATGAGCACAAGCACTTCAAGAAGATAAAAATGGGTCTGACCCTCCAGAAAAAGATGAAAAAGTATTATGCAAGGAAGCACAAGCTTATTTGTGCCAAACTGAAGGAAGCCCTCCTTGAAGACCAAACACTAAATGACGAAAAATAACATGACAACCTTGGATTTTTGGCTGAGGGTTCTCAACAGTTGTCCAAGACCCCTTAAGGAAGGTCTCCACCAATTTTGAGAGATTTTGGAGCAATTTTTGTTTTTTGTGATTTTTAAGGCTCATTAAGGCAGCGCCACTGGCACTACATTAATACATGGAGCATATTCAAGATAAAAACTTGACATTTTTGGACTCTTCACACCTATTACATTATTCTCACCAAGTTTCAGATGATTTGGAGCAGGTTTGACCCCTTAGAAGGCCAAAACACCCCTCTTTTTTCACCTTTCTACCACTATTTTAGGCATGGCACTGTGAAAATGGAAGTCTTGAGTTTTTTTAATTTTTAACTAGGCTACAGGAGCTGATGAGGAAACTACAATATTTTTTGGAAAGTAGACTCATCAGCCTTTCCAACGAGCCATCACAGAGCCAAATCTGACACCAGGAAGGGTTCCAAAACTTGGTTGCAAACGACCTTATTTTCTGCTAAAAGTGGCACTGTGCAAATGGACTGTTTAATGTGTTTTGGACCAAAAGTCAACAAAACACACTCATTTATTGAAAAATCAATTTTAAGCGTTTTTGAAGCAAATCACTCTAGAATTAGGTGCAAGAAGTTATTTTAGCATTTATTTCATGAGATATTTTGTGCCTTGGGCCTTACATGGTCTCTTAGGCATAAATGACATTTATGGGTGATTTTGACTTTTTCCAACCCTATCTAGGGTTTTTTCCCTCCTTTGCTGAGTTAAATAGAGCATAAGGGATTCATTTTAAATGTTGGCATTTGATGAGCTTTGAGAGCAATACATGGTTTTTATGAGCTTGGAGAAGAAATTGGTGTTGTGAAGTTGATGAATGGCTTGCTTGGATTGATGATGGAGAAGCTTGTTTGCAGGATTCCTTAGCTTGATTAATGGTTATGTATTCTTAATTTTTTCATGCTTTCTTGTTTTCATGATGTTTCATCCTTCTTTGTCGCTATAGAACATAAAATCATAGGTTGAGAAATGCTCCTTGAATCACCTTAGTCCTCCTGTTTGCTATGGCCTTGATGTTTTCCTCTATTGGGTGTGTTTAAATAATTCTTAGCTACTCTTTAAGCCTCTTTATGCTTGTTAGTTTCATCTATGCATTAATATGCTAGTTTATAAATATGATTCATGGTAATCCCTGCTTGTTTGTAACTATCTAAACTCTGCCTTGAAGCCTATCTTTGAAGTATTGTTTGCTAGGTTAAGTCAAAGAGGTATTGTTCTGATCTTGCCCTTTGTCCATGCCTATCATTCTACCTCAGAGTTCTTTATAGCTTGATCAACAATTTTTAGGATTTCCCTCTTTGATTGATTAAAGTTATTGTGCTATCTTATATTTTTTCTCAATTCTGAAAGGGAAATTACTAAGTAAGATAAGCTTTTCTTGCTTTCTTTGTTTCATTGGAATGTTTATCTTGGATATTTATTTGTTTAAGTATTTTCATTGATTAAATGGTTTGCCCTATCTCATGATTAGTATATTTTTCTTATAATATTTAAGACCTTCTTGTTCATAGGTAAATGACAAAGGATACTTCACTGCCCTTTGCCCTACCTTGTTTTTCCCCAACTTGATGTCCACCCCACTTCATAAATTACCTTAAGGATCCATTAACCTTGCTAGATTGGACCTATTATGCACTCTGATTCATTATTGAGACACTCATGACTTTCATTGACTCCATAGCCCAATTATTTAAAGACCTCTCACTCCACCTATTCTACATGTTCATCTTACCCAACCAAACAATCAACAAACCCTACACTTAACAACTAGCCTAAAATCAACCATCAAAAGCAAACAAGAACACATCCTTTGCAAAAAATAGAGAGAGACCTCTCTGAGTCCAGGAAGGCTAGGTCCTAGGACTCCAAAGACTGATTTCATCTTACCCTGTCATTTGGTCTACCAATCTGCCAAATCATGGGACCCTAACATTTTGGCGATCACGGTGGGACCTTCTGAGTAAGTTCATGCTTAAATATTCCTTAAAAGATTCAGAAACCCTTGACTAATAGTATCTGGTGGTTTATCGCCATCATCGCCACCCTAAAATTTGGCGATCATGGTGGGACTGAATACATAGTAGCCTAAGAAACTCTTCTGGACTCATTTAACCCTCAGTTAAGCTTAGAAAATCAACTAATAGCCAAGAGTAGACTCTGTTTATTTCAACATCTTAGAAAAATGATGATTCAGTTATAGGACACGCTTACAAATCTTAGTGCTACATAAAGGAAACTCAGAAAACCCCAAAACACCCCTAGATTGGTTTTTTTTCAGTTATTGGTGGTGGACCATAAACATACATCCTTAAAACAACAAAAATATCCACTTGGCGACTCCACTAGCCTCCAGTAAGCCTATTACTTCACTAGTATTTATTTGACTCCCTGGATTTGTGTCAAGCCAACCCTAAGAAGTTTATGAACATAGTTATATACGGTGAGAGTTTACCAAGCACTAAGAGAGGTTAGCATTCAGAAAATAGTCCTAAAAATTTAAGCCTCTCTGAATTTTAAGTTTGAAATCTGGCTTCACATAGGATCAGTGCCATATCTCATCCAGACCCAAACCCTCCCAACATAGTTGATGACCCAAAGAAGATTTTGTGGCAAACTTCTAGACCTGGAAACTTAACCACTATTAGGACCATTCACAGAGCAAGCTGTGTACCTAAACATCTTACAGCTTTACAAGATCCCCAGTTTTACTTGCACCATACAAAGAACCTTTTCAAAACCAAGTCACAAACTGATATTGACCAGACTAACCTTGAGCCCATAAATTTGCAGCAAAGTTCTAGTAGAGAACCTTCTCCTTCCACACCACCTGACTTTCAGCTTCTCCATCACTTCAACTCTTTCCATACCAAATCTATCCAGCATCAATTTGCTGGTCCAAGTACTTCCACCACACCCATCCACATCACCATTATGCAAACCATTCTGCTTCATCATACATCTCCTTTCACTAACCCTCATCTTGTAAGCCCTCCATTAGCTCCCATAATGGCAGCTTGGTATGCCCCCTTGGCCTTACCTCAACCTCTAGTGCCTTTGCCAAATGACTACCAGTCCAAGATCCCTCATTTCACAGGATTTGAATCCATCACTTCCCAACAGCATGTAGATAGGATAAATGATGCCTTTAATTACATGGAGATAGAAGAAGAAACTATTAAAATGAGGATCTTTTCACAAATCTTAGGAGGAGAGGCCAACAAATGGTTCAAAGCATTAACTCCTAACATAATACATGATCTCCCTTCCCTCTACCAAACTTTCATAAACAAGTGGGAAATCAAGAAAAATCCCCTCCAAATCCTTTTTGAATATAACAGTATTAAGAGGAATTTAGGGGAAAGTGTACAAGATTATTGCACCAGGTTTAACAGTGTGTACAATTCCCTCCCACCTCACTTGAAACCAGCACTAGTGAAATTTCCAGAAGGCTTTGATTCGAACATGACATTCCAATTGAGAGAGAGAGATCCCGAAACTTTAGAATAAATGCAAAGGACAGCTATTAGTGTTGAAGTCAACTTGATTGAAAAGAGATCTAGGATGAGATTAGAAAAGAGAGTGACCTATAAAGATGAAATCATGCCCTCAACCTTCTCATCCAATACCAAGATGGACAGCCTAATGAGAACCATGGAGAGAATGATAGAAAGGATAAACTTGAATGAAAGGACACCTCCTAGGGAAAACCAATCCAATTCCAAAAACATAAATAGAGCTCAAAACTTCAAAAGAGGCACTCCTCAAATCAAACAAAGGGAAAATGACCAACAAATCAGACCTCCCTTTCAACAAAACTGTGTAGATGAAGAAGAAGGAGAAATTATAGAACCTGAAGAAAGCCATATAAACCTAATAGGTTCTGATAATGAAGATGATGTTTTTCTCACTAAAGAAGAACAAAGTTTCTTTTCCTCAGATCAAACTGACACAAACCATGAGGATTCTGAAGACTACCGCTTGGGATTTGAAAATGCCATAATGGAAGTCCATAGGCAATATGACCTTAGGGGGAAAAAGAACCTAGATTCTCCCAAGACAATCCAAATAGACACTGTTGTTAAGAAAAAACCTAAAAGCACCCCCAAGAGGATAGCAGACACAAACACTATGGCTAATAAAGTTGATCCAAACAAAGAAAAAATTAGCCAACAAAATAGTGATCCAAGTTTCCCTAGTACCTCAACTAGTGGCCCTAAAAAAATCTTGTTCTCTAAAGTCCCAAATAAGATTCAACAAACTAAACCTATGGAAAATGTTATACCCTAGAAAACTGATGTAAATATGTCTAAGACACAAGTACCTTTCAGTTTTGAAGGAGATATTTCCAAAGTCAAGATTACCATGCCTCTCACTGAACTGGTTACCCAAGGCACATACAAGTCTCAAGTTTTGAAAGTTATAAACATGGGAAAACATGTCGAAACTTTACACTTGGCTAATGACACACCTGAGCTTTTGTTTGGACCCAAAATAGAAGTAAAATATCAAGAAGGATCCATTCCTTGGATTCTAGTGCCTCTCACAATCTCATGCCAAAAGTCGTGATGGAGAGATTAGGCCTAGAAATAACTAAACCTTACAAATAATTGTACTCCTTCGATTCGAGTAGGGTCAAATTTTTGGGCCTGATCAAGGATCTTTGTGTAAACCTGGCACACGTGCCTACTAAGAATCTAGTTATGGACATAGTAGTGGCAGATATTCCCCCCAAGTATGGCATGCTTTTATCCAGATCTTGGGGAGACAAGCTTCAGGGGAACCTTCAACTAGACATGTCCTATGCTACCATCCATGTTTTTAACCAAACAAGAAGATTATACCAGGAATCACACATGAAATATATGGTTAGCAGTCAAGAAAGGCTAGACAATTCACCTCTTTATTCCATACATTCAAATCCTGATTCTTTTATTTTAAATATTGAAGAAGACATTAACGAGCATTTATTTGAATTTGAAACACATCTAGAAATATTACAACAGTCAAACCAAACTCTTCATGGAGAGCTCAGTAGTCAAAACTCTAGCAGCCCTGAACAACCATATAATGATAAATCCAAACTTAAATTTCTACAAACTGAAAATGGAATTTTGAAACCAAAAATCAATTTAGAATCTAAGTCAGGTTGCTAAAATAAAGGAAAAACCTCTAAAATATAACTTTTCCCTTTTCCCAATCCAAAAGAGTTGAAATACTCTCACATAATAGAAAACCTTGGGAATCTAAATCAAAGGATTCTTATGTTTTTTTCCTTATATAGACACCCCATTATCAGAAAGTTTTGTCCCTCTAGAAAAGTTGTTGACTCTCACAGATGTTGCTATGAATCCTAAAGGGATGTCTGCTGAAACTGATATAGAGGAATATAATGTAGGCAGACTAGGAAGGCCCAAAATGATTAAGTTGTCCAGAACCTTGTCATTACAGACAAAACTAAAATACATAAGGTTATGCAAGAAGTTTCAGGATGATCTTGTATATAGGAGTAAAATCTTAAAGCCTCATGACATAGACATTGTTCTTAAGAGGTCTTCCTCAAAGAAAAACAATGAAACCCATGGGCAAATGGTGTCATTAACAAATAAATCCAAAGGATACAGGTTGTCAATAGACTTCAGGTACCTAGGCAAAGCCTCCATGAAATAGAAAAACCCTTATCCCAAGATAAATCATCCTATGACAAGGATAGGAGTTTCTAACAAGATGGCATTGTATGGTAGTGTTTCAGGTTACCATCAAATGATACCACTTCAAATCAATCAACATAAAGACATCTTCAAAATTCCTTGGAATAACTACATGTTTGACCAAATGCTTCCTAGGCTATGGAGTGCTGAAGACACCTTCCAAAAGGCCATGGTTCCTATTTTCAACTTTTTCTCCATGATATACATTGATGACATCTTCATTTGTTTCAAAGCTGATAAATAACACCTTTTCTACCTAAGGAAGATATTTAACATAAACAAATTTGGAAAGCAAGACTCAAAAAAGAGATACCAAGGAGAGCATGGATTGTTGAAAAGTTTTTGGAAAACTCTTTTTACCATGTTTTAAAATGAAGCTAACTATGATTTATGTTTACAAGAGTTGAATGAACAAAGGGTGTTAGGAGATCCTTTTGAGGACAGGATGCTCATGTGCCATAGCTGTAAAAACCCTTAGTTTAAAAAAATTTCATTCATTGTACATAAACATTGCATGAGGGAAATCACAAAAATACAAAAACATAGAAAAAATAGAAAAATAGGGCAGATTTGAAAAGAGGTAAAGCCCCATACCCAAAAAATAGTACTACTTAAAGTGAGCAACCTTAAATGCCACTACTGGTTCAAAAAGAAGGTCTTGTTTCAGTCATCTAGCCTAATCATGGCTAAAACATGTTTTCAATTTATTGTTGATAAGTTAGTAAAAGATAGTTGGTCAAATCATTCAAACTTGACTTGTCAAAAGATAGATCAGGAAAGAAAGATATTGGTTCCACATGCTTAAAACTATTGGGTATGTGTTATATTCTTTCCGCGCCCATGGTTTTGTGCATGGTTTTGCACATGGTTTTGGGGTACGATGGTTTTCGGCCCCTGGTATTTTTGTATATCCGGTCAAGGGAACTACGGTTATGTTCTAATCCAGGGTTAATGGATTAGGGTCTATGTATGCTTCGGCATGTATATATATATTTTTGTTGTAACACTAAAAGGAATATAATGAAAAATCAAGTTGGTTGTCCCGATTTGGGATCCAGGGGAAAATCTTTGTGTTTATCTATTTTATGTTTTATGATCTCGCTATTGTTTATTTTCTGTTATAAGATTCGTGTGTAGATAATTTTTTTTTAGGGTTAAAACCTAGAAAAACAAAACCAAGGAGAAAAATGGGGATGAATAGCAAACAATGTATCACAGCCCTGATTTTTCTAGTCTTATTTTGTACAAAAATAACATTTGTATGTAGCTTTTTCTTATGCCACAAACCCATGATAAGTTAGACTGCCTAATCCTGATTTAAACCATGCTTTCAATTTCATGTTTATAGCTAAGTAAATGAATCCTGTCAAATAGTTTAATCTTGACAGTTGAGAAGTCTAGGTAGAGAATAAAAGAGTTCATTAGCATAATCTGAACTTTTGGAGGAAATAAGATAGAAGTAGATAGTTTTTTTTGCTTTCAAAATAAAATAAAAAATGTCAAGGGTTTTCCAGTTCAAGTGCACCCTACGAAGAAAAAATGTTAGGAAAATAGATTTTTTTCAAATTTATTAAGATCACAGCTTCAAGCAAGCATCAGCAAGTGAAAAGAGGTAAAAATCTTCCCAATGGATGAGGCACTGGTCTCCATTAAGCCAGAGATCTGAAAGTTCTGGACACCTCCTGAAAAGGAGATGCTCTCCCCAAGTGGAGCCACTGTTAATCATCAGTAATTTTTTCTTTTATAGATGAATAAATGCTTATCCTAGATTTCTAGAAACAAATTTCATGAAAATTGTGAGTTCTAGAAATCTCACTGCCTTCATCACCCTTAGGATAATTTTTTCACTATTTCATCATCCCATCATATCAAGCTCAGCTCACCAATCCTAGAAGACCCATCAGGGTCCCATGTCACTCATTTTGTCTATGTTTTGTCACCTTTGGCCTCAATCCTCTCTTTGTTTTGCCTAAACCCTCCACTGCTACCTAAGGAAACCAATCAGCCATCTCTCTTACATCTCTAGAAATACCTCAAGCATTGATGGTCTCAAAACTATCTCTGTAGGCTCTTTAGATAAATCAAGAACTTTTTATTTTGGATCTTCAATACATAAGTCTATCAAAAACTCTATTTTACACTTAATGACCCCAAAATCTAAGGATTCATTCAAAGGCCAAGTCCAAGGAACCTTCCACTAGGCCACCTAGGGTTTCATAGGTCATAAGGTTGTTTTGGTGTTCTAAAATCTCTGTTTTTCCTGTGTAAAGACGCTGCATTCAAAGAAAAAGAATTTCAAGCAACATGGTCTAAAACTGATAAAAAACCCTTCAAGAAAAGGCCTCCTTGACCAAAGCACAAATTCTGCAAGGGACAGCTGCCCTTGTTCACATTTATGCAAAAATTGTCAAGTTTTCCATCAACATAAGAAGAGGTAAGGTAATGGGATGAAATGATCACAAGAAGACATCCACAGCAAAAAGAAAGGCAACAGACCTATGTTTAAATGGAATCAGTGTTTTGTGACTAATTAGCAAAACAGTGTTTCCAAGAAAGAAGCCAATATAAGAACCACAAGGATAGAAGTCACCTTAACACCACCAAGTACACATTGAAGATTTTCAGAAATAATAAATAAACTTGGAAGGGTTATAGAGAACTTAGAAGACAACACTGCTTATATTTCTATAACAACCCTAAAACCTAAGAGTTTGGAAAGATGGACAGGACGGGTCAAAATAAGATGATAAGTCCTCCTTCATAACATCAGAACGCATTCAAATGGTTTTCAAGGTGGTTTTTAGGGTTTGTCAAAAGCATCACTACTTCACTGCACCAAAGGGAGAGATGTTAAAGTATATCAATATGAGCGAAGCCTAGTTTTAAAAGGTATAGTCAAAGGTCTTCAAAATGGTCAAGACCAAGAAAACATAAGGTAAAGTGCCAAAGGAGAAAATCATGCTGAGCATAAGTTCATTGTTGAGAAAATGAGGTGTCAAAGTCCAAACAATGACAAGCATACCAAAAACCCTATGTTGTGGCACCTACAGAAATTAGAAGTGGCCAAGGGAAAAACATGGTAAACCTTATGCACACCTCTCTGCCAAAAGGACCTCACTGTTAAAAATATCATTAAAAGGTAAGGAACACATGTTTTACGTCTATTTGCACTCAAAAATGCCTAAGAGGAATGAAGAAATTATTTTAGTTTTCAAAAGAGACAGTTTGGACAGTCCCCTAAATTTCAAAGCCAAAAAGGGGAGGGGCCTCTTCATCCTACAACACTCCATTACACAAAGAAAATCACTCAAAGGGGTAATAGGCATTTAACCAAAAGGTCAAGAAGGAATTAATGAAATTTGTAAAGTGACCCCAAGAAAACATAGCAAAAGTGGGTTTATAAGTGTAATTTATTTCTCTCAAAGGATATAAAAGTGTTTCAGTTTCATTTCAATCTCATTCATCACTTGGTAAAGAGAAAAATGGTTTCAAGAGAAAACAGGTTTTTTCTGGCTGTTTCTGGGAAAATTGGTCTAGCGCTACGCAAATACAGGCCAGCACTGCGCTAACCGGCCCTCTGCCCGTTCAGCATTGCACTGTGTTGCGCTAATAACCCCTGGCGTTGCGCAAATGTAGGCCCAACTCGCTCGGAGATCGACGACATTACCCCCTGCCCGGTGCTACGCTAATGAGCCACCCGAAACCTCTACACAACTACCTAGGTGCTATGCAAACACAGGCCTGACTCACCCAAGGATCAGCAGACAGTGCTCGCGCCCAGTGCTGCGCTAACCACCATGTAGGCCTGCCGGTGCTGTGCAAACACCAAGAGATTTCAAAGGGAAAAATATCTTTCCCTATTGCAAATTTTCACCCTCTAAGCTGCCTCCAAGATCTGTAGAAATGCCAAGAATTGGTAAGTGGCTCTTTTTCTTTGTGCCCAAGAAAATTTTCAAGTTTCTTTTATTCTTTTATGGCTTTAAAGTTCAAACCCTAGATAAGTAAACCTAGGTTTGGCATGCAAATGAGCCTTTATTTCTAAACCTCCTTGAAATCAATTTGATGTCATATGAGGGTGAGTGAATTAAGGTGACTGCAATACACCTTTGGGAGGGCCTCCTTAAGTTGCAAGGCAACTAAACCCTAAGAACCCTAGCCTCCACACAACTCATTCTCCAAATTTTTCTCCATCATCATCTTCACCTTGTTTCACCAAGCCCCAATTTGTAATCCAATATCTCCCATCACCACGTCAGGAGCTGAGAACAATAGTGGTAGTGATCAAATTCAAAGGCCTTTGAGACCAAAACATAAGGGAGAAAAAGTGAATAGATTGGAACCTCAAAGTACAGTGGCCATTACCTCCTCTCCTAGGATCTTGTCATGTTTTCAAAATGCAAGATGCTTTCAATTTTGTGAGAGGATCAAACAAGTGAAGATCCACCCTGAGCTCACAAGGCTCCTCATTCTCAACTTACACAACAAGAACTCAAGCCTTGCAGGAATGGATTTTGAGATCTCAACACGTGCCATCTCTGAGGCCAAAGGTATCCCAGTTGTGGGTGAAAAGTGGTTTAAAAATGGAAAATTGGACAAATAATTTTTAGAGCCATTTATAAAAACAAGGTATAGAGGGGGTATCAAAACAATTTTTCCTTTCTCACACCTCAAGCACAAATTTGCCTCCTTGATGTTGGTTATCATGAAATACTTCACCTATGAGGGGAGGTACTCCATGCTCTATACCTATCATGTTAGACTCCTCATGCATTTCACAGGGGTTAAGGTGCTAAACTTTCCTTACTATCTCTATAGGAGCATTGAGAAAATGTCTTCTATTTTCCGGAGGAGGAATCACTCTCAAAAAATGCATGGCTTGTTCCACCATTCCTTGATCAAGATGGTGGATTTACATCAGTTAGAGAAGCAGGGTATACCTTGGGATGTTTTCATAACCCATGAAGTCTTTACAAACCCACAACCTCCTCATCAACCAAATCTACCTTCCTCATCTTCACAAGTACCCTCACCACAGGAAAACATCATTTCCTCTCCTTCTCTTAGTGCATCAAGTGAAGCAGGAAGTGTCAATGAAGAATCACATGAATATCAAGGTGAAGGTGATGAAATCAATGAGGCAAAAACAGAAATTTATGAAGAAGAGAAAGAGGGAAATGATGTTAAAGAGGAGGGGAATGAACATAGCAATGATGAAGAAAAAAACAGTGAGCATTTGGAAGGAGGCAGTGATGGTAATGATACCAATGATTCAGCCCAAAGTAAATAAAGTGATGATGCAAATGAACAAAGTGATGACCAAGAAGACATTGATGAAAATAAGGAGGTTAACAGCAAAAAATATAGTGAACAAAACTCTGCCACCATGGAAGAGGATGCTGGAGGAAATGAAGAAGAGACAGAGCAATCATATCACAATGAATATGAGTTTGATGACAATGTTGGAAACCATGAAGATTATGATGAGGCAAAGTCCATGGAAACAAATGATGAGGACAGTGACATATGAAAGAAGATGATGAGGCAGAGACAGAATTTGAGGAATATGGCACTGATAGGACAAGCAGAGGGAAACATGACAGCAAAGGAGATAGTCATGACAGTCATGACAGTTTTCATGACATTCATGACACTAATCAACCTCCTAGTGAACATGAAAATGGCAGCAGTGCAGGAGATGATGAAGCAAAGGACCCTAGTGATGAAAAAAACCAAAATGAGAAAGGTGCAGAGGCTGATGATCAGATCAAAGACCAAGATGACAGCACTGAAGGTAGTAAAGAAGGTAATGATGATGATAGTGTTGGAGGTCAAGAAAGCAAAAATAAAATAGAGCATGGGATGACTGATGAGGATCTTAGTGAGGGTCAAGGAGCTGGTGACAACACCAAGGGTCACAGCCATGATGAAGACACTTCCAAAACCACCATCACTCCTCTTGCATGCACATACCACAGAGGGCCAAGGCAAGTGTTTGTTGCCTCCAAAAGGAAAGGGGCCCTCCAAAAGGCAAGGGGCCTTTCCAGTTGCATCCATTCCAAGAATTGACAAGGGTGAAGAGAAGATGGACCAGGTTAAGAAGGGTAAGAAAGGCAAGCTTTCTACTCAAAAGCCTCAAATCATTGACCTAGATAGTGACACTAAAGATAAGGAGATGGCCACTAGACTGCTACTCCAAAGCAAGGATGCACAAATCAAGGAGTGGGAGAGGGATTTTGGTATGGCCCAATACATCATTCAGTATTATAAGAATGAGCACAAGCACTTCAAAAAGATAAAAAGGGGTCTGACCCTCCAGAAAAAGATGACAAAGTATTATGCAAGGAAGCACAAGCTTGTTTGTGCCAAACTAAAGGAAGCCCTCCTTGAAGTCCAAACCCTAAAGGAGGAAAAAGATCATGACAACCTTGGATTTTTGGCTGAGACTTCTCAAGAGTTTTTGAAGACCCCTTAAGGAAGGTCTCCACCAATTTTGAGAGATTTTGGAGCAATTTTTGTTTTTTGTGATTTTAAAGGCTCATTAGCACAGCGCCACTAGCACTACACTAATACATGGATCATATTCAAGATAATAACTTGACATTTTTGGACTCCTCACACCTATTACATTATGCTCACTAAGTTTCAGATGATTTGGAGCAGGTTTGACCCCTCAAAAGGTCAAAAAACCCCTCTTTTTTCACCTTTCTGCCACTGTTTTAGGCCTGGCATTCCGCAAATGAAAATATTGATATTTTTGAATTTCTGACTGGGCTATAAGATTTGGATCAGGAAAATACAAGCATTTTTGGAAAGTAGACTCATCAGCCTTTCCAACGAGCCATCACAGATCCAAATCCAACAACAGGAAGGGGTCAAAAACTCGGTTGCAAAAGACCCTATTTTTTGTTGAAAATGGCGTTGCACAAATGGATTGTTTAATGTGTTTTGGACCAAAAGTCAACAAAACACACTCATTTATTTAAAACTCAATTTTAAGTGTTTTTTGAAGCAAATCACTCTAGAATTAGGTGCAAGAAGTTATTTTAGCATTTATTTCCTGAGATATTTTGTGCCTTGGGCCTTGCATGGTCTCTTAGGCATAAATGACATTTATGGGTGATTTTGACTTTTTCCGACCCTATCTAGGATTTTTTCCCTCCTTTTCTGAGTTAAATAGAGCATGAGGGCTTCATTGTAAATGTTGGCATTTGATGAGCTTTGTGAGAAATACATGGTTTTTATGAGCTTGGAGAAGAAATTAGTGTTGTGAAGTTAATGAATGGCTTGCTTGGATTGATGATGGAGAAGCTTATTTGTAGGATTCCTTAGCTTGATTAATGGTGATGTATTCTTAATTTTTCCATGTTTTCTTGTTATCATGATGTTTCATCCTTCTTTTTCGCTATAGAAAAATTATAGGTTGAGAAATGCTCCTTGAAGCACCTTAGTCCTCCTGTTTGCTATGGCCTTGATGTTTTCCTCTGTTGGGTGTGTTTAAATAATTATTAGTTGCTCTTTAAGCCTCTTTATGCTTGTTAGTTTCATATATGGATTAATATTCTAGTTTACAAATATGATTCATGGTAAGCCCTGCTTGTTTGTAACTATCTAAACTCTGTCTTGAAACCTCTCTTTGAAGTATTTCTTGCTAGGTTAAGTCAAAGAGGTATTGTTCTGATCTTGCACTTTGTCCATGCCTATCAGTCTACCTTAGAGTTATTTATAGCTTTATCAACAATGTTTAGGAGTTCCCTCTTTGATTGATTAAATTTATTGTGCTATCCTATATGTTTTCTCAATTCTGAAAATGAAATTACTAAGTAAGATAAGCTTTTCTTGCTTTCTTTTTTTTCATTGGAATGTTTATCTTGGATATTTATTTGTTTAAGTATTGTCATTAAGTAAATGGTTTGCCCTATCTCATGATTAGTATATTTTGCTTATAATATTTAATACCTTCTTGTTCATAGGTAAATGACAAAGGTTACTTCACTGCCCTTTGCCCTACCTTGTTTTTCCCCAACTTGATGTCCACCCCACCTCATACATTACCTTAAGGATCCATTAACCTTGCTAGATTGGCCCTGTTATGCACTTTGATTCATTATTGAGACACTCATGACTTTAATTGACTTCATAGCCCAATGATTTAAAGACCTCTCACCCCACCTATTCTACCTGTTCATCTTACCCAACCAAACAATAAACAAACCCTACACTTAACAACTAGCCTAAAATAAACCATCAAAATCAAACAAGAACACATCCTTTGAAAACAATAGAGAGAGCCCTCTCTGAGTCCAGGAAGGCTAGGTCCTAGGACTCCAAAGATTGGTTTCATGTTACCCTATCATTTGTTCTACCAATCTGCCAAATCACGGGACCCTAACAGGTTCCTCCACCGGTTTAACTCGACCAACATCTGAATTACATCAAAAATTTAGTTTAGTCTTGGGAAAACATCAAAAATACAAAATCATTGTATAAACCTTAGGAAAATCAAAAACATGGTCAAAACATTCTTACCTATTGCACCCCACTGAGCGCCTTCTAGTAAAGCTAAATCTGGATCTCCTTGGAAATCAACGCCCGCGTATGCATACTCATCGATGGCGACAACCTGTCACCTGAACCAGGCGAAGAACACAATCGAGAGAACAATGGTAGATTTGCCTACATTCCTACCCATTAGTTCCACCCATCTCATCCTTGGAATTCTAGGATTAGACACACCGAGTGTCACATGTTGTGGTTGCATCAGTGTAATCCGCTCTAAGGAGAATGAGATAAGGATCGAACCATAACTGAAATTTTTATTCCTTCCTCCCTTTGCCTTGTTCAGTTATTATTTGTCTGAGAAAGTACAGCTTCAGACCAGTTGAATATTGTTGGCTCCATGCACTCTATCGCGTACTGCATATACGATTTATTCGCTACATGTAGTGTAACGGTGCCAACAAGTTTTGCGATTGTGAAAATAATGGTTCTCAAAGGAAAATATATAGCATACCAGATGTTTATCTTCCCATATTTTCTTGGCTCTTCCCCTGGATAGCAATATTTCAAAACATAATCTTTCGCAATCTCTCCTCTAAGAGCAGACCCTGAAAGTGAAATAGGCAAGCCTCTCCTCGACAAACCTATGAGAAAATATACGTCCTCCACTATTATAGGAACCACTTGGTTCTTAATGTGAAAAGCCTCAATAGCTAGATCCTATGCTTGAACTAGGAACTCCAAGAGTTCTATTTGTTGCCTCATCCCTGACAAACGGAAGTACTTTAACAAGCCACAATCTCTTAGGGCTCTTACTGTAAGCAGATCATTTAGGGAAATAATGTTATGTTCTTCATGATCTCTTTCTCTCCATGTAATATTCATTATAGTACGATGAAAATCTGAAATACAACCATAAGAACCATTAAACTCCGTTCAATGCAAAAAATTGGACAAATTTTGGGCACAGTGCAAAAATAAAAAATGAAGAATGCACCCAACGCAGTCCTGGACTAGACACGGGGGCTTCACTGGGGGAGAAATACCATACCACATGGGTTCATATTGGGGGACATATATTGAGGAAAAAATGACATAATATATTGGGGGATATATAGGGGGTAAAGGGTTTTTATATTGGCAGGTATACAAAATGGATCTCAAAGTTAATGAAAAAATATAAAGGGGTATAAAAAATGTTAAGGAAAAAATGGATACCTACAATATTTAGTGGAAGTAGGGTTTTTTTTAATTAGGAAGGTGTATTGGGTTCGTATTGGTAGGGGGTTAAATAATGTGATTTTTAGGGGTATTTTCCAATATGTAGTCAAATTAAGGGTATTGTTTAATATGCCATGAATGCATGCGATAGGTCAAAGGTTCATTGAGTGAAGTCCCTGTGGGACTAGAGACAGTGCATTTTATATGCAGCTAGCCTTCATTTCAGCTGCTATGCAATGAACCTTTCGATATTCAAAGGTGTGTTTCCTTTTTTGGAAGAAAAATTTACTCTAGGGGACTCAAAACCACAAAAATTTGCAGTGAAATGGAATGAAATGATTATTTAAAGAAATAGAAGGTTCATGGCACTAACCTGGATCAAACGGCGATGAAAACTGTCCACATAATCGATCGCAATCAGCTACTGAAGTTTGGGGGGAAAAACAGGTTCAGAGCTCCAAAATGCAAATGGTAACTAGTGAATGGTAAAAATGAGTACTAAAACTCTTTTTATTTAGTCATTTAATTGTTTGCAATGAATATTTATTGCTATAACTATGTTTTTATTATATTTTTATCATGAAACAGGTATTTTTAATACATTTGATGTTGTTATGAACAAGTTTTACAACTGATGAATAGATTAGTCATGCATATTTATTTCAAGAATGATTTGACCACAATAAAGCATAATTTTTATCCTTATTTTTCGAGCTTTGTTAAAAACAAAAAAGGATTTGAAGCACACTTTTATCTCTTTTTCGAGCTTCGATAACAATGAAAAAGGAACCCCTGGAGTCTTCTTTCAACTCTTTTCAGACTCCAATAATGTGAAAATATTTCTGAGCACTTGTCTTTTCGAGCTCGTAAAATTAAATGAATTGATATCTACTCAGTATAAGTTTAACCCTTTTCCGGACTGAGATATATTATTTACAAAAAAGGAATACCTTGGTCAAACATGACTAAAGAGGTTCTCTTAGATATTATTTTACACTTTTTCGGATCTGAGTGATAACTTTACAAAAAAGTACCTATGGAGTTTTATTTCGTCCTCTTTTTCAAACTCTCTAAATATTAAACTCGTTAGGCTCGTTAAAACATAAAATAGTGACGGACTTGTCGATCATGGATAGAATCGAGTTTCATTCATCGCTAGACTCGTTAAATTATTAAATAGCGATACATTATTCACCCGAAGGGTTGAATTATAGATCAAGCATATGTTATCCTCCTCAATCTTGTTAAAAAATAAAGAGGTATTGGTCGACAAATGACTGGGGAAAATTTGGGAAAGTGAACAGAACTTTTTACGATAGCAAGTCGCTCTTGAACATGACACTTCACTTTTTCACCGTGACTGTTTGGGTTGGGTAATATTCTTGACAGTTCATTCATACCTATGGTTCATCATACCTTCACTTCGGTTTTGGTTCAATGCTTCCAACTCATCTCAGTGTCGCCGATATGTTGAATAGAAGTCATCCAGTGAATACTCATCCTTCTGCAATACTCATAAACCTTCATTCTCATGAAAGTCATCCCTGAACATTGCTATATCAAGTCATACCTTTGTCTCCAAAATCAGTAACTCTCGTTTCGAAATATGGTGACTTCCTGTCGATGACAAATCATTATCCAGGAAGTTTACTTAGAAAAATCATATTCCAATATCATGAGGCTTGTTATAGCATCAACAAGATCCTCGCTTCCAGACTTTTGAACGAAATATTTTGTTTGGCGTTCGACGTCAAATCATCTATTCACGCCTTACGAAATGTACTGCAGTACCTTGAGGGCCATTGACATCAATGGTGGTTCTCTCACGTTTGTTAATATCTCACATAATTGGCTGGTAATCAAACGATGTCTTCCCATGTTCGACTACAAATCATATATTCGCATGGATAGACTTGTACCTAAATGATCGAGTGAATGAGATAAGAAGACACCGAATCTAGTTTCAGCCATCTGGGCTACAATTTCAATATTTTCATACACATCATCTGTACAGTGACCTTACATATAGATCGTCATCCGAACATGGGCCTATATCTATAGGCATGTCTGTATTGGGCAACATTCCAATGTAGACGACTTTCTGCACTATGTACATGTTATTAGATATTTTATGTGCAGAGCATGGGAATGCCTTCCCTTACAAATTTATGATTAAGAGGATATATCATGATGTAATGTATTGTAAGATTGATTCAGGTCGCCACTCCGCTTCATCTCCAGCCCATCACATTGTAAAGCATCTCAATCAAAAAAAATCTATTATTATTATGACTTCATGCTTTAGGAGGAAATTGTTATAGGTCGATTTGGGCACCATTCCCAATGACCTGGTTAACTGGACATCATCCCCAAGACTGATGAATAGGGTCTATCATCCCCTATCATTTCAGTTGGTACATGCCCTAAGACAAAGAACAAGAACAAATCATCTATGACTTCCATCTGCAAGGTTTCCAAGATTTGAATTTTATAATATAACACATATGAGCTCACCAACACAGTTTCTCAAGGGGCTAAGTGCATTGCATATGTAGGTACCTCCATTCAAAGGTGCTCCGCAAAGCACTTCCCGACACTCAAGGGTGCGTTGGTCATTTGGGAGCAAAATTCTCATTGTTCTGGAATCTCCACTTGGCCAGTGTCTTCTAGAAGAGTGCATATGTGTCAAACTTTGAATCCATGTGTCCATTTGATACCTCTAATACTGGGAACATGTCTTACCTATTATTAGAAATTCATTAATTGTAAAACTACCTTCAGCTCTTCTATAAGTTGAGCATAAATCCTAGTGCTTGGTAAGGAAGAATTTGAGTAGAGAAATGTTTTAGGAATTTAAATTAAGGAGTTGATTTGTGTAACATGATGCTGGAGAGATGAGCATTGTGATGAGGCTGGGATGTTGCTAGAGATGTTGACATCAAATCAATCACTGGGTTGTAACCTCCCCTTCTATCCATTAATAAATATTGCTGCTTACTTTACCACATATGTATCTGCATAAGCTTTTGTCTTTCATATTACGAATTCTTATCTGATGTATATGGTTCATGTTTCATTTATTTAACTGAATAAATTTAATAGACATCTGTATATTTCTATCTCTTTGATTTGTAGTGTTCATTCTTGCAGGAAATATTTTGGCTATCTAGCTTGGATTTGAAGCTATAGCAAGAGCGAGAGAAGGAGAATTTGAAGCACTTGGACTCCAAGTAATTTTCTTGATTTGTTTTGTGTGTCTATTTACTGTTAGGAAAAGTAACTGCAAATTCTTTAACCTATTGTTCTAGATGAGCACCACATCTAGGGAAGAATATTTTATCTGTAATCCATAATTCTGCATAACAAATTTGTTACAATTAACCACCCTTGAGCCAGAGCCAAAGTTTGAGGGGATGTTCATTAAGGAAATTCACACCAAATCTTGGTAGACACCCATGAGGCATAGTTCACTATCTTGGCAGTTTGACAACTTCTCTCTAGCAGTAAGCACCATAGTGACTCACTTATTTTCCTGAGTTCAATCACAAGGCTTCACCCAAGGTCTAAATGGGTTATTTCTTAGTTATAGGATATTTAATCCACTATTTAGGTGGCTTCACATATGTTTGTTCATAGGAAGCACTGCAGGGGTCTACAATCCATTGTATAAGCTATTTAACAACTCTTCTAGTAAGCACCACAGTGGCTCATATTTCCCTATCCAAGTGGTTTAACAACTATACAACAAGAACCACAATGATTCACTTACTTCTCTCAGTTCTATCATAGAGATTCACCCAAGGTCCAAATGGATAATTACTCAGTTCAATGATATTTAATCCACTATTTAGGTGGCTTCATAGTTGTATTTTCATAGCAAGCACCGCAGTGAACTGTAGTCCACTGTATAGGTGGTTTAATAAATTTTCCAGCAAGAACCCTAGTGGCTCATATTTCCATATCCAAGTGGTTTAATATATATAGCAAGCACCATAGTCATTTAGTCATCCAATGAGCTCCCACTAACTATTCATGCTTAGACACATAGTCCAATGACCTAAAACACATCAATACATGGATTAGCACCCCAAATCACTAAATAGTGTGCTTCACCACAACTCCATCACTACTCATCCTTCATGGCTAGCATACAAGGAATTACCTATCCTCGGCCACATTCTTATTTCACCTATGTTTCTCTCAATTATGTGGTCTCTCCTACTACCAAAAAAAAAAAAAAAAATCCTCCATTTTTTTTTCTACCTCCTTCTTTGTGTGAACCTCCTTTTTCTGAGGTAGTTGTACCTAAACCTCGATCCACGAGGAATATGGATATGGTCATAGTCCTTTGCCCATGTTTCCCAATCCCATATCATTACCATCTACTAGCACAAGTGGGTGGGTGGATCAAAAATTAGTTTAGGAATTCAATGCGGTCAATTATGGCTTTCTCACAGCATGCAAAGGGCTTTTTTCCAATCACATCTCATAAAAAATCTGTCAAGTAGTGGATTTCTTAGTTTGAAATTGAATCCAATTATTAAATTAAAGTTGTGTCCATGGCCTTTAAGGCATGCAATAAATAAATCTTCCCTCAGACAATGGATTCGTTAGGTAGTCCTCTCCTTTAGTTGGCCAAGAATTTTAATTAATTTACAATATATCTTGCACGTATTGTCTCATTTAGTCATGGATTCCACATTATTTGTAAAACCATAATCTAATATTGCATAAACAGGGGTTGAATCAAGGAATTATTTAATGGATGGAGAGATTGTGAATCTTTCAAAATATCTAAGGTTAGCATATGTGATCTATTCTTGTGGTGAAAACTCTAATGTATGGGTCAACTATTACACAAATCCATTATTTGAGGTGTATTTCATTGAAGGAGGAGACCTTGGAAATTATTAGTGAGCTAGTGAAGGATTGTTTTGATGGTGGTGTAGGATTTAATATAAATATTTCCACCATTTGTTTGACCAAGAAAATAATGGGTCAAATGGAAGTCAATGCAATGTAGATGGTATGCTCAAGAGGTACTCTCTAGGTGATCTATTGGGAAATAATGTATCCTTACATTACATCAATATGAACCGAGAGTTAAATTCAATAAGTGGGTATGCATTACCAATAATACCTTTATCTGAATCTAATCTCGTAGACCTAACATATTGAAAATTCATGTTTCCTTTCCCTATTATTGATGGTAGTGGGGGGCAAGTTGTGATTAGGGTTTACAAATTCTTTATTGGATTATGAGTGGATGCATGGTATTTCACATTTAGATAACAATAAAAAAAATTAGTTTCAACAATCATAAGCCTTGGGATATTTTGGGAATGGTAAGGCATGGAAAATACATAAATGCATTAAGTGAAAAATGTACTCATTAGATTTACAATTGGGAGAAAGTGAAACTACAGGAGATCTTGGAGTTAGCATATTCATCTTTAGATGGGCATTTTTTGAATAAACGAGTGGGGGGTGGCACCCTAAAGGACTTTAGGTGGGTGAACATCAAAACTATGGTGGGTTCTCCTCACTAATGTTTTTCATTAACTAAAGGGTGCACGATGTGGATATTTTGATCCTAATTCAAGGTCGATGAGATTCTCCAAAATAATTGTAAGTGGGGAGCATAGCCCCTATTATCAAAAATATAGCATGTAGCACTTAATGTTAGAATATACTAAATGGATCATTTCCCAATGTGGGTTAGGCTTCTAATATTGTTAATGGTATTATGGTCACATGAAGTTTTTGTGGATATTAATAATACTTCGGTTATTATTCACGAATTTGATAATTTATGTTTTGTTAGTAGGTATATGGGTATGGCCCATATTGTTGTAGATTTGGATATGATCACTACAAAGACAATACCTTCTAGCGGAGGTTTTTGTAGAAGCCCCTAAAAAAATAGCCCAAAAATTTGTTTTTAGTAGAGGTTACTAGTGAAGGTGGGTAAGCGGATGTTTTATGGGATTTTTTTAGGATAGTGCATCTAAAATGCACTGGTGCTTTACTATAAATAAAAGCATTAGTGTTGCATATAACATGGTGCACCATAGAATTTTTATTTTATAAAATAAAAAACATGGTATGATAAATAACACCACTCGATGGTGCTTGAATAATCGATGGCACTCGTGCCCCTCATGTAGTAAAAATTCCTTGTTCATACCACTAAGTAGCACTTCTATAGTTTTTAAATTTCAAAAAAATGTGGTGTTATTTTCCAACAATGCACTGGTGCGGTAAAGGTACTAAAATTCACGACGCATCTATGAAAGAGCACCGATAGCAAGTTTTTAATTTTATAAATAGAGTAGCACTATATTCAAACAAAGCATCGGTGCAATACCTATATTAGAACACCTCAAGGTGTCCTAAGAAAAGCAACCGCGAAATATTTTTTAATTTTAAAAAAATGTGTTGCTTTTGGATCTATTCCACACCGCTGCAATTAGTGTAACACACTTGAGGAGGGTTAAATAAAAAAAACCCTCCAGATTTCATTTTTACCATTTCTCTTTCTCACCATCCTTTTGTATCATGCTCATTGCCTGACTTTCCAATTTTTTCAAATCGTGCTTAAATTTGTTTTTCTCCATTATGTGTCCACAAATCCTCCCTAGAAACCCAATGTCTAGGTAATGTCTATGTTTCTCTCTAATTTAATTTTTTTAGCAGATTAGAATTGCAAATTAGGTTAAATTTTCCATCGTTTAAAAAAAAAAAAAAATTCTCCCTGCGCAGTGTGTTCGATATATTCGACTTACATTTGATAGCATTGCACCCTGTAAATTTACAGGGTGCACCACATTTCGGTGCATGAAAATAATGCACCGTGATTGTTGTAATTAATTTCTTAAATAAAAGGGTAATGGGAATATGATAAATTGTACATCAGTGTGTTACTCCCAGTGCATTTATATTTACCAAATGCACTGCAAAAATAATATTTAAAAATATAGTTATATATTGGTGCGTTCAATAACCTGAATGTTATGTGTCGGTCCGAAAAGGTTATACGCATGCACCGTTTCACAAGTGTGATGCACTGCTATGAAAAAACAATTTTTTGAACCAAAAGCAGTGTGCCATACTTATGTGTTCATAGACGTCGGTGCGGTTATGTTTGGCAACACACTGGAGATGGTGCATGACTGTGTTTTGTGTGTACCGATGATTTTTTTGTTTTTAATTGAAATTTATGTTTCCATATTTATAAATACATGTTTCATTTAATTAAAAAAAATTATATTTTTTGTATGGGCGATGTATTTTATAAGTCAATCATGTCGTAGATACATCAACAGAGGAATCACCAGGCGGACCCATACAATATTGTCCGAACATGGGAGTCCAAAGAGAGGGAGAGGCATTTATACCCTCACCCTATTACTACAGCGACCTGAGCGCTCTTAAGGAATGTAGGCATCCTCAAGTACTATGAGGAGGCCACATTCCTGAAGGTACACTCTATCTTATTGGTGCATCTGATTCGCCGATGGAGTGCCTAGGAGCGAGATTTCCATTTCAGTCTTGGGGCATAGTATATGCCCACTAAGGAGGATATATACTTTATCACTGACCTAGCTAGGAGAGGGGAGTATTTTCCCTACCTCCCTGATGTCCCCCATGGGGTTTCGGCTGAGATTCAGCTTGCCTACACTCAAATATATGTCGGGCCTGATGCAGTTTGTCGAGTAGATTTTCAGGCCCATGTTGGATAGCTACAGATTTATTCTTTTTCCACACAGGAGGTTAGTTTCTTATATTTATTTGTCACCGTCGTTGCACATTCTTGTATTTATTGGAACCACATTAGTTTCCCTCTTTTGTATCATGTTGTTTCTTTGATTCAGGAGCCACGTTGTATCATATGGTCTACCACTTTTTTGAGGAACTTTTTTATGGATTTAGATAGATTTCATGCATTAAGATAGAGGAGGGAGACCTTCCCTTTTGCTTCAAAGCTATTTTGTTTATTTTTTTATAGGTTTCTAGAAATGAGGCCTACATTTGAACGTCATCCTCCTAGGTTGATCATTCTCGATGCACATGTGGGGGGAGATGGTGCCCAAGAAGGGCCTGCGAGTGAGGATGACCATGTGTTTGTTGCGTTGGTGTTTCTATATGTGGGGATTGATTGGAGACAATTTCCCAAGATCCTCTTCACAACGGCTAAGCCTCCAATTGATAGAGGTAATATTATTGTTTTCTTTACATTAATCTAGCTTCATTGTATTTTTTTAATTAATTAGAATAAAATTTATTCTAGCACGTTATTAACTTGTTTTATTAAATAATTTAATGAAATTTTCTAATTATTGTAATGTACTATATATTTTGTAGACATGATCGTCACATTCGATGGGGACATGTCTCCTCCCCCACTGGATGTTGGAGATGAGGAGATGGGAGAGGGTGCCTAAGAGGGTAAGGCGCATCCTAATGGGGGCATGGACGTATGGGGTTGTAGGGGTAGTCTATGATTTAGGATGGACTACTACAACCTATTGGCCATATTTTTTATTAACATGGGAGCCTGCCCTGTGAGGGCTCGAGATATCAACGCAGATTATAAGTTATTAGATCTGTATAGAGATTTTTCACATGATATTATGTCCCATATGCATCATATCATCTGAGCTAGTAGGGTACTGGCACTGATGAGGGATGCAGTACATGCAGCAGAAGATACATCAAATGAGGGTGGTGATGATCATGATCATGAGGGTGGTGATCATGATGCTTCTGGTAGTACCACCCCATCAGATCATGGACATTAGGCTAGTGGTTATCCTTCTGGTAATATACATCCTTGTCATTCACCTAATGTTGAGATGTCAGTGCTATAGGATGTTCCTTATGTTTCTCCCAACAAAGCAGACAAGCCACCTCCTCCTCCACCTCAGAGTTCGAAATACCACGTTGAGACAATAGTTTACCATCCATTATCCTTTACTTCATACCATCCACCTCCTCTTGATCCACCTCAGCTGATTTTGACAAACGTTGAGGGAGTAATTGACCATCCATCGTCTTCTACTGCAGACCAGGTTAGCACTACTACGTAGGTTGTATCGACAGATATTTGATTGCACTTATTTGACTTGATGTATTTATTTGACTTGTTTGTGTCTCTCTCTCTCTCTCTCTCTCTCTCTCTCTCTCTCTCTCTCTCTCTCTCTCTCTCTCTCTATATATATATATATATATATATATATATATATATATATATGGTGTTTTTTGTTAGGTCATGTTAGATATGTTCATTTAATGTGCTTGCAGATAAATGTGTATGTGATGAAATTTATTTGAAATGAGATTTATATAATTTGAGGATGTGTGTGGTGATGATGTTAGGCTACAATTTTTTTGCTTTGTTAGATGTGATCACGATGATGATGTCCTATTAGATTATTAGATTTGTGTGTGAGCTAATGATGTTTATACATGCTAGACTATGTATATAATTAGATGATGGTAGTGAATTTGAATATGTATCTTAGATGATGTTTATGTTTGTTAGATGGTTATCATAATGATGTTTATTTTTATGAAATAATATTTGTTATAGATTATGTATTGGTGAACTTATATCAAACTTTTATATATGAAATTGCACGCAAATGACTTACTTTAAAAAAATGCAAAAATAATTTTTAAATTATAAAGTTTAGTATGGTTGAAACTATGATTGTAAAATTACGATAAATATTTTTCTATTGCTTAGATAGTTCATTCATATTCAATCTAACTTAACTTGTAAAATAATTCAATACTTACAAGGAAAAAATCATTAAAGGTAAAATAATTTAGTTAGTTCTTAATAAGATGAAAATGTGTAATTCATTCAATTTTTAATATAAAATATTATTAATAATAAATTATTCAAAATACAATTTAACAAATTCAGTATTGGTTTATAAAATTCAATCTATTTTTAAATTTAAAAAACGTAAGTCATAATTTTTTATAACCAGCCTAGATCCATCTTAACTTAGGATCTACCAAGTGTCAAGAGGGATCAAATCTCTTGAGATGCAAATATAATTTGATCCCTCTAGGCGCTTGGTAGATATAGAGTTAAGATGGATCTAGGCTAGTATAATATATATGTAGTTGACATTGAAATATTTTATTTATAATTCACGTTCTTCACATTGAAATGTTAAAATATGCCCCCCTTAGGCTGGTATAATATATATGTAGTTGACATTGAAATATTTTATTTATAATTCACATTCTTCACATTGAAATGTTAAAATATGCCCCCCTCGTATTTTTTCCTGTATGTATATATTTAATTATTTTTATTATTGGGATTTTCTAAAAATATTACATATCAAAATCATATTAAACATTGAAAACATTACAAATATCTAGCATACATTGAATTAGAAATTCACTATTAATGGAATAATATTTCTCTCAATATTTATCACTAAAGTGAAAATATAAGAAAAAGTTCAATTTAAATTACTTTTTTTTTCTCTATATAAAGTATCTATAAAATTATGTTATTTAATATGGACATTGAAATATTTTACTTATGGTTTATAGTAAAATATAAAAAAAAAAATTTGTTTTAAATATCACATGTAAATGGAACGTAGAATGAATTACACATAATATAATATCAATAATACTATTTCTTGTCATGTGAAAATTTTACATTTCTTCCTTGTAGTAAAGAGTAAATTATATTTTTTTACTCATTACATTTCTTCCTCAAAATAAAAGCTAATTTTTTTTTATTTTTTTTAGATACTTTATATCTCTATATAAAGTTATATAAGATCAAGCTGTAAATTGAAGTATTAAATTGTGGCAGACATTAATTTATGTTTTTATTGCTATCTTTAATTTTTTAATTTAAAGTATTATTTTACTATTTTTAAATGTAATTTTACTTGAAAACATCTCTCCCATATTGAGTTGTAGAGCACCTCTTGATACAATTAATTTAGATTTAATATTACTTGAAAAAAAAAAAATTATAAAATTTAGTTTGTTACTAAAGTTATGAGATTTTTGAGCAATTTAAATTTAATATTTATAGAAACTCTTACCAATTTAAATTAGAAATTTATCTCTAAATATGAGGATCAAGAAATGTAAAATCAGACTTGTGAAGTTACTTGTAGTTGGGGATTTTCTCTATCGAAAGTTCTCTCTTAAAGAGGCAAATGAACTTTTTTCTAGTAATAAAGATAAGAAATTTTGGTGTTATTTTGGTTCTTTATTTGCTATTGTACTGGTTTAAATTTAACTCTTTTTAATAATAAATATGGGTTAAATAATAAAAAATTATTACTATATTAGATTAAAACTTTTGACAAATAATATATTTGATTATTTCTTAATGAACAACTCAAAAAATATTATTTTTTCCACATACTTATCACAAGATAGTAACTGACATTCATGTTTTCACATTTCTCCTAGCTAATATTACATCACATTCACAACGATAAAGATATGTCTACTTTAAATAATTTAGTTATAAATACATAAAAATAGATACTTATTTTACATCATCTAAATAGGAAACAAAAATGCATCACCAAGTCTATTTGAAAGTAAAACAAATACCTCTTAATCACCATCACAAATGTGGTGCACTTGATATGTCCTGCATGCATCAGAGCGATCATATTTACCAAACGCACCATAAAAAATAATATTTAAAAATATAGCTATAGCTCAGTGCATTCGATAACGTGAACATACAGATGTGCCAAGGTTATCCATGTGCACCGGTGCACTAAAATTATATGTGCGCACTAGTGCATAAGTCTGATGCATCGCTATGAAAATTTAAATTTTTAAGCCAACATCGGTGCATCATACATATGTGCGCACCGGTGTCAGTGCAATTATGTTTGATAGTGTATTGCAGACGATGCATGACTGTGTTTTTGGTGCACTCATGATTTATTTATTTTTTAATTGGAAGTTATGTTTCCATATTAAAAAATACATTTTTCATTTAATAAAAAAAAATGTATGTTATGTATGAGGCTGATGTATTTTATGTGCCAATCGTGTAGCAGAGACATCAGTAGAGGCAGCAGCGGTAAGAGCAATAGAAAATGGCAGACCCATAAAATATGGTCCGACCATGGGAGGCCATAGAGAGGGATTTTGTCCTACAATACATACTTTAGGTGTCTTACCTAGTTCTCATAGGTCCCTGCTACAAACCGCCATGACGCCATGGATTTCATAAATGAAACTGTGAAAAGTTTATAATTTATTAAATGTTGTTGGTTCAAATGGTAAAATAAGAGTGAAATTAGAAGGCATTGATATGGAGAAAATATATCATATTAGGGTTTCATGGGTCTTATCAGTCACACACCAAACACCATGAAAACTTGCAGGCGTGCCTTTCACACCATTGTCGTATTGTATAGTTGATGTCCTTCAAACTGGTGATGTGATGTGTATGGCTTAGGACCGTGAATCTCAATGATATTATTTATATGGCTTGGGATCGTGACCTTCAATGATCATTCTGGGTAGGATAGATTTTAATAATATATCATACGCAACACCTTATTATGTAGCCTTATCACTTCTTATTACTAAACTTATAAAGACATGTGTAATTTAAATAATTTACTTATAAATACATAAAAATATATATTTATTTTACATAATATAAATAGGAAATAAAAATGCATCACCAAGTCTATTTGAATTCAAACAAATGTCTCTTATTGATTTTGAACTAAACAAGAATAAAAAAACATGTGAACTGATTAATAAACCAATAATATCTAAATCGAGACTAAATCTTCAATGTTATTTCTATATTCACTATTATTTTCTCATTTTCCTATTTGAGAAGGGTTGTGACCTTGAATCCTTATTATCATAAATATTGTACACAATTGGAAATACTTAGTTTTAAGTATAACAATGTTTCCACTGTAAAAAAACGAGTAAAAAGATTTGTGAATCTTACCAATTATATTATAAAATGCCAACAAGATGAATAAAAAACAACATAATTAGCTAAATAAAGAAATAACACAAGTACATATCACTCTCCATTGTCATTTCCTTGATTATCTTCCTCGCTTGGCATGATAACACTATTGTTCTCAAAAATATGTTTTGATCTAAGGTTGTGTCTTAATACGAACCACCAATCCCTATCCAACACATTTAGGTAAAAAAAAATTAGTTTTAGTCTTTTTGGAAAACATAGGGCTCCCTAGATTCATGCCACATCTTTCTAGAGTTAACATATATCATCCCACTATCGTGACCTTACTTTACATTATTCCGATCAAAGGTGTCCCACCACTTGCACCTAAAATAAAAAACTTTGGAACAAAGAGAAGTCTACTTGAATTATGTCTCTGATATTTCCAATGTAACCTAATGTCCCCTACATTAGGTTTTGATCGTGGTGGCTAATACGAATAGATTGGTCGAACTCGACTTCCAATCCAAATTCTTGTGTCATGCATCCATCATCAGTATCCTCCATGCGAAAATCATGTCCATATGCCCACATGGAGTAAGGACAAGTTTGACAAGTACCTATAAAGTGAGATGTTCACGGTGTGATGTGTCTGTCTTAAAATATATATATATATATATATATATATATATATATATATATATATATATATATATATATATGTTACAATTCAAAGGTGAGGTATGAATTTAAAATTGTATAGAAAAAAATTGCAATTACCAAGTTGTTGCGCCCAATCCCTATGTTTAGAACATCCTCTTTAGAACATGGGTAAGGACTAGATGAACTTTATTTCTCTCTCACTTGATCAGCAACCCAAATCTTAGGGAATTTCATAGGCATATTTTATTTTAAATGATTAGAATAAGGCATGCTTCTACCATTCAATAGTTTGAATTATTTCTTGTCACTATCCCATTTCCTTCTCTTATTTTCATACAATGTGACCCATGGTTGTGTCGCTTCCATATTTAAAAGAAGGAATTTCTTGATGGCTTCAATTTTTGAATTTGATGATGAAATAGAAACAACATATATATAGTACGTACGAGATCAAAATATGCATTAATATGAAGTTTAGTGTGAATAGTTACTATGTAGTAATTTGAAAAATGATAAGTATGCACTTACTCTTTATCATGTGCCTCTTTCCATTCATTTCTAGAAGCTCCCCTTATCTTTTGTCTTCATCCCTTTCGTCGTCCCAAATCGCTACACCTGGTGTGTTGTCGATCTGCTTGATGTACTCACTGGCATAATAGAAAGATTCATATGATATATACCCATCTGCCATATACCCCTCGGGTTTTTCACTTTGAATTTTTTCATGTACCTCTCTAAGAAGAACATCCAACGACAATAAACCACCCCAACTAATTCAACCTCATCTACTAGGTGAATTAGAATATGAACCTGTAAGTCCAAGAAACTTCTCAATAGTTCCTTCTCAAATATACAAACAATATCATCTATCTCTTGACGCAATCATGGAATGATAGCCATATGAATCTCATTTGATGTGATCCAATGTACAAATGCAAATAATTTATATATGTCACATCGTAGGTCTTGGGGGAAATTATGTCTCACACACCCATGCACAAGAAGAGGATAATGACACTTCCCAATAAATAGTACATTATACAAAAATTAATTATAAACTACCCCACACAACAAAATTAAAATTAAAAGTAAAAAATAAAAACAAAATAGCATACGTACTCTTAGAAGGTTCAAATGGTCATGTGATTTCAGCCCTGAAAAACGGTCTTCTACATTGAATCAATGTCATAGTGAAGACCCATATAAATAAGGCACCCTCACGCTCATTAAAACTTCCTTTGCCAAAGAAGCATCATATTTCTTTAAAATCCATGGGATACCTCCTTCTTTGAAAGACCAAGAGGGAACAACCTCTCCTATACTTTCTTGTCTTGGCCAATGTTTCTTTTCAGTTTTTGAAGAAATGAGATTTCTCCTAATTGCCAATGTGTCACTTTCTTTCAATGATATGTGCCTCCATAAAGAATATGAAATGTTTTAAATATATGCATGGGATCTAGTAAGTGGGAAATCTTAAGATACTACCAATATGGGAGCTCATAAAAGATATATTTCATTTTCCTCCCAATGGAAAATTTCTCAACATAGGTTTTGAAGAATTCTGGATCATCGAACATATGCTCCCCATTTGAATTGAACATTTCTTCAAACTCCTTCTCATTCTCTCTCTCATATTCTCTAAGCCATTCAACTAGTCTCATTATTGCAGGCCTTTGGGTTCTCTTTGGTTTACCATTGAAAGTGGATTTTTCTCTTTTGTAAGGGTGATCTTCTGGGAGGAATACACTGGAGCAGTCATACATTGGCTTTTGTAGGTGGTCAAACCACCTAGCCTTTAGAGAAGGTCCACAAAATTTACATCCATGATACCCTTTTGTTACAAGACCTGTGAAATTATTGTATATAGACCAACATGTTAGCGACCATGAAGATCTAAACAATTGTAGCGAATTAAATTAATATGTAAAAAATATCATTACATATATAAACAAATCAATATAAATTTAATTTACCAAAGCAAACTCTTGATCCTGGATAATCATGTATGGTGTAAGCACATATGCCATACAACATAAAACCCCTCTTTGTTGTGATGGGTCTTGATACATCGTACACATGTATCCCTTCCCATAATTCCTTCAATTCATATACCAATGGTTATAAGTAGACGTCCATATTTTTCACTTTTCTTCTACCAAGGACTATGAGAGCCAACATAAGATTTTCATTCTTCACGGACAACCATGGAGGGATAGTGTTATTGATCACTAATATAGGAAAAACATAATAGTTGGTGTTTTGGAGGGAATATGAGTTGACGCCATCCATGGATATGTTGAGTCTTAGACTTCTTACTTCATCCTTGAATTTTTCAGGCCATGTATCCTCTATATGCTTCATGGATATTGAATCCGTTGGGATTCGTATAAATACTAAATCATTTTGTGTGAGGCATTCCATCCTTGTAATGAAAGAGTCTTTGAATCCTTGGGATTATAGGCATATGCCTCAATATATTATGAGGAGGACCGTGTGATTTACCCATTTTTTTTAATCATGGTACCCGTCATGCACAAATTTTCAGACATATTTGTTTGTCTGCATATTCTCCTCTATATAGAATACAATCATTCGGACATGCACGATATGATATGTACTCAACACCCAACATTTTCAACAACTTCTTTACCTCTTTACAGCTACCTGGCAAGACATTATCACTCATAAGAACCTCATATTTGAATATCCTACCATTGGTGGGGAATATAATTGTACTATGTCAATATTTAAAATTCATAAAAACGACCATTTATAATTTTAATTGTGTGACAAAATATAAGGAACTTGATTGATCATGCACGTCAATTACCTCAATATTTCCAAGAGACAGGAATTCAACATGCAAAAATATGCATTCAAATTGTACAACAACATTGTTGTCCCCAGCTGAGTATACTTTGATTTGCCACCAGGTCCAAAGAGAGGGGTGGTGGAAGAAGATTTTAGGATTTCGAATAAGGTATCATTGATATGAGCATCATCCCCTACCTCATCATTCTGGAATGCATCTAAAAACATTTCCTCCATGGAAGTTGTATCCTATAAGAAATCATCCATACCAACCTCTATTTGATTGCCTCCATTGCCAACTTCTGATGAGGAACAACTATTGTTGTAGTCATTCCTAATTGGTGAATTTGGATGTAGTGGGAATTTAATAGGTGGTTGATTCAACCATTCTTTGTATACTTAATCTCTAATTCTTGCTCTTAATGCAGCCTTCTCTTGATTTGACATTGTAGTGGGATGCTCTGGAAGAGGGTAGGTGGGTCGCTCATGATCACTATAATCCTAATTTCAAAAAATATTGAATCTCATTTTTATAATATCAATGATATTAGTAAGCACTTCAACGCAATTGATTTTTTGAAATTACATTATACCAAACAATTATTACCATTGTTGATCTAGGATTGCGGCTAGAATATGTCATGTTCCAATTGGTAGGGTGAAGAGGTTATCCATTTTCATCTACCAATTTCTTATGATATGCTACTCCTAGTAAGATATTCCGACATTTTTGAAATGGAGGAATATTTTTTACATATGAACTCAATTTTGAATCAGGATCCTACAAATTTGGATACATTTTTATTCAAATTGACATGAATTAAAATAAATAAATTCAATTAGATAATTGAAATATATATATATATATATGAACTTATTGGAGATGGAAAGGGAGAAATCCGTGAAGGACTTTGATCAGCTATATGGAACGATTGGAATTTGAAGAATTTTCCATTTGATATTATTGATATTTTCTCCCTGCATTTGAGAAAAATAAAAAATAAAATTTTGTGTGCATATCTAAAATTAATCTCGAGAACCATATAAGCACAATTTGAATTTCAATATAGTTTTTAAACCATTTTTTAAGAATAAAGCGACTTTAAGCAAAAAAATGTATAATATGAACTAATGTGATTTATGTGGATGCATCCTAAAGGATAATTTGAGATTAATATGTCATTTTATGTGAAAACAAAATTTCAAATAATTTTTAAACTAGACATGTGCGCTTCTTAGAACAAAGTGCACTGATGTTTTTAAATAATACAAGCACCAGATTCTGACATTTCGAAAAAATAATAATAATAATAATAAAATAAAATAAAATAAAATAAATATAAAAAAAATAAAATAAAATAAATAAATAAAAAATTAATTAATTAATTACAAATAAATAAATAATTTTTTTAAAAAAATTAAAATTAAAAAAAATTGTTATCATATCGGTGCTCTTGTAAAAAAAGACATCTATGCATTAAAAAAAAACAACACTAGTACATCCCTGTTTCCAGGTTTTAAAAAATAAAAATGAATTCAACCAACTTGTTGCTCTTATAATGTATACTATGAACTATTGTAATACATATATTTTAAACCCTATTGGTGTGCTTATTAAAACAAAGTGCACTAGTGCCAGAACAAAGTGCATCGATGTATTTAAAACATACTAGCACCGGGGTATTCAAATAATCCCCGAAAAAAAATGTAATCATATCAGCATTCCAAAAAAAATTATGTAATCATATCGGTGCTCTTGTAAAAAAAAGCACTGATGTGTTTCAAAAAAACAACACTGCTAAACACCTATTTCTGGATTTTAGAAAATAAAAACAAATTCAACCAACTTGGTGCTCTTATAACAACTATAGAACTGATGATTTTAAATAGGAACTGCATTGTTGCATTAAAAAAATTAATTGCATTGTTTTGGGATTTCGAAAATTAAAAAAACAAATTGTATGATGTCGGTGCATTGAAAAAATTTGGCGCCCCAGTAATATCGGTTTGCTTTTCCTATAAACTCACCAGTGCTCTTGACTATCGAATATACCGATGTGAAGGGAAATTGAAAAAAAAACGCGATTTTTTTCATTTTTTTTATTCAAAAACAAGCAATAATTGATTTTTTGAAATCGAATTTTATAAAGTCTTTTAAATAGTAAAAATGTATTCAATATTTAATTATTTTACATGAAATTTCAAGGGAGTGATTTGCGAAAGAGACATTCCAGGAGCATTGTGCAGCAACAGAGTACTTTGGAGTAGCAAAACTATTTAGAAGATCAAAATTTGAAAGATATGGTGATTCAATCAAAATCCTGCGGAGTAAAAAAAAAAGGTATTTATTTATTTTACTAATAAAAAATTTTACAATTTTTGTTAGGGTTTTATTAAAATATAAATCATTCGCAAGAGAGACATACTTGGAGCCCTCTGGAGCAGGGAAATATTTTGGAATTGTAGAAAGATCAAAATTTGAAAGGTATTGTGATTCACTCAAAACCCTGGATAGAAAAAATTTCAAATTTTACTGTTAAAATTTTTTACAATTTATGTTATATTTATTCACAATTCCTGAAAGTTAAACTCCAGATAAAAAATTGTATGATCTCTATTCCTATTTAAATTAAATAAAAATTCAGATAATAAAAAAAAACTTGTTCCCCTTAAATCGTTTTTTTTTTCTTACAAAATTTCACCTTAGGATTCGACTTCCTATACCACTTCAAAATTAGGTTTTTTCATTTTATACATTTTAGATTTAATGGGTTTGTGTATTTACTATATATATGGTGTTTGACATGTAAAGTAGGGGAATCACTTATTAAATTATATCCAAACCCTTTTGGCCCTCTCCGATTTTTTTTAAAATGGCTATATGTTTCATGGTGCTCCCTTTGTAATATAACACACCGATGCACCCTGTGTAATACAACACATCAGTATATTCTAACATTGTTGATTTTTTTCAGTTTTTCCATCGTTGTTCCTGGTGTAATATAACACATTAGCGCACTTCTTCGAAATAGCACCGTTAAATCATTGCGGTGAGTTTAGCCTTACAAATCACATTGTTATAATTTAAAATGATTTTAAAAATTTAATTTTCCATGACGGTGTTGAAGAATTAAAGGCTTGGTGCATTTAATGGGATAAATGCACTCATGTGTTTATTCAAATAAATGCGTTGGTGCATTTATTCAGATAAATGCATTGGTTCATTTATTCAGATAAATGCACTCGTGCGTTTATTCAGATAAATGCATTGGTGCGTTTATTCAGATAAATGCACCGGTTATCAGATATATTTTTGGCTAAAAATTATTTAATTTATTTGTAAAATATATTTAATGGATTATGTATTGAAAGGTACATGTTGTGTATTGATAAAAAAATGTCCTAGAAGGTTTCAAGTAACAAAAATATTGGTCGACACAATGATAGCACATCAAAAAAAAGCAGAGAAAACAAGTTCTTTGTAAATTCTTTACAAAATTAATATATTTGAACTATATGTAAGTTTAACTAACATGTATTGGTTGGTGTGTGTCATGCAGAACCACAAAATGAGGAAGGTCAATAATATTATTTCTAATATAAGTGCAAAAAAATGTAAAATCATGATAGAAAAATTGTAAAAGGATGAATTATGTGAATGAAAAAATACTATTCAATATGATTTTTTTTTCATTAATAATATACTTAATAATATTTTTTTTTGACAAATTCGATTACTATTTATATTCTAAAAAAGTGGGGATAGATATCCCTGTTACATTCGAGTGAAGGAGTAGCGAAGCAAGTAGGGGCGATGTGGCAAAATACCGTGCCTCCTTTAAGATGATTATTAGTACTATGATGCATATCCGATTCATGATAGATCCTAACAAACTAAGATAACATAAATGAAAATTTAAATGAAATGATAGTAGCTGAGGAATATGGAGGAGTGAAGATTAGTTCTTGTTGCTTTGACGACCATTTGAAGGTTCAGTGTTGCCTTGATTGTTGCCCGAATTGGTGTTGGGGACATTTTTGGAGCTTGAACTAGGAGCAGATCGCTTGTCCACCATGTAACACAGGATCTGCAGGGATTCTTCAATGTGATCACAACTATTATTAGATCCCCTTAACTTCTCCTGGAGGGATTGAGATTGATGTTAAAGGAAGTTGGTGTTTGTCTAGTGTTTTCCTGGTGTTTGTCCTCTGTTATCCTTAACTGTGTTCTTATCATCTCCATCTCAGTTTGCAGATCGGCGCAATGAAAACAATTCTCGTTCTTCATGATTTTAAAGAGTGGAAAGGACATAGTTACTATTGTGTGAAAAAGAGTTCAAGAAGGCAATAGGGGCACTCCTTGACAGTGAAGGAATATGAATTGTTTTCCGTTGGGAGCAGGAAATCTGAAGGTAACACTGCACTGCTGGAAATCAGATGTTGAAGAGGAGTCGATATTGCTGCGGGTGATAATGAACTGCGGGATAATAAAGGAAACAGAGGGGCAGCCAGAATAGTGGAGCATAGAATAGCAAATATTCAAATATTCAGAGAGGGCATTGCACAACAGAGTAGAAATGAATAAGAGCCCGAGATGACAAGGGCGAGGAGAGCAGATTCGAGGATTCACTGAGAAAAGGGAAGCATCAGGATCGAAGGGCACTGAGGTATGGGCTATGCACATCTGGTGTTTAGCGAAGAAGATAGAAGAAGAATTTAAAGAGAAGGAGGGGGTAGCAGACGGACTAAGAGATGGAGGGTGGGATTCCCAGGAAGATAATGTCACGAGAGTAATGCGATGATGGCTATGGGCATGGAAGACCTGCCCTTACGAAATATCGGAGGCACAGAGTATCGGGCAGACTAAGATCACGCATAGGTGAAAAATCATGGCAAAGGAGAGAAGGAGATGCTATCTTGGGAAAGAAGTTGACCTGAGGGTCTGCAGCATGCATTGTTGGTCAATGAGTCAGATTTCTTGTTGTTGGACCTAAGAATATAGTAGAATGAGAGGTCTCCAATATCCTTATTCGAGGTTCAACACCTTGTGATAATTCTAATAAGAGAAATGTTGGGGGTATGTGTTGATTTTTTCATCATGTTAATGATTATTGTTGAATCACCAAAGACCATAACCATTTGAATCTTAAGTCTCTTTATGATTTGGAGGCCTTTCAAAAGGGAGTATGCTTCTTCTCTATTATTTGAAAATCACCTTAACCCCATTCGAGGGTAGCAGCACTATTTCCCTGCCCATCCATAATATAATCTCTCGCTCCTGCTATTCCTAGGTTTTCCTTTGAGACACTGTCAAAGAAGAGCGCAGGCCTTTTGATTCTGTCAAGCCACTTAATAAAATATTTTTCTTTGAGTCTAATCTTCCACTGATCCTTGTGGGGAGATTGGATGGTAAGAATTTTTTGTACTTCAGAGGAGTGTCAAGAGCTCTTCCAAGGAGAATTCTTTCTTCAACTTGCAGATCATTGAGGTTGAGGTGATTGTTATTTTTGGCAAAAATGGTCTCAATAGTGAGGATCCATGCCTTACTCTACACTTTCCTGATGCAAGGTTTATGATCTTGAAAGTTAGGCTTATTTCTCATAAGCCAAATGTTCCATAATAGAACATGGGGAAGAGTGTCCCAAACTCTTTTGGCCACATTATTATTCTTCTTTCCCCAAGGGTAGCTATTTTTCCAGTTAAAAATTAGTTCCAAGACCGAGTTGTTTGCACCCATCTCAACCTAAAAGGGATCCATGATGGAATGCCAACACTATTTAGCAAAGGAGCACTCAATGAAAAGGTGTAATATTGTCTCCTTGTCCATGAGGCAAAGGGGGCATCTAGGTGCACCCTGGATGCCTCTTTTTTTTTAAGTTGTCAGCTGTCAGGATCTTCCCTTTGACCAAGGTCCTATTAAAGATTTTAATCTTTCAGGGCGCTTCTAATTTCCAAACTTGTTTCCAATTTTCCCAAGGAGGAGTGGGAAATTGCTCTTTGTAAAGAGTCTCATACCCTGCTTTTAAAGTGTAGGATGACCCAGAAGGGTCCCATCTGAAACTGTCCTCTTTGTCTCTTGAAAGAGGAGTTGTGCCATGGAGCATTCTTTTCAGAGAAGCTTTGTTATTTTCAAGGCGAGAAGGCAAGTTTGGGAAGTTCCAACCATTCCAGTTGTTGATTCTCTCATCCCAACTGGATATTTGCTCCAAAGTGTTAATCCCATGCTCTCGAAGATATGTTTGAATGCACAGAGTGCTTAGGTTGTTTGAGAGAGGGGGTTGGCCCATTATTTTTTCCTCCCAAATGTTTACGCTGTGACCTCCCTGCAAAACTTTGGAGATATCGTTGCAAATAAAGGGAATGGATTTTTTTAAAAGAACCTAGATTCAAGAGCAAGGCTTGTGGGGTTGACCTAATCTAAAATGTTTTCCGTGTAGTAGAAAGGTATTTTGTTTCTAGCACTTGCATCCACCAATATTTTTGTTCAGTAATGAGGTGCCACACTATTTTCCCACTAAAGGAAATGTTCAACAGTTTGGGTATGCGGATGGAAAGTCCACTATTTTCATAATTTTGAGTTACCTACCTCCATTTGGCCAGATTGAACTTATTCTTCTCACTTTTTCCACCTTTCCATAAGAATTGTCTTATAGTTGCTTCCATTTTGTGTTGAATGCTAATGGGAGCCTGCAGTAATGAAAAATGATACAGAGGCAAGGCAGAGAGATCAACTTTTAAGAGGATCATGCACCCATCCAGATTGAGCCATGAGGATCCCCATTGTTGAACTTTCTTTTTCATCTTTTCGATGGTGATGCTCGATACTTCAGTTCTCAACTGTCCTATGTTGACAGGCATCCCAAGGTAATTAAAATGATTCCAATTCCACTTGTAAGGTACCCCAAATATTTGAGCTATACTATGGATGGTGTTCATTGTCACATTCCACCCATAAATGCAGCTTTTATGGTAGTTTATCTACCCTCCAGAGTAGTGCATAAATTTGTCAAGAAGTGTTTTAAATCTCTTGGATATAATGCTAGTGGCTCCTCCCATCAAGAGGGTATCATAATCAAACTGAGAATGATTCATGTTTTTTACTCCATTTCTAAATTTGATACTTGTGATTAGTCCAACTCTGTGATTGTGATCCAAAGCCCTGTTGAAAGATTCTACCATGAGAATAAAGAGAAAGGGAGATAAGGGGTAGCCCTGTCTTAGGCCTCTAGAAGATTGGAAGAAATTTCCAAACCTACCATTGACCAAAGGGGAGATCCAAGGATTGGATATGCAAGCATAAATGAGGGATATGAAGTTTGCTTCAAATCCCATTTTATGAAGAACGGAGAGGAGAAAGGAGTGCCTCACTCTGTCGAAGGCATTGGCTAGATCAAGTTTCAGGATAAATCCCTTATTTGATCTCATCATACTAGAGTGAATGGCTTCTTGGACCATAAGAAAGGAATCAGTGATTTTCCTACTAGAGATGAAACCACCTTGATTTTCAGAGATAAGATTAGGGAGGAGATATTTGATATGGGTGGCAAGGATTTTGGTGATGATTTTGGAAGATGAATTGCAAAGGGATATAGGCCTAAATCTGGAGAAGGTGGACGGGAGGGTCTCTTTGGGAATGAGAGCAAGTAATGTTGAGTTTGTGAATCTCCTAATATTTTTTTTCCTTTGGACCCATAGGATAATTTTGATGATGTATTTTTTATTGACATTCCAGAAGGTCTGATAAAATCTAATGGTAAATCCATCTGGGCCTGGTGCTTTTTCAGGATGGAGAGTCAAGATTGCATTGATAATTTCAGCCTCTTCAATATCCTTGGTTAGGGAGGATTTAATCTCTTCAGTAAAAAATTTAGGCATGTGAACCAAGAAATCACTATAGTCCTCCAACTCCATGGTTTCGGATAGAAGCCTTTTATAATGGCTATGAGCAGCTGATTTTATTACCTCCTGCTCTATGTGCATATTACCTTCTTCATATGTTATGGCTATAATATTGTTTCTAGACATTCTGACAGTGGCTTGCTTGTGGAAAAATGAGTTGTTTTTATCTCCAGCTTGAAGCCAGAGATTCCTTGATTTGAGTCTCCAATTTTTCTCTTCTTTTCTATTTGCGCTATACAAGGTCCAGTAAAGCTCTTTTTCCTAATCATGCTTTTCTTTATTCACCCCTTCAATGTATATGTATTTTTTTATTACTTCTAGCCTTCTCTTGGTGTCTTGTTTGATTATGTCTGGTTCTCTATAGTGATATTTTTCCCATCCTTTGAGAGCAGTGCGCGCAAGCTTCAACTTTGTCTCCCATATGTGCATTGAAGAACCCTCAACATGATGCTTCCAAATGCTTTTAACTATGTGTCTAGCTTCAAGGATGTCACTCCAAAGCGAGTTGTAGCGAAAAGGAAGAGGCCCAAGGGAGGATTGTTCACTAAAGACAAGAGTGACAGGATAATGGTTTGAGGCCTAGCATGGCAGTATGGTGGAGGTTGCAATAGAGAAGTAAGATATGAGGGGAATAGCAACTGGAAAATGATCAATCCTTTACATAATATTTCCAGACCCAATTCTTTGATTGCTCCATGTGAAACTATGATTTTTTGGAATAATTTCCACCATGTCGTGTTCTTGTATGATTGCTTCCAATTTTTCTCTTGAAGGATCAGGGTTGAAAGTACCCCCTCTTTTTTCATTGGCATGCAGAACCAAATTGAGATCCCCACCAATGATGACATTGATATTTTCCTCACTTTCAATATCAGTTTTTAAGTGTTACAGCAGACTTATTTGTCTCTGTAGTGATTTGGACCATAAATATTGTACAATTTTATCACAACATCCTCATGCATGTTTTTTAATTGGACTTTAATCCAATCATGAGCCTTTACAATTGTCAACCGCTTCCATGTATTCTAATTCCAAATAGTTTCTATTCCTCCTGAAGTACCTCTGGATTCCACCATGGTGCCCGTATAATTTCTAATTTTTTTTATGATATTCCCCATGTCTTTTTCTCCTTGCTTGGTTTCTTGGAGGAGAACTATGTCTAGATCTCCTTGTTTGAAAAGATCTCGTAGGGAATTGTTTTTAGAGGGGTTCCCTAATCCCCTACAGTTCCAAGTGAATGCCTTCATTATTTCAGGAATGCAGATTGAGACCCTGTCTTCCCTCTTGCTTCATAATGATTGATATCTTTGCTAATAATCCCTCCAATGAAGGTTTCTATTGGGTGTTTCATTTCGAGAGAAATGCCTTTCTAAGCTGCTTCATCTTGATGGTGTTTGGCTAATTTTCTTCTGGGGCCTATTTTTTTTAGGGTTTCCAAAACTGAACCTAGCTCCTTTGCTGCAGATCTAGTGACAATCCGAGTTGATGATGGCTCAGCTAAGGAGGAAGGAAGACATGACTTGGAGGGGGAGGGATGAAGAAGCGAATCAGGAGAGGGATATGGGATGGAAGGCTGAGGAGGATCCTCTTCCAAAGAGGCCAAGGAGGATAAGGTTTTGGAAGAGGTAAGGGAGGGATCAGGGGATTGGAGAGGGTTCCGAATGAGGTTGAATGTTGGGGCTAGTAGAATGGGAGGTTGGATGGGCAGATGAAACACCAGTGTTTCTAGGATTTGGGCTGGACTTCTTCTTTTTTATAACTTCCAATTATGTTTCAGAGTCATTATTTTCAACCTCAATTACTTTTTTGCATCTATTAGCGAAATGATCGTATTTGTGGCATACCTTACACTTGAAGGGAAGTTTTTTGTAGTCCAACTGCTAGATATGAGTCCTGTTGTCGACATTTAGCTTGATCGCCTCCAGAATTCCTTTCCCCAGGTCTACCTCTATGCATATTCTTGTGCGAGCTTGCATATTGTCCTTCGACTAACTTATATCAATAAACTTACCGATATCATTCCTAAACGCTCTTACAAAATCATCCCCCCAGCAGTGAAGAGGAAGATGAGGAAGACGGACCCAAAATGGGACAACATTGGGAATGTTGAGCTCTGGATCAAAGTCAGGTGTCCATTGTTTTAGGTAGAGCCCTCTAGTATCCATGAAATATGGCTGAGTCCTTAAGATCAGGTCTTTGTCTTCCTTTGTCTCAAAGTGGAAGGTGTAAAAGCCCCTGCCACAGAATCTAATAGATATTTTTTCTTTGATCTTGTCCATCCAGTTGTGTTCCACCCATTTTTGAACTGTCTTCAGCGAGGTCCAAAGTCCTGTGAATTGTCTAATGAGTCCTTTCTCTACGAGGGAGAGTGCAACCATTCAAGGGATCGTAAGAGGTTGTGAGACTTCCTGTATCCCATCTAATTTTTTAACAAACTTGGAGATTTTTGGTCTCAGTTGAGGTAGATTCAAAGAGATGATCAGTGCTGAGAATGCAGAAGTATGACCAAGAGGAGAAGTCGCCTCCAGGATTGCCTCAAGAGGGGCCATGCGGCTAGGATCGAGCAGCTAAAGCAGAGGTCGGGGCGGCTGCGCAAGCTAGGTCTTCAGCAGCATGATATTTGGCTAGAAATACTTAACAAGATTAGATAGAATGTTTCAAACAATATATTAATTCATATATGTTTAATGTTCTATAGGGAGAAATAACAAAGGAACATATCAATTTTGTTCTAAGAAAAGGAAAATTATAGAACATGTAAATTATGATGATGCCTTGGTCCTTAGCTCATCTAGAGTGGTGTTGGAGGTTAATAAAAGGTGGGGGATTTTTCACAAAACTATGAGGGATCTGGTGGAAAGAACGTATAGGCATACTTTCCACTTACAATACAAAAATCAATCCAAGGATTCTAAGAACCAAATTATATGTAAACTACATGAAGCATTTCGAGAGCAATGGTCAATGAGAAAAAACATACAACAACAAAAAAAAAAATCATTCAAAAGGTAATAGTCCTAATTAAAATGATTTTCTAGAATTATATGTATGTATTACTACAAATCAATCATTTATTAATATCTATTTTGTTATATTTAGTTTTCATATATCAATATGAAAATAGTTTATTACTTTTTTCAGGAAGATTATGAAAATCCCAAATGATCAACGAGATGATATATGAAACATGCCTATCCAAAAAGGTGTACAAGGAGATGATCAAAGAAATGGACATAATTGCATCATAGGAGGAGCCATATCAATAAAAAAGTGCTTCAAATGTATGTAATCATGATTTATTTTGTACATATTAAAAAATAATTTAGCATTAAATATTACTTTTCAAGTATTTTATTGTAGAAAAGAAAAAAAAAATGGAACTTATTTAGCACATAAAACAGGACGACAAGGAAGAAAAGGGTTGATTTCAAAGTTTGTGATTAATTGAAAATATTTTCTTATAACAACTCAAGGTTTCATTTTTGTATATTTTAAGTTTTTTTGCAGAAACCATCCTCAAATGTCTTCAAATAGGTGTTAACATACAAAGAAGAGCCATCGAAAGAATTGATGGACATTGGGTTAAATCAGGGTTGTGAGTATATGTTGGCATATCAAAAATTAATTGTGGAACTTGTAAGTACATATGTTGTTTTACTTATCTGAGTTTATAATTAATAGAACAAAAAAATCATTTATATTAAATATATGATTTATAACGGGCTTTAAAACATTCAGGAAATAAAGTATGGACTACATCAGCAAAAGACTTAGTGAAACAAGGCATGAGACTTGGTTTTGAAACCATGTCCACAGTTTATGCTTCACTTCTTGTTGTGGTACATTACTATTCAATTTACATTTATGTATATTATTTATTTTAGTTTTCAATAATCTCACCAATGCATATACACTTATTACACTTTATTTTTATGTTTGCAAATGGAACTTGAAGAAGACAAAAATAATAAATGCAATCAACAAAACATTCCTCCAAATAACCTCCATCATGGAAGTAGCTCGAGCACTGATGCCATTTCCAAAGAAGAATGATGATCTATTTGGATATCAATGCAACCTGTTGTATTTTTTAAAATAATTGTCTATGAAAATCATAAATTTTATTTAATGTAATGGAAACAGTGGCCGAATTGAAAGATAAGGGGTTACTAATAACAATCCCATTTTGTATGACAAAGAGCCTCTTATTGATATATAAAAAAAGTACATTTTAATTTATTCTCTTGTGTTATCCAATGTCGTTGCAAAATGTTACACCACTTATTAAATATATGGATGATTAAATATTATAATGAAGATATGTGAAATCTGATAATATAACAAATTAATACAAACATCATATACAAATTCACTAATCAAATTTTAATTTATGTGAATAATGTTATAAAATATATGTCCATTTTTCGACGAATAACAGATTTAAAAATTTACAATAATTGCACTGTCACAAGCCGATGTTTCCAAAAAAGAGAAAATATCATACAAAAAATCGATGTGTCCATAACATAAAAACGCATCGGTGCATTATGTTATATAAAAGCATTGTGACTGCATCATTTTGCATGATCGATGCCTATTTGGAAAATGAGAGGACTGTGGAATTTATCTCTTCAAGCACAGTTATTGTTTGAAATTAATGTTTTGGTGATTTGTAATTCGTAATGTACATGTGCTTTCATAGAACTAACACCTCGGTCCTACAAAATACTATTTCCAACCCCGGTGAATTATTAATATTAACAACACTGGTCATTTTATATAACAAATGCACTAGTGTGTTTATACAAATGGTATGTATCAGAGCTACGAGTTTAAACAAAAGCATCAGCGTTGCAATTAATTTTTGTGTGCCCCAATGTCGTTCCTTACACAAATGCCTTACGGATTTTTTCATCTATTAGGATTGGTGCATTATCAAACGTAACATCATTATTCCTTCTATTTCACTAACAAGTCGGGGTGTTTATAAAAACTATACGCATCGACGCTGCAAGTTTCAACAAAACCATCAGCATAATAATTATTATTTTTTGTCTCAGTGTCGTTCCTTACACAAATTCCCTGGGGCTTTTTTGATCTATTAGCACTGGTGCGGTATATATTATGCACTGGTGTACTTTGGATTCAATGCCTCGATAATTTTAGTTATTTATGCAGTCTTGTGTGTTTATATATTCAGCGCATTGATGATACTTGTTCTATGAAGTGCACCGAAAAAAAATCCGCTAAAACCTCCAGCCACCCAGATTTTTTCAATTGTGATGAAGTTCCGTTAAAATATCCGCTAAAACATCAACTATCTCAAACTGATGTTTTAGCAGATGTTTTTTTGACAATTTTTGTCAATTTCATAACACTAAAAACCTTCATTATAACCTCCGCTAGAAGGTATTTTCCTTGTAGTGGAGAGAATGTTTGGTAGACACTATGGTTATATGAAGAGAATATGAGAAGATATATTAGTTTATATATTATGGAGGAGTTCCATGTAAATGTGGGAGATTCCATGTCTATGTTAATCATGTCGTTGAATGTAGACTACCAATCCAAATGAAGATGTAGGTAAACATGTCATAGCAATAGGAAATTAAGGAAGGATTGAATGGTAGTATATGGGATCCTAGGGGTTTGGAAGTTCCATGAGATGCTAAGGTTAACCCCGTCTGAGCACAGGAAATTTTTCCTATTGAAGTCCATAATCCCAAGGATGTAGACCCACCTTTTTGGTGAAACCTAGAAGTTGATAAGGATAGAAAGTAGAACTCAAAGGTATTGAGTAAGTTTTCAAATTCCACAAACCATATGATAAACAATGCTATAGAAATTTGACATTGTGATCATGGGTTGTAGGATTATATAGTAGGAAATAGGAACCCCTTGGAGACTTACTCCCTTTTCTATCTATGATAAATAATCATAAGCCTCCTCTAGTCATTCTAATTAAGGTTTTAGGAGGCCATAATTATTATGAGGTCCCTTTATCAGTAAAAGCTATAAATTTAAGTGAGGTGTATAGGGTCTTAGGATCCCACAATGAAATTCAACCTTTTGAGGACTCAAACTAAAATTTTATATTGAAAGCCAAAGGATCTACTATTTTTGTAGGTAAGGTTGAAGGGATCTGACTTTTATAGAAAAAAATCAAAAGCCTTTTTAAGAATAAAGAAATTGTTTACATATCTAGCTCAAAAACAAGCAAGCTCAAAAATAAAATGTGGAAAAAAATTTCCTTTGATTGGATATCTTAAATCAAATGCCTCTAAGGATGTTTTGAAATGACTTTCTTAAGTCTAAAAAATGGGGGGTTGGTCAATCCCTAAAAAAATTGGCCATCAAAAGGCTAGTTTAGTTCAACAACCCATCTACCATTTTTTACAAGAATATCAATCGAAATGGAGAGAGTAGTGCTTGAAATATTAAAAATAAAAAAAAATAAAAAAATAGATTATAACATTGTAAATGCCAAAGGGAGATCAAGGGGGAATATTACTAGGTGAAAAAAACAGTATTTTATTATACTAATACACGGGATTTTCCATTAGGTATATGGACGTCTTTTTTCCTCTAGACCTTGGGAAATAAATTACCCTTTTGAAGATATATGGGCCCTATTTAGATAGGGTGGAGTATTGGGATAAACGATTCAGTAGGGAATGGTTATAAAATATACTGCTTGTAGCAGGAGAGAACCTAAACTTTCAAACTAGGGTAAACATGAGGTTTGAAATGAGCCTCCTAAGGAAAATAATAAAATAAGAGTTATGAATTTTCATGAGAAAAAAGCCCCTTTTTTATATCACATTTTCAACTTATCTCCTTATATATTAGTTCAAAATTAAAGTGTAGGCACTTGTTGGATGTAGAATTAAATTGTGCATCCCATGAGTACCCACTCTACATGCTTTTGATATACCCATAGTAAGATAAATTCAAAATACATGAAAAAAATGTGTTCCGTGAAAAATGCATAATTTTGAAAAGAAACGCATTTTTTTTATATATTTTATAGTTATCTCACTATGATTCTATCCAAATTATACATAAAGGGTACTCATTGGATGTGAGATATAATTTAAAATGAAGATGTTACATGGGTAACAAATATGAATGAAATTTCTAAAGAAGGAATAGTTATTTTTTATCAAATACAAGGCTGAGAGAATAACTATGATAGCGAAAATTCTAAGACTGTCTATTTTTTTACCAAGTTTAATCAATCCAAAATACAATTAGGCGTTGGTGCTAGAAGTGGGAAAAGAGGACTTGCATTTTATACTTAAAATATTCTAGAAAGAAAAAATTTCAATCCTAGATGAGCTTTTAGTGGAATTGTCTCTAAGGTGTAATGTATTTGTGGAAGAGGACTTAAGGAGAGTGAATGAGACATCAAGAATCTTAGGTAAAATATGAGTTGAATTCAATACAAATTTCATAACCTTAATTCCGAAGGCCAATAACCTAAATTCTTTTAACAATTTCCATCTAATACATTTATGCAACAACATATATATAATAATATCTAAGATCATTGCTAGAAGGTTAAAAGGAATCTTGTTTAGGTAAATCTTTGTTGAACAGTTTGGTTTTCTAGATGGGAGACAAATTCCTGAGGTATCGGGGTTTTCTCAAGAAGGATTACAATATTTCAAGGTGAAAATTTTAAATTTAATGGTTTTAAAAGTGGATTATTAATACAATATTTTGAGTTGTGAGGGTTAGCTCAATTAGTCGAGTCCCTATCGTTAAAGCACTTATAGCCTTAAGGTTTAGCTTAATTGGTCAAGTTCCCATTTATAAATCACCTCCCTAATGAGAGGTCACGGGGTCAATTCTCCTCGATGCCATCAAGGTTAGGCTCAAGTAATAATTCATCAAGATCTGATCCCTTTGGGTGGATCTACCCAAATATTTCCTCAGAAAAAAATCAATACGATAGGGTGATTTGGCTCTAGTTAAGATTATTTTTTCTATGTTTGGTGTTATATTCTCATTTTTTTTATTGGGTGATGAATTGTACCACATCTATATATTTTTCTATTCACATAGATAATGTACCTACCCTCTTCCTTAGGCTAGAGAGGGGACCTAGATAAGTGTGCCTAATGTCACCACTTATCTTTCCTTTAGCAGCTAAAGGATTGAGTAGATCTCTAAAGGATTCCACCAGGAATGGAAACTTTAAAGGAATAAAGGAAGCTCATTCTCGTTATGTCACATATTTTTTGCTTGCAGATGACATGCTCAAATTTTTTGAAGGTGCAAAGATAGTGGTTGAGAAGCTCAAAGAAATTTTTGACTTATTCTTCATATCTACAAGAATGATATAAATATATAAAAACCATTGATATATATTTGGGGAGTATATAAAATGGAAATGAATTTCAACGCTTGTATGTTCCCTTCTAGTATGTCTAATAAAGGGACAAGTATAAAATATTTGGGCTTCCATTTAAAGCAAAATCTGTATAAAAATTTCCTAGATGTATTATTTATGCAAATAAGATGAGGAAACAAGCTTATATATTATATTGTCTTGCGCTTTTTTAAGGCATGTATGGAAAGAAGTGGAAGGGATGACAAGTATGAAAAATGTATGGGTTGGAAATTCCATTGAGAAGGCTCTTAAGATATAGTGTATGAATAGAGAAACGAGAAATTTTAGAGTTATTTCAATAAATCTTGCACGATATGTTTGGTTGGTTGAAAACATAAAGTTGATTAAGGACAAGGATACCTTACCTCCAAAATGTATTTTACTAGGCATAAATATAATATCTGTTTTTCAGCGGATATAGAGAAAACATAATGTATGAAAATCTATTACAAAGGAAATTAAGAACTTCCTTGGGCCTACCTCGATGGATCCTCAAAAGGATTTCCCCTTGGTGGGGTGGGGGGGTTGGGCAAGGGGAATGCTTCGCTTATCTATCTCCCATAGCATTTTTTTCAAAGCTATAGTGGGTCATGAATCAAACAATTTCTCTAAACTTATGGAACTAAATTTGGTATTAGTGCTTATTTTTTTCACATGTGACCCTCAAGCTCGTAGGCAAGGGTAAGATATTCTTCAGGGCTCAAGGTCATACAACAACAAGGCTAAATCCATTAAAACAATATATTCAATATGAGCTCAACATGTAATTTACAGGAATTAAGCCTAGGTGGGGTGTATAACAATAATTCCTCCCAACCACACAAGATAAACCCAATTGATAGTATTTGTGTTTTCTTATGAACATGGAATAACACATATACAAAATTTTGGGGATTTTCTTCTTGTTATATAATGGATGAGATGGGAATTTTCTCTCTGGAACTTCACTCTCCAACCATTATTTCTTGATTTATGGTCTTTACAATCAAATTTATCTCATTTTTTTTCACAATTCTACAAGGACAAGAATGTGATTGTAGGTGGATTATCTAAAGGACTCGAGTTGGATCATGTATATTATAGTTTGAAAAATTAGTAAGGCCATAGATAAAAAATCATGCATTAATCTTGGATATAATGTGATACATTTTTTCTTCATTACTACATTTTTTTGTTGTTACCACAATGCTGTATGGATTGAATATACAAGGCTTTTTAGCTAAAATTTTATTGGTGATGATATAGATGTAAACATAAAGAAATAGTTTTTAGAAATATGCTATGAAATTTTAGAGCATGTTTATGTTATAATTTTTTGATGGGGCTTGCTTGAGTAAACTAAATATAATGTAGAATTTTTCAAATGTAATTTTGTTTTTATAAAAATTTAGAAGACTTTTTATTTAAATACAGATTTTATCAAGTTGAAGTGACAACTCAACTTTTCATGATTGTGAACAAATAACATCGGACTATGCTTCAAGTAGTAATCAAGATACGATACATCGAATGTTGAGGAATGGTGTGGCGGCAGATAGGGTTCGGCCCAAGATGGCCTCTTCCTTCTCTCCCTAAGCATATTTATTTTCTCATGGTGTCTAGTTTCTTCTATTGACCCATTCCCCTGTTTTGTTTCTTGTCGGTCGGTCTTCAAAATTGGGAAAGAGCTCCCCTCTTCAATCTTTGCCTCACCTTCCATGACGACTGGGTTAAATTTTTTGGTCCCATGGTTGAGTTTTCTTTCAATGGTAGGTTCCCTATCTCTTGTTGCATCCCCCACCAGCATGGGGCCCTATTCCTCTGCCTCCATGGTGTTTGAACCTGTGTCTTCCTCTTTCATGTCTAGTGAAAAAGAAATTGCCTCCCCTTCATCTATTATGGGATCCCATCAGACCCCAAGAAATTTGTTTCATGAAATTGTTAAATATTCTCATTGCATCCTTCCTTCCACAGGATTTAAAATGTTTCTCATTAGTGAGGCTCCTACAATTGATTTCTCCCTGGGGAAGAGGCCTTAAGCAAAGCCGAGTTTTTCTTTGAGGCTAGCTTGATTTGTAGGTTTAATGGATTATGGTCGAAGCTAGTTGATCTTCACTCTTCGATTCACGAGCATTGGAAGCCTCGTATCTCAACAAAATTAAACATTTACCCTATGGCTAGAGGATTTTTCATTATTTTTCAAAAAAGTTGGCGACCAGGCATAGATCCTCAATTTTTGTCCATGGTTTTTTGGATTTGTTGACCTTTCATTGCAATCATGGTTCCCCTCTTTCGACCCGCTTTCAGCATCAATCTTGACCAACCCAGTTTAGGTAAGGCTTCCTAAAATTCCTCTGCATTTTTAGAATATTGCATCTTTGACTTCAATTGGAAACACCTTAGGCAGATTCTATTATCGTAGTGAAGATACCAAATTCTATTTGAAGCCCACTTATGGTCGCATTTATGTGGAAATGGGCTTCAACAAGAAATTCCCTACTTAAATAAATCTTACTACCCCTGAATTTTGTTGGGTTCAATCCCTGAACTATGAAAATGTCACCTTTTTTTGCTTCACCCGCTATGAGATAGGTCACACTCTCAAATATTTCCCCAATGCAGGGGAGTTAAAGTCAAATTACTCATCTCAAAAATAAAAATGGTGGGTGGGTGCAACCTTTTATTACTACTCAATCTCTTTGGAGGACTCCCTCTCAAGTTCTCGCAAATAGACCTGTGCACAAAAGGGTATAAAAATATCAAATCCAAAGAACGATATATCCCAGGTGCAAGGAGTTTCAACTAAAAAATCCTATAAAGGCAACTAGTAACGAGGCAGTTTTGGATGTAACAAAGACAACAAATAACTCTTTTGTCTGTATAGAATTCCCTCAAAAGAAAAAGTATGCCACATATCAATCTCCATTTTTGGACAAAGGTAAAGGAGCATAAGTTACCAATGGGCTCGCATCTCCAATAGAAAACAAAGGGAAGGAGATATTGTGTGCAGACCAAGCGAAGGTGATCCTCCATCCTCTTAAACAAAAGACATATTTCAATAGCTGAACTTCCCCAAAAAAGGGTGACCCTACCAAATTAGCAGAAAGTAGGGCTTAGATCGAAGATTAAAAAAAGTCGAAAAGAAATTCCCCAGGGAAGGTGAACTCCTAGCTAAAGAAGAAATCTTAAAATAGGAATGTGTTTTAAATTTATCTATATTTTAGAATTATTTTGGAAAGTTTCAGTTGAAATGGATTCAATCTGAAAGTAGAGTGGTGTCACTGTGCAAAGTTTTGGGTTGTTCCTGCGTGTTCTAATTCGAACATTTAAAGAACCTTGGTACTTCTAGCCCTCAAAAGAAATGTAATGGGTTGGACAGATCCCATTTTTATCAATATAAGCTACTGTACATTTCTTTTAAAAAAAATTGAAGCTTTAAAATAATAAAACAAGGTCATCTTCAATGTTAATAAATTCTTCATACAATAACACTAGTAGAAAATTCATTACATTTTTATAAATCCCATATATCTAAAGTGACTCATGGAATTTTTATAAATCCCATATATCATACATGTATAATTTCTTAATAAAATAAACATTTAAAAAATTGAACTATCTCTTCTAAAAATGCAATTAATTAAATTATAATACTAATTATATATAATGCTTCAGTGTTAATCACACATTACACAATGTTAGTATTTGAATTCATTATTTATACATAGTAATAAATTGTTTACTAATGGGGTGGTAGGAGGGGGGGGGATTCTCATTAATCCTGAAGGAATCATAGAAGAAAGATATGCATGGGGCTTGGGAAAAAAGATGAACAATCAAGTCGAAGCTTATGGATTTTTCTTTAGGCTTTCTTTGGCTCAGAAAAAGGGAATAAAAGACAAGTTTGTCCTAGAGGACTCCCTAATTATTATGAAGCATATGGATTACAATACATCAATGCAAAACTACAAATTGAATCAAATTATCAAGAGAATCCAGGGAATGCGACCCCTCTTTGGTCAATTACAATTATCATATTCTCAGAGGAAAAAACAAGGAGACAAATTGGCAAGCCAATCTGCCCTACAAAATAATAGAAGAGAATATAAATTTGAATGGAACCATAGAAATGGTTACAATACCCTAATGGTTGATATGAAAAATTAAACCAATAAAATAATGGTTGAGGTTAGCAAGAATGGAATGTTGAGGCTTCCCCATTTAGTTCTCATCCTCCCCTTTATCTCCTCCCCTCCCCACTTGTCTCCCTCCTATCCTCTCCCCTCGTCTCATATCCTCCCCTTCCACTTGGCCCCATCCTTTCCCTTTCCCCCTTGTATTTCTTCCCCTCCCTCTATTATCCCATTCCCTCTCGTCCATTCCCTTGTACCTACCATTCATTAGACATATCCTTCTATTGATGGCTAATTGGCATTTGATTCTCCTCATTCCCGGCCATCCTCAGACCCATCCCATTAGCCCTTTCTCCCCATGCCTCGTCGATACTTGCCTCAGCGGGATTCCAAATCAGTTTAGACGCATGTCAAATGGATTTGGCCATCTGAAACACCTAGTGATTGGTTAAGAATTTTGACAGAAGAAATGTTTTTCATACTTGGATCATCCCCTGGTGTCAGTGCATTGATGGTGAAGGAATGTGAAGCTTAGGAGAACGCGAGTGGAATTTTATCCTCTGGTGTTAGTGTGGCTCATTCTCGCGGGGGAATTTGACTCTGCACAAGCTAAAGGTCGCTTCAATGAGAAGAATAATTATGGAGATCTATTAGCAGGATTGCGAAAAGACATCAATTCATGGTCCCTTCTTCAATTTTAGGCAAATAAATTTCCATATAAGCAGGTTTTTCAGTTTGTTTCGTCGCTGAATGAATGGTTCAGTCTCTACCCTAAGTTTTATTTGGTTCTCGACCAAGTGGAAAGGCCCAGGTCATTTTGGTGGTCAAGGTCCGAGAAATTTTTGGGTTCTGTGTATGTTTGTGATTCGGGAAGGTAGTTTGGGCCTGTTGTAGTGTGTTTGTAAGGAGATATTTGTTAGTGTTCTTAGGCCCATTGTGGGTTCATATTAGGTTTCGGTTGCAGATGGCGGGGTGAATTGGGCTTGCTTGTCTTTTGTGTGGCCAAGTAATTATGGAACTCCAATCACACATGAGTGAGGAATTCAGTGACACATTAGTTCTAATGTGGGCATCCAATTTTTAAATAAATTCGAAAATAAATTGTAATCTTATCCCATAACAACTTGTAATAGTTAACTAAGTGTGATAGACTTAGTTAGCTCAAGAATTTCGAGTTGAGGGTCAAAGGTGAGGCATGTAGAGTGATTCTATTATTTACAGGGTCCAGTTGCAGTTGTAGCTCTAGTGTGGTGTGAGTGCAATCAGTTAAATCAAATCAATTGTGTTAAAAGCAGTTTAACTAGCTCTAACTAATTAATGAGCTAGTGGAAGATCAAGTGAATTAAAATAGATTCAATTCACAAGTAATGATCTACCAAGTAACTAATGATTCACTATTAATAGTTGCATGCACGTCAATTTTGATGACAACCTAGTTGAGACAAAGGTTAAAGGTAAGTAAACTATCATTTGTATTATTAGAGAATTTCCCAAGTGAAATTATAAAGCCACAAGATGCCCATGATGGATTGTGTAGTCAAAGAAGGTTGTAATTCCTATTTGACAGAAATTATTTTTCCTATGGATTGCATGAGAAAGGCAGGTTGGGGGTAGGCAAGAAATTGACTATGTATTTGTCCAATTTTGCCTAGATCAGTGTGAAGCAATTGGTAGAGTGTATGAGGTTCTGGTGAGAACACATGCATTGTATTGTTTCATGATTCCTTGGTTGATTATACAATAAATATGGAGGGGTTTTGAGAAGTTTATTTCCCCAAGAAAATCTTGTGTTGTGTGATTGATTTACTTCTTTCTCTTACTTGCATGTGATTGAGCAATCATGTTGTATATTATGCAAATATTGTAGATTGATTTAGTATCTTGTTTTAGTACATTGCATGATCAGATTGAATCCATTGGTGTAATTTCTACATGGTATCAGAGCTATTTTAGAGATTTTCTACATGATATCAAAGCGTCAAGAATCAAAATAGTGGAGAATAAATTAAGTTTGTGTTGAACAGTATTCAAATTTGCAGATACTTTATTTGGAGCTAGAATCAGATCAAGATGTATTTCAATGGCTTGAGACTCGAATATGCACTCGAGGGAAATTCGAATTATATTGTATGGAAGGACAATATGGAGTTAGTGTTGGAGGACAATCGGTTGAAGGAATTCATAGCTAGTGATATTCCCAAGCCCACAGCATCAAATGCCCAACTTCTTGATGCATGGCAAAAGAAGGTAGCAAAGGCGAGGAGGATCTTGTTAGAGGGAGTTCGAGATCATATTGTCTCGAGTCTCCATGGAACATAAACTCCATATGCTATGTGGAAGGCCTTGACATATCTGTTTCAAAGCATCAGTGACCATAGAAAATTGGCACTCAAGGAGAAGCTCGAGAAAATCAAAATGGAAAAGGGAAACACAATCCAGAAATACATGACCAAGTTCACTAAATGTTGAGATGAGCTAAAATGTGTTGGGATTACTGTAGCTAATGATGACTTGGTGATCCTAGCACTTTTAGGCCTTACCAAGAGCTGGCATAGTTACTAGGACTCTGTGAATGGGAGAGAGAAGTTACCATATTGGGAGCGACTATGGTCAGATTTGGTACAAGAAGAGTTTCGGCAAAATACCAATGAAGGATCCTCATCCAAGACTGATGATGAGGAAAATTTTGCCTTGGCTAGTAATTCAAAGAAGGGGAAGGGGAAAAATTCCTATTCCAAATCTAAGACCAGAAAAAAAGACAAGAAGCGTGACGTGTCAAAGGTGAAATGCTTTCACTGTCATGATCATGGACACTATGCCAAAAAATTTCCATGTTATCACTCCAATAATTCCTAGGGTTGTTATTCTTTTTGTTTAAAGAAATATTAGAGGTAACTATCAACCTACTTTTGAGATCAAGATCTAGCCTTCCTAATGCTCAGAGAGGGCTCTCTCTTTATGATTTAACTTTGTTGTTTTAGTTGATTTTAGGCTAGGTATGTAAGATTAATTGGTTTTGATTTTGGTTTGGTGGTGTAATTACTGATTTAGATGGATAGGTGTAGGTATGTTTTCCATTGGGCTGTGGAGTCAATGTATCAAGCAAACAGGACAAAATCAAGTTCTAAAGGAAGTGTTCACAAGGCAAGGTAGTTGAGCACAATCAGATCTTTTAGGTTGGATGGTGAAGTGGTTTCAATCGGGATCAAGGAGTAGTTAAGGATTCCTTAAACCAGATAATGAAGGAAATGATAGAGGTCAATCGGGATGGGAGAGAAATTAAGGATTCTCAGATCCAGATATCAGAAGAAATCATTAAAATGAATAACAGCTCAGAACATAGTGTACTTAAATAGTTTTTGCAATAATATTCATGTTATAACATTTAAATTGGAAAACATACAAGTTTATGGAATAGTTAAGGAAAAACATGAACAATTGAAAGATACTTCACTGAAGTGGATCAACACATGAATCTTGTAATGCAATGCCTTTATTACTTGTCTTGTCTGCTGACTTGAAAACAGTACAAAAACCCTCAAGTTTTTTATCAATTACAACTATAGAAATATTCAGAAATCCACACACAATACTTCGAATTATGAAGTATTTATACAAAAACTAATATAAAATATCCTAAAACTGATTTAGGAATTATTCAAGGATTAAAAAATATCTTCATGCAAGAAGATAGAGACACCTAGGAGACTAAATGCTAGTTTTCCATGCTTATTTGGATTTGTTGTTTGTTCTTTGATCTTTTGCTTCTTTATCTCTCTGACCGTTGCTTTATGTTGGCTGCCTTTTTTCTGTTGAGTGTCCTTTATATAGCCTTGTCATCTGATTCTATTTAACTCTATTTTTCATCTCTGCTTTGATATTTAAACTCTGTAAGGAATATTTCTCTAGTTTTAACTGAGCTTTGATATTCTCTAAAGAATTTTGTAATTTCTGGACACTCATAGCTTTGTTGGTTATAGTAGAATATAGCATTTCTCCAACTTTCTGAAATTCAATTTGGTCTATGGGGTGAACATATTTAGCCATGACCTAAAATGTTATTTTCCTGTAATTTTCTGATGACTTTGGATACTGCACTATGGGCTGAAAAAAGGTCATCTGCATCTTCCTCGACTTGTAATCAAATGCTGAAAGTAACCTGTTTTGGTCACTAGGTGTTTATTTCCAATATTGGGCATAAGTCACTGCTTTCAATGCCTCATTCCTGAGTTTCATTTCTTTATACTTCTCCATGATATCCTGTTCTTTATCAAATGGTTTGCTTGATGAAGACAACTCTACACTGTGTTGTTTCTGAATAATTTGTGTATTAGAGGTTGATGGCTAATGAGTTTCTTTCGAAACTGTTGGAGGTTCATTTTCTTTAACCAGTGTGTCTATATCAATGATTTTAATTGTCTCGACTAGTTATTCTTGTTCAACTACTATATTCAGCTTGGGCTTCTTCCTGTACATTAGTTTGAATTTAGTTTCACTTGTGGTTTGGGATGAATATGATCCTTCTTCTCTTGCTCTCTAGAGTTCCTATCTTGTAGGGTTGGAGTTTGTAGGACAGAGCTAATCTCAACTGTTTTCTCCACTTCTTTCAAAGTATTCTCCAACCGTTTGGACTGGTTGGAGTACTTTCCATTCTCTTCTTTAGATTCATGGATAAAAGGAGTTAATTTAAATTTGACTCTTAGTTTTTTGATAACTCCCAAAGGATCATAATTCCGTTTGAAACTCTCATTGAACTTGAATTCCTATAAGCACTTTTTTGCTTGTTAACCAGCAGTCCTATTATTGCAAATGAAAGGACCAATCTGTTTTTTCTTCTTTGCTGATATACAATTAACCTCATCTGATTTTAGGATCTGCCTAATATATTCTAGTGCAAATAACCTCATTGGGAGGTATTTGGGAAGCTTGTATGGAGTGTGTTGACATCCATATACCCTAATTTTAGTGTGGTTATGGTATAAATACCATTCTCCTGTTCTAATGTGTTCAGACAACTGCAATATTTTCTTTATTTCTTCACTGATCCTAGGTTCACTGCTACTGCTTAACATGTTGACAACTAGTTGAATAAATGAATCAATGAAGTCCCTGTATGTGAACTCTGTGGAATCTTTCCTGTTTAAGGAAGTCCGAAAGACTACTAATTGGGGGTTACCCTCAGTGTCCAGTTTTTTAAGGCTAACTGCAAATCTTTCATATTGGAAGGACAAGAATAATTGAAACAACATAGATGAATACTTAAACACTCCTTCCTTTGGTAATTTAACTAGTTTCTCATGTACGGCATCTGATAAGTATTGAGAAAAGTTAAATGTAAAAGACGGAGGTTGTCCTAGGCAGAAAATGGACAGAAAACCTAGGATTGAAGCATCTACATACTCATCTGTAAAGTATCCTAATATACAAGACAACATTTTGACAATCTGTCTGGTTCTCTCTAAGAAAATTGAGACTGAATAAGGAGGGTTACTCTTTGGGGTTTCAACTGATGAACGCAAGAAGGTTTGGAAGATTTGAAACCTCTTTGGAAATTCAAGTTTCAGATATAATTCAATGAGTATTTCAATTGACATAGGGGCTTCATCAGGCTTGGGTTGGATTTGCAACATCTAGTTTATTTATTCTGCAGTAATGGTGAACAAAATCACTTTATTGGGGGTTACTAGGGCTCTTTCATTTGGCAGATAATTGATTTGACATAGTCTGATTATCTCTAGGAACTGGAAGGTGTGTGGGAGGTTGTACTTGGGTAAATGTGATTCCCAAAGGCCGATATCATCAGCCTAGTCCATGGATTTATCATGGCTCCAGCAGTGGATGTCCAAGAGGTTGAAATCAGTGACTGTGTCATTAATTTTGAAATATTTGGAATACTTGTGAAAAGATGATTTCGGTCTGCAGAATAGGTTCTGGATGCAATGGAGGCTTACTTGGTCTTTATAAAGCTTCAGATTGAGTCGACAATGTCTTCTGGTATCAAAGGTGTGATTTCTGGTCTTATTTTGCCTCAAAATAGGTCGACACCGGTTGATTTAGCTTGGAAATAGCTCGACAAGGCTTCTACTCTACAGACTTGTAAAGAAATGGTGAATAAATGGTAAAGGGAAGCTTTATTGTTTTTAACCGGATGTGGTTAACCACATTGGCGAGGAGGTTTAACTTTCAAACTTCGGTGGTTTCATCATACATCTCGGACAATGGATTGGCGGTTATCACATGAAAAAAAGCGATAAGCTGGTTTCGGGAGTGAGGATGCAATAAGATGTAGGACTTCCACGTAGCAGGGGAGCGGGATTGCGAAACCACTCATTTTGCCACCACACCACCCCAACCCCACCCCCCCCCCCCCCGTGGCTTTAAAGTTTGGGTAGTCGGGGCTGCGATAGCTATCATTGGCCATTAGATCATATGAATGGATATCTGATGGATGGACAAACATGAGTGATGAGTCAGGGATTTGATAGGTGGGGCCTGGGTTTATGTGATGGGATTTAATATATGTGGGTCGGGTTTAATAGTGTAGGGTTTATATATTCAATGAGTTAGGATATATAATACATCAGGGTTTAAACATAAAGTGGGACCCAGGATGATATAGTGGAAGGGCTTTTAATAAAACAAAACTATATATTAAATTCACATAAAAGGTCTGGGGAAATATATTTAAGCGGGAGTTAATATAATACGGGGTGAATGTATAAAACAGGGTTTTTAATATAATAAAATGGATAAGTTAAAATGATATCGGGGGTTAATGAAATATGTAAGTGAGAGATTAATATACACTAGAAGAAGTGTTTGACAGAATGTGGGGGACGGATTTTTGTAGTGGGGCCCAATACATTTTCAAACATTTCAGACTTAGGGTAAGTGGGTTTTGTATATTTTTTGAATGAAAAGGGGAATTAGTAAAGGGGATATTGATTTTCAAAGGGAAATGTGTTTTTAGGAAGGGAAAATGGGTGAAATAAGGGGAAAATTTTAGTATGAAGGGAAAGGGATATTTTTATAAGGGAAAATGCCTTCTAAGAGTGGCAATGGGGTTTTAAGTAAGGGGAAGGGGATTTTAGTGATATTAAATGACCAATTGATGCTTGCCATGCCTTGTGAAATAATCTACCTACCCATCATTTACCCTAACATTTTATCTTCCTTTATTGGGTGCATTTAAGCTTGTTGACCCTTTTTTATTTTTCTTTTATAAGAAAACTATCTAATTCTAATATTATGACTTCCAATGGCTGAGATCAAACTGATGAGCTCATTATTATTCTCTACCTAACTACTGATCTGCCAAGATTAAATATTTTGGCTAGATATTTATTCTCTAACTATTTTGACATGAAATTTTAATACATGAATGAATCAAGATTAAACTATTTGATCATCATGGATTGTGGCATTTTTTAGAAGCTTCACACAATCTTATTTGCAAAGTAAAGTAAAAAGTAGTGGCATTTGAATTTGCAGCGCTTTAAAGATCTATTTTTATCTCTTTTTAGTGGGGTTCATACTTTATATTCTTTTTTTATCTTTTTCTTTCAGTCCTTTGATTTTTCTTTTAGGACTTACCCTCTTTACATTTTTTAATATGGGAAAGCATTTGCAGAAATCAAAGTATGTACAATATTACAAGACTAGTCATAGTCGATTCAAAATTATGAACCCTATTATTATAGGACGCTAACAGTGGCTCCACTTGGGGATGGCATTTCCTGGTGAAATGTCAAGAACTTTAAGATCAATGGCCTTGGAACTTTGAATTTGCTTGCCTTGAAACTACTTTATGAGCTCCCTTTTATTCAATCATATGATGTTATACCTATTAAAGCTTAGGGCCTTCTCTTCGGGCTTCAAATTTAAGAGATAGTCATCCAACCCAATCTAAATTTTGCAATGTTATTTACAATGAGGAAAGTAAACAAAGTGAACTAATGGTTAATCTGCAGAAAAGTAGTGCTTCAGCATTCTACCATTGACCAATCCATCTGTTGGATCTAATCCATCTAATTCCTTCAAGAAAAATGCATTATTACCTTTGTAACCATAAATGATATATGGGCCTTTACAAAGAAAATCAAATTTACCATGTTTGCCTTTGTCTTCTCTTCTAGAATCCCATTTGAGTACTTTATCACCAATTTAAAAATCATCTTCTTTTGTTTTCTTGTCAAAAATATTTTTGATTTTATCTTGGATAACTTGTGATTTGACATAGACTTCTTCCCTGGTTTGCTACAAATGTATTGTCTGATTTATCCTCCTCTGGATATCATTTGGTTCTACCTGCAGCTTTTGGATCATATTCATCATTGGCACTCCTAATGAGAATGGAAAAACAACATCCATCCCATATACTAGTTGATAGGGAGAGGTACCAATGGATTTTTTGGTATTTATTCTATCTTCCCATAAGGCATTAACCAACCTTTTGTTCCAGGTCTTTTTGTTATCTCCTAACAGTTTCTTGATGATATTAACTAGGATTTGGTTTGAGGATTCTACAATTCCATTACCTTGAGGGTAATAGGCAGTGGAATGGCTAAGGTTAATGTGGTATTTGTGACAAAAATCAATCATTTTCTTGGATTTGAAGGCAGCTGCATTATCAGTAATGATCTTTTGAGGGAATCCAAATCTAGAAAGGATGTTGTTTTCAAGGAATGAGATAATGACAGAATCAGTCACTTGTATAGAAGGGATGGCTTCTATCCACTTGGTAAAATAATCAGTGGCTGTCAAAATCCGTTTATGCTAGCCTAAGGAGGGTCGGTGAATTTCACCAATGAAGTCTAAACCCCATTGCTGAAATGGCATTTCTGTGGATATGGGTTTGAGGGGTAAAGGTAATAGTTTTTTCTTCCCTTCAAAGATTTGGCATTTGTGACGAGAGGTGACATAATTTTTAACATCTGCAAAAAGAGTGGGCCAGTAAATGTTAGAAAATTATATATAACAGAGCAATGCAACACATAAAATATGCAGAAAACACAAGCACACAAAACACATAAAACCAGAGAGACACAGATATACGTGGTTCACCCAGTTTGGGCTACGTCCACCCCGAACAGCCAATCCTTCCTTTCTATTATCCAGCAAAATGAAGAGACACAACCTACAGCAGATCCGTTGTAATATCCTATGTTCACTCTCACAGTCTCCTTATCTGTTTCTCTCTCTAAGAATACATAAAAAATACACAGCCGCAATACAATACCCTCATACAAGTGAGGGGTTACCTTCTAGGGAAAAAAACCCTAAACTAAACATAACTTCTACCATCAAATCATCTGCCTAATGAACGGCCCAGATTGACTAGAAATTACCATACTTTTACAAGGCAATTTTACATTTGTTCTTAGATTCGGGGCACTGCCCCCGAAACCCCCCGCTAGGGGGGGGCTCCATAAAGTCGCAGCCGCCCCCCTGGACACCATAGGAAGCGTTTAATTACAGGTGGCGTTGCCGCCCCATTAAGGTACAGGGGTCCAATTCTGTGATACAAAATAAACAAGATAATCAGGCTCCACACCCAACAATCTCCCACTTGGAGAGTGATTGTAGCAATTGCACCGCTGCTTCATTTGCTGGACAATGACTCCTCTTTGGACCTGGTTGTTTCTCATCTTCATCGTCATCCTTGAAGACCAATTGAAACTGAGCATATTCTAAATTTCTCCCTAGTTACAACTTTTGTTAGCATATCTGCAGGATTATGGCTAGTGTGTAACTTTTCCAGCTTCAACTGTCCATCTTCCAATACTGACCGTATGAAATGGTACTTGAGTTGTATGTGTTTAGTCCTAGAATGAAACATTGATTTCTTTGCAAGATTAATGGCACTTTGGCTATCACTGTATAACGTGCCCATATCATGCTTCTTACCCAATTCATCCATAAACCTTTGTAACCAAATCATTTCTTTACTAGCCTCTGTAGCAGCAACATACTCTGCTTCCGTTGTTGAAAGTGCAATAACACTTTGGATTTTTGAAACCCAACTGATAGTTTTTCCACCTACAGTAAATACATATCCTATAGTGCTCCTCATGTTATCTCTATCACCTGCCATATTTGCATCAACATATCTCTGTAGAGCAATGTTTGAACCATCAAAGCATAATTCTTTATGTTAGGGATCTGTAATTTTAGCAGACTGGTGAGACTAAAACTGCAGAAACAACATTGTTTCAACCAACTTTGGGATCCTAGGATCTAGCCCTCCTGAATCCGGAGAGGGATCTCTCCAATAAGTGCAAAGATGGATTTGTCTTTGAAGTTTGTGGTAATGATATTAGGCTAGTTATGAATGGCCAAGGGTTTTGTTTGTTTTTGGATGGTTGAGCATGAATACTAATTTGAGGGTAAATTTCTAAGTGCAAAGAGTTTCAAAGGTGAGAAGTTGCAAGTGGATAGAACAGCTAGGTTAAAAGATAGATATAATGCTGGTTTTTAGTCCATTGGGCTATGGAGTCATAACAGGGATTTAATTGAACAACAACATCAAGAGTGATCCAAGGGGCAAGTCATCTATGTCACAAGATCATTGAGATTAAAATGATGGAATGGAAACAATAAAGTGTTGGAGGGGTGGAAACTGATAATAATTTCACAAGGGATTTATATTCAGTCCAAACAAGAAAAAGCCTGTGAAGTAACTGTTTAAAACCAACCAAGTGCAGGGCTAACCATTGACTTCTTGGGCAAGTTTGTATTAAAGCAACTTAATTGACAAAAAATCCAGTAATCCACATAATTACCTTCAGAAAGTATGAAAACACATAAGAGGAAACAAAGTGCAACTTAAGATCAGATAAAGTACTTTTAAAGCTAGTTTGCTTTCAGCCAACACCAAGGGAAACTTTCAGAATCAGCCTTTGGAGAATAGAATCTAGAAACAGGGAAAACCATCACTTTCTAGTCTAACTTTAATAAGAAAATAAGGAAAATAACTTTCAAGAACAATGTTTAAAGAAAAAAGTAGGGTGAGGGAACTCTAGCATTCCTAGCTGCTTGAACTGTACTAAATCATTCTTGAATAAACAAATAAGAGGAAAACATTAAGATAAAGATTTTCAGTTAGAGAAGGGAACTGATAAATAGTAAATCCTAACTCCATGAATGTTTTTCTTTATCAGAGAATAGTGAACAATATGGCATACTTAGAAGGGAAAAAAAATAACAAAGAAAGGGCACTTCACCAGTAATATAGACCAGGATCCCAAGAAACAGCTTGTTATTGATGTCAAACCAATTACAGTCTTCAAGTCCAGTGTTTCAGTTCAACAATCATCTTCACTATTCATCCTAACTTGTCTATTACAAATAGAGCTTCAAGGGCCAGTGAATAATATTTACAATCAGAAGTTTCAGGCTCAATTACATAACAATGCTCAGCAACGTGGTCAACCAACAACTTCTCATATTCTACAGAGGTATTTATAGAAGGATGAGGAGGTGAGATCTGATAAAAGATCTCTTAAGGTAATTAATACAGATTCAAGACTTCTGGGCCTTTTGAGGGGCTCGATGAAGAATTTTACAGGTGGTTTTCTATATTAACTGTTTTATAATTAATATCAAAGCTCGATAGGAGCTTTGTTGACTTTGAGGCTCTGCATAATGGGGAGTAACTCTGCAGATATTTGTTGCATTAGTTTTCCTATGGAAAAATTAACTTCATGGCAACGCTGGAGGCAGATATTTCCTTAATCAATGACTTCGGCCTCTGTTTTGAATGGTTTGAGGCAGCAGGTGGCTCTTGTAGTAGCTGAGGAATCAATTCGCCTCAGTTGAAGCGGTGGAAGCCTTTCTGTCAGTGAAACATTTATGATTTTCTATTGACCGTGTTTTAATCCATGGAATTAGGCTTTTGATAATTATTTTTAGCTGTAATTCCCCAGATCTGTCTTTAATCTTCTTTTTTCTGCACTCTGCTCTTCAAAACTTATACTCTGCCCTGTGAATGTTTCTCTTTATGGGCCGAAAGCATGGGAATCGTCATTCCCAACTCCTGGATTTTCTTCAATATAACGACGAAGACCTTTTAAAACCAGAAAAAAACATAAAAATATAAAGAAATCCTACAGAATTAGGTTTAAACTGCTTCAGGTGGTGGGGAAAGAGCGTACTCGTTGGATCTGGACATGTGGATGGTCCAGATCTAATCAGGAGCTTGCAATCGGCCTGAGGAGGAAAAGGGTGCGATGAAAATCTCCGATGCGATGGTGCGATCAGGAAGGTAGAAGCGATTAGGCGATGGCCATTGGATCTTAGGACCAGATCAACGGCGGGGAGCGAATCGGAGGAACAGCGGTCGGGGGAAAAAACAAATGTATGTGATTGAAAATGCGATGGAGCGCAGGTCGTCGATCTATAGATTAGATCGACGATGGGTAATAAATCGGGGAGAGGTCAATCGGGGAAGAAAAACAAACATATGCGATTTAAAATTTTGCGATGCGATTGGATGCTCCGATGCGATGGAGCGCTGGCCATTTGATCGGCTGTCGATCAACGGCGGAGATGAACCGGGAGCAAACCTTTATAATACATGAAAAAACAAAGTTTTGAAATAAAACAAAGCTTTTTCGGCTTCGGGGGCGGAAAATGTGCATAAAATGAATAGGCGCCCGACTGCGGGGCCTTTAATTATATGGAGGATAATATGCCCAAGGCGTATTTGAAATAAGGGCCAATCGCAATCGAAAATCGGAGACTGGTCTTTCGATTAACTCGTTAAAACATTTGCGATGCGATAAGCGCCTTGGGACTTTTAACTCTCGGTCCCGGGGAAAGTCATATGAAACAGAGGCGGGGGGAAAGTTTTAACATATAAGACCCAATCGCATCGGAACCTTGGATGCGAATCTTTCGATCAACCCATTGAAATTTCTCCGATTGTGATTGCGCGGTCGGTCTTTTTAATCTACCCATTAAAGTATTTCAACATGTGACTTAAGTTTTTAAGTTAAAAATTTGGATAAGTGGGTTTTGGGTTTTTACAAAGAAAAAATAACGATGGGGAGTGAAATATATAGGGGTTTAAGCACCTGAGGCGGGCTCTATGGCTATATGGAAAATAATGTAATCGTGGGTTTTAGATACAAAGGCTAATCGCAATCGGAGTTTTCGGAACATGGTTTAAGATTTGTGCACTTGTTTCTTTCCGATGCGATTAGCGCTCGGGGTCTTTAACACTTGGTTTTTTAAAGAAACATGAGACCTGGATTTATATCAAAAGGGAGCCGATCGCATCGGGATTTATATGATGCAAAGCTAATCGCATCGGAACTTTTGGTCTACGGCAAAAGACTTGCGCTGTTTGAAATTGTGCGATGCGATTAGCGCCGAAGGATTTGGCGTTTGGTTTTAACGCATGGGCATGTGGGGGGAAGTGGTTAGGACTTAGACCAAGGGGCTTAAGTCCATAGAAAAACTTGTATTTTCATGAATTCTTCATAGTTTTCAATGGAATAGGGGGTTCCGAAATAGTTAAAAAGTGAGTTTTTAACTATGGAAAGGGGTTTTTCATGAAGGGAAGAAATGGCAAACATGAATAATAGAGGAAATTCATGGGAAAAAAGGGAGCAAATGAAGGTCAATTTTGAAAGAAGGGAAGGGGAAAAATGATGATTTTGCAGCAGTTTCTTCTTATGATTTTAGCAGAATTTCTGAGTATGAAAATGGGAACAGCAAATTGAAGAGTTGGGATAGAGGCATGAGGCCTAGAAAAGTCTTCAAGAGCCAACAATTTTTAGTGATAAAATTTGTTCCTTGGAGGCTCAAAAATTCTTAGCCACCTTTTGGTATAACAAATATTATAGGTGGCTAACAGTGGCTCCACTTGGGGATGATGCCTTCTTGAAGGCATCAAGAACTTCAGACTTGCTTTCCCTAGGAGGCTGACCTGTGCCACATCCATTATTCTTTTTGGGAGGCAAACTTGTGCCTGATCCATTGGGCTGCTCTTCCTTTGCTAGGATGATCTTGCTCTTGAAACATATTAGCAGCTATTAAAACAATGGATCTTTCATCTACAAGCTCTCTACCTACCCAATCCTACAGATTGAACATTTTTTCTTCATTTAGAGTGCACTTGGATTGGCAAACTCTTTTCACAACATTTTATTCTTTTGAAAGCAGGAAGTCTAATCTATTTCTACTCCTTATTTCTCCCTGAACTCAAATTAAACAGTTGAGTTCAGATGCTTCTCTACCTATTCTACTATCGGTTTGGATTAAACTGTCCAACAGATTTTATTCTCTAATTTCTACAACAGAAATTTAAAAGCATTCAAGTCAGGATTAAACAGTCTAACTTGATGCTGATCTATGGCATGAAACAAGCTGCACATAGACATTTATTTTGTAGAAAAAATTAAATCAAAATGGAAGGCTTAAGTCCTGAAAATTGAAGCACTTCCTTCACTCTTTTACAGCTCTGTTTTGACTTTTACTTGAGTTGTTTTTCTTGTTTTCTGGTTCAGATTTTGAGCTGATTAGAACCAGATTTCCACCTCTTGACTCAGAAAAATAAAACATTTTTGAGTCATCTCTTGTTTGGAAACCTAGGTTCAGGTTTTGAACATGTTTGAACCTTTCATTTCTATCCTAATCTACCTACTGATAAACCAAGATTAAACAACTTGGAAAATCAATTTCACTATCCTATCAGCAGTAAATTCAAAAGCTAATTAGTCAAGATTATGATGTTTGACTAACTAGAAGTGTGTTTAGTAGGAGTGGCATTTAAGCTTGCACACTTTCAGATTTGTTTCTCTTTTTGGTATGGGGCTGTACCTTTATTGTTTTATCAATCTGCCCTCTTTTCTTTCTTCCACTGTTTTTGTATTTTTTATTTTTCTAACTTTGAATGCAATGGTGGATGAGATATTTATAATGGAAAAAAGATAAAAAAAGGCTTCAAAACATTTCATGGAACAAGAGAAGTAATGCTTGAGAATCCTGCCATTGACAGTACCTCCAAACAATTCCACTCCATTCAACTCCTGCAAGGAAAATGCGTTGTTACCAGCAGCTGAATGAATTGAGTAAGGGCCAAGCCATAAGTTGTCAAACTTTCCATGCTTTCCCTTATCTTCCCTCCTTGAGTCCCACTTTAAAACTTTGTCTCCAATCTTGAAATTGCTGGCCTTTGTTCTCCCATCAAAAAACTTTTTAATGATGTCCTGTTTCTGCAATGCTTTGTTATAAACTTCCTCTCTGGTTTGCTGAAGATGAATAGTCTGATTTATTCTTCTGATCATGTCATTATCTTCAGTTTTCAATTCTTGAATCAACTTCATTACTGGTACACCAAGGCTGTTTGGAAAAATTGCATCAGTACCATACACAAGCTGAAAAGGTGACATGCCGATAGATTTCTTCAAAGTCAATCTGTCAGCCCAAAGTGCATGAACAAGCTTTGTGTGCCAAGACTTTTTGTTATCCTCCAACAGTTTCTTGATTATGTTCACTAGACTTTTGTTTTTGGACTCTGCAAGTCCATTACCTTGAGGGTAATAGGTCGTGGAATGCCCCAAAGTTATCTGATATCTATGATAGAACTCAACCATCTTCTTTGATCTAAATGTTGTTGCATTACCAGTGATGATCTTGGTAGGACAGCCAAATCTTGAGAGAATGTTAGTCTCCATAAATTTTATAATAACTGAATCATTGGCCTACCTACAAGGTATGGCTTCTATCCACTTAGTGAAATCTTCTGTGGCAGTGAGAATCAATCTATGTTGGGCAGAAGATGAGGGATGGATTTCTCCTATGAAGTCAAGTCCCCACTGTTGAAATGGGGCTTCAACAGTGATTGGATGCAGAGGTAGGGGCAGGAGTTTTCTTTTGCCTTCAAAAATTTGACATTTATGACAGGCAATGATCATCTTGTGGATATCATGAAAAAGAGTAGGCCAATAGAAACCAGCCCTCAAAATTTTGTTGGCTGTTGTCTTCCAGTACAAATGACCTCCACACTCTCCTTCATGGAACTCGTGCTTAACCTTCTCTGCATCAAACTCAGGCAAACATTTAAGCAATAGACCACTTGAATTTTTTCAATAAAGACATATATCTATAATGCAATAGTTTACAGCTTTCAATTTAAGGAATCTTGCCTTTATTTTTGTCAAACCAGGAGGTGTATTCAATTTAAGCAGAACATACATAATATCAGCGTACCAAGGAGAATTCATAAAATGATTTTCAACTATAGGAGTTGAGAATTCTTCTTGGTCATCCAAAGCATTAATCATATTAATATCAAGAAATTCAAAGTTGGATTCAGCCATTAATCTAGCCAGACCTTGGCCTTTGATGAGTTTAGTGGGTTTTATCTCTAAATCTTACTCAAGAATAACAGCAATCCACTTACCTCTCTTACCATCTGGGTCCTATGTTAGAATGTCTTTAACAACTGAGTTTGGGACAAAAGCGATGATGTGTGAGTGAAGGATGTACACTCTGAAGTCTTTCAAAGCTTTAACCAAAGCAAAAGCTTGCTTTTCCATAATGTTATACTTCAAAGGGGCATCCCTCAATGCCTTGCTAAAAAATGCAATAGGCTGCTCTAGTCCTTATGGATTTTTCTGTAAAAGGACAGCAACTATGGTATGTTCCGATGCAAATGAAAATATATAAAAATATTTTGAAAAATCAGGAGCTATTAGAACCGGTGTTTTGGTTAAGGCTTGTTTTACCAGCTCAAAGGAATTCCTTGCTTCCAAGGTCCATTTTACCCCTTGCTCCTTCTTCAACATGTTTGTGATATTCCTAAGGAGCTTAGCCAAATTGGGGATGAACCTTCTCAAAAAGTTAATCTTTCCAATGAAAGATTGCAACTCTTTGATGTTTCGAGGATGAGATATTTGCAATATGGCCTCAATCCTCTTTGGATCTATCTTTATACCCTCTTCAGAAATAATGTGCCCAAGAAGTTTACCTTCTTGGAGACCAAATAGTGTCTTCTTATGGTTTAAGGACATTCCAAACTTTTTTCATTTCTCGAAAACTTTTCTTAAATGTTCTAAGTGCTCTTCATCTATTTTTTAAAACACAGTGACATCATCTAGATAGATAATGATGAAGTAGCCCAGTTCTTCCGAGAAAGCTATGTCCATGGCTCTTTGGAAAGTTTCTCCAGCATTCATTAGACCAAAAGGCATTTTCACATACATGAAAGTGCCCCATGGTGTAGTAAAGGCTGTCTTTAATTGATCAGCAGGGTGAACTAAGATCTTATTGTACCCTGAAAAGCCATCCAGCAAAGATATTATTTTAGACCCTACCACCTTTTGCAAAATATGATCCATCTTGGGCAAAGGGTAGTTGTCTTTTAATGAAGCTTTTTTTAAGTCTCTAAAGTCTATACAAGGCCTGATTTCTCCAGTTTTCTTCCTAACAGACACCAGATTAGATACCCATTCAGAATATCTAATAGGGACAATAATACCAGCATCATTCATTTTCACGATCTCCTTCTGAACCAGCGGTAACTGAACAGGGTTTATTCTGCGCAGCTTCTGTTTTAATGGTTTTTGGTTCTCCTTGAGGGGAATTTTGTGTTGTATTATTTCAGTGTCATAAGATTTAAGATCTTCGTAACTCCAGGTAAAAACATCGGAAAAATCTTTAAACAGCTCAATATATTTAAGTTTAATGTGAGCTGGTAAAGTCTTATACAGTTTAATCATCATAGGTTTAAGTTCACTGCCTATATTTCACTCTTCTACCTCAGTCTCTACAGGTTCTAGTTTTGGTTTGTTTTCCACATCATTAAAATCAAACAAATCTTCTAAAGGAGCCAGACCTTTAGGAAAACTTTCATCTTTAGAATGCAGAGTTTCTAACTCCTCTGTTCCGGATTCTGCATTCATTTCTGTTTTTCTTTTAAGTTTGCTTGACAATAGATTTATATTAGCAAGTTTGGGAGACAGTTCTTCTTCATCAAGAAATTTTTCTTCCTTGTAGTCTGTTTCATAGTCTGAGTCTGAACTGTTTAGCTCGAATTCATTTTTGAATTGCATGAAGTCTTCTATTTTTTTGTCATTGTCAAACACCTGCCAATATTTCACATTATCAGGCACAACTGGTCTGAATTGTATCTGATTTGTGCAGTCTTTGGTGTTATGTGGCATCAAGCATGTTCTAGCTGTGTAGGCTAAGCTGTGGGCCGTAATGTTTTTCTTTCTTGGGACAAAAATCAACTGGGACTCTTCAAAATTTTCCAAAAGGTCCACGACATCGTTTCGGTAGGCTCGAAGTCTGGGATGATGAGCGTTATACTCCCCGTTGACTTGCCTAATGATTAAATCTGAATCCCCGTGCACTTTAATTCTTCTGGCTCCTATCTTTTTTAACAAACGTAAGCCTAAAAGCAGGGACTCATACTCCGCTATGTTATTGGAACACTGAAAGTTTAGTTTACAGGAAATGTTTTCTATGTGACTGTTTTCAGTATTAGTAATCCAAAGAACTGCGCCTGCGTTAGTTTTAGTGCAAGATCCATCAAAAAACATACTCCATAGAGGACTATTTTTGGATTCGACTGTTCGGTTACCGTCCTCTTCAACTAACGTGCTCAACAGTTGTGGAAAGTTAGCACTTAGTCGCATTTGTTTTGATTCACCAGGATTTGTGTTCATTTGAGGGTCGTTTTCCTTAGTGTCCAGGTTCAAAAGCGAAGGACGTATGACCTGTAATTCAAGACCCTTGTTTAGTTTGTTAACGTCTTCCAACGCAACAAACTGTTTTGTCTGTTTTGTGGTATTTACCTCCTCCTCTCTATCGGCCTTTAACTCTGTCAAAGTTATTTTTTCATCTAATGTTTCTTCGTTAAAAATTATAAATGAATCAAGGCCGGTATCTACAGAGTATAAAGGGGATTTCTGCAGTCTGTCTTGACTTATAACTGTGTATTTCATATTAGACTCCCTATAAAGTCTTCTATTTTGATTGAAAACGGGGATAGTCGTGTAGGTCATGTCCATTTGCATATTCCCCTACAACTTAGCTCCCTAATACCTTGATAATAACATTCCATACTTGGGGGGGACATCAGCCACAACAATATCCATAACAAGGCATTTGGCTGGAATCTGGGCTAAGTTAACACAGAGGTCTTTGATTAATCCTAAACACCTTACTCTGCTGGAATCAAAGGAGTATAGGTCTTTATATGGTCTGGTAATTTCTAACCAAGGCTCTCCATCATAGCTTTAGGCATTAAATTATGAGAAGCCCCGGAATCATGCATAGCATTGTGTAAAATTTTGTCGTGAACGTTTAAACTTACATAAAAGGGGGGAACAGGTCCTTCTTGATATTTACCTTCAATATTTGGACCAAAAATAAGCTCTGGCTGGTCATCATTAAGATTGACTGTATCCCCATTTTCCTCTATATTTAGAGCCTTCAAAATTTGGGTTCTATATACATGTTAGGCAGCTAACTCAGTCAAGGGAACAGAGATTTTGATTTTGGAAATTTCTTGTTCCAGGCTGAAAGGAATTTGGCTTTTAAAAGTGTTGGTTTCAGCCTTATTAGCTGTCACTTTATCAGCAATATCAGTTTGCTGATTTGTTTTATTTACACTTGACACGGTTGTTTTCATAGGAGTACTAGCTGAAGTGTTAGTACTACTAGTGTCTGCACTCTGTTTTTCATTTTTTTGAGTTCTTTTCCCTTTACCTTTATCATAATTTACAGCTACTGTTTTGTCCTTCTGTTTGACAACTTTAGGCTTGGTTATAGTGCTGTTTTGTGAAGATTGGTCAGAGGTTTTGGTGTTGGGAGTTTGTGGACTAGTTTTACTCCTAAGGTCATATTCTCTTTGAGACTCAATGATGACATTTTCCATGTCTTGATAATAATTTCCATCATTATCTCTTTTGTCATCATAAGGTGTATATAGACCTTGTTTTTTATCATAATGAATCTCAAAATCATCATCCTCTACCCCGAACATGTTGATATTGTCTCCCTCTATTATCTCATCTGTTTCCTCAACCTCACTTACATAGTTTTGATGAAAGGGAGGAGTAATCTGTTGATCATCTTCCCTAGGCCTGTTTGGAGGTTGGTTCCTTCTAACATTCTGATTTTGGTTTTGGTTTCTATTTTGAGGAGCGGTTTGGTTTTGATTTTCTTGTGCTCTCTTAATTATGCTCATCTCTTTCATCATTTCTTCCATCATTTTCTCCATATTTGAGTTTGAAGTAGAAGGTGTGTTTTCCTCTCTAAAAGACACTCTCTTTTCATTTTTCATTCTTGCTCTTTTCTCCATTAAGTTGACTTCCACAGAAAGAGCACCTCTTTTCATATCTTCAAGAGTTACAAAATCTCTTTCTCTCAGCTGATAGGCCATCTCAGGGTCAAACCCTTCAGGAAACTTGTTTAACGTTGAGCCTTGTGGAGGTTTTAGTTCTGGGGAAAGTGCATTGTACACACTGTTGAATCTAGTGCAGTAAGCTTGCACACTTTTCCCAGTGTTTCTATGGAGGTTCTTGTAATCGGAAAGGACTTGGAGAGGATTCTTATTTACTTCCCATTTGTTTAATAACGTTTGATGGAAGCCTTGGAGATCATTAATACTATGGGGGGCTAAACCTTTAAACCATTTTCTTACTTCTCCCCCTAAGCTCTGAGCAAATAACCTAAGCTTGACAGAATCATCATTAATTTCATTTCTATCAAAGTAGTAATTCATTTTATCTACATGTTGTGATGCAGTTGTAGCATTGTTAGCATCATACAATGGAATTTTGGACTGATAGTCCTGTGGAATATTGACTAGTGGTACAGGAAGGACTAGGGGAGCATACCATGCAGCCATGACAGGAGGTGGAGGTGGATTTACAAGAGGGACAGTGGGCTGAAGTGGAGTGGTTTGGACAGTGGATGTAGGGTGAGCAGAAGTTGATGGACCGGGAATAGACTACTGAACTAATCTAGGATGAGAGACACCTAAGTTGTGAAGGAAATGTAAATCAGGAGGTGTTGTTTCTCTATTACCAGGATACTCACTTGTTCCAGGGGATGAAAGTGAAAATTCAGAGTCTAACTGAGTTATATCATCAAATTACCTAGTTCTAAATGGATTCACTAAGTCAGGTTGTGATTGTTGTAGAGCTGTAAGATTTTCGGGAACTGAATTAGCTCTCAAGGGTGATCTGAAAACAATTGATAATTTAATCCTATGAGACTTCCAAAGGATGCTTTCTGGGTCATCAAATATCTCAGGTGGATCCGGGTCCGGATGGGCTCTAGTGTGAATCTTTCTAGAAGCCACTATGTTATCTTTTCTATACCCAAATAAACAAGAAAAGTTCAACCAGATATGACAATCTTTCAAAGGTTAACTAGTCTGTTTGAAACTCAATCCTACAGTCCTCTAACTGAGTTTGAAAGATGTTATAATGATAAGGGTTCTTCCCAGTGGAGTCTTAAGGTCTGTTAAGGATTGTGGAGTCGCCAAGTGGAAGTTTTTAGCTCCTAAGGAGGTAAAATGTTTTATGGACCACCATGTTTATTAAGAACCAATCTGAAATATTTTTAGGTTTTTCTAAGTTATTTTTCAGCTGTATGGTTTTTAAGAATATCCTAACTTTGTTTCAAAACTTAGCTACGGTTATGAGACAAAAGAGTTTACTCTTATGGCTAAGCCAGCTGATCTTTCAAGGTTAGATAAAGTCTTAAGAGAATCCTAGGTCTTATCTACTTTGTCACTGATTCAAAAAAAATTTACCATGATTACCATGACTTGGTAGTGCTTGAAAAGGCTGTTTTTTACTCTCAAGGTTTTATGAAGTGTTTAAGGGAAATGCCTTCCCCAGCGGAGTCGCCAGAAATGTTAGTAGTTGGTGGCTCAGCTGTCAAACAGAACAATCTTCATAAAACCAGGGGTTATCTAGAGTTTTAAGGTGTTTTCGAACTTTTATTAACTTTAGAAAAAATCTTTCCCCAGTGGAGTCGCCAGAAATGTTAGGGATCTATAATTTTAGCAGACTGGTGAGACTAAAAATGCAGAAACAACATCGTTTCAACCAACTTTGGGATCCTAGGATCTAGCCCTCCTAAATCCGGAGAGGGATCTCTCTAATAAGTGCAAAGATGGATTTGTCTTTGAAGTTTGTGGTAATGATATTAGGCTAGTTATGAATGGCCAAGGGTTTTGTTTGTTTTTGGATGGTTGAGCATGAATACTGATTTGAGGGGAAAGTTCTAAGTGCAAAGAGTTTCAAAGGTGAGAAGTTGCAAGTGTATAGAACAGCTAGGTTAAAAGATAGATATAACGCTAGTTTTTATTCCATTGGGCTATGGAGTCATAACAGGGATTTAATTGAACAACAACATCAAGAGTGATCCAAGGGGCAAGTCATCTATGTCACAAGATCATTGAGATTAAAATGATGGAATGGAAACAATAAAGTGTTGGAGGGGTATAAACTGATAATAATTTCACAAGGGATTTATAGTCAGTCCAAACAAGAAAAAGCCTGTTAAGTAACTGTTTAAAACCAACCAAGTGCAGGGCTAACCATTGACTTCTTGGGAAAGTTTGTATTAAAGCAGCTTAATTGACAAACAATCCAGTAATCCAAATAATTACCTTTAGAAAGTATGAAAACACATAAGAGGAAACAAAGTGCAACTTAAGATCAAATAAATTACTTTTAAACCTAGTTTGCTTTCAGCCAACACCAAGGGAAACTTTCAGAATAATCCTTTGGAGAATACAAGCTAGAAACAGGGCAAACCATCACTTTCTAGTCTAACTTTAATAAGCAAATAAGGAAAATAACTTTCAAGAACAATTTTTAAAGCAAACAGTAGGGTGAGGGAACTCCAGCATTCCTAGCTGCTTGAACTGTACTAAATCATTCTTGAATAAACAAATAAGAGGAAAACATTAAGATAAAGATTTTCAGTTAGAGAAGGGAACTGATAAACATTAAATCCTAACTCTGTGAATGTTGTTCTTTATCAGAGAATAGTGAACAATATGGCATACTTAGAAGGGAAAAAAAATAACAAAGAAAGGGCACTTCACCAGTAATATAGACCAGGATCCCAAGAAACAGCTTTTTATTGATGTCAAACCAGTTACAGTCTTCAAGACCAGTGTTTCAGTTCAGAAATCATCTTCACTATTCATCCTAACTTGTCTATTACAAACAGAGCTTCAAGGGCCAATGAACAATATTTACAATCAGAAGTTTCAGGCTCAATTACATAACAATGCTCAGCAACGTGGTCAACCAACAACTTCTCATCTTCTACAGAGGTATTTATAGAAGGATGAGGAGGTGAGATCTAATAAAATATCTCTTAAGGTAATTAATAAAGATTCAAGACTTCTGGGACTTTTGAGGGGCTCGATGAAGAATTTTACAGGTGGTTTTCTGTATTAATTGTTTTATAATTAATATCAAAGCTCGATAGGAGCTTTGTTGACTTTGAGGCTCTGCATAATGTGGAGTAACTCTGCATATATTTGTTGCATTAGTTTTTCTGTGGTAGAATAAACTTCATGGCAACGCTAGAGGCAAATATTCCTTAATAAATGGCTTCGGCCTCTGTTTTGAATGGTTTGAGGCAGCAGGTGGCTCTTGTAGTAGCTGAGGAATCAATTCGCCTCAGTTGAAGCGGTGGAAGCCTTTCTGTTAGTGAAACATTTATGATTTTCTGTTGACCGTGTTTTAATCCAGGGAATTAGGATTTTGATAATTATTTTTAGCTGTAATTCCCCAGATCTGTCTTTAATCTTCTTTTTGCTGCACTCTGCTCTTCAAAACTTATACTCTTTTTAAAATCGCGTTAAAACGCAGTGTCTTGTCAATGTGCAGAGCCAAACAGGACCTTTATAGTATCGGCACCCATGTAACGTTGATAAAACGTTTGAATGGAGCCCTGTGAATGTTTCTCTTTATGGGCCGAAAGCATGGGAATCGTCATTCCCAACTCCTGGATTTTCTTCAATATAACGACGAAGACCTTTTAAAACCTGCAAAAACATAAAATTATAAAGAAATCCTGCAGAATTAGGTTTAAACTTCTTCAGATGGCGGGGAAAGAGCGTAGCCGTTGGATCTGGACACGTGGATGGTCCAGATCTAATCGGGAGCTTGCAATCGGCCTGAGGAGGAAAAGGGTGCGATGAAAATCTCCGATGCGATTGCGCGATTGGGAAGGTAGAAGCGATTAGGTGATGGCCGTTGGATCTGAGGACCAGATCAACGGTGGGGAGCGAATCGAAGGAACAGCGGTCGGGGGAAAAAACAAATGTATGCGATTGAAATAAGCGATGCGATGGAGCGCAGGCCGTCGATCTATAGATTAGATCGACGGTGGGTAATAAATCGGGGAGAGGTCGATCAGGGAATCAAAACAAACATATGTGATTTAAAATTTTGCGATGCGATTGGAGACTCCGATGCGATGGAGCGCTAGCCATTTGATCGGCTTTCGATCAACGGCGAAGATGAACTGGGAGTAAACCTTTATAATACATGAAAAAACAAAGGTTTGAAATAAAATAAAGGTTTTTCGGCTTCGGGGGCGGAAAATGTGCATAAAATGAATAGGTGCCCGACTGCGGGGCCTTTAATTATATGGAGGATAATATGCCCGAGGCGTATTTGAAACAAGGGCCATTCGCAATCGGAAATCGGAGACTGGTCTTTTGATTAACTCATTAAAACATTTGCGATGCGATAAGCGCCTTGGGACTTTTAACTCTCAGTCCCGGGGAAAGTCTTATGAAACAGAGGTGGGGGGGGAGTTTTAACATATAAGACCCAATCGCATCGGAACTTGGATGCGGGTCTTTCGATCAACCCATTGAAATTTCTCCGACTGCGATTGCGCGATCGGTAATTTTAATCTACCCATTAAAGTATTTCAACATGTGACTTAAGTTTTTAAGTTAAAACTTTGGATAAGTGGGTTTTGGGTTTTTACAAAGAAAAAATAACGATGGGGAGTGAAATATATAGGGGTTTAAGCGCCTGAGGCGGGATTTATTTTTATATGGAAAATAATGTAATCGTGGGTTTTAGATACAAAGGCTAATCGCAATCGGAGTTTTCGGAACATGGTTTAAGATTTGCGCACTTGTTTCTTTCCGATGCGATTAGCGCTCGGGGTCTTTAACACTTGGTTTTTTAAAGAAACATGAGACCTGGATTTATATCAAAAGGGAGACGATCGCATCGGGATTTATATGATGCAAAGCTAATCGCATCGGAATTTTTGGTCTACGGAAAAAGACTTGTGATGTTTGAAATTGTGCGATGCGATTAGAGCCGAAGGCTTTGGCGTTTGGTTTTAATGCATGGGCATGTGGGGGGAAGTGGTTAGGACTTAGCCCAAGGGGCTTAAGTCCATAGAAAAACTTGTATTTTCATGAATTCTTCATAGTTTTCAATGGAAATGGGGGTTCCGAAATAGTTAAAAAGTGATTTTTTAACTATGGAAAGGGGTTTTTCATGAAGGGAAGAAATGGAAAACATGAATAATAGAGGAAATTCATGGGGAAAAAGGGAGCAAATGAAGGTCAATTTTGAAATAAAGGAAGGGGAAAAATGATGATTTTGCAGCAGCTTCTTCTCATGATTTCAGCAGAATTTCTGAGTATGAAAATGGGAACAGCAAAATGAAGAGTTGGGATAAAGGCATGAGGCCTAGAAAAGTCTTCAAGAGCCAACAATTTTTAGTGATAAAATTTGTTCCTTGGAGGCTCAAAAAGCCTTAGCCACCTTTTGGTATAACAAATATTATAGGTGGCTAACACTTTATTTATGGTACCTCTGAAATATCTGAGAATCCATTTTACTGCCATCCAATGTTCTTTTCCTGGATTGTTCATGTACCTGCTCACAACTCCCACTGCATGTGAAATATCAGGCCTTGTACAGAACATTGCATACATTAAGCTTCCAACTATTGATGCATATGGAACTTTAGACATATAGTCCATTTCCTCTTGGGTCTTAGGGCACATCTTCTTACTAAGTTTGAAATGACTAGCAAAAGGTGTACTAACTGGTTTTGTATTCTGCATATTAAATATTTTCAACACCTTTTGTATGTACTCATTCTAAGACAGTGTTAATTTGTGATTTTTCCTGTCTCTAGTTATTCTCATACCAAGGATTTGTTTTGCAGCTCCCAAGTCCTTCGTTGCAAATGAATTTGCCAATTTTCTTTTGAGCACATTTGTTTCCTGCATGTTAGACCCTGCAACAAGCATGTCATCTACATACAATAACAATATAATATAGCTGCCATCATTTTTCTTTTTCATATAAACACAATGATCAGAGTGACATCTATTATAACATTGTTCAGACATAAACCTGTCAAATTTTAGATACCACTACCTTGGAGCCTGTTTTAAGCCATACAAGCTCTTCTTTAACCTGCACACTATTTTTTCCTTCCCTTTGACCTGATATCCTTCTGGTTGCTACATATAGATCTCTTCCTCCAAATATCTATGGAGAAATCTTGTCTTTACATCTAACTGTTCAAGATGTAAATCTTCAGCTACTACAAGACTTAAAATAGTTTTTATTGAATTCATCTTAACAACAGGAGAAAATATTTCATCAAAATAAATACCTTTCTTTTGTGCAAACCCCTTCACCACAAGTCTAGCTTTGTACCTCTGTTTTCCTCGATCTTCTTCCTTCAGCCTGTAAACCCATTTATTCTGCAATGTAGTTTTACCTGCAGGCAACCTGACTAAATCCCAAGTCTGGTTATGCATTAAGGAGTCCATCTCTTCTTCCATGGCTAGCTCCCACTTCTTCCTGGTTTCAACCTATATTGCTTCTTCATAACATTCAGGTTCACCAAAATCAGTCAACAATAAATAATATAATGAAGGAAAGTATCTTTCAGGGGGTCTACTTATCCTGGTAGATCTTCTAACACTACTTTCAGGTGTTTGAGGTGCCTATTGTTGTTGTGGTGGTTTCTATTATTGTGGTTGTTGATTATTATTATTTTCAGGCACCTTTACGTTTTCTATGATCTCATCAAGAACCGTGTATCCTTTGATTTCTTTTTCGTGTTTCTTTTCCTGCAACTGATTCTTATACAATACCTTTTCATTGAATATTACATCTCTGCTCCTAATGATTTTTTTTTATTTTCATAATCATATAAGCGATAACCAAAATCATTAACACCATATCCAATAAAGGTACATTTCTTTGATTTTGCCTCAAGCTTTATTCTATTTTCTTTATTAATATGGACAAAGGACTCACAACCAAAAGGCTTTAAAAAATAGTAGTTTACCTTTTTACATGTTCATGCTTCCTCTGGAATACCACCATCCAAGGAACTTGAGGGCCCTCAGTTTATTAGATAAACTGTAGTATCTATAGCATCTGCCCAAAATTTTAAAGGCAATCCTGCATGCAATCTCATGCACCTTGCACGCTCCATGATTGTTCTGTTCATCTTTTCTGATACACCATTTTCTTGTGGTGTTCTTGGAACTGTCTTCTCTCTGCGAATTCCATGCTCTGAACAGTACCTATCAAACTCTTTGCTGCAATATTCACCTCCATTATCTGATCTGAGACACTTCAACTTCTTTCCTGTCTCAATCTCAACCAAATCTTTCCATTTCTTGAAAGTGTCAAATACATCAGATTTATTCTGAATACAATAAATCAAAGTTTTTCTAGTTGCATCATCAATAAAAGTAACATAATAACGAGAGCCACCAAGAGATAATACCTGATCAGGTCCCCATACATATGTATGCACAAGCTCTAATTTTTTGCTCTTATTTTCTTTCCCAACTCTGAGAAATCTGACTCTCTTCTATTTTCCATAAATGCAATTCTCACAGAAATCCAAATCAACATTCTTCAAGCTCGGTAACAAATTTCTTGAGTGAAGAATCTTCATCTCGTTCTCACTCATGTGTCCGAGCCTATGATGTCATAATGATGCATCTGCTCCTTTGGAAGTTAAAGCATTAAAAAAAGTTAGAAACTACATACAATGTACCAACCTTTTCGCCTTTTGCTATTACCAAGGCTCCTTTGGTGACCTTCCAAATTTTATCTGTGAAAGTTGTCACACAACCTTCACCACCTAACTTCCCTATTGAAATCATATTTTTCTTCAGATCTGGAACATGCCTTACCTCCTTTAATGGCCATTGGTTTCCATTCTGTTGTTTTACAAGAACCTTACCCATTCCAACAATTTTACAGGGCTTATCATCACCCAAACGGACTTGTCCAAAATCTCCTTGAACATAGTCATGAAAATATTTCTTATCAGGTGTGGCATGGAATGAGGCCTCTAAATCTAAAACATAAGAATTACTAAAATTTTCGAAAGAAAGAATCAAAGCATCTTGTAACACATCACCTGTCACATTTGCTTCATGATTTTTTTCTTGCTATGTGTCTCCTTCTTTTCCCTTCTGAGATCTACAGTATTTCTTTAAGTGTCCTTTCTTTCCACATTTCTAGCACACTATCCCTGATCTAGACTTGGATCTTCCTTTCCTTGATTTACTGTGATATCCCGAGCTCTTTCCTCTTTCCATTCTTCTTCCCCTAGACTCTGCACTCAAATCATTACCCAATGTCTCACCGGAGCTTTTCCGTTGCATTTCCTCGCTAAGGATAGCACCGAAAACATCATCAATCTTTAAAGTACTAGATCCAGAGATAGATTTACTAATGGCCATAACTAAACCATTCCAACTTTCTGGTAGTGAGCATAAAAATAACAGAGCTCTAACTTCATCATCAAATTTTACCCCTACAGAACTTAACTGACTAGTAACTGTATTAAAATAATTTAAATGGTCTACAATAGATCCACCTTCCGACATTTTCATATTAAATAAACGTTTCATAAGAAATACCTTGTTTGAGGCCAAGGGTTTTTCATATAGTTTCTCCAACACCTTAATCAAACCCTTTATTGTTGCTTCCTTCGAAATATTGAAGCCTACCAGTTCCACGAGGCACAACCGTACTGTTCTGAGTGCCTTTCTATCAAGAATATCCCATTCTGCGTCTGTCATAGTCATTGGCTTCTTTGTTTTTATTCTTAATGGTAGGTACAAATCTTTCTGATACAGATAATCTTCCATATGCATCTTCCACAGCGGGAAGTTTTGGCCATTAAATTTCTTGACCCTAAACTTACCATCTTCCGTCACTGCTCCCACTCAAACCAAGAACCCTTCTTTCCTGCGATATTATCAGCCAAATAGACTTTCAACTCTCATACCAGTTGTTAGAAAATTATATATAACAGAGCAATGAAACACATAAAATATGCGGAAAACACAAGCACACAAAACACATAAAACCAGAGAGACACAGATATACGTGGTTCACCCAATTTGGGTTATGTCCACCCCGAACAGCCAATCCTTCCTTTCTATTATCCAGCAAAATGAAGAGACACAACCTACTGTAGATCCGTTGTAATATCCTCTGTTCTCTCTCATAGTCTCCCTATATGTTTCTCGCTCTGAGAATACACATACAATACATAGCTGCAATACAATACCCTCATATAAGCGAGGGGTTGCCTTCTAGGGAAAAAACCATAAACTAAACATAACTTCTACCATCATATCATCCGCCTAATGAACGGCCCAGATTGACCTTGGCCTAATGAACGGCCCAGAAGTTCGATTCATCCATGATTTTGGCTAAACCTTGGCTTTTAATGAGTTTTGTAGGCTTTATTTCAATTTCATATTCCAATATTGTGGCAATCCATTTGCCTCTCTTTCCATCAGGCCCATTCTGAGTTAGAGTGTCCTTTACTACTGAATTTGGGACATATGAAATTATGTGTGAGTATAAAATATACACTCTGGAATCTTTAATAGCCTTCACTAAAGCAAGTGCTTGTTTTTCCATTATATTGTAATTTAGTGTTGCATCTCTTAAGGATTTGCTGAAAAAAGCAATGGGTTTTTCATAACCCTGATCATTCTTTTGCAACAAGACCGCTGTAATGGTGTGTTCTGAACCAAAAGAAAAAATTATAAAATATTTTTTGAAATTAGGACTTATTAGGGCAGGTGTTTTTGTAAGAGCTTGTTTAATTGCTTCAAAATATTGTTTAGCTTCTACTGTCCATATAAGTGTTGAATCTTTCTTTAACATGTTATTCAATTCTCTGATTAGTTCTACTAAATTAGAAATGAATCTTCTAAGAAAGTTTATTTTACCTAAGAATGCATGTAATTCCTTGATGTTTCTAGGATGACTGATGTTTAAAATGGCTTCTATTCTAGCTGGATCTATCCTAATTCCCTCTTTTGAGATTATGTATCCTAGGATTTTACCTTCTTCTAGCCCAAAGAGTGTCTTTTTAGGATTTAAAGAAATACCAAATTTTCTGCATTTAATGAAAACTCTTCTCAAATGATCTAGATGCCCATTGTCTGTTTTGGAAAATACTGTTATATCATCTAGATAAATGACTAGAAAGTCATGGATTTCTTTGGCAAAAGCTATGTCCATATCTCTCTGTAATGTAGCTCCTGCATTCATCAATCCAAAGGGAATTTTCAAATACATGAAAGTTCCCCATGGAGTAGTAAATGCAGTCTTTTCTTGATCTTCTGGTTGTACTAAGATTTGGTTATATCCAGACAACCCATCAAGAAATGAGATTCTGGATGACCCTACCACCCTCTGTAAAATGTGTTCCATTTTGGGGAAAGGATATTTATCTTTCAGTGACACTTTGTTTAAGTTTCGGAAAAAAACAAAAAGTCTGATTTCCCATGTTTTCTTCCTATTGGGAACTAAGTTTGAGACCCAATCTAAATATCTAATAGGTGCTATGATTTGTGCTTCATACATATTTTTTACTTCTTTTTCAATCAATGGCATAAGAACAGGATTAATCCTCCTAAGCTTTTTTTTAAAAGGTTTCGCATTTTCTTTGATGGGTATTGTTGTGAAACCAGCTCCAAAAATAGAAGAAAAGAGATATCAACGTCTTAGAAATAAGCCACTTCGAGGGGGAAACCTCCAATACATTACATGAATGAAAAATTCTTGGATGATACAAATGACTAAACCTCCTTTCTATATATAGGAGTCCATGGGGCCACAATGTAATCCTAGCCGACCTAACAATAATAATGTAAGGGCACAATAATAAAAATATGGGGGTTACAGAGGTACAACAATAAAAATAAGGGGGTGTACACTAACATAATAAGGCACTACACTAATAATATAGGGACCTAACATGCCCCTCTCCTTCAAACAAGTGTTGTCCTCAACGCTTGATTATTTCTTGATGCTTCTGTATAAAATTTTCATCCTCCCATGTGGAATCTTCTACATGAAATTTCTTCCACTTGCTGAGATAATATGAAATTGATTGTACTTTTTGAGTTCTTGTTTCTATGACTGCTTCAGAACTTCTTTCGATGTGATGTTGATCTTCCGATTGTTTCATTTTATTTTTCCCCAAAGTTAGGTTATCCTTTGAGAGATGGAGAACTTGTTGTTGATGCTCGATGTGATATTCCACTACTTTATCATCCATAATAGATTTTATTTGATCCTTCAAACAATCCAAATTAGCCTCCATTTCTGCTTTTAAACCATCTATGTCATCTTCAGTTGCTCTTCGTAAGATCGAAATTTGTTGCACTTGGTACTGTAATTTTGATATCTCATACTGCAATTCTTCCTCTTCATGCATCACACTATAGCTTTCTGAGGGCTTAATAGGTATGGAATTATTTTTTGGAGGCATTATAGAACCCATTACTAATAAAAATTCTTCAATATGCCCTTGGAACCACTTCAAACTATTTTTTCAAACAAATGTTATGCAATTTTAAAAAACAAGTACACACCTTTTTCTTGCTTTTGAGTATCTATATATTGAAACTGAATTCTCTCAGTGATTTAAGATCTTAAATATCTAAAATTATGCCCTGAAGTAGCCCTCTGCGTCTTCTTTCGAATGCCATAGGTCTGATCTAATTTGGATTCTCAAGACAAATTTATGCCCACTCTCCCACGATGACCTAATTATGGACTAGTTCAGTAGAGCGAAATTTGTACGACTTGCCACATGTCACTGTTTCCTCCTTTGGATCTAAAATTGATAGAAATTAAACTGTAGTCTGTATAATTCCGGTCATTTTTTACAGAATTCCAATCTAATTCTCAGAGAGAGAGTTATGAATATTTTCCCACGATCACCTATTTGACATGAAATTCAGGAGCTTAAACATTCCCTAACTTCCACAGATCATATCTCCGAAAATATTGTGTACCAAGATCTAAAATTTTTACAGGAGGTTCCTCAAGATTTCTTCTTCTCTCTGTGAAAATTTCAGCTTCTAAAACCTCGTATAAAAAAAATTTATAGTGAAAATTTCGCGATGACGTGTTTAGGTTAAATTCAGGAGCCTGCAAACTACCTAACTTCCAGAAATCATATCTCTGAAAATATTGCGAACAAAGCTCTGAAATTTTGCGAAGATGTTACACAAGATTTCAGCTTCACACTATAAAAATTTTAGCTTATGAACCTTCGTAGAGAAAAATTTATAGTGAAATTCCACGATGACCTGTTTGGAGCAGCGAAACCCTAGAATCCAAAGGCTCTGATACCAAATGTTGTGAAACCAGCTCCAAAAATAGAAGAAAAGAGATATCAACACCTTAGAAATAAGCCACTTAGAGGGGGGAAACCTCCAATACATTACATGAATTAACAATTCTTGGATGATACAAATGACTAAACCTCCTTTCAATATATAGGAGTCCATGGGGCCACAATGTAACCCTAGTGGGGCCACAATGTAATCCTAACCGACCTAACAATAATAATGTAAGGGCACAATAATAACAATATGGGTGTTACAGGGGTACAACAATAACAATAAGGGAGTGTACACTAACATGATAAGGAACTACACTAGTAATATAGGGACCTAATAGGTATTTTATGTTGTATTATGCTGGTGTCATAAGACTTGAGATCTTCATAACTCCAGGAAAACACATCTTGAAATTATTTAAACAAACTTATGTATTTCAACTCTTCTTTTGGACTTAATGCTTTGGAAATTTTGATAATCTTGGGTTTTTGTTATGTTCCTATGTTACATTCTTCTATGTCTGATATTAATGGTTCCATTTTTGGTTTTCTAGCTACATCATTGGAATCAAAAATATCTTCTAATGGGGCTAATCCCTTAGGCAAAAATTTATCTTTAAGGTTCAAAATCTTTGATTCATCATTTGTTATTTCTTCTATTTCTACAGTTTCTAATTTATCTATTTCTACTCGAGTGAATTTAGTGGGTTTAGTTCTATCTAAATCATTTATATCTAACTCACTATTTATTATATAACCTACTGTACAATCAGTATCTATATTACAATTTTGAAATTCTCCCTTAGCATTCATAAAATTGTATATTTGAGAATCTTGTGAAAATATCTGTCAATATTTCAAATTGTCTGGTATAGTTGGCTTGTTTCTTACCTCTATAGTGTATTGGTGATTTGGCTAAAAAGGAAATCTGCATGTACTGGAAAAAGTAGCCAAACTATGTGCCTGCATGTTCTGTTTCCTTGGAATAGCAGCAAAGTCAATTTCAAGAAAATCTTTAATTGGATCTAGAATGGTTTCTCTGTATTGGCTAAGTCTAGGATTTTTCACATAATACTCTCCTTTGATTTGTTTTATGATTAATTCTGAGTCTCCCATGATAGAAACTCTCTTGGCTCCTAGTTTTCTAACAATCTGCAGTCCTAATATTAAAACTTCATACTCTACCATGTTATTTGTGCATTTAAATTTTAACCTAAAGGCATGACCTTCATAATGATTATTTTCCATGTTATGAATCCAAACTCCTACACTTGCTCCTAATATGTTCACAGAACCATCGAAATCTAAATGCCACATAGATTCATGAAATATATTGTCACTGTCAACTTCTTTATGTTTCTGTTGTAGTGTTGTTTTTTTATCTGTGCCAGTGTCTGAATTACATAAGATGAAAGAATCCATATTAGAATGTACAGAATAAATAGAATAATTTTGTGGCTTTTCTACACTACTGACCATGTATTTCATTAAAGTTTATCTATAAATCTTTTTTGGCTGACCAAACACTGAAATTGTGGCATAGAACATGTATAATTGTAGTGATCCTTGCAATTTTTCTCCCCATGAGCGAGATAATAACATTCCATACTTTGGATGGATATCAGAAACTATAATATCCATGAAAATACTCTTAGCTGGGTATTGGAATAAAGTGACACACAAGTCTTTTATTAAGCCAAGACATTTTACTTTACTAGAATCAAAGGAGAAAAGATCTTTGTATGGTCTGGTGATATCTAGATTCAATGTTTCCATGATAGCTTTTGGCATTAAGTTGTGAGATGCTCCTGAATCTAACATGGCATTATGTAAAATATTATCATGAATACTCCAGCTAATGTAGAATGGAGGAATGCCACCTTCTTGTTATTTACTATTTACCTCAGGGCCAAATAATAATTCTGGTTGGTCATTATTCAGATTAACATAATCTTCTCCTTCACTTATGTTCATTGTTTCAGTTATTTGGGATTTGTATAAATCATTTTTAACCAGCTCTATTAAAGGAACTGGTATTTCAATTTGGCAATTTCAATTTGGATGTTAAATGGTACTTGAGTTTTTACTAACTAAATGAATTCCTCTCTACCAATTTTATTTTGAGTGTTTTTATCTTTTTTATCAGCAAATGGTATTTCGGTCTATGTTTCCACTGTTTTACTTTCAATTTTCTTATCTGGAACAGTTTGAGTTGTAGTTGTAACTTTGGTAGAAATTTATTTTTTATTATCAGCAGATGTTTTAGCAGCATTTAATGTTTGAGAATCAGTCGAAGTTTTAACAACAGTTTGATTATCAGTAGGTGTAATATCTACAATTTTTGGACTAGGTGCAATTTTTGGAGTGGAAGTTTTCTGAGTTGGATTGGAATTTTTCTAAGTTGAACTAGAATTTTGTTGAGTTTCTCTAGGGAGAATTTGTAGCACCTTGGACACAAGAGATTCTACTATTTCCTTAGTCTGAGTTTGAATTGTTTTCTTAATAGGAGCTTCTGCATTTTTCTTACTTCTAAGGTTACTTCTTGTGAACTTCATTAATTGCAAATTCATAACCTTGTTTACAGTCAAAGGACTCCCCAAATTCTAACTATAATTGTTGTAGCATGTATAATTATTGTTCTTCTTGGGTAAGAAAAATAGTATTATCATCATTTATTCCCATTAAGTTAATCTGGGTGTCCTGGTCTTCATCATTTTTTTGGGAACCCTCTACATAGTTTTCTTGGAAAGGTGGTCTAATCAATTGATCAGGTGTTGTTTCTCTTAATTTACTTGTATTGGTATTCTTCCTAAAGTTGGGATTTATGATTTGAGGACCTTGTTGTTGATTATCCCACTGTGGTTCTCTTTCCATATTTTCTAATCTATAAATTATTCTTTCCATACTCTTTGTTAAACTATCTATCTTACTGTCTGATGTGGATGGTTCATCCTTAATGGTAACTCTTCTTTCATTTCTCATCCTAGCTCTTTTAGCTAAAAATTTAGCTTCTACACTAACTACATTGCTTTGCATTTGTTCTAATGTTTCTGGGTTTCTTTCTCTCAATTGGTATGACATATCAGTATCAAAACCATCAGGAAATTTGATTAAAGCTAGAATTGGTGGGGGTTTGATGTTTGCTGGAATAGCATTGTAGATACTATTAAGCCTAGTACAATAGTCCTGAACAAGTTCATTAGGATCTCTTCTAATGTTTTCATATTCAGACAATATTTGTAAAGGGTTTTTTTTCTTTCCCATCAATTAGTAAATAATTGATGAAAAATAGCTAAATCAGTTATATGATCGATAGGTAAAGCTTTAAACCATTTCTTTACATCTCCTGCTAATTTTTGGGCAAACAATCTCATTTGAACATCAGCTTCATCAATTTCATGTAACTCAAAGTTATCAATCATTTTTTTTACATGTTTTTGTGCAGTATATTGACCTGTACCATCAAATTGAAATATTTTACTTTGGTAATCCTAGGGCATAGCATGTAACTGAGCTGGTAAGACCAAAGGGGCATATATGGTAGCTATGGCTAAGATTCTAGCTTGGCTAGGAGGTAAATTTGTGGTGCTTGGTGATGAGGTGGAAGTACTTGCAGATGAGCTTGGGACACTAGAAGATGTACTTGGAAATGAGGTTGAAGTACTAGAATATGCAGCAGAAGCACTAGAAGATGAACTTGAAGTGTTTGGAGATGGAAATAAAACTCTAGGTTGAAGAGGAATCTTGGGGACGAATGATTCTGTGGAATGAAGTGTAGTTTAAATAATAGATGATGTGGTACTAAATAAAGATGAATTTACAGACTCTTAAGGAATGGTAGAAGTTTTATGGGTATAAGTAGATAAAGAAGCTAATTCAACATAATGTTGGAAATATGCTTCGTCAATATCCTTAATCAAAGTTGCAGTCAAAGAATCAAGTTTATCAAAAGGTTCTGGAGCTTGTTGACCTAAATCAAGTGCAATAGTCTCCTTCTTTGTTTCAATAAATTGAATGAAATTAGGATCTATTACACTATCATAGATTGAATTTTTAGATTTAGTTCTAAACAAAGAGTGTTCAAATGATAAATCGAATTCAATATCTTATATACTTGATAATTCTTTGGGGAGTGAATTAGCTTTGATTAATTGACTAGTATTCCCTAGAATTTCTACCTTTTTGTTTTTTCTTAGAATTTTGTCAGGATCATCAACAATTATAGCAGGTTGTGGATCAAGATAAGCCCTGGGATAGTATTTTATTTTGGAAGCCAGAATTTTAAATTTTAATGAAAAATTCTTAGCAACCCTAAAACAACCTTAAGGTGAAAAGATGATAAAAAGTATTTGCTTTAGGGTTTATTTTTTAAACTGAGAACTGATTCCCTAGTATGGTCGCCAGTATATTATCACTCCAATAATTCCTAGGGTTGTTATGCTTTTTTTTTAAAGAAATATTAGAGGTAAATATCAACCTACTTTTGAGATCAGGATCTAGCCTTCCTAATGCTCAGAGAGGGATCTCTCTTTATGATTCAACTTTGTTGTTTTAGTTGATTTTAGGCTAGGTATGTAAGATTAATTTGTTTTGATTTTGGTTTGGTGGTGTAATTACTGATTTAGATGGATAGGTGCAGGTATGTTTTCCATTGGGCTATGGAGTCAATGTATCAAGGAAACATGACAGAATCAAGTTCTAAAGGAAGTGTTCACAGGGCAAGGTAGCTGAGCAAAATCAGATCTTTTAGGCTGGATGGTGAAGTGGTTTTAATCGGGATCAAGGAGAAGTTAAGGATTCCTTAAACAGATAATGAAGGAAATGACAGAGCTCAATCGGGATGGGAGACAAATTAAGGATTATCAGATCCAGATATAAGAAGAAAAAATTAAAATGAATAACAGCTCATAACAGAGTGTACTTAAACAATTTCTGCAATAATATTCCTGTTATAACATTTAAATTGGAAAACATACAAGTTTATGGAATACTTAAGGAAAAACATGAACAATTGAAAGATACTTCACTGAAGTGGCTCAACACATGAATATTGTAATGCAATTCCTTTATTACTTATCTTGTCTACTGACTTGAAAATAGTACAAAAAACCATCAAGTTTTTTTATCAATTACAACTATAGAAATGTTCAGAAATCCACACACAATACTTTGAATTATGAAGTATTTATACAAAAACTAATACAAAATATCTTAAAACTGATTTAGGAATTATTCAAGGAATACGAAATATCTTCATGCAAGAAGATAGAGATACCTAGGAGACTAAATGCTAGTTGTCCATGCTTATTTGGATTTGTTGTTTGTTCTTTGATCTTTTGCATCTTTATCTCTCTGACTGTTGCTTTACGTCGATTGCCTTTTTTATGTTGAGTTTCCTTTACGCTGCCTTGTCATCTGATTCTATTTAACTCTGTCTTTCATCTCTGCTTTGATATTTAAACTCTGTTACTACTTTACTTTTAAACTTTGACCCTGTCTCTCTTTTACTATTACTGCTATATTTTAACCTTGACTGCTCTTTTACCTGTTTTACTTTTCCTATCACATTAAATCATATAATTTCTCCCAAGCCTCTTCATCTGGTAATTTTATTTTTACCATTCTTCTGTAAATTTCATCAGCTTCTGTGTATTTTGAAAAAGTAGGCTTCTTTATAAAGAGATGATTTACCTCATGCTGGAGGTAAAATAGATTTTCAAATGTTTGATAGAGTACTTTTCCTGTAGGAATTCCTTTCATGGAGGAATTTTTGGACTGGTCTTTCACTATTTCTTTTATTTTCTTGTCATAATATTCATGCTTCATTAATCTATCATTGATCGTGAAAGGATTAGGCAGGCCTTTCTGCCTCAAAACATCAAATTTAACCGTGAATATGGTTATTTCTAACTCCATGTTTTGATACTTATATTCAAGTTGTGTCATCAAGTTCCTTTTGGAAATTACCTTTCTTACTCTAGGATTGTTTCATTTCTGTCACTTATGCCAATTTCTTCCAATTCCTATTTTTTCTTGGAATTAATAAACTTTATTATCTCAGTGGCCTCTTCTAGTTTTTTTCCCAAGTTCCTCTTTGACTTTCTAAATGGCTTCACTTGCTTCCTTGATCAAATCCTTCTACTCAAATATGACTTGGATGGAAGGCCAAATATCATTAACAGATTTAATGATATTGGCGCACAACTGTTGCTTTGCTTGGGCAAGTGGTTATTTTAGTGTCAATTATTTCTCTAACTTTTGTACTCTGACAATTAATATGTTTGACTTATGTGTTTCATTCTTATGCATGATTTGTATCAACTTATTTTCATCCTCTATACTTGTTATTTGTTCTTTAAGTCTATTTATTTCAGTAGTCTGTATTGACATGTCTTGCATGGCTTTAATCAGTTTATCTGCTTCATCACTAGGATGAGTTACTGATGTTGAATTTGTTGTTGGTGTAGTTGGAACTATTGTAGCCACTAGAACTGTTGTTGCCACTGGAGCTGCTGAAGTAGATGGAACTGCTGTATTAACTATAGGAATAGCAGTGACAGGGATTGCTTCCATGTTGGTATTCCTTTCGTGCACCAATTTATCCATCTCATTCTCCATCTCTTTCAGTTGAGCTGTCAATTGACTGATGAGATTCATCATTTCATATTTTTGGCTTTCATTCGCTAAAACTTCTTTTTCTTGTGGATGTCTAGTGGGTGATAATTCCAGCTGCTTATTCAATGCAGCAATGTCTGCATTCTTTTTCTTGATGAGCTCTTCTGCAACTTTGATGTTCTTGGGATCATATCCTACCTCTATGACCAATTCTTCAAGTGATTTGATTCAATTGTCCTTGACTTGTGAGGAATCCTTCTCTAGTTTTAACTGAGCTTTGATATTCTCTAGAGAATTTTGTAATTTCTGGACACTTGTAGCTTTGTTGGTCATAGTAGAATATAGAATTTCTCCAACTTGCTTATGAAATTAAATTTGGTCTATAGGATGAACATCTTTAGCCATGAATTCAAATGTTTTTTTCCTGTAATCTGTTGATGACTTTGGATACTGCACTGTGGGCTGCAAAAAGGTCATCTTCATCTTCCTGGTCCTGTAATCAAATGCTGAAAGTAACTTTTTTTGGTCACTAGGTGTCGGTTGCCAATATTGGGCATAAGTCACTGCTTTCAATGCCTCATTCCTGAGTTTGATTTCTTTATACTTCTCCATGATATCATGTTCTTTATCAACTGGTTTTCTTGATGAAGACACCTCTACTTTGTGTTGTTTCTGAATAATTTGTGTATTAGAGGTTGATGGCTGATGAGTTTCCTCTGAAACTGTTGGAGGTGCATTTTCTTTAACCACTGTGTCTGTATCAATAATTTCAATTGTCTCAATTGTTTCTTCTATCTCAACTACTGGATTTAGCTTGGGCTTCTTCCTCTACATTAGTTTGAATTTAGTTTCAGTTGTGGTTTGAGCTAAATATGATCCTTCTTCTCTTGCTCTCTTAGAGTTCATGTCTTGTAGAGCTAGAATTTGCAGGACAGAGCTAGTATCAACTACTTTCTCCACTTCTTTCAAAGTATTCTCCAACCATTTTGATTGGTTGGATTACTTTTCAATCTCTAGTTTAGACTCATGGATAAAAGGATTTAATTTAAATTTGACTTTTATTTTATTGATAACTCCCAAAGGATCATAATGCCATTTAAAACTCTCACTGAACATGAATTCCTGTAAACACTTTTCTGCTTGTTGACCAGCAATCCTGTTATTGCAAATGAAAGGACCAATCTAGTTTTTAATCTTAAATTTTGTTTTCTTCTTTGCTGATAGAAAATTAACCTCATCTGAGTTTAGGATCTGCCTGATATATTCTAGTGCAAAAAACCTCATTGGGAGGTATTTGGGCAGCTTGTATGGAGTGAGTTGACATCCATATACCCTAATGTCAATGTGGTTCTAGTATAAATACCAGTCTCATGTTATACTATGTTCATACAACTGCAATACTTTATTTATATCTTCATTGATCCTAGGTTCACTTCTACTGCTTAGCATGTTGACAACCGGATGAATAAATGAATCAATTAATTCCTTGTATGTGAAAGAATTTTTCCTGATTAAGGAAGTCCAGAAGACTATTGATTGGGGGTTACCTTCAGTGTCCAATTTTTGAAGGATAACTACAAACCTTTCAGATTGGAAGTACAGGAATAAATGAAACAACACAGATGAATACTTAAAAAATCCTTCCTCTGGTAATTTAACTAGTTTCTCATGTATGGCATCTAATAAGTATTGATAAAATTTAAATGTAAAAGATGGAGGTTGTCTTGGGAAAAAAATGGACAAAAAACCTAGGATTGAACATCTACATACTCATCTGTAAAGTATCCTAATGTACAAGACAACATTGTGACAATATGTCTGATTCTCTCTGAGAAAATTGAGGTTGAATAAGGAGGGTTCCTCTTTGGGGTTTCAACTAATGAAGGCAAGAAGGTTTGGAATATTTGAAACCTCTTTGGAAAGTCAAGTTTTAGTTATAATTCAGTGAGGATTTCAATTGACAGAGGGGATTCATCAGGCTTGGGTTGGATTTGCAACATCTGGTTTATTTATTCTACAGTAATGGTGAACCAAATCTCTTTGTTGGGGGTTACTAAGGCTCTTACATTTGGCAGATAATTGATTTGACATAGTCTGATTATCTTTGGGAACTGGAAGGTGTGTGGGAGGATGTACTTGGGTAAATTTGATTCCCAAAGGCATATATCACTATCCCGGTCCATGGATTTATCATGGCTCCAGCAGTGGATGTCCAAGAGGTTGAAATCAGTGACTTTGTCACTGATTTTGAATTTTTTGTCTTCAAGGGGTGTATGTTCAATATCAACAACAGGAGGTTGCAGGGGATTAATAGTCACAATACCCTGGGAGGCCATTTAATTGTTTATTCCAATCAATTAATTACTTTATGGCTTAAGAAATGGTCTCAGGTACTTAGGAATTCCTGTGAAAAGATTATTTCGGTCTACATAATAGGTTCCGGATGTAGTAGAGGCTCACCCGGTCTTTATAAAACTTTCAGACTGAGTTGGCAATGTCTTCTGGTATCAAAGGTGTGATTTCTAGTCTAATTTGGCCTCAAAATAAGTCGGCACTAGTTGATTTAGCTTGGAAATAGGTCGGCAAGGCTTCTACTCCGCAAACTTGAACAGAAATGGTCAATAAACGGTAAAGGGCAGCTTTATTGTTTTTAAACGGATGCGGTTAATCACATTGGCACAGAGGTTTAACTTTCAAACTTGGTGGTTTCATCATACAGCTCGGACAATGGATTGGCGGTTATCGCATGGAAAAAAGGTGGTTAGGTGGTTTCGGGAGTGAGGATGCGATAAGACGTAGGGCTGCCACATAGCAAGGGAGTGCCCCCCGTGGCCTTAAAGTTCGGGTAGTTGGGGGTGCAATAGATATCATTGGCCATTGGATCATATGAATGGAGAACTAACGGATGGATGAATAGGAGTGATGAGTCAGGGATTTGATAGGTGGGGCCCAGGTTTATGTGATGAGATTTGATGTATGTGGATCGGGTTTAATAGTGGAGGGTTTATATATTTAGTGAGATAGGAAAAAAATTACATCTAATATGGGAAAAAATTTGCAGAAAGAAAATTATGTAAAATATTACAAGACTAATCATATTTTATTCAAAATTATGAACCCTATTATTATAGGACCCTAACAGTACACAAAAGAAGAAGAACAACAAGAAGGCTCCGGGAGCTGCAGCGGGTGAAGCTTTGGCCTCACAGCTTTAGTTATTCTTCTCTCTCATCACATGCATGGCATCAACTGTGATGGGATCTATGTGGTACTTGGATTGTGGAGCATATTTCCAAATGACGGGAAACAAAGAACTCTTTAGTAGCTTGGAGGAGAAGGATATTCAGATGCACATTTAAATGGGTGATGACGAGAGGTATAGCGCTAACGAGATTGGTACAATTAATTTCAAGAGATAGTGAAGTAAACCTTTCATATTAAAATATCCCATGCATGTACGAGGCTTGAAAAAGAATTTAGTTACAGTTTCTATGTTGGAAGATCTTGGATATGGTGTGGTTTTCAGTGAAGGAAAGGTGTTCCTTCGTCACAAAGCCACATAACAGGTAAAGAAGATTGGGGTTTGTGTTTAGAACCTCTACAAACTTGATGTAGATGGCTATGCAGCATTGAGCAGTAAAGGAGGGGAGGTGGTGAGATGGGATATAGGTGATTTATAGCATAGGAGATTGGGCCATATACACCACAGTGCTTTGAGGATCATGCAGTATATTTCTACAGGTCTTCCAAAGGGTACTCTTACGCAGATAGACACATGCAAGGGATGTACCATGGGGAAGTATACTAAATCCACTTTTCATGAGAAGGAGAACCGAGAAGTGTCAATCCTTGAAAGATTTCACTCAGACATGTGTGGACCATTCTCTACAGCTTCCACAGAAAATCACAGGTATTATGTGATTTTTGTTGATGATTTTTCTAGAAAGTGTTGGATATTCTTTCTGCAAAATAAATATTAGACGGTCTCTAAGTTTTTTGAGTTTAAAGCATTGGTAGAGAAATATACAGGGAAGAAGGTGAAGGCTCTAAGGAGCGACAATGGTGGTGATTATATCTCTAATGAATTCAAGAACTTCTGCGCTAAAGACGGAATTCAGAGAGAATTGATTGCAGCTCATAACTCACAACATAATGGGGTTGTAGAAAGAAAGAACAGAACAATTGTGGGAGAAGCACGAGCTATGTTACATGATCAGGGCCTACTGTTGCATATGTGGGCAGAGGCATGCAACACAACGGTATTTGTGCATAACTATAGTCCTCATCAGATACTTGGCATGAGTACACCAGAGGAGGATTTTTCAGGTAAGAAACCAGATGTTTCATATTTTAAAATTTTTGGCTCATCTTTCTATTGCCATGTGACCAAAGATGTCAGGAAGAATCTACTACCAATAGTAGAGGTTTGGATATTTTTTGGGTACACTAATACTCCCCACAACTATCGAGTGTATTTGCCGGCTAACGACATGACATTTTAAGTATGAGGGGTTTCCGCAGTGCACTATATCAGATATCATTTTTTGGATTCCACAGTTAAGCGCACTTGAGCCAGAGGATTTATTGGATGGGTGACCTCCCGGGAAGTCCTGGTTATCGGGTGCAAGCCCCGGAAGTGATGATTGATGCTATGTGACTCATTTCAGTAGTTTCAATCCCACTTCTTCACCCCTGTGAGAATCACTTGATGCAATGAGTGCTAAGTGGACTATTCAAAAATCATGAGAAATTAGTCAATTACGACTACCTCTCATGGAAATTTTTATAGATGAATGACTTACTTAACGTAGTTGAATCCAAAAAATGATACCTAATAGAATGACAGTTGTCATGAGAGATGTTAAATTTGATGAGGAGAAAATAGCGTGATTGTCCCTTGAGAGGGAGCTTGACTTGCATGCAGATGAGGAACTCTTAGTTCCAAAGGATGAACATCAAGATGTGGAGCAGCCACAAGCAGAGGATCATGGAGTGGCAGAAACCACTCATGCAGAGCCATCCACCAAAAATGGTAGGAAGCACACCAGAGAGGTTAACAGATTGATGCTAGATGTGGCAGAGCATGTAGGTGAACCTACATCACAACGCAGGCAGAGAAGGTCCCCAGACAGGTATACTAGATACTTGGCTCTTATGAGCGAGTGTATTGTGATAGAATCATCCTCTTTTTAGGAAGAAATGTAACAACCAACATGGGTTGATGCCATGGTTGAGGAGTATGACTCCATTATCACAAACATTGCATGGGAAGTGGTCCCAAGACCAGTGGGGAAGTCAGTGGTTGGATCCAGGTGGATCTACAAGGTGAAGCAAGCAGCAGATGTGAGTGTGAAGAAATACAAGGCTAGATTTGTGGCCAGTAGATTCTCACATGTAGAGGGGATTGACTATGAGGAGGCTTTTGCACCAGTTGCAAGGTACTCATCGATTAGATCCATCCTTGCACTCTCAGCGCAGATGGGGTGGCAGATACATAATATGGATGTAAAGACAACCTTTCTCAATGGAGTTATTGAGGAAGAAGTGTACATTGAGTAGCCAGAAGGTTTTGAGACCTTTGACAAGGAGTCACATGTGTGCAGACTCAAAAGATCATTGTAAGGGCTGAAGCAAGCACCTCGTGCTTGGTACACCAAGATCAACAGCTATTTCACTAGGTTGGGCTTCACAAAGATTGAAGTGGATGCAAACCTATATCATATTGTGGTTGATGGTAAGATTTTGATTATTATACTTTATGTTAATGATATTATACTAACAGGTGATGAGCAGCTCATAAATTCTTGCAAATAGGATCCTGCAAGAGAGTTTTAGATGAAGGACATGAGGATATTCAATTATTTCCTTGGCTTGGAAATATAGAAAAGATATGGGGAGCTATTTGTATCTCAAGGAAAGCATGCCAAGGAGATTCTGAAGAAGTTCCACACGGAGGGCAGCAAACCTATGGAGACTCCTCTTGCAGGAAACTGGAGGAAGGTGGATGCTACTGTTTACAAGCAATTTGTGGGTTCACTTATGTATTTGGTGAACACACGACCAGACATATGCTACGCAGTTAACCAGATTATTCAAGCTATGGTTAAGCCTACCAAGCTCTTTTGGAAGGCGGGGAAGCATGTTTTGAGATATCTCAGGGGCACTATAGAGTATGGATTATGGTACAGATGGGCAGAGGGAGTGGAGCTTCAAGGCTTCACCGATGCAGATTGGGCAAGTAGTCCATCAAACAGGAAGATCACATCAGGGGGCATCTTCAGCAACATTTTCTTGGTACAGCAGGAAACAAAGATCAGTTTCACTCATTTCAGCTGAGGTAGAGTACATGGTAGCTATTCAGGCCACATGCGAGGCCATATAGATGAGGAAGATACTTGTTGGTTTTTTTGGTCATCAAATGATCTGACGATGATACATTGTTATAACTAGAGTTACATAAAACTCTCTATTAATCCGGTATTCCATGATAGGTCCAAGAATATTGACATCGGGTACCACCATCTCAGAGATTTTGTTCATAGGCGCATTACATTGTTGCAGTACATTCCCATGGAATATCAAGATGTAGATATCTTGACGAAGGCGCTTGCGAACAAAAAATTTGAATACCACAGAGGGAGGATCGGGGTAGCATATAATCCTTTTCTTGTTGAGAGGGAGTGTTGAAATTCAATAAGAAAATGCACCACATACTAGTGTGGGATTCAAGTCACACATGAGTGAGGAATTTAGTGACACATTAGTGCTAACGTGGGCATCCAATTTTTAAATAAATTGGAAAATAAATTGTAATCTTATCTCATAACAACTCGTAATAGTTAACTAAGTGTGATGGACTTAGTTAGCTCAATAATTTTGAGTTGAGGGTCAAAGGTGAGGCATGTAGAGTGATTATGTTATTTGTTGGGTCTAGTTGTAGTTGTAGCACTAGTGTGGTGTGAGTGCAATCAGTTAACTCAAATTAATTGAGTTAAAATCAGTATAACTCATTCTAATTGATTAATGAGCTAGTGGAAGATCAAGTGAATTAAAATAGATTCAATTCACAAGTAGTGATATACCAAGTAACTGGTGATCCACTATTAATAGTTGGATGCATGTAAATTCTGATGACGACCCAGCTGAAACAAAGGTTAGAGGTAAGTAAACTATCAGTTGTATTATGAGCGAATTTCCCGAGCGCAATTATAAAGCCATAGGATGCCCATGATGGATTGCATATTCAAGGAAGGTTGTAATTCCTATTTAATAGAAATTATTTCCTAGGAATTGAGTGAGCAAGGCAGACTGAGGGCAGGCAAGAAATTGGCTATGTGTTTGTCCAATTTTTCCTAGAACAGTGTGAAGCAATTGATAGAGTGTATGAGCTTGTGGTCAGCACACATGAATTGTATTGTTTCAAGATTCCTTGGTTGATTATACGATTAAGATGGAGGGGTTTTGAGCAATTTCTTTCTCTAGGAAAATCTTGTGTTGTGTGATTGATTTACTTCTTTCTCTTACTTGCATGTGATTGAGCGATCGTGTTTTATATTCCACAAATATTATAGAATGATTTAGTATCTTATTTTAGTACATTACATGATGAGATTGAATCCATTGGTGTAATTTCTACATATCTTAGGTGTCTATGTCTTGGCCCTGTGAATACAATGACCACTCGAAGGAAGGAAGCTTTGTCTTAAGCTCTTGGGATCGTCGCAGACCTCAGACTGGAAAAATATTAGGGAGGATGGGGAAAGATCATGGTCGAATCCTCGCAGATTGTGCTCACTGCGACAAAGATCATGAAGAAATTAGAGACAATATGGCAACAATTCAAAGATATATGCACCAACAACATGTTGAAATTAGCAACAAGAAGAGGCTTCTAATTTAATTTTCCCTTAATTAAATTAGAAGGAAATTGTAATTCCACATCACATGATAGCTTCTACGAGTCAACTGAATTGGGAATACTTATTTAGCTCAGGTAATTCAAGTTGGGGGTCAAACTGGAGGAATATAGAGTTCACTCTAAGTTTTAGGGGGTCCATTTGCAGTTTATTTTGATTTTTAATTGTTTAACTTAATTTTTTGATTTAAAATCAATTTAACTAGTTCTAACTGATGGATGAGCTAGTGAGAGGTCCATTGAATTAAATCTGATTTAATCCACATTCAATGATCAATAAGATAACTGATAATTCGCTAAAAATAGTTGTTGCATGTCATTTCAAAGAGTGACCCAGTTGAAATTGGATTTAAATGGAAGTATATTATCAGTTGCACCATTAGAATATTGTACAGGTCATGAATGAGGTCAGCAGGACGCCTTAGATGAATTGCGTAATCAATTCTTGGGAATTTCTTAATTAATAGGGGCTCAATTACCTTAGGTATGTGTAAGCAAGGCTGAGCAACCCAGAGCCAGGAAATTGGTTAAGTATCGGACCAAACTTGCTGGGATAAGAGTGAGACAGTCAAAGATAGTGTAGAGAGATCTCAAGCCTGAGAGAAGCATTGTACTGTTTCGTATTCTTGACTTAATGCAATATAAAGATGGCAGGGTTTTTAGCTAAGGCTTTCCCCAGATACATATTTGTGTTGTGCGATTGAAATTCTTTCTCTTTCTTGTTCATGTGATTGTGCGATCGTAATTGGTTTCTGCAATTTGTAGAATAGATTCAAGTATTTTGTTTAAGAATATTACAAGATCAGTTGATCTATGTGGATTTTATACACAACGGAAGGAAACATTCGAGATACATGAGCAGGAACTGAAGAAAAACGAAAGAATTCGCCAAGTGGAGGAAGAAATTGATGCATTGCGGAGTCGACTGGAAGATTTTCAGTTCAAATTGAAGGATAAAAACATGAAGTTGGAGGAGAAAGAAACCGGAATCGATCTCAACATTCTGGCAGCTATGGAGGAGTAGCTGGTTCATTGGGTACCTTTTTTGTGTTTTCTGGCTAGGTTTTTTTATGCTATGTTGTAAATGTAAAACGTTGTTGCAAAATTTTTGTCGTATATACTACAGTAGACATGTAAAAAAGAAGAATTATTTAATTTTGGAAAAGATAAATCGAGATGAGTTGATAAGAAAGCATAATTTATTGCCCACATATGCGTATAAGTTTATACTATAAAAATCTCAAGTTTTTACCAAGTCCGAGTACTAATTAATACAATATCACTACCCTTTACTGTTAAAAAACAATTATTTATTAATGAAAAAAACCAACTCTAATTATCCAATCTTAAACCATTAATACATTAATATTAAGAAACTAATAAAACCAAATTAATATCTCTCGTTATGGAAAGAAAGATACATAACTACTAACATGTTGTTGAAAAAGAGGGTAAATTTTCATTGTAAAATTGTATTCTTAAGAAAGACCATTCATAAAAGTAATTTTTTATTTATATATATTTGTCATGGCCTTTAATAGCTTGAAAAGTTAAAAATATTAAGATATTGATACACGATTCAATATGAACTCCCATATATATCATAAAAGTGGTACTTCACATTTAAAAATTAATCTTTATTTATATACTTGTTATAGCTCTTAGTAGCTTGAAAAGTTAAAAGCATTAAGATATTAAAACAAGTCCCATTCGAAATACATGACACGTACAATGAACTTTTGTACATCCTCGTGAAAAGCTATGATGGAATAAATATGCAAAATAATACATAATTATATTGTTTCTCGCTAGAAACATAATACGAATATAACTATTTTTATTTTTAAATATTGAGGGGCTAGGATTGAATAAAGATGTAAATAATACTTAATTACATTATTTCCGGTGATAAAGGTTTAAATATTTATATTTTTAACGAAAGCTTTGACTTTAAGTTTTCTAAATGTTATATATAACTTATTTACAAATTTAAAATTTAAAATTATAGATGTATTATGACAAAGTTGTATAAATAAAAAACCATGCAAATATATTTATCATTTAAAAACATATTTAATATGTATTTCATTTTTTGAGATGTAAGAAAATTTATATTTATATTTATTATAATGTTATTTTGGAATTTATTTTTAAAATGTTTCTAAAATAATTGAGAAAATTAATCTATCTAGTATTGTGATGTTATTTTATTTACAAATCTAAAATATAGATGTATCATGACAAAGTTGTATAACTCAAAAATAAAACAAATATATTTATGATTTAAAACTATATTTAATATGTATTTCTTGTTTTGGGATTTTAAAGAAACTTAAATTTATATTTATTATAATGTTATTTTGAAATTTACCTTTTTAAAATGTCTATAAAATTAATTGAGAAAAATAATTTATTTCTTATTGTAATGCTATTTTATTTATAAATCTTAAAAAAAAAATTATCTCTTATTATGATGTTATTTTATTTACAAATCTAAAGCTATAGATGTATTATGAAAAAGTTATATAACTCAAAACCCAAACCAATATATTTATGATATAAAACTATATTTAATATATATTTCTAATTTTGGGATGTTAAGAAAACTTAAATTTATATTTATTATAATGTTATTTTAAAATTTACTTTTTTGGGATGAGAAAAATAATTTATCTAATATTGTAATGTTATTTTGAAGATTCAAATAGTAAATTATGAATTTAAGTTATATTTTTATAAAAATATTTTATTTAGACATTATTTTATTTAAAAAATATTTTATGATAAACATATTTTTAATTTAAATAGATTATAATTTATAAATAAATATGAAGAATGTAGGTACAAATTGATTTTTAACGTTTACTAGTAAATTAAATAGAAATTTATGTAACATGCAATTTTCCAAATAACTCAAATAACTTAGCACGTTTTATGTTGTTGTAACCCTCTTTCATTTAAGTATGTAAGTTATGTATTTGATTGTTTTATGTGATATTTTGTATTAATGTCAATTATGATTAATAATTCAAATAACTTAGTATGTTTTATATTGTAGTAACTTTTTTCTATTTAAGAAGTTATGTATTTGATTGTTTTTTGTGATATTTTTTTATTAATGCCAATTATGATTAATAATTCTAATAACTTGGTATGTTTCATGTTGTATAATTCAAATAACTTAGTATGCTTTATATTTTTGTAACATTTTTCTATTTAAGAAGTTATGTATATGATTGTTTTTTGTGATATTTTTTTTATTAATGTCAATTATGGTTAATAATCATAATAACTTAGTATGTTTTATGTTGTATAAAACTATATTTAATATATATTATTTTTTTTTATATTAAGGAAACTTAATTTCATATTTATTATAATGTTATTTTGGAATTTATTTTTTTGAGATGTTTATAAAATTAATTGAGAAAATCAATTTATCTTTTATTGTGATGTTATTTTATGTACAAATATAAAATTATAGATGTATTATGACAAAATTATATAACTCAAAAATTAAGCAAATATATCTATGATATAAAATTATATTTAATATATATTTCTTATGTTCAATATCATGTCCAATATATCACCTTTATAAAAACAAGGAATTCACCATTTATTCAAGATCTTATAGACATGTATATGTTAAGAAAACTTAAATTTATAATTATTATAATGTTATTTTGGAATTTACTCTCTTGGGATGTTTATAAAACTAATTGAGAAAATTAATTTATCTTGTATTATAATGTTATTTCGGAGATTTAAATAGTAAATTATGAATTTAAGTTATAATTTTTATAAAAAATAAATAATATTTTTAAATAATATTTCATTTAAAGATTTTTTTTATGGTAATCAATTTTTTAATTTAAATTAATTATAAGTTATAAATATATATGAAGAAAGTAGGTATAATTTGATTTTTTTTTATGTTTACTAGTCGATTAAATAGAAATTTATGTAACATGCAATTTTCCAAATAGCTCAAATAACTTAGTATGTTTTATGTTGTTGTAACCCTTTTCCATTTAAGAATTTATGTATTTGATTGTTTTTTGTGATAATTTTTTTATTAATGTCAACTATGATTAATAACTCAAATAACTTAATATGTTTTAAGTTGTATAAAATTATATTGAATATGTATTTTTCCTAACTTAAATTTAAATGATTATAATATTATTTTAGAATTATCTTTTTGAGATGTTTATAAAACTAATTGAAATTTTTAATTTATCTCTTGTTATTTTATTTACAAATCTAAGAAAGTTAATGTATCTCTTATTGTGATGTTAATTTATAATTTTACAAATCTAAAAGTATAGATGTATTATGAAAAAATTATATAACTCAAAAACCATATATATATATATATATATATATATATATAGATATAGATTTTTTTTTTCTTTTTTTATAAGTTTGGCAGGACTACATCTTCATCATGTTCCTTAGTAGAGCATCCTATCATCCTCTATTCCAAGACCTGGTAGACATGTATTTCTCCTATTGAGATGTTAAAAAAACTTAAATTTATATTTATTATAATGTTATTTTGAAATTTACCCTTTTGAGATGTCTATAAAACTAATTGAGAAAATTAATTTATCTTGTATTGTAATATTATTTTGGAGATTCAAATGGTAGATTATGAATTTAAACTATAATTTTTATAAAAAAAATATTATTTCATTTAAACATTATTTTATAATAAACATATTTTTAATTTAAATGGATTACCAGTTATAAATATATATATGAGGAATGTAGATATAATTTGATTTTTTTTAATGTTTATTAGTAGAATAAATAGATATTTATGTAACCCCTAGTTTTCCAAATAACTCAGCATGACTTAGCATGTTTTATGTTGTTGTAACCCTTTTCCATTTAAGAAGTTATGGATTTTGTGATAATTTTTTTATTAATACTAGCTATGATTAATAACTCAAATAATTTAGTATGTTTTATTTTGTATAAAACTTTATTTAATATGTATTTTTTCTTTTGGGATATTAAGGAAATTTATATTTATATTTATTATAATGTTATTTTTTAATTTACTTTTTTGGGAGGTTTATAAAACTAATTGAGAAAATTAATTTATTTTTATTTTATTTACAAATCCAAAATTATAGATGTATTATGACAAAGTTATATAAGTCAAAAACCAAGCAAATATATTTATGATATTAAACTATATTTAATATGTATTTTTTTTTGATGTTAAGAAAACTTAAAATTTATATTTATTATAATGGTATTTTGGAATTTGTTATTTTTGGATGTCTTTTTTTTTGTCAAGTTGTTTGTGATTCTCTAGATTTGACCTGTGGCTTGAGAAACCGCTACTCATCGGCATCTAATCTCTCAAAGTCATCAACATAAGGCACAACCAACCCATGAGGTTTGATCTTGCGTAGCCTTGCTAAAGAAGCTCATTCTTAACAAATTGTGCTAGTAAGACTTGACCCTTTTGAGTATTTCTATAAAATTATAAAAAAATTAATTTATCTAATATTGTGATATTATTTTGAAAGTTCAAATGATAAATTATAAATTATAATTATAATTTTTATAAGAAATATTATTTTTAAATATAATTTTACTTAAATATTATTTTATGATAAACATATTTTTAATTTAAATTGATTATAAATTATAAATATATATGAGAAATGTAGATATAATTTAACTTTTTTCCCTAATATTTATGAGTAGTTTAAATAGAAATCTATATAACGCCCACTTTTCCAAATAACCTAATATGTTTTATGGTGTTGTAACTCTTTCATTCAAAAAAATTATGATATTTTTTTCTTAGGTTAACTATGATAAATTTATGTAACCGTGTACTTCTCCAAATAACTTAATATGTTTTATGATGTTATTAACTTTTTCTATTCAAAAAAAATTATGTATTTGATTTTATTTTATTTTGTAATATTCTTTTATTAATGTTAATATTGGTTAATAACTCAAATAACTTAGTATGTTTGAGAGTGTAAGTTTCTGTGATCGATATCATATTAAAATAAAACAAATTTTTCGGGAAATCACATGAGAGATTTTAGAACCGAACTACTGAATGTAGTTCATCAGGGATAATGAAGATTGGCTAATCCTACCATCCATATATATATCATGCAAAGAAAAGCAACTGTTAAAACCTAAAAAAAAATAGACTTTAAAAATAGTCATAAATGAAAATGACAATAAATAAATAAATAAACAAATAAAAATTAAAAAAATATATATATAGCCCAAATTAAAATTAAAACTAACAAACTAGTCTATATATATATATATATAACCAAAAAAAATAAAACAATAAAATTAAAATTAAAAATAATAAATTAAAATAAAACAAAGGAGGCAGGATCACAACTGAGAATAAAGCTACTAAATCCAACAAGTGCTAACTTTCCACCTGTCATCCCATGTTCGGGGCCTTTTCTCAATCTCAATAGTTTCCCTAAATTTACCCTGATGAAAATGTTCCACCCTAGCAATGACTCTGAATTCTTCTATACAAATATGATGCTTCGTCTTCTCTACATGCTCAGCGAAGGTTGAGAACCTCATCCTATCATGTCTGATATCCGCAGTATGCTCTTGAAACATTTTATCAATCCATCAACCTGTTTCTCTAATATAAAGAATTCCACAAGACCACGGAATCAAATAAACTTAATATGTTTTATGTTGTAACCATTTTTCATTCAAAAAGGTATGATTTTCATTCAACTATGATTCATGTTAGCAAGTTTCATATCGTTATAAGCTTATTTAATTTAGTGAGTTTCATTGAATTTCAGTTTGGACTTTGGTTTAAAATCAAGATAACGGTTATAGAATTTTAACAACATTGTTTATTTAAAATAAGTATAAATATTATAAAATTTAAATAGAAATAAAATGTCATGTGAATTAGTTAAGATAACAAACGTTAATTCCATTACATGGATGGATGAAATGGTGGCATTTGATCCGAAAACAACAACATATATAACCAGGAGCTAATTCAAGTATCAATTACAATTAAAGATAATTTATTTTTTTTAATGGTCTTCTTAACTTTTTTTTGATGGTCTTATATTTTAAGATGATTCAAAATACATAAATTTTAGTGTAATAGTTAGAATAGAATGTTTAATTATTTAGAATATTTAATTAAATATTGGAGATTTTTTAGAATAGTTAGTTGTTGTAGAAGATATGGCATGTAGAAAGGTATAGTTTCTTAGGTTCTAATTTAGAAAAATAGTTAGTAGATTTATTAGGATAACATTTACTATAAATGGACACTTGTTAATTAAATAAGTGATCCATAACTAAAATAGGTTAGGACATGTAGCTTATTTAAAGCACATTTTTCTGTTTCCAAGAATGTTGACTTTTCATGTGTAAACTCTTGCAAATTTTCTATGTAATTTTTATTTTCCTTATTAATAAAATGTCTGTGTATGACGAAACTTGTGTTATTATTGTGGTCTCACAACACAAGTAATGCAATTGATGTGAAGAGGAGATTCTAGCTCTTTGGACTCTTGGAAAACTCCATCAAATTGTTCAGTGGTTGAATGGTATGAAAAATTCTATTAAGGAAAATAAAATTTCTTTTATGCATTAGTGACATTTAATTTTTTTAACTATCAATTTTTTTCCAAAATTGGAGAAGAAATTTATATTTGTGTGATCCCCCTTTGGAAGTTTCAAATTCAAGTCGGCACTTCTAAGCTAATCATCCACATTGAGCCACCATATGCATACTTTCCAGCATTCCCCTTCTACTCTGCACACTCCATGAGTCATCCCTCTACCCAGCTATGATACACTTATTTCCCACTTTGTCCATATTCCACTGTGAGGCCCATTTCTTTCGCATGCCATTAGCACCCTCGTTTGATCCACACCTCTAGTGCATACCAAACCTTGCAATCATGGATATTACATTAATCCACCTTGTTTTTGTAACTCTTCATCATGATATTGGAACTTTGTGGGGTTTGTGTGGAGATGATTTTTCCCCTGTTACTACTTTTATAGTGTATTCGATGCATGGGTGGACGAAATACACTGTGCTTAATAGGGATGTTATTTTCCTACAAGCAAGTCACAGGTCAATTGGTTTGTTATAGAGTTAGTGGAACAAAATAACTTGTAGTAAACTAAGTAAGAAACATAGCATGCTACATCAATGAAGAAAAAAAAACAAAATATCATGCACAATAACAAGCTCAATCGAGTCAAACGCACTAATAATTCAAATGGAGAACTATCTCCCTTTATTAGGCGTTGGTGGTATAAGAGAATAGGATGTTAAATCACTTGCAATGGATCCTTAGAGCTATGGAGCTCTAATATCAAAGATAAGGGGGTCTCTTCCCTTCAAGATTTCTACAAGCCTATCTCTCCCCTCGACAGATGGTAGAATGATGGACACTTGGTGAACTTATTCTCTTGGATTGAGGTATTGGGTGGCAAACAGTTGAATCCTTCCAATCCTCTTGTTGCTTGGACAACACAAGTTGTTTTTCTCTCAAGAAATTTGGCCAACATAGCAATGTTTTCTCATGTTTCTATTCCCATGGCAATATTTTACAGACAAATTTCAAGTTTTCCCTCCCTCTCTTAGTACAAGAAGGATGTTGACACAAGAGTGGGAGGATGATTCCTTTGTGTGCTACACTAAAGCCTCAAGGTGGCTCCAAGGCATTTGTACTTGGTTGGCTTGAGTGGGAATCTTCTTCTTCAAGTGTGCCAAGTGGTCCCTGACGGATTTCCGCATACGTCGCAGTGATCTTCGCAGCTATCAAAGAAAAATCTGCAAAGATAGCTTGGGGTCAGTGCTTTCTGTGCGCAGTTTAATAAATTTTCCTGCTTGACCTTAGGAAAAGTTAAATTTTTCAGCTCCTGTAATGTATTCCTTCCTTGTAAATCCTTATTTGTATGTTCTACTTGAAATTTTCTAATGTCTTTTTCTTGTAAAATTTTCGAGTGTTAATGGTTTCCCCCTAATGTATGAGGTCTAGGAATAATTGTATAGCTTAAATACATTATAGTTTCTTTTTTTGTGTAATTCATTTAAGAGAGAGGGAGAGAGTAACTTGTGTGAAAAATGAGGTTGGAGACCCCTTAGCATAAGTAAAATAGGTACCATGATATGTTGTAAACCTACAAGAGATAAAATAAATACAATATTTCTATGAGGCAGGCATGTCCCAAGCTCGTGATGTTTTGACTAGTTAAGCTTATCTGACAGATAGAGATTATGTTTGTGTCACTTGTGTGGTAGTGAGCTATTGTTGGTTGATGACAACAGTTCTTAATGCCCTCGGGGGTGTTTTTCTTTGACAGTAGGTTGAATGTGGTTCTTGTATGCATAATCTTGGTGTGACATGTTTATAAAAAATGATCATTGTGTGCATGGGTCTCTGACTGGGGACCTTCCCATGTAAGAATTGTTGAAAGAGATGCTTATGATGGCATGGGTCTTCGACGAATTCTCACAGAGTGCAACGGTTGTGAAGTACGATACCATCTTGACATGAAAGCTTATGTTGAAGTTGAATGTCAAGAGCATCGATGACATCAATGGGAAATGATGACTCCCATAGTGCCATCCAAGGTATTGCCTCCTTCTTGGAATATGGTTGTTGAATTCGATAAGAAGGAAGCCTCAACCGACCAAGAGGAGTACTGATGCAAGGGACCAGAATCTCTAATGTAGCAGGGCAGGATGTGATAGGTTAACTTAGGCATGATTACGAGAAATAGTTGTAACTGATTATGGAAGTTCAGTGGCCCAAGGTTGGAGCTTGTAAATGCAAGCGGTGGTAGTCATAACAATTTTTGGTGAGGAAATCCTTGGAGTCGATAGGACGTCCAGGGTGGGTATGTGGTGGTTATGAGTGTCATGGTGGGGTTGGGTAAAGAATATGAAACTATGACCAAGGGTGATTAGGTATTATTTCCAGGTGATAAATGTGGATGGATAGGTGGGAGTGCTCTCCTAAAAAAATCTGTGTTGCCAAAATAATATATAATGGGTTTGGATGTACAAGCACGGAGACGGATTCCCCAATAAACATGAAAATAATCTGCCACTGTCATGTGAGGAGGGTGTATTGTTGAGGGTGGGGGCTCCATTGGTTGGTCTCGGTGCGAGGGTGGTGAAGTAGATGAAAGTGTCGCAAATGGGCTATGTTGATGGGGGTGTGGTAGGCCAAGTGCAAGATGCGGTGGTGCATATTTGATCTATTTATGAGAATGATAGTCCAGGAAAGGGTTTTTATCATGACAGGGTTAAAACTTGACTTGATGTATGATGGATGAATGAACATGAAGTGCTTCCCGGACTTGGATGTTATGGCCATGCCTCCAGATTTTTGATATATGGTCTACTTGAGTGATGGATGCCATGGAGGTTCAGGCTGTACCGACCTACAAGAATGTTATCACGTGTGAGGTGAGGTGATGATAAACATGGTCGGGTGACTAGAACCTATGGTTGATTTCAATGGAGAAATTGTGTCACGATATGTAAAGATTTTTTAGGGAGCCTATCATGCTAGGGATAGAATGATACCTTCTCCTGTACCTTCAGTGGCTGGGGCAATAGGTGATTTTTCGTGCTTGTAATACCTCCAACCAATACCCCATGTGAAAGAATACTTTCCATTCAAACATATCGAAAATAAAATTGAATGGAAATAAATAAGAGGGGGCATACTTATCATAACTGAAAAAATGAATCTTTTTTAGGTGTGGATGTGTGAAGCCTACTTTGGATGTGATGAGGTGATGATAATTTTTTTTCTTGCGGTTTTGAAATTGGGCATTCTAAGCTCCCCTTATTGACTGTCGAATAATGAGAAAATGGAGATATATAGGTAAATATGGCTCATTTTAGTTCATTTGTGTCTTTTGAGATTTTGAGATCAGAGCTGAGCCCTTGCTGTCGAACCTTTCTTGTTGTTGCGGTTACCCTGAGTACCTGGGATTCGCGACATCAGTGTCAAGTAAGGCCCTGAACATCTTACTTTTCGATTTCTCAGTTTTTTCTTTGGGGATTCCATACAAATATGATTTGCATGGATTACTTACATATTTTTTTACCTCGATCATGCGGGCGATCGAGGTAGAGCTGCACAAACCTCACGGAGAAGGAAACCTTCTCGTGAGGTTATCATGCTTGGCAGTTCTTTTGCGCGATGAAGCATGCGTCTAGAAAACAGGCACAATGATGGGCCAAATATTTAAAAATATATATATTTTTTGATTTTTTGGTCACTGATTTTGGTTTTTTCTCTAGTAATGGGATGTTGTGGCATGAGTGGGATTGGCCTAATATACGCATTATTATGGCTCAGGATGCCAATGTGTGGAGGCTCTTGGCGTAATGGGTTTTCGAAAGTTTCTGGAGAAAGACATCCTGAGATCACAGGATAGTCTACTCCATTTCCTGGTCTGTTGTTGGAACAGGAGACGGCAAGTGATGGTCTTGCAATGTAGAGACATTGCCATCCATCCAGAGACGGATGTTTTCTTTCTGACTAGCCTATTGCCTCAGGGCGAGGCATACCACACCCACTCCCTCCTAAGAGGGTGAGTATCCGACACTCGGCTGAGTAGCATTACGGCAGTGCGCCACTTACCAAGTGGTGCATCCGCATCAAATCAGTGATTAAGCTAGTTGATTGGTGCACCCTAGCGTTGATAGTTTTCTTGACGGGTTCTTCATCTCCCAATAGGGCGTTTGTACCTCATATTGGTGTCTTGCGCCAGCTCTAGGCCGATCACTTCTATGACTGGGCGCACCATGTGTATGATGGCACGGTATCGCAGCTAGGGAAGGTATGGGGAGGATCTTCTAGATTTTTTACATATGCGAGCATCCTATGCAGCATCATTTTCGAGAGGGTGGTGAGGCTCCGACAAATTTTTCTTGTGCCCATTGGTCCTCGCAGGGATCCTCGGATGTGGCAATGGGCGCCCGTGATGCCTCATGGTGGAGGAGGGGAGGTAGTTTCTTATTTGGATGCGGCCGTTGAGGCATGGTTCTAGGCGAACCCGCAGATGTTCTTAGATTATCCATACTCAGCAATGGATTTCTAGGGGGGACCCAGATATGGGTCTTCCTGCCGGCTATGTGTGGGGTCCCACAGGTACGAGCTTTCATGTTTTTCTGCATTTTTTGAGTATTTTATGATGTGTATATTTATATGTCTGTTGTGGTGACACTGACACTATACTTGTTTCTCTTGCAGATGTGGGGACGGCTAGGAGTTCTCTTGCCTGCTTGGTGGGGCATCACCCACCGAGGAGGGGCCCAAGTGGAGCTTATTGTTATAGGTCAATTTTGGCATCATTCCCAATGACCTAGTTAACTGGACATCATCTCCAGGACCAATTAATAGGGTCTATCATCCCCTATCATTTCAGTTGCTACATGCCCTAAGACAAAAAACAAGACAAATCATTCATGACTTTCATCTGCAAAGGTTTCCAATATTTTAGGTATATAATATATCATATGAGAGCTCATCAATGCTACCACTAAATGGACTAAGTGCATTGCATATGTAGGTAGCCCCATTCAAGGCTGCTCTACAAAGCACTTCCCGACACTCATAGGTGCGTTGGTCACATTGGGAGCGAAATTCTCATCGTTCTGGAATCTCCACTTGACTAATGCCTTCTAGAAGAGTTCACATGTGTCAAACTTTGAATCCATGTGTCCATTTGACATCTACAAGATTGGTAACATGTCTTGCCTATTATTGGAAAGTCATTGATTGTAAAACTACCTTCATCTCCTCTATAAATTGAGCACAGATCTTAGTGTTTGATAAGGAATAATTTGAGTAGAGAAATGCTAGTGGAATTTCAATTGAGGAGTTGATTTGTGTAACATGTTGCTGGAGAGACCTACATTGTGATGAGGCTAGGACGCTACTGGATATGGTCACTTCAAATCAATCACTGGGTTGTAACCTCCCCTTCTATACATTAATAAAGATTGCTGCTTACTTTCCCACATATGTATCTATATAAGCTCATGTTTTCCATATTATGAATTCTTATTTGATGCATATGGTTTATGTTTTATTGATTTAAATAAATAACTTGAATAGACAAATGTATTATTTCTATCTTTTGTTGTTTAGTGTTCATCATTGCAGGAAATATTTTCGGACATCTAGCTTGGATTTGAAGCTACAGCGAGAGCGACAGAAGGAGAATAGGAAGCGCTTGGACTCCAAGTAAGTTCTTTGATATCTTCTGTGTGTCTATTTACAGTTAGGAAAATTAGTCACAAAGTATTTAATCTATTGTTCTAGATAAGCACCTGTCTAGGGAAGAATGATTTATTGGTAATTCATAATTCCGCATAACAAATTGGCGACCCTGCTGGGGAGTTTACCCTTCATCCTAGGTGTATTTGCCTCTGATTTTCTCTGTTTATTCACCCAGTAGTTTTTACCCAGAAATATTAGGCTTTTTAAAATCCAAATTTGCATTAAAAGTGTGTTAACCAGCTGTGTTTTTCATTGTACATTGCGCCCAACGCACTGTTGGATAGGAAACAGTGCTTTGCATAGCACTGTCTCCCTTTCAGGGGTGCTTTGCAATGCACTATCTCCCCTTAGAGATTGTTTTGACCCTAGAGACCATCCAAATTCCATTGAATTTGTCATTGCATTTTGTTTTCAGTTTGTTCTCTGTTATGTTTTGAAAAGCCTGAAGCCTCATATTGACCAGCGAACTTATCTACATCTTCCTCCTTTGAAAGAATAATTTGTTCAATGTTTGTTTAAAGCATTTTTCTTTATCATTAATGAATTAATTTCAAATTATTTTCATTGTCACATTAGATCCATTTGATTTTTAAAAGGAAATTGTCGTAAATTCTTTGTTTCCTGATAGGATAAATTGTTTTTTAATTCCTCATTTTTCCTCAAAAGAGAAAGTATTGTTCTATTCTTCATTTCTCAAAAGTAAAAGGGATTTGTTTTATTGATTTGATGCACTTAGTTTATTTTCAGCATTCATAAAATTAAAGGAACTGAAAAGAAAAACCTGCATTTTCATGTAGTGGATTGTGTGATTTGAAAAAGGAACAATTAGGAAATATGCATTTAGCTTGTGCTCTTTGATTTGTTTGCTCTCAAATTGATTGTTCTTTCCCTCTAGTAGCTAGAATTTTCATTGAAAAACTAAAAGTGAAGATTTCTTGTCATTCTTAGTTTTCATTTTAGGAATTTCCAATACATCATCACGGTGAACCTTTGAAAGGAAAATTAATAAACAAGATCAACTTAAAATTTATCTCAATTTACCTAACAAATCATTGGAACCATAACGATAACATTTAGAAGGTCTAGGCTAGAGATGCGTTCCGACGTCGTAAAACATAGCAGTTGTCGTTAACTTTTCTGCGATACATTCCGAGTGTGATACCTCACTCCATGTATGTAAGTATATCGTAGCTCATCCACATACTTTCAGGTATATCGGGCAGTGTTACAGTATGAAAAGTATAAAGGGGTTCTCTCACAGTGTAGTTTCACATCAGACACCGCTAATACGGACTTGGGCCTCCACGTACCTTCGAATATATTTGGGAGGACAAATTTTAGGTGTTATCCATCCATAGTGAACTGATTCAACTGCCTTGTAGATTGTGATACACCGAACATAGCATTCGAGGATATTTCCTGCCCGTACTTCTTGGTTCGCCAGGAGGTATTCTGCAGTTCACAGTTTCTTGGTAAACCTTTTGCCTAGCATTACCCTTTTATTTTGTTTATTTTTTTTTGGTTAAAATAAATAAGTAATCGTGGAAGAAAAAAATAATTTCCCCCATCGTTCGCGTAGATTGGCATTGAAACCACCTTTACCACCAGAAGTTACTTCTGGTCAGCGAAGGTGATCATACTCTGCCGAATCAAGTACTATCCATACCTCTGGTGAAATATCATCTTCCAATATACCAGAGTTATCTCAAGTTGTTTCTACGCATCCCAGTTCATCTACTATTGTCGAAACGGAGTCCTCACAGCTACCCGTGGTCACAATCCATCCAATTAGTGAGGCCATACCTCCTGGACCCGACATTGTTCAACCAGAAGTTGATCCAGATCCTATCTCTTATTTTCCATAACATCTGAATCTCGAAGTCGAACAACCGGAAGTTATTCCTGCCTTGGTCATCCCACAAATTTCTGTAGCCATTGAGTCTCCCATATCACATAGTCAACCTCCTGAAATATACTTTGGGCTTGATGGTGAAATAATTCCACCTGGTTTAATTGCGATTGAAGAAATCCCACAAGACGAGACACCTTTAACGCCAACCCATTTTGGGGAGGACCTTTACCTGTACGAGTATTTTCCTCAGTCGTCACCATCTGCTTTTGTTGATCCTATTCTTATTCAAACTCCCATCAATCCAAAAGGGTATACATTTGGTCAAGTAACCATGCCTGAACCAACATCTTCGATTGGGCCATCTGTTCCAATTACGTCAGCACCTGCCCTCGCTACCCCGTTGATGTTTACAACTTCACCAGAGTCATATTTTTATGGTGGCCCTATGGTCCCATCAGGTTATAAATCTCTATCTGGAATTTTCTTTGGTGCATCTTCAAAACCATGGACTTTACCAATGTCATCATCCGGTATTCTAACTGGTAATCCTATAATGACTAATGAATGGCTTGAATCTTTATACACATCATTAGGGCAATATCAAGCTGGTCCTTCAGGGTCTATTCCTTTAAGTACCATATCAACTAGACTCCCAGCATTTGGAGAGAAATATTTTCCGTCTTATTACCCTCCTCATGTTGGGGGGAGACCTTTGGTCACCCAATATAACATTACTCTGTCACTTTTTGGTCAATCTAATGTCAAAATGAATTTTTTTCAATGGCAGCCCACTCTGCCTATCCGACCACAGACAGTTGTACACTCGTATCAACCAGTTTAACCTATTACACCCACATCCTTTCCACTTTTTAATACATCGTTACCCTTGTTACAGAATCAAAATGTTGTACAACAACATTATCAAGCGGGTCCTTCAACTCAATACCCTCAAATATTGGTTCCACGGACTCCAAATCCTTATTTTAATTTACAACAACCTATATCTGGAATCATTTATTCACAGGCTGGTTTACCATTTTATGGGATGTCACAGCCACAACCTGGTTATAACTATCAACCAAATCCAAGTTATCATAATTTGGGTTATAAAATTGGTGGACAAACTCCTTGGCAACCTCAAGCGCAAATGCCTCAAACTTCATTTCAACAAGTATCATATCCAGGTTTTGTTCAATATAATCCTCCAGAATTTTCTTATCAAAACAACCCCTATTTGGGTTACTAGCAGCAGATTCCTTATGTTGGGGCTCAAAGGCCTGTTGCTTAAGCAATTCCATCTTACCCTGGCTATGCTCAACCTGACCTTAATAGACAATTGCCTTTTGTTGCAACTTTAGAGTTACCACATTTAAATCAGCTAACTAATGATCCAATTAACTATGCTCCTTGGTGACCAGTGATACCTCACAAATTACCCTCGAATATTCCTAAGTTCAATTGAAACCCCGGAGAATATTCGTCGGCTCATGTCATGACTTATCATTTATGGTGTTCATCAAACTCCCTGAATGATGATTCTGTTCGACTACGTATTTTATAGCGTACGCTCATAGGTCTAGATGAAAAATGGTATATTGAGTTACCTAGAGCTTCTTTTGATAATTTCACTGCCCTAGATATTGTCTTTTTGACTCACTTCCAGTTACCCATATGATATGAAACTGGAACGGAACTCTTGACAAATTTCAAATAGACTAATGCTACTCACATCTCTGATCATATTCATGAGTGGAATCATCGGCATAGAATGGTTAAGACATTTGTTCCGGATCAACTCCTTGCTGAGTGATTCAATAAGTCCCTGATACCATCTATAACTAAGGATGTAGCTAAGGGTGGCGTCATCACAGAAGAGCAAGTTATTGCTCATGCCCAATGTTTAGACTTAATTTATACTGAGTCTGGCACGCTCTATGAAAAAATTCCTAATGCACCGGGATCTAATTTTACTATTCCTCCTCAATTAAAGGACTCTCATGCCAGAGATGGCTTGTATGGTACTGCAAGCACACGTCATACTACTGCATCTGATCCTACACCTTCTTCCAAAATTAATGCTACGTGGTTTGACAAAGGAAAAAGTGACAAGCAACCCGGAAGTAAGAAAAAAGGGAAATATAAGAAAAAGAAAACTTCTAACTCGTAGGAAAAATCATTTGATCAATCGTCTGGACCTAGGAAACCTCATTATCCATGCATAATCTGTAATGAGGAACACCTTTTTAGGGATTTTCCTCACCACGCTGAAGTCTCAAAAATCATCAAGACTTCCCATGCATCAACTATGTTGACAGACCCATTTCCAAATCTGAACACAAACATGGTTGCTACGGATCCAGCTTCTAGTTCCCAAGTACTTATTTTATCCATCACAAAACCTTCAACAGATATTTTGGTGTCAACACGTAATAAATATTATGGTAGTTAGGCCACTGATCAACCTACTACCTCGACTACAAATTTTTCTACAGAATCATTACTGCCTACTACTATCCCTGAATTGACAATCAAGCCACCAAAGGGAGTAATTCACAAATTGACATATAATCCTCGAGCAAGAGCTGCACAAAATTATAATATAGTTTAATATTTGGATCAATCCTCTTTAACTATGTCTTCTCTCGAGGTATTACAAAATTGTCCCTCCCAAAAACAGGCTTTATTGTCGGCTATTAGTGGAATTGATCCAATTGATTCTAATCTTGTCGTCTTTAATCATACGGGATATGTGCCACAACTACCAGCAGAATTGGCATTCTCCATATAGGTAAATGTTCTCAATCACCTTGTTCATCATACTATTATTGATGAGGGAGCATCTACATGCATTATGTCTCTAAATTGTTGGAAGTCACTCGGCTCATCGTGCTTATCACAATCATCAACGACTTTGAAGGCTTTTGATGGACGTACATATAAGCCTTGTGCTATTATTAATAACTTGCATGTTGAAATAGGGGGAAAAATAGTGAATTTTGATGTCGAGGTTGTTGACAGACCCCTTTACTATAATATTCTACTTGGAAGGCCATAGGTATATGCAATGACTGCAATTGTTTCTACATATTTCAAAATGATTTCCTTTCCATATAAAGGTACTATCACAGTCATTAATCAGTTATCCTTCTTTTCCTTCACTTTGTAGGTAACTGGAAGTGTTTCGTTTGTTCACACACCCCAACTAGCACTTTAGAACATTGGTGTAGGATTCTTAAATTATTCCACTCTCATGGGAACATTTGCATTACCACCACCTGCGACGTCGGCAGAAATTGCAAGTATAGATACATGCTACATGATCTCTTCCACTCCATCTGGCTTAAAGGAGAGTACAGGTGATTCTGAAATTGTTATGTTGGATGATTTTCTGTCGCCCAAGCCTATTGAGTTGGCATAGCAATCAATCTATCTGGCTTGGGCGGCGAATTTGAAATCAACATCGCCAATTGTTTGGGTTGATCGTTCCTTAAATTTTGGTACTCCTTCTAATCCTTTTTCCTCAATTTTCTTGACATATGAGAATATTTTGGAATCTATGATGTTAGAAAGAGAACCATGAGAAGATTATCATCATCATTCCCATCTTATTGATTATGAAGAAAACTATCCTAGTAAACTATATCACCCATCAATTAAAAATTTCTTTTCGAATTCTTTACCTATTAATGCAATCGATTCTGAGTGAAATCTGTCAAATATTGAAGAAACCATTTCTATCGAAATTTCGACCAAACCTGGCATTGCAGAAAATATTCAAGTTGGTGCGTCTTGTTCTCCATCAGAACTCGAAACATATTGCTCTCTATTTCGTGAATTTCGTGATGTATTTGCTTAGTCTTACAAGGAAATGCCAAGCATAGATACTAGTATTGTTGAACACACTATTAATATGTATCATGATGTCAAACCGGTGAGTCAACGACTTCGTCCTGTTCATCCGAAGAAAGCCGCTGCCATCAAAATAGAAGTTGAAAAACTTTTGCATGCTGGTTTCATTTACCCTGTTCCGCTGACTGAGTGGATTTCCAACATCGTTCCTGTCATGCAGAAACAAAGAACCATTAGAGTGTGCATCGATTATCAGGATGTCAATCTTGCTTGTCCAAAAGACAACTATCCTACTCCCTTTATCGACCAGATTATTGACGATTGTGCTAGATGTGAAATCTTTTCGTTCATGGATGGATTTTCGGGCTACAATCAAATCAATATCCGCCCAGAGGATCAACATAAGAAAACATTCATCTGTCCCTGGGTCACGTTCACTTATAGGAAACTACTGTTTGGTTTAAAGAACATTGGGGCAACTTTTCAGAGAGCAATGGATTATGCTTTCAATGACATCAAGCACATTTTTCAACTATATCTACATGATTTACCAGCGCATTCACAAAATCAGAAGGATCACTCTATGTGTTTCAGGGCCATTTTCTTATGCTGTCGACACTACAAAATATGCCTCAATCCACATAAATATGTGTTTTGTGTTGGTTATGGTCGTTTGTTTGGATTCGTAGTCTCAGAAGAAGGAATTCGAATTGACCCATTGAAGGTTCAGGCCATTCTTGATTTTCCTGCACCATCAAATTTACTTCAGATACAGAAACTTCAAGGAAAGGCTAACTTCCTGAGAAGATTCATTCCAAACTATGCCGAAATTGCTAAAGGATTTACTCGACTATTGAAAAAGGGGGTTCCCTTCCATTGGGACCAAGTTGTGCAAGATTCTTTTGATGTTGTCAAGGATACTCTTGTCTGAGCATCATTAATGTACCCCCCTAATTATCAAAATTATTATTTCATATATATTGTCGTGGCTGAAACGACCATTGCTATGGTTTTGGTCCAAGTGGAAGATGGAATTGAAAATATGATCTATTATTTGAGTCATAATCTCAATGCTACGGAAGATAAGTATTCGTACATAGAAAATCTTGCCTTGGAAGTTGTTCAAGCAATACAAACATTTCGCCATTATATCCTGCTCTGAAATACCACTGTCATTCCGGATTACAACCCCATGACTTATATCTTATCACGTCAATTGCTGGGGGGGAATATTCAAAATGGATTGTCATTTTGCAGGAATTTGATTTGTAATTCATCAAGTCCAAGTCAAAGAAGTATTTAGTTTTGGCTGAGCTTCTCTGTGACCTTGCCTCTGATAGTACTGCAACTACGTCGGAACCATCAATTCTTGACAAGTCTTTGTTTTTGATTGAATCATCTGATCCTTGGTATGGATATTTCATCATTTATCTCCAAACTCAAAATTTTCGACCTAATACCTCTTGCTCTGAACATCGATGTATTCAATATCAAGCCAAATATTATCTAATCGTCGGTGATACACTTTATCGTAATGGTGTCGATACCATTTAAAGGAGGTGCCTCACTCATGAGGAGACCAAAAAGGTTTTAAATGATTTTCATGTTGGAGCTTATGTTGGACATTTATCTGGATACGCTACCATGCAGAAGATACATTGTGCTGGTTACTTTTGGCCTACAATTTTTCGAGACTGTATCCTCGCGGTTAGAAGTTGTCATGCATGCCAAAATTTTTATCGTAAAATCCGCAAACCGCCAGCGCCAATGCATCGTGTTGTCTCTGTGGGACCATTTTCAAAATGGGGTATTGACTTCATGACCTGTAACCCTCATTCATCTGGGGGGCATGGTTATATTATTTTTGCAGTCAGTTACTTTACCAAATGGGACGAAGCGATGCCTACATTCAAAAACATAGGACAGACAGCTACATTGTTTTTCTTTAATCATGTTATTGCACAGTTTGGATACCCACGGGCTATAGTTACAGATCATGGGAAGAATTTTCACAACCATATGATGATTGAATTGACTGCCAAGTTAGGATTGTCACATGATAATTCTACTCCTTATTATCCGCAATCAAATGGAAAAGTTGAGGCTATCAACAAGATTCTTAAATGTATGCTTCAACGAATGATATGAGTTCATAAAATAAATTGGCATTTGATCATGTACTCCGCCTTGTGGGCGTATCGAACCTCGGTGAGAAACATGACTGGATTTACTCCTTTTCAATTGGTGTATGGTCTGGAAGCTATCTTACCAATCCAATGTGAATTACCGTCATTAAAACTCACAATAAACTTGTTACCTAACACGTCAGAAGAAGAAGCGCATCTCCTTAACCTCATCCATCTTGATGAAATGTGTCGTGAATCCCAATTGGCCAACGAAGCACATAAGAGATGTATAAAGGCGCAATACGACAAAAATGCCCAGCCTCGCATTTTCTCATAGGGTGACTTGGTCATTCTTTACGATCAAGAAGCTGATGTAATAGGTACAGAAAAATTTGAGCCATTATGGCATGGCCCCTATATTTTCAAAATATTTCTTGCTAAGGGTGCCTATGAGTTGGTTGATTACGATGGAATTCTATTGGCGCAGCCTAGAAATGGGTTGTATCTGAAACGTTACTATGCTTAATCATGAGCATAGTAATTTTTTGTATTATATTTTAGATATATGTTGTTGATTTACATTCACTATCTTAGTTTGTTTTTAGATTTTTCTTGACATTAGTAATCCGCTTTACATTTCATAGTAGATGTATGAATCTTCAGAACCATTTGTTGAATATGCTGATGGTGCTAATTGTAGTACGCAGAATCTATCCTCTGCAGCGTGGGCCATTTTCACTCTGAACGGCGAGTTAGTGATTTTTCAAGGGATTTGTATTGGTAGATCAACGAACAATATCGTTGAGTATAGCGCGTTGATTGAATTTCTCTCTGATGCCATTTCATTTGGTATTAACCGCATCATCATAAGGTTAGACTCACAACTTCTGGTATTACAACTTACTAGTGTTTATACTATTAGAAATCCAACATTGCATAGATTGTTCCTAAGAGTTCGACTTTTGGAAAGACATTTTGATTTTATTCAATATCAACACATTTCTAGAAATTTGAACACATTGACTGATTCTTTAGCTAATCAAGTTTTAGACATACATTTGCAAAAGATGTAAAGAAAAAATTCACATCATTGAATAGGATTGCACAAAAAACATAGAAAAACGTTGAAATCATATAGATAGATAGTTATAGGTTTTTAAAAAAAATTGTGCCCAAGACACATTGGTCATCTGACCTCAAAATGTATGAAAAATGTCAAAAGTAAACTAGTGGTGCTCATGGTAACATGCTATATGTCTAGCTATCCTACGTAGTAACTGCATCCAACAGTTAGGAACACCTATAGTGTGACACTGCAGTCTCATGGGTAACTCTTTGATCCGGAAATTACAAATCCCGAAAGTCAACCCCTCTATGTGCTGCTGAAGCTCAGCCAGAGTCTCATCCATATCAAGATCCTAAAGGACTGCTCTCCCAACATCCCTCTCTGCTAGCTCATCTACTACACTCTCTGATTCCTCCACCAGTTGAACTCGACCAACATCTACATTACATCAAACATTTAGTTTAGTCTTGGGAAAACGTAAAAAATACAAAAAAATTGTATAAACCTTAAGAAAATAAAAAACATGGTCAAAACATTCTTACCCATTGCAACCCACTGAGCACCTTCTGATAAATCTAAATCTGGATCTCCTTGGAAATAAACGCCTGCGTATGCATACTCATAGATGGAAAAAAAATTTCTTCGAAACCAGGTGAAGAATGCAGTCGAGAACATAATAGTCGATTTGCCTGTGTGCCTACCCATGAGTTCTACCCATCTCTACATCCGTGGATCTCTAGGATTAGACACATCCAGTGTCACATTTTGTGGTTGCATCAATGGAATCCGTTCTAAGGTAAAGGATATGAGGATCAAACCATAACTAAAGTCCTTCTTCCTTCCTCCCTTTGCTTTTTTTAGTTGTTCTTTTATCTGAGAAAGGACAGCTTTAGACCAGTTGAAGATTGTTGGCTCCATACACTCTAGCGCATACTGCATATATGATCTATTCGCTACATGTAGTGTAACGGTTCCAGCAAATATTTTGATCGTGAAAAGGATAGTCCTCAAAGGAAAATCTCTAACATCCTGGATATTTATCTTTCCATCTTTTCTTGGCTCTGCCCCTGGATAACAATGTTGCAAAATATAATATCTCGTTGTCTCTCCTCCAAGAATAAACCCTGAGAGTGAAATAGGCAAGTCTCTCCTCGAAAAACCTGTAAGAAAGTATACATCCTCTATTGTTATGGGAACCACTTGGTTCTTAATATGAAATGCCTTGATATCTAGATCCCATGCTCGAACTAAGAACTCCAAGACTTCTATTTTTTGCCTCATCCCTAACAACCTGAAGTACTTTAGCAGTCCACAATCTCTTAGGGCTCTTACTGTACCCGGATCATTTAAGGAAATCATATCCTATTCTTCATGTTCTCTTTCCCTCCATGTAATCATCATTGTAATCTGATGGAAACCTAAAATACAACCATAAGAACCATTATATTCCATTCAATGCAAAAAATTGGGCAAATTTTGGGCATAATGCAAAAACAAAAAATATATATTGCACCCAACACAAGCACTAACAAGAGATAGTGTGTTGTGTATGCAAGTAACCTTCAATTTAGTTGCTATGCAATGCAGGTTCGACATCCAAGGGTGCGTTTCCCTCTTTTTGGGAAAAATTTACCCTAGAGCCCCCAAAACCCTAAAAAAATTCCGAAATTGGAAATGAAATGATTACTAAAGGAAAGAGGAGGTTCATATCACTAACCTGGATCAAACAACAACAAAATATGTCCACAGAAACGATCACAATCAGCAGCTGAAGTTCAAGGGCAAAACCAGGTCCAGAGCTCCAAAATGCAAATGGTAACTATGGAATGGTAAAAATGAATAGTTAAACACTTTTTTATAGTCATTTAATTATTTGAAAATAAAATTTATTACTATGACTATGGTTTTATTATGTTTTTTATCATGAAACAGTTATTTTTAATCCATTTGATGTTATTTTGAACAGGTCTTACAACTGATGAACAGATTAGTCGTGCAGATTTATTTCAAGAATGATTTGACCACAAAGCATACTTTTTCTCCTTATTTTTTGAGCTTTGTTAAAAACGAAAAAGGATTTGAAGTGCACTTTTATCTCTTTTTCAAGCTTCGATAACAGCGAAAAAGGAACCCCTGGAGTCTTATTTCAACTCTTTTCAGACTCCGATAATGTGAAAATATTTCCAAGCACTTGTCTTTTCGAACTCGTAAAAGTAAATGAATTGATATCTACTCAGTATAAGTTTAACCCTTTTCCGGACTAAGATAGATTATTTACAAAAAAGGAATACCTTGGTCAAACATGACTAAAGAGGTTCACTCAGATATTATTTTACACTTTTTTGGATCTGAGCGACAACTTTACGAAAAAGTACTTATGGATTTTTCTTTCGTCCTCTTTTTCAAACTCTCAAAATATGAAAAAGGACCGAGCTATCACTGTCGTTAAGCTCGTTACAACATAAAATAGTGACGGGCTTGTCGATAATGGCAAGAATCAAGGTTCATTCATATTTAGACTCATTAAATTATTAAATAGCAATACATTATTCTCCCAAAGGGTTGAATTATAGATCAAGCAAATGTTATCCTCCTTAAGCTTGTTAAAAAATAAAAAGGTACCAGTCGACAAATGACATGGAAAAATTTGGGAAAGTGAACAAAAAATTTTACAGTAGCAAGTCGCTCTTTAACATGACACTTCACTCCATCACCGTGACTATTTGGTTTGGGTAATATTCTTGACAGTTCATTCATACCTATGGTTCATCATACCTTCACTTCGGTTTTGGGTCAATGCTACCAACTCATCTTAGTGTCGCCGATATGTTCAAGAGAAGTCAATCTGTGAATACTCATCCTTCTGCAATACTCATAAACCTTCATTCTCATGACCGTCATCATTGAAAATTGCTACATCAAGTCATACCTTTGTCTCTGAAATCAGTAACTCACGTTTCGCAATAAGGTGGCTTCCTGTCAATGACAAAAAATTATCCATGAAGTTCACTTAGAAACATTATGTTCCAGTACCATGAGGCTTGCTACAGCATCGACAAGATCCTCGCTTCCGAACATTTGACTGAAATATTTTTTTTGGCGTTCAACATCAAATCATCTATTCATGCCTTACAAAATGTACTACAGTACCTTGAGGGCCATTGACATTAATGGTGGTTCTCTCGCGTTTGTTAACAACTCACACCATTGGCTAGTAATCAAATGATGTCTTTCCATGTTCGAATTCAAATCATATATTTGCATGGCTAGACTTGTACCTGAATGATCGAGTGAACGAGATAAGAAGACCTCGGATCTAGTTTCAAACATCTAGGCTTCAATTTCAGGATTTTTGTACACATCATTTGTAGGCATGTATGTATTGGGCAATATTCCAATGTAGATGACTTTCTGAATTATGTAAATGTTATTAGATTGTTTACGTGTTGAAGATGGGAATGCCTACCCTCAGCAATTAAGATCAAGAGGATATATCATGATGTAATGTATTGTAAGATTGATGCAGGTCACCACTCCGCTGCATCTCTGGCCCATCACAATGTAAAGCATCTCACTCAAAACATTGTTATTATTATTTTAACTTCATTCTTTAGGGGGGAATTTGTTATAGGTCAATTTGGGCATCATTCCCAATGGCCTAGTTAACTGGACATCATCTCCAAGACCAATGAATAGGGTCTACCATCCCCTATCATTTCAGTTGCTACATTCCCTAAGACAAAAAACAAGACAAATCATTCATGACTTTCATCTGCAAAGGTTTCCAAGATTTTAAGTTTATAATATATCATATGAGAGCTCATCAAAGTTGCCTCTAAAGGGACTAAGTGTGTTTCATATGTAGGTATACCCATTCAAGGCTACTCTTTAAAGCACTTCCCGACACTCATAGGTGCATTGGTCACATTGGGAGCGAAATTCTCATTGTTCCAGAATCTCCACTTGGCCAGTGCCTTCTAGAAGAGTTCACATGTGTCAAACTTCGAATCCATGTGTCCATTGGACATCTACAATATTGGGAACATGTCTTGCCTATTATTGGAAAGTCATTGATTGTAAAACTACCTTCAGCTCCTCTATAAATTGAGCACATACCTTAGTGTTTGATAAGGAAGAATTTGAGTAGATAAATGCTGGTGGAATTTCAATTGAGGAGTTGATTTGTTTAATATGTTGCTGGAGATATCTGCATTGTGATGAGGCTAGGATGCTGCTGGAGATGGCCACTTCAAATAAATCACTGGGTTGTAACCTCCCCTTCTATCCATTAATAAATATTTCTACTTACTTTCCCACATATGTATCTGTATAAGCTCATGTTTTCCATATTATGAATTCTTATTTGATGCATATGGTTTATGTTTTATTGATTTAACTAAATAACTTGAATATACATCTGTATTATTGCTATCTTTTGTTGTTTAGTGTTCATCTTTACAGGAAATATTTTCGGACATCTAGCTTAGATTTGAAGATACAGCGAGAGCAACAGAAGGAGAATAGGAAGTGCTTGGACTACAAGTAAGTTCTTTGATATGTTCTGTGTATCCATTTACAGTTAAGAAAAGTAGTCGAAAAGTCTTTAATCTGTTGTTCTAGATAAGCATTTGTCTAGGGAAGAATTATTTATCCATAATTCATAATTACATATAACATTAATCAACCCCAGGTTGGGGGGCAGGGCGGTGGTGTTGGCCCTTCAGAGGAGGGAAGCAATGCTACCGCTACCAGGGATGTTTCCCTTCTTGCTCATGCTGAGGTGGCTGAGGCTTAGCCAACTCATGGAGTCGGTTGGAGAGGTTTACCTAGGGTATGTCGACCCAGGGTTTTGTTAATGATTTGGATGAAACTTGGCGTGAGGCACTAATGGCTCGAGAGAGGACACATCGCCCGACATTGCACCATGTGGAATTTTTTGTTTGTTTTGTTGCACCTGTAATGGCACTGGGTGCAACTTTGGGTCCAGAGGACCCACCTGGCGGGGCTCAGCCCTAGATATTTTGTGTATTCAGGGAAAGCGCCCGTTATGAGGATGCTTCCCTATTTTTTGATGACATGTAGACATATTTTTGGGTGGCATTTTGGTCAAGAACATGACTTGTATATTGTGACTCACACATACTTTTTTGATGTATATATGTGAGATGTATATTTTTGCGGCTCTGATGATGTGTATATCATTTTTTTATTTATGGATGTTGTGTACCTATGATGGATATATATTTTTTGTGTTTTCTTATTTTCTATGGATGATGTTTTATACGAGATGCATTCCAATCTAGAATGTGATTAGCTATGTGATCAGTTGTCTGGTTTTGATTTCTTGGTATATGTGTGAATGTAATATGATCAAATTGATGACTTAATATTCATGCATGCAAATACTTCCTAAATAGTTGAGAATCGTGTACTTCAAATTCTTGGTTTAACTGTGAAACCACTAGCTGGGAATCAAGGTAACTATGTAGATGGTGAATGCCTTGGTTGAAGGCATCGGTCATTAGCCCAATGACTGCATCGTATTCTGCCTCATTATTGGTGGTTGATCTTATGCATACTCTGTTGGTTAAAAATGGCGATCTGTGAGGATAGTAAATGGCCTATGCGGCTGCTACTATATTTTGAGAGCATCAAGAGGCTCTGTCAGTGAATCCAAAATAGTGGATGGGGGGATGATCCATTTGTGACACCAGATAATTTTTTAGAAAAATTATTTGATGATTGTAATCATCACAAAAAACATAATATGCTACATGTATCTTATCTCTAAGGATGGGACCTCCTGCCCTTATGGGTGAAATTTTTTGAGGCATAGCCCATTGACGCAGTTAACTAGGCATGTACTGTCAGGCTCTGACAGGATGTATGCCCCCTTGAGGAGGTAATGTTTTATGATGTAGGGACCTTTCCATAATGTTTCAAACTTCGTGGGTCCTAGGGCCTCTTTCGCGACATCATAGCAAAGGACTAACTCTCCCTCGGTAAATGAGCGAGGGTTAATGTTGTGATCAAATGATGATTTTACCCATTTTTTATGTGCCTCATTATGTTGGAGCAGCTCTCATTGATTTTCGTCGACAAGTTCTAGTTGTACCAATCGTTGTTCTAAAGGTTGGGTATCATCGAGGAGTTCGATGGCGTCGTGTAAGTTGGGGATTTCACGTTCGATGGGAATCACAGATTCTACCCCATACAATAGTTGGAAGGGTGTGAATCCTGTTGAATTTTTAATTTCCATGCGGTATGCCCACAAGGCATAAAAAACCATGTGGTGCCAGTTTGTCTTATGGTTATTCACCATATGTCCTAACATTGTTTTAAGCATTTTGTTGACAAATTCTACCCGTCCATTGGACTGAGGATAGTATGGTGATGTGAATTCGTGTGTGAACCCTAGGTGGTGAGATAGCTCTTGGAATATTTCATTTTCAAAATTATTTATGTGATCTGAGACTAACTACTTAGGCACATTGAATCATGATATGGCATGATTTAACAGAAACTGTGCAGCGGTTTCTACCCTGTTGTCATATATGGCATGGCTTCTGCCCATTTGGTAAAACAGTTGACGGCGACAATGATGTCTTTGTGGTTGTCGGACGACGTAGGGTTGAAATTCATGAAGTCGATTCCCCATTTTCAAAAGGGATCGGCTACGATGACCAGGTGCAGGGGAGCAGGAGGTGTTATTTCTTTGTGGGCAAAGCATTAGCATCACTCACACCTTTGGACTGCCATAATGTAATCGCGAAATAAGGTGGGCCATAAAAAACCTACCTATAGGACTTTTTGGGCGGTAGCCATCCAGAGAGGTGGTCGCTGCAAGCTCCACTATGACATTCATTGAGGGCTTACTCAACTTGGTCATGCACGACGCATAGTTGTAGGATATTATCGACGCCTCATCGATAAATTACATCTCCCGTGAGGAGGTATCAGGGAGCGTGGTGGCATATGCGCCTTCGGTCGTTACGTGTGAGCTTTGGATTGAACTTTTGGGATTGTAAAAATAAGAGGATATCACCGTACCAAGGAGGGTAGTTTTTTCTTCGGGTTCATATCTTAAGGTGGGGCTTGATAAGTTCTTACTGACATAATAAATGATGTGTTCTTTACCATCAGGTTCGTCTTGGATTAGCACCTCAGCCAAGGCGGTTTCTGACACTCACATATATACGCTGTAATCTTTGTCATAATTTGGTGGGCTAATCGATGGGGCTGAAGACAATGTGTATTTTAGTGCTTCAAACGATTATTGGGCTTGATCGTCCCATTTAAATGTGATATCTTGACGAAGCGGGTGTAGGAATCCCTGTGCATAGGTGGCATAATCTGGGACAAAGCATCTCAGGAAATTGGCTTTCCCCTGCAAGATTTGGAGTTGCTTGAGGGTTTTTGGTGGTCGCACCTCTTTGATGGCCTGGACCTTGAGGGGGTCCACTCTAATCCCTTTTTGGGATACTATAAATCATAATAGTCGACCTACGTTGACGCAGAAGATGCACTTGAGAGGGTTCAAGCGCATGTTATAATGTCGAGATCTTTGGAATACCATTTGTAAATCCTCCATATGATCACTTTGCTTCTTGTATCAAACAGTGAGGTCAACCAAGTAAGCGAGGATAATTTGGGCTAAGTCATGGAAGATATAGTTCATGGCCCACTCGAAATTAGCTCCAGTGTTTTTAAGACCGAATGGCATAACTTGGTATGTGAACAAGCCCCAAGGGGTGGTGAATGTTGTCTCGTATAAATTGGTATGTCGAATTTGAATTTGGTTATACCCTGAGAACCCATCCAAGAAGGATAGGGCCTCATGACCAGCGCAATAATTAATGACTTCGTCAATGAACGGGGTAGGGTAGTTGCCTTTTGGATAAGCTTTGTTCAAATCTCGGAAATTAGTACAGACATGAATGGTGCCCTGTTTTTTCATGATGAGAACATGGTTGGAAACCACGATGTTGATTTGGGTAGATAAACTCGAATTTTTGAAGCTTGTCGATTTCTCGCTTGATCACTTTTGACTTAGATGGGTGAAATTGATGTTGTTTCTAGCGTACTGGTGGTATGTCGAGCCAGGTGTCAAGATGGTGCTCTACAATATTTGGGCTAAGCCCTAGAATTTATGAATAATCCCATGCAAATATGTATTTGTACTCTTGTAGTAAGTTTGTGTAAGAGACTACTTCATCTGGGGAGCATGCTGCCCCCAGTGAGATTTCTTTGACTTTTCCTGGTTTTCTCGAGATATTTACCTTAATGGTTGGTTAAATATTGGACATGTTCCCTTCTTTGAATGCGTTAGGCACCGGGATGGAATTTTTGAACCAATAAAATTTACCATATGGGAGGAATTATTTTGATTCAATAGCATATATCTCTTAGTTTTATGGGTTGTTAGGACCGAATTTTTTTCTGGAAGAAAAAATTAGTGGTGATGCATTGCATCCCATGGACAATCAGGTTCTGTCATGGCCTCTATAATATCCTCATCTGAATGGAACAAGGTGTATAAGGGGGATTTTATTTGTGTGAGGCCATGAGGAGTTGGTTCTGGCCTAACAGAGCTGGTCTATAGACATGAATAGGATTCCATAGTTGATGTTGTGGAACCAGACGAGGTCGACAATCTACAGATGGATTGATTTTGCACCATCGATGGTACAACTACTTTTGTAGTTGTAGCGGTCTCGACACCAATGACAAATGAGCAGACAGTACCAGTCATGTTTCCATGCATGATGAGATGAATTGTATGTGTTGTTGTGTGTCGTTGGCATTGGATTATGGAGGGATTTCCATTGTGGTGGCTTGCATGAGAGCAAGCTTATGTTCCTCACGTGGCGTACTAAGGGTACTTGCACTTTTATGGATTTGGAAGTTGTGCTAAGTGTAGAGGCACCTAAATGTTTCCACTAAGGGGTACGACTCTATTTCGTGATTTTGATTCGTGAAAATGGTGCACGATGTCATGGTACTTATCGAGTAGATGGTATGAGAACCAACGCTACTCTTTTTCCCTGAAGTGGATGTTCAGATATGATTGGGCATTGCGGCATGATTACGCTTCTGCCATCTTCAATTTTTTGGCTTTGGATGGTCTAGATCCTTCGGGGAGTTTAGACTTAACACTACCCTTGCCTATCATAGCCCTAGGAGGTACTCGCAATCCATCGTATGGTGGAATTATGAGAAAATCCTGCAATGTGAATTGTGAGCATGTGATCTTCAGTTCCTTACATTGATTGATTCGGTGGTTGATTTTATCACATAGCCCGCATGCCGTCCTTGGTTGGTTTTGGGCCCTACTAGGACAATGGGTTGTTTTAGCTCTCCTAGAGTTTTTGTAATGATAGGGGGAAAGCTACCTCGGGGCAAGTTTCCTTGCGTAGGTTGTCTTGGCTCTAGACCAACTATATCTGGGTATTGGGCATCCAACGAGCGTATGGTGTATATGAAAGGGCATACTTGGGAGATGTAAGTACAGTGTCGAGTCTGATGGTTTCCTTGAAAAACCAGAAAAGACTGTCTTTCCTTGATACTCCTTTCCTTTTGGGCTGCTGGAGTGATTATATACCATTTGCGGAGTGATTCTAGATCCGGGCATTATGCGACCAAATGGTTACATGCGTTGCATAATGTGCAGGTTGGTCTTATCCATGGAGGGAGGTTGGGGGTGATGATGTGCCCCTTTACTGGTCATTTTTCTGCTCACATGAAGAAAATGGACTTTCTTGTCATGTTTTCTTGCATTGTCAAACTTTCCATGAATTCTGAATCCGATATGTTTGTTGTGGCGAGGCGTACTATGGCCTGGCATAAAATGTTTAAAGTTGAATGGAATCGGTGGATATAAGGACAATGACAAAGTAGGTGGTCACCAAGACACACCCGAAATGAATATTAGACTGTTGGTAAGTCGTCGTAGTACACTAGATCTGCAGGATACCATCTCTGAAACATCCCTAGGGATGCACAATCAACAATGAACTGACCACGTTCATCACTGAGTGCGTAGAGTTGAATAGGATCTGGAGGGAAATAACAGGGGGGAGATGTTCATTTAGGTGACTTCCTCTCATCGGTTGCATATAATATGGTCCTTTCTATTTCTGTCCTTCAAAAGGTGGTTTTGTTCGGAGATTCTGTATCCAAGTCGACTAGGTCAAAATTTTCAGCAATGAATCGTCGCATGAAATCCAACAAGGACCGGAATCGATGGATGTGTGGACATCGATGCACATGATTTTTGCTTCATCAAATTTGACATGTATGTCTTCGATGTCGAGCTAAGGTGCTTTGGGAAACATGGGGTATTTGGTACCAACGGGTGAATGCCCTTAATTCAGGACACTGTGTGACTAAGTGGTCCAGCTCTTCGCATAGTGCGCAAACTAGGGCCAATTGAGTGGCCTTAGTTTACCGTCTTTGGTCCATTGGGGTGACCATGTATGATTAGGATATAGGCTCCTCTCGTAGGTACATTATGGTTCTAGGTTTTCCCTCATCCATCTAAATGGGTGGATTTGAGGGATCTTGTTGGTATGATTGCTCTAGGGCTTGCAAGGCATCCCTATATCATGGAATCTCTGGGAAATAATGGGTGTAATGCCCATAATGGTCCCATATGGCACACGCGTGGCTGGTGTGCAATGATTTCACTTGATTTTTCATGGTTTTATCCTTTTTACGAGAACTTGAGGCCGCAACATTTCTTTCGGTGCTTAGAAGAGGTTTTAATTCATCTAAATTCGAGCAAATATTGGTAGGATGGCCTACGATATCACATAATACATAAGGTTTCATTGCCCTAGGTATGTTGGGGTTTTTTTTGTTCTTCCCTTTTTTATTGGTTTTCCTGGTCGCTTTAGCTGGCGCTACTATGGGAGTTTCGTTAATCGATGTAGCCTCTTGAGGAGTGATAGGGGTTATCCCTATAGAATTGATGCTAGGACTTCCCACCATGTCTGGTGGGACCAAATACCAGGCAGGTATTGCGAAAGCCATGTTAATCAATGTAATAGTTTCCAAGACTTGATTTGACACAAAACCAGGTGGGGGGTATCAAAATGGGGTTTGGGCGATGGTGTAGGGTAGGAAAGCCATGTTAGCAGCATCAATTTTTGTACTACTCGTCTCCATCTCCGGGCTGGTCTCAGAATTTTATAATAACATCATGCACACCAATTCCCCCGTGACCTCTAGGGCTACCTCTAGGATGATAGGGGGATCTTCTAGGAATGATCCTAGGATTGATGATGGTTTGAATTGACTAGGGCCATATTCTTGGTACCGCATGAGCAATTATGTAGTTGTGTCTACGTAAGGTAGAACGACATCGAGATTCTTCATGGGTTTCTTATCATAGTATGTAAGTTGGTCAATGGTGATGATTTGATCTTAATGGGGGGACATCATCACCTGAAAAATGGAGGAGGCTATGGCTATCATGGCTTACATATAAATCTGGTAGAGGAGTATATTGTAGTCAAGATGGGTGTCCAAGACTTCAATGTCTATGAGTATCATCTTTCTGGCCAAGTTTATAGGGACATTTTGATATAGACTGATGAGAGTTGAAGGTCAACCATCATATGCTCTAAGCATGATGTCGGATGGTTTTAGTTCAGGTGATCCCAACCTCTGCCAAATGGATTTTGACATGATGCATGTAGATGCTCCTTCGTGTAATATTCCAAAATTTGCATGCAGCAATATTAAATTTTGTTGATTTCACCTAGGAGATGAATAATTGGGTAAAGAGACCCATGCATGGTAAAAACATGAATAAAATACCTCATAGTATGAAAGGGGATCATCATGGGACATGGATTTCACACCCTCAACTGTGAAAGAAGACATTTGCATGGAGACAAGGTCAAGTTTGACCAAGTCAACAGCGCTGGGATAGGAGGTGGAGAACACTTTGATAGACAGTGCAGTATGAATGGGAAGAGGGTTATTTGGTGGAGGAAACCCTAATGAGTGGGACCCATGGAGAGAGGGATTTCACTTGTTTAAAAGGAGGGCAAGGCATCCATTGTTATTCATGCTATTGATTATTCATTTCATTGTCTATTTAGACTTTGTGCATTCTCCTGTTGTTTAGCAGAGCTGTTGTGCTGCTTAGCACAAGGCATTATTGTTTAGGAATTCCTTCTCCTTCCATGAGAGGCCTCTTGAAGGAGCTTCTCTTTATTTCTCCACATTCAAGCTTTATCCAAGCATCCTCCTTCAGCTACAGCGCAGTTTTTTTTTAGAGCTAAGTTGTGTTGGAGGGTGTTGCAGTGGAGGTTACTGAACACCACTTCCTGTGCTTATTTTTCAGAGGAGGAAGCCTTATTTCCTTTGGAGGATTAGTGAGGGAGAATTTGAGCTTATTCCAATCATCATTGGCACCAGGCCAACCATTTCCATGATCTATAGCACAGTCCCTCTCTTAGACTGCGTTATTTTCAGTGTGTATCTGCAGTGAAGGTTTGCAGTATTGTTTGGAGGGTCAGATCTTCAGTGTTAGGATCAGCCTTTCACTTGGAAGATCCATTGGAGGATATATATTCAACTTGTGTATCATCTACAGCCATCTCCATCCAGTTCTTGAGTTGTAGCTGCTACTCAGCCCTTCTACTCCGACATTTTTTCCATTTTGTATATTTCAACCAATCCTTCTAGGATTGACTTGATAATTTTTTTCAGGGGTTAGAGCTTTTCTCCCCACATTATTTGAGCCATACATTGCCATATATATGTATTGATATTATTTCTATTTCAGTGCCTCCTATAAAATGCGCAGTCATAGCCTTGGGCTTTCTATATGTAGCAGTGTTCTTCATTTTCTTGTACATGTTCTATTGAGGCTTGCATTGCCTGGCTTGAGTGATCATTACCTCAAGGATTTGTATACATTTGCTGATATAAGATAAATTTCATGGCTATTTGGATCTTCTCATGATTTTTTTATTGATATAACACTGCTACTCCAATATTTGTTTTACATTGCTGCATCTCCAACTTTAGAATATCTTAAGATATTCTTATTGTTGTATAAATTCCCTATTCTGGAATATTACACTTCGTCATTGATACATCGGTGTATGGTGATATTTTGGACTAACACCGGTATCTGGAAGGCGATCAGAGAATGAATCCTAGGGGTGGCTTTGTCTAGGTAAAAATCCATTAGGCACGAATTAGAGGGGTCAATTGTACCTAATGCGGAAAGCAAGGCTTTTCGTTGTTTTGGGCATGATTGTAGGATATCTAAGGCTGACATGGCAGTGGGTTATTGTGCTCAATCATCCATGACTTTGTAGTTATGGGCAGCTTTTGAGTGGTGTCCTACGTGCCTATTTGGCCCCTTAACCATATTTATAAGGGGCTCAATAGGTACTTTGGATATGATCAATGGTGTAATAGGTGCACTCGTGCTTGCACCTACAGAGTTAGTGTCTGGGGAGGCGTCATATGTCTGATTCCTTGTCTGGAAGAACATTTCTTCACTAGTCATGTAAATTCCATGGTTTCCATTCCAAGTATCGTTTTTGGTTGGTTTTTTTTTTGCGGTTTTAACCACTCCTTGGTGGGCAAAGGGCTCCTGCATTACAGCGATTTGCTGTGTAGGTCCCCCTTGTCCACGGTTACCTTGAAGTTTTTTCAGTTCAGGGATTTTGGGACAATGATGAGTATAATGGTCATACTCACCACATATGGCACAAGAATGGTTTTTCCTTAGACTAGACCTCTTGTTCTGTCCTTGGGAGTTTTTTTTTGGCTCTTGGTTTTGATTTCGGTTGGGGTTTCCCCTAGATTGAGATCGTGGGGGGCATTGTTGGTTGTTTACCCCTGTCCATAGTCTCCCTTTTGCTTATTCCTAGGCTTCTTTCTTGCAACGTTAGGAGGATTATTACGGTTCTCTTGGTCATAATACTAGCGCTGCGGAGCTTGAGAAGGATGCACTAAGTTCACCGGCACATTGTTTTGCGATGGTGGATTTTGTGTGGGGAAAGGATAATATTGGTTTCCTTGTCCCTGGTTGGTGTATGGTTGCTGGGGGGATCTCTTCCATCAGCATTCTTAGCTGAGTACTGGGTCCCGTGCGAGGGATGGTATGATCCTCCCTATTATTTATGGTATGATGACACCCTGTTTGTCATATTCTGCAGAGGTGCAGATTGACTTTGGTGGTAGCCAGGTTGCATCATGTTCTAGGTAGAATCATACGAGTAACCTGGGTACTGGATACTGCTGCCTAGGTGACCATGGGTCAATGACGTGATCAAGCCATCTGTGGTATTTGACATGCCTGGAAATTCTCTGTAAGTTTGCAGGTGCGGGGCGTTAGGGAGGAAAATGTAAATGTATCCTGATTGGATATAGATAAGTTTGAGCTACTGGGCTTTGCAAATTGTGTCCTCCTCGTAGGTAGGTCCTTGTGTCGCCACATCTTTTGAGATCTCTGTTGTGATAGTTTTCAAAAACAAGTCCATTAAAACTCTATTGTCGAGTTTGGCTTTACAAAAACTACGATGTCGTCACCATTTGTGGATATGGTCCGAGATATGGACAGTTCATGTTTTCCTAAAATGATTCAAAAACTCCATCTTCGAATCATGGTGGATAGGTAGTTGAAAATAAGTGAGGAACGCAGTAGCGAGGGTGCTAAAGGTTCCATGTGAAGCAAAATGCTGCTCCACATAAAATTTCATGGCAGGACCGGTTACAGTGCATTGAAACAGTATTAGTCAAATAGTATCGTCAATAATACTATTAGACAAACACCATATGTGGAAAATCATAATATGATTTCTAGGGTCTTCCACTTTCTTCCCTTCGACTATTTGAATGTATGAGGGGAGCTTCATGGTATCAGAGCATAAGTGATGTAGTTGATGTGAAGAGGAGATTCCAGCTCTGCAGACTCTTGGAAAAATCCATCAAATTTTTCAGTGGTTGAATGGTATGAAAATTTCTATTAAGGAAAAGAAAATTTCTGTTATGCATTAGTGACATTTAATTTTTTTTAACTATAATTTTTTTTCCAAAATTAGAGAATAAATTTATATTTGTGTGATCCCCCTTTGGAAGTTTCAAAATCAAGTTGCAACTTCTAAGCTAATCATCCACATTGAGCCACCATCTGCATACTTTCCAACGTTCCCCTTCTACTCTGCACAATCCATGAGCCATCCCTCTCCCCAGCTACCATAAACTTATTTCCTATTTTGTGCAGATTCCACTATGTCACCCATTTCTTTCACATGCCATTAGCACCCTCATTTGATCCTCACCTCCAGTGCATACCAGACCTTGCAACCATTGAAATTAGAGTAATCCACCTTTTTTTTTTTAACTCTTCATTCATGATATTGGAACCTTGCGGGTTTGCGTGGAGATGATTTTTCCCTCGTTACTATTGTTGTAGTATGTTCGACGCATGCACAGACAAAATACATTGTGCTTAATAGGGAGGCTACTTTCCTACAATAAATTCACAGGTCAATTGATTTGTTAGACCATTATTGGAACAAAATAACATGTAGCAAACTAAGTAATAAACAATATAGCATGCTACATCAATGAAGAAATAAAAACAAAATAATCATGTACAATAACAAACTCAATTGAGTCAAACACACTAATAACTCAAATAGAGAACTCTCTCCCTTTATTAGGTGCTATTGGTATAAGAGAATAGGATGCTAAATCACTTGCAATGGATCCTTAGAGCTATGGAGCTCTAATATCCAAGATAAGGGGGTCTCTTCCCCTCAAGCTTTCTGCAAGCCTCTTTCTCCCCTCGATGGATGGTAGAATGACGAACACTTGGTGAAATTCTTCTCTTAGGTTGAGGTGTTGGGTGGCCAGCATCTAAATCCTTCCAATCCTCTTGCTGCTTGGAAAACACAAGCTGGTTTTCTCTCAAGCAATTTGGTCAGCATAACAATGTGTTCTCATGTTTCTCTTCCCGTGGCAGTATTTTATAGACAAATTTCAAATTTTCCCTCCCTCTCTTGGTACAAGAAGGATGTTGACACAAGAGTGGGAGGATGATTCCTTTGTGTGTTGAACTAAATCCTCAAGGTGTCTCCAAGTCGGTTGTACTTGGCTAGCTTGAGTGGGAACCTTCCTCTTCAAGTGTGCCAAGTGGTTCCAGATGGTGACTTTCCGCATACTCAAGACTGCGCGGCTCTTTGAGGGATAGTCGTGATTATCTTCACGGCTATCGAAGAAAAACCCGCAAAGATCACTTAGTGTTGGTGCTTTTTGTGCAAATTTTAATAAATTTTCCTACTTGACCTTAGGAAAAGTTAAAATTTTCAGCTCCTATAATGTATTCATTCCCTGTAAATCCTTATTTGTACCTTTTACTTAACATTTTATAATTTCTTTTTCTTGTACGATTTTCCAGTGTTAACAACTACCATCAACCTTAGAGGTTGGTCGTGTGCTTGGCCAAGCTAGATTTGGTTCCTTAATCAATGCTTTAGCATCTTCATAATTTTTTAATTCTTTCTAAGCATTATCACTACTAGATTCCTACACAATAAAATTTTCAATGTCAAAATTTTTCCTCGCGCTATAAAATGAGTACAACAGTGAGCATAGAAGAAGAAAGCAACCCCCTCAGCATTCCCGCATGTTTTGAATGTCCTGAGTGAAAGCCTGATTTGGTCGATATCAGCCAAATCATAGAAGCTTCTTAAAGCCCAGACTGCATACTTACTCACAATTCGCGTGACATAATCCTTTCAGCTTCAATCATGTGACTAAACGTAGATTGATTAAGGTTGTGACTTCAATGCCCACATTCAAAAAGGTTGAATATTCAAACCTTTGTTTCATATGGAAGATTTGGATTGGGAGCATCATCATACTTCACTCCCTTTTGTGTTTTGTGGTTGTTGTTAATGAGTCATTTTCGCCTTCAATCCCATGAATACTTGTCATTCTGAGAGAGTTCAAGTTCTTGCCATGGATTTCTTCAATTACCCGTTGAAGATCAAGTTCAGAAACATCAATTTCATCATCAAATTTCACCTCTATGTTAAATCCCATGTGGACACTTCTGAAGTTGCTGGAGTGCTCTACATATCATATTTTGCATAGCAGAATCGAAGCATTTTTAAACATATTGAAGATCAGAATCGATGTATTACATTGTGTTGGTTGAATTTGTTTTGTGTTGGGCCATATGGTGCAGTGTTGGTATTTGTTTAATTTTTTAATTTCAATGGAGAGACCATTTATCATTTTTTTTAATTTGTGAGTTTTGTAAATTGGAGTAATAAGGCGTGAGTTTTGTCACTTTGGAGTGATAAGGGGTTATTTGTAATTTTTGGAGTGGTTATCTTTGTAAAATTTGTAAATTTATAAGTAATAAGGGGTAAAATTGTATTTTTGTAATTTTTTAAATTTGGGGTGATAAAATTGTAACTCAAAGTAAATTTTACTTTGAGGGGGGGGTTAGAGTAAATTTCAATTTGAAGCAAAATTTGCAAGAGCATTGTAAATAGCCAAATTTCGAAATTTTCATTGTAAATTTTTAGAAAAAATGACTAGATCTAATTGCAAAGATCAATCATTTTTATCCTTTGAAGACTATACGAGGGTCAAGTCCTAGCCTTGATAGATATTTTTTGTGTGGTGTTGTGCATGGCGTGTTGCTCATCTTCTATTTCTGGTGCATGATCCAACTTGATGCATACAATTATTTTTACTGTGTCCAATCTGGTAAATTTATTTTCTGAATTTGACAAACTTGAAAGAATACATTCATACAAGACATGGAAAAGGCTCATAGAAAGCACTTTGATTTATAATGAACTTTGGCGAGATGTATGTGATGGTGATGTTAAAGCAAATAAACCTACAGATGCAATTTTACTAGCTAAATGGGATATCAAAAATGTCAAATCATTAGCATAATCAAATATTCAGTTAAAAAAGAAATATATGTTCACATTGAAAATGCTTTTGACGCATGGTCTGCTTTGAGAAAATTTAAAGATTTGTTTGATACAAAACCTGAATCTAAGAAAGTTGATCTTCAATTGAAGTTTCGCCAACAAAAATTGACTGAAGGAGGATATGTTAATATATTTCCATACTTAAGAATGTTAAGCAAGAAATAGTAAACGTTGGATTGCCAACAGTGGATGATATTTTCATGACTACAAATTTGATTGTAGGTTTTCCTTCTTCATATACACATTTTTTGGAAACTTTACAAGCAACTAAAAAGTTAGAGAAGTTAAAGTTTGATGAGTTAAGTGAAATGCTAGCTCAACATGACAAAAATTTTGGGAAGAAGAAAAATATTAGGGAAGGTGTCTTCTTCAGAGAAGCCAACACTAATAAATCTTCAACTAACAGTTCTAGAGGTAGAGAAAGATGGAAAAAAAATCAAAATATAAGAGCACATAGTGGACAAGGTCGTGGTAGAAGTCAAGGCAGAGAGAACAAGTTTAGTAGAGGAAATTGTTCTAGCAAAGAAAACTTTCAAGGCAGTGGAAACAGTCAGGGCAAAGGCAACAATCAAGGAAGAGGACAAATTCAAGGCAAAGAAAAAAGCAGAGGCAAAGGACAGAGTCAAGGCAGAGGCATATATTTCAGTCAAATTTTTTGTAGAAGATGTAACAGATTTGGTCATTATGTTGAAAATTGTTGAACCTTTATTGATAAAAATTCCAAATACTCATCAACACACATCACAATTTAATAATGATCAAGAAGATGATGGCTCAAAATATGTCTTTACTAGACATCAAAGTTCAAAATCATCAGCATTATAGGTCTCCATGTATCTCCAAAGTTCTTATGAAGATGCTCTGATCTTAAATATAGGAGCAACGCAACACATGAATTTTCGAACGTGACTTATTTTGGAATTTTCAGCAATGTCATCTCAATTCAATCTCTCTTGCAAATGATACAAGACACACTCCTTATGGAAAATGTGTAGTCAAAGTTAATTTTCCTGGCATTGGAGAAAAATTTATTTCAAATGTTTGTTATGTACCAACTTTCAAGAAGAATTTGTTGTATTTATTCATGATTCGACAAGCAGGATGTCAAGTTTTTATGGAAGTTGGTTTAGTCAAAATAAACTCAATCAAAAAAAATATTAACACAATGATGACATGATATGAAGATGGAAAATTGTTAAGGATGAAAGGAACAATTATTCCACGGAATTATGACTTTGCAGGAGCAGCAAGTACAAATATTTCACTAATAAGGTTGTGGCATGTAATATATGTACATTTAAATTTTGAAAGTCTCTCTCAACTTCAAAAACAAGGAATGGTTAATGGACTTCCAACTTTTAAGAAAGAAAATGCAAAATGTGAAACTTGCATTTATGGGAAACAAAGTCGAGAGACTTTTCTAATTTCATGGCATGCAAACAACCATTTGAAATTGGTTCACAGTGATATTTTTGGACCCCTACAAACTTTTATAGGAGGTTGTAAATAATTTTTACTTTTCATTGATGATTTTAGTAGAATGACTTGGTTTTATTTTTTAATCAAAATTCAGAAGCATTTGAAAAGTTTAAAAATTTTTGCCAACTTGTTGAGAATGAATTCAAAGAAAATATTGGCACTCTTAGGACAGACAATGGAGGATAATTCAGTTCTAATGAATTCCAAACTTATTGCAGGGACAATGGTATTAAAACAAATATTACAAATTTCTACACTCCACATCAAAATGGAGTATCGGAGAGAATGAATCGCACTTTGTTAGGAATGAAAATATCCATGCTAACTTTCAAAATTTGAAGTCTTATATATTGGGAAAATAAATACATACATCAGTCTACTTAAGGAACGAGTCTCCTACTACTTCTTTGGATGGAATTACACCTTATGAAGCATGGTTTGGTTTCAAACCTCGAGTAAAACATCTTATATTTTTTGGTTCAGTGTGTTATGCCTTAGTTCTAAAATCAAAATGAACTAAGCTTGATTCACGAAGTTTGAAGTGTACAATCATTAAGTATTCTGATGAGAAGAAAGGATATCCTCTTGTGTCCAATGGAAATTTTTTTGTCAACAAGGATGTGATTTTTGATGAAACAGAAAGCAATAGTTCCACAGAGATCAAAAATATTCTACAAAAAATAGAAACTAAGGGAGATAAAAGGAAGAAAAATGAAAATCAACCAAGTTCACAACTTTGGTATAATATTAATTTTCCTTCATCTAAAAATGGTTCATCCATCCCATATACTTCCATTACACCATATATATCTTTTGGCAGCTCATTTGAATCTCCTAGCAGCAGCAGTTCATCTGATAGTGCCTCTCCACCCTTTGAATCTTTAGTTTTTTGGAAAACATCTATTTACATGAATCCACTTTACAATGACGGTGATTATTCAGATCCACAAACAACTAAAAATCAACTACCAAAATGTGCAATTTAAATTTTGAAAGATGTCAAGCCATATGAGAAAAAAAAACAGGCACACGACGGTCACACAAAAATAAAGAAAAATTTTCCTTGGTAACAAACGATTTTACTGATCCCTCCACATACAAAGAGGCAGTAAAAAATAAATAATGGCAAAATTATATGCTTGAGTAATACCAAGAAGTAATAGAAAACAACACCTAGAAACTTGTTGATTTTCCTCAATATGTCAAACCCATCGGATGCAAATGGGTTTACATAATTAAGTACAATAAAAATGTAGACATTGATAAGTACAAAGCAAGATTTGTTGCTAAGGGTTTTGCACAGTAGAAATATTAAGAGGAAACTTTTCCCTACAGCGAAATCGAACATCATCCATTTAGCACTTGCATTAGCAGCTCAAAAAGGATGGAAATTTCATCAGATGGATGTTAAAAGTGCTTTCCTCAATGGATATTTACAGGAAGATGTATATATGACACAACTGCCAAGTTTTGAGATTGAAGGGCAGGAACATAAAGTTTGCAAATTGATCAAGGATTTAAGCGAAGTGACTCTAATGACACCTTATATGTACATCAGCAAGGAAAACATCTTGTGATTCTTGTTATATATGTGGATGATTTGATCATTACTGGAACCAATAATGATCATATTTTGCAGTTCAAGTAGGATTTGCAAGTTGGTTTTAAGATTACTGATTTGGGGTTACTTCATTACTATCTTGGATTTGAAGTATTCCAACATGCAAACCATATTTTAATTTGTCAAAGTAAGTATGCATCTGAACTCCTTTAGAGATTTGGAATGCAATATTGCAAGCTTGTTCTTACCCCCATGGAACAAAACTTGAAACTTTCAAAATTTGAAGGGGGAGGAATGGTGGACGGCACTATCTATAGACAGGTGATTAGCATTTTGATCTATCTAACAACCACTCGCCCATTTTTATCTTATGCAGTCAGTATTCTTTCACACTTTATGCATGAACCATGCGATAACCACTAGAATGTAGCCAAAAGAGTTCTTGGATATATCCAAGGAACGAAAGATTTTGGTATTATTTACAAAAAGAATAAGAACTTTGTACTTGGTGGATATTCATATGTTGATTTTGTTGGAAGTATTGATGATCAGGCATCAACCTCAGGTTATTTGAGGAACATGGGGTCTATATCAGTCTCTTGGAGTTGCAAGAAGCAAGATATATTGTCCAATTCTTCAGCGAAAGTATAATACATATCAGCATGGGAAGAAGCATGTGAAATTGTTTGGTTGCAAATATTTTTGTAGGACCTGGGAATTCCTCAAGTAGAAGCTACACATTTATTTATCGACAGCTAGTTAGCCATAAAGCTTGCCAAAAATCTAGTTTTTAATTCCAAAATAAAGCATGTGGATACAAAATATCATTACATAAGAACACTTATTACAAAGGATCTCATCAAGCCAATTTATTATCCTTCAAAAGATTAGATCTCTGATATTTCCACAAAACCACTTGGCATGATTAAATTTACTAAGTTCAGGGATGAACTTGGTATCTGTTGTAACGTATCTTTGGATCATATGGGGGAATGTTAGATGATCCAAAATACATAATCTAATTTTAATAGTTATAATAGAATATTTAATTATTTAGAAAATTTAATTAAATATTGGAGACCTTTTAGAATAGCGAGTTGTTGTAAAAGATATGGCATCTATAAAGGTGTCATTTCTTAGGCCCCAATTTAGGAAAATGGGTAATAGAATTGTTAGGATAGCATTTAATGTAAATGGACACTTGTTAATTAAATAATTGATCTATAACTAGAATAGGTTAGGACATTTAGCTTATTTAAAGCACATTTTCCTGCTTGCAAGAGTGTTGAGTTTTCATGTGTAAACTCGTGCAAATATTCTATGTAATTTGTTTTTTCCTTATTAATAAAATTTGTATGTCTCAGGACACTTCTACTATTCTATTCAACTATTATTTCATTATTTTTTTCGTGCTCAAGTCTCATAAAATTCTTAATGGAAAATTAATGGTACTACATGTGTATTATTTTTCCACATTGAGGAATTTTTAGGCTATACACTTGTTTTCTAGTTTCAATTTTGCAATTTCCCTCAATTATAACGATTGATCTCTCAATACACCAACTTTCCAGTTTCTAGTTTCTATTTTGTAGCCAAATCCTACCCAGCATTCTAATTTTGAATTTTATGTACGCAGTGGGTTTTGATAATTATTTTATGCTCTCGACCTCTTATATGGAGAAATTTTAATTTTATTAAAATTATTAGGCCCGAAATTTTAACTTCCTTGCCTTCATTTTAATTTTGATCTCCTTCAAAGCTATGTTAACAATGTCACATCATCATTCCTTTCCATTCAACAATCTATCACACATCAGGAACCTTACAGATGTTGGAAGCATGGGAGTTGAGCCACAACCGATATCAACTATTAAAACACATTCTAAAACTTAGAATAATGACCCAATCCATTAGAATTATTGAACAATATTCTTGCTTTAACACCAAATAGTTCTTCTTTTTTTTGTGGAACAAATATATATTCACAAAGGTGTGAAGACAATGTGAGGGAGAGCTCCAAATAATTCCTATTGCTTAGAAGATAACTCCCTCCATATTCCAGTATTTGAATCTAATATTGTAAGTGTGGAATCATTTAAATATTTTAATAGTACTCCCACCAACGTCTTTATCCTTTCCATATCAAATAAATAACATATCCAAGAGATGAAACCAATTATGTTAATGCTTTTGGAAACAACATTATATGATATAATAATATATGCCCACTAGTTATACTCTAATTGTTTGCTTTCAGAGGGCCATTGATAATTTCATATCTGACCTAGTCTATTAGAATGCATAACCCTTCTCTATTCACATCGGTGGGAAAGTAAGATTGATAAGTAAAAAAATAAATTGTTCTAGATCCCTTTTCGAGTGATGTCTAGTAAAAGAAAGAACTAACGTTTTTAGATTCCAAATGAATTATTATTATTTGTAAGGGGATGAAGGATTGGGACCATATTCAATCTAAAATAAGGATGAAAATATGCACCTAAGAATACAGGGGAAATAGCAATTCTACTTGTAGCACCATGTATCCAATAAAGTGAGTTTCAATATTATAATATGTTCTTGTTCCATTCTAGATAGAGGAGTTTAAATTCACAACTTGGTCCTTATAATTTTATTTTTTATGGATCTAAACATCATTGAGTTCTACCCTAAAATAACCTAAATAATAAAATATTCAACATGTTTTACATAGAATCCACCAAAGGCGTAATGAACTATTTTTGTTTATTATCTTCTAGGGCTTGACATAATTAGTTTTCATCTAATGGAAACAAAAAAATCTTTGTTGTCAAAACAAACTAGGATCTAGGAAAAAAAGGCTTAATCTAATTACTTGGAATGGTAGTTTGGACTAGAAACCACAAGTACACTGTCAGCAATAAAAAATCAAATCACCAAAATCCACCAATAGCAAATTGGATAAAAATTGTCAAACCAATATCAAATTCAAAAATGCTCCTACCAACAACTTGAAAATAATAAAATCTTTAAGGATAATTTAATATTGAGTAATAGAAACTAAACCAATGTTAACAAAAAAAAACTTCAATAATATTCCAATTAGAGTCACAAAAGCCACCAGTACCCTCATGAGCAAATAAAAAGAGAAAAAATAAAAACCTTTGAACATTTAAGAATGATGAAGTTAACATTTAAGAATGATGAAGTTATATATATATATAACTTTGATAGAACTATATATCATAATTAATATTACAATTTTATGTTATATTATATATTTTATAATTTGATACAATATAATTAATATGTATTGACGTAATAACATTTAATGTTATAATTTAAGTACATGTTTAAGTAAATTTTTAAGGAAAATCTAATGAACAATTCCTTATCTAAATCCAATATTAATTGACACTAGTGGAATTTGGGTTGGGAGTTGCAATTCATGATGTAAATAATTATATGGGTGTGGTGTCGCAAAGCATGACTAGGTTATGCCTACCATGAAATAAATCCAACATGAAAAATCATAACTAACATGATAAAGCACTTCAAAACGAATCGAGAACTAAAACTAAATTCCATACAAGTAATAAATACTACTTATTTATATTTACATAGTATTTGACGATATTTATCTTATAACAAATATCATGACTAACTTGTATGGTTGTGTAATCAAAATTTATCCAGTTTATACTAGGGATTACACTGCACAATGTGTTTTAGAATACAGCATTTACGTTGAAATAAAAAATGCAAGAATTGTGAGAGCTAATACACCCAAAGAAGTAGGATAAAAAAATTTAGTGTAATTGCATTTATCTAGAGAGGCCTTCCTTTCCAAAATATGTGGCTCATCAACTCAAGGTACATTAATCCAAATGATTTCCTCGTCAAACACATTATATTAAAAAACATTGCACCTCACAATATGTTACATAACATAACATTTTTATTGAAAATATATATATAGGAATCATGAGAGCTATTAATCTCAACAAAGTAAGATTACAATTTCTAGAAAATATGTTCGCCACTAGAAGGGTCATGAATGGTACACACAAGGAATACAATGATTTCGATGAGCAAAATCTACAATTGTTAGAAGGTCCTAGGGTTTCATATATGGGCACCAATAATGATATCCATAAAGTTTCAAGTGAAAATGATAAATCATATGTATTGGATGATGAATTGGAATCAATGTGTTTTATATGAGAAACTAATAAAAATAATACTATCCTCGTGGTACAGGCTAGTGCAAGAAGAAATGGCCATAGTAATGGCATATGTTTGAAATTCTCTAGGGAAATGGAAATATCATGTTGCTTGGATATCAAGGTGGGTCATATAGTATAGATAGTCACAAGGCCTTATTGATGTTGCTAGTAACTATAAAGGTGGAGTAGTCTCCAAAGATAAAGGAGTGTCAATTCTAGATAGTGTTGGCAATGGAATAGATTTCAAAAAGTAAGTAAAACTAATAATTCAGAGGTAAGAGAGTTTGATGAAAATGGAATTGAACAAAATTGCACCTTATAGTATATTCCAAAACAAAAAAATTATTGTTTAAATAAAAAAATACAAGAATTATGCGATATAATACTCCCAACAAAGAAGGACCATACCTTTGCATGTTTTGGTTCATGTACGTTTATAACACATGGGGTTAAAAATTCATTCCCCTTTCCTCGGTCTTTCAACATTTTTTCACCACCCAAATTTGAAATTATTTCCTAAGATTGAGAAACATTTCTATCCAAGGAAAAATAGGTTTCACGAGTGAATGAAAATGGACGCAAAGTTCCAACTACAAATTCAAGCATATAAATTATTGTAGGGGAATCAAACTTTGCATACCTCATGTAAATCAAGGAATTCACCCTCATTTCATGTAAAAACAAGAGATTTAAAGGAGGAGGCTAGGGAAAACATTATCTTTGTCAACCCATATATACATTTCATTGCATGATGATAGTCATCTTTTGGGGTTTCAAAAATTAATATGGTTACTTCTTGCCTTCTAAACTTTAGTAGATCTCAAATAACTTTCTACTAGAAAATTTGGCATCATACTCTCTTTACAATAGTTTAGATACATCATATATTGAAAATTTTCTTCCACATTTGGTTCTCTATATTGATGTCCACCTAAAAATATGTTTCAAAACATAATGAGTTGGATAAACAAGCATCACTATGTGCAATGGGCCAAAAATCCATATACTTAAAAATTTGTAATTTTTTGCTTGCAACCCACCTAAACCAAAAATGTATTGAACCTTCACATGATATCTTGCTTTCTTCCATCTTGTACTCTTTGCCAAAAAATTATTCATAATGCATACTTACCTTTAAATATACCCACTTTTGCGAGTTATATTGGTGTTCCATCAAAGATTAATTTTATGCATCAAAGTTTGAAAATTTTCATCAATATTCTCATTCTCTACTTGTAACATTTTGTGGATATATTTCCACCAATAGCATTAAAATACTTTTTCATTTTATTTATCATAATATCAACAATTTTTGTGTATTGCTTTGAAAATTTTCAGTATGTAACATCCAAAAGAGGCATGCATCTTATTCATAACCCAATGGCCCAAATTGCAGCACGTTGGCCAATGGGCTCACAATATTTTGACACTTAAACCAAAACATCCTTCTTCCCTTCAGATTTTATGTAATATTCCCAATTATCCCAGGCTAATGGGAATATACAATTTTGTTTCATTTTCTTATTGCAAGAATAAATGGATAATAAAAACTCCTGAAAACAGTAAATAAATCAATGCCCAATGTGAACAAGATTAATCTGGGCTGCCTTAATAAAACTCCCTTATGTGTGAAAGGGATTGAGACAATTGACTGGGTCAACAGGACCAAATCCACAGCGCTGTCCAGATGCAATGTACCTCCTAGATGCACAGCGCAGTTCTATTTGGAGGCTACACATGTGAAAGGAGTTAAACCTTTGAGATGTTTTAGGGTTTTGCAAGGCTTTTATCCTATAAAAGGAAGAGGAGAACAGAAGAAGAAGGTTGTTGAACATATTATCTTGAAAGGATTTGTCTTTTTAGACACTTCTCATTCTCTAGATGTTTAGCTGATAATAGTGTTGTTTAGCACTTGGGTGTTCCTGATCGAGAATCCCACCTCTTTCCTTGAGAGGCCTCTTGGAAGATTCTTTCATTTATTTTCCACTATCAGGCATTTGGCCAAGCTTCTCCTTCAAACTACAATGCAGATCCTATTGAGGGTTTGGTTTTCTTTGTAAGATGCAGCAAGTGGAGGCTAGATCTGTTCAGATCTGAGCCATTCTAGTGCCTCTTTTCAGTGGGAAAGCCTTCTATTCCCCTGGCAAGAGTGTCTTGGATCATTAGAGCTTCAAATCCATACTTTGGCATCCGGCCAAACTGTACATCAGGTCTATAGCGCAGTATATCTTCCAGGACTATGTTATCTGCAAGAGAAGAGTTGCAGGGAGTTTTGGCAACATTTGAGGAGTGATCTCTAGTGATGAGAATTTATCTCTCACTGTGGTGATCCATGGATTTATGTTCTTATCAATGTCATATTCAGATATGATCTAAATACTCTTGTATAAGCTTTAGGAATTCTGCAGAAATATGCAGATCTGCTGCATGAGATCTCAGATCTACCCCATATGCTTCATGTTTTGCTGAAAACCTCAAGGGGTATGTAAAATAGAGACAGTCTGGTGTACAGATCTGATATAGATCTAATATTTTGTAGACAGATCTGTTCTAGATCTGATTTTGTAACCTACAGCTGTTGCTTACTCAAAAATAACACTGTCAAGGCTTTGTAGTGAAATATATTATTGCAACGCCTCTTTTAGAGGGTTTTTCTTCATAAAAGTCTCCATATTTCTCTTGTACACTGAATGGGCCACATTGTAAATCTGATTTACCATTGTATAAGCTATTTTTGAGCTATCATATTGGTCTCTTTCTTTTGTTATCTAAAACTGTGTTATTTTTTGGGCAGTGTTACCTTGTGTTGCTACAGTCCCTTCTTTGGGCAGTTTTCAAGCTTTACTGGGTGTGAGAGATCTATTTAACCCACCTAGTTTGATTTTTTTATGATCTCCTCTTGGATTTGGGTCTTATATTATTAGATCTAAGGGATCCAAGGGCTAATTTCCAGTGTTGTAGCATATATTCCTGAAAAAAATGCATTTTTCAGGCATGCCTTGCTATTAGTCCCAATTTGGGATATTACATTTTATTTTTTTAGGTTTACTTTTTGTATATATATATATATATATATATATATATATATATATCTTGACTAATAACCGATACATCTTCAAAACCAAAAATGTTCAACATTGTTATTGCATCAAGATTTGAAGATATAGTAGGTTTACTTTCAAGCACATTTCTTGGAGAAGATGTAATTGGTTATTGTTTTGTTGCATTGGGTTGAACTATTCTTTGTCCATAATAAGTGTGGCACTAGGTAGATCCCCAGTAATCACAAATGTTCCTTCAAATATTTCTTTTAGTTTTATATAAATAAGTGGAAAACTTGATTCTCCATCTTGCTCATGTCTATCAAGAATATTTTGCAAATCATTTGATATATCACGTTGCTCATTGTGTTGATCATCTATATGCATATTTGAACTACTAAAATGTCGGCTTCTATGGCAAAAATATGTCTTCACTTACCCTTAATTTTTTCTCTTTTACTATACATTCTCATTTTCCCCTGTAAAACATAAAACATATATATCAAATTAATCATGCATGGAATACATCATTAACAAAGTTATATATAATTTTCTAAGTGGAATAACTACTTACTATATATAACACCAAGAGATAATAAATATATTCATCAATTTTTGTCATTTTTTCATTATGAACATGATCATATTCTGTCATATTTTTAGCATTACCAATATCAATTTTGTGTATCAAAAAAGAGTGTAAAATTTGCTTCATGCTTTGAGCTATGTGCTTCCAAAACCCTAGTTGACCTCCTGCAATCCCCTGATGGCATATAGCTCTAGGGGAACTCTCCCCCCTGCCTCCCTTAGGCCTTGACATCGATGCATTTAATGCTCTTATATCGGCATGGTCCATAATCCCAAGGCTGTGGCCTGCCAAATTCGTGAATAAAACCAAAGAAAATATAAGTCATTGTGAACGCTGAAAAATCATACATTTTGGTGCTTTGATTGGTGGATCAAGGTCTAGTGAGCCAGTTCACAGGGATTTGGCCCTCCCCTAAATCCCTAAATATTTGGCTAAATAAGAATTGGAGGCATTTTATGAAAGGAAAATTATCAAGCTCCTTCTGTAGAAGGGGTCTTTTTTATCTTAAATTTTCAAGATAAATCTAATAATGGAGACTTGATATTCATGAGTGGCCCTTATTTATGACAAAAATCCAAACCCCTCTAAGCATGGAGCTAATTCCCTTTGATCATGGAACCCTAATTCCAATATTTTTGGATCTCATCCATCTTTTGTGGATCTGAAACCACTTCCATTTGTCCTAAAAATTGAGTTGATATTTCAGGGTTAGGGGAGTTCACTTATGATATTCATATGCAGGTAATTTTGGATTGGAAAGATTATCATCCAATGAGGAAGATTAGAGGAATTTGGGAGGAACCTTCATGACATCAAGGCTTGGTCGTAAGGACTCTCTTTTATTCCTGAATAATACATTTGGATATTTTTTCTAATTATATTGTCTTACTGGAATTATAAATGGTTTATGCTCATGTATTCTTTAGGATAATTTCAATTTCTAATTGTTGGAAAAATACTGAGAGGGGGGGGTGAATCAATATTTAGATCTCACTGAAAAACTTTTACTTTTTCTTTACAGAATTCTGTACGTGACTTTAATTAACCCAACTTGCGTATACACACGGATATCTTTAAGAAAAATTGCGTATGTCCAGAGATATTATTATGCAGATAATTCTTTACTTAGATCATTGCATCATTCATTCATCAGATGTTTAGTAAGTAGTAAACATGTGCAGTAAGAACAGAATAAATCATCACATAAGAAACACACATGAACACCAGGATTTAAGGTGGAAACCAAATTCAAGAGAAAACCACTGCTATTGTTGTCTTTGTCTTCAATATTTATTATAAAGAAAACTACTTACAATCTTATACTGGTGCAGACTCATACCAGTAAGCAGGCACCCACCTGCAGAAGGCTGCAACCTTCTCTCGTTCTCCAGCTATTACTGGAAGGGAGCTCCAACCCCCTGATCTTGTTTACCAGCCACTCCTAGAAGGGAGCTTCAACCCCTTGAACAGAACACCAACTTTTATTGGCAGGAAGCTTCTACTTCCATACTAAATGCTTCAACCCTCAGACCCACTGCAGACCACGTTTCATTAATTTTCATACTAGATCCTACAGCTTCCACAACACACCTTGTAGGCCTCTTTTCATCAGATTTTCAGACTGGACCCACTCCACACATTTAAGCTCAAAGAACATACATCAAACTGAAACTTATAACCCATTCAATTCATTCATTGAATCATCAACCAATCAACCAACAACTAATCTTTAATCATAATCAACTAGCAGCATAATCAGTATTCAAACAACCCAAATCTGTATGAAGACATCATTGACAGACAGCAGTAGAACAGCAAAACAGATCAGACATTTCTTTTCGCACACTTCAGCAAAACCCTAGATTCCATACGCGCTTTTTCTTTACTAAACCTGCGTATATACGCACTTTCAGAGAGACAAACATGTGTATATATCTGCAACTATTTCAGGACTGACCTTAGATTCCATACACGCTTTTGCTAAAACTAATCTGCGTATATACGCGCTTTCGCTACGACGACCTGCGTATAGATTTGCAAACATTGCAGGGCTATGCAACTCTTCAGAACAGATAAATAGCTTAGATATTACCCTTCAGTTCAGCAAAAATTCGTGTAATGTTCCAAATCAGAAACTGCTCATGAATCCGGCAAATGAGAATCCTTTTTCGAAAACATTACCAATCAACAACTAGATCTATTCCAGAGATTGACTGTAGGGGAATTTACTGGATATGTCACCTCTGAAAAGAGGGTGAGATCCAGAGGCTAGATGGCCCTATGCAAGCTCTTTTTATAGAACTTTGTCGAAGGGTAATATCCCCAAGAGGGATTTCTCAGCAATACATGCCTGGAAAATGCATTTTTCAGGAATGTATGCTACACCAGCTCAGACCAGCCCTTTTATTCCTTATATCAGAGTATCTAAGACCAAAATCCAAGAGGAGGCTTCAAACAAATCACTCTATGTGGGTTAAACAGATCTCCCACACCTAGTTGCCTTGAAAACTGCCAAAATAAGGGACTACAGCAACCTAAAAACTGTATAACGGTCCTACCTTGAAGAATAGGCTTTGAACCCAATGTAACAAACATAAATACAGATCTAGAACTACATCAGAAAGAAAAAATTTCAATCCCTTCATCCAATAGTGGGGAAAAATGAGGATTTATGCACTAAAATGGATGTAATAGGAAATATGCGTAAGAATAAGGGAATAGGATCTGGGATATGTTAACTAGGGCTATATGGAACCTCCATGCAAAATTTCAGCAAAAAAAAATTCGTTTTTCTATGTTAAACAGTTCCTCCTTCCCGACTAGTCAAGAAAAACCCTGATTCCCCATGACCTCAAGTATGCAGATTGGACTGAAGCTTCAGCAGCGTGATTTTCTGAAGGGTTTAGTGAGTTTATGAAGGTATATTATTACATCAATCTTATAATATTATTCAATGGTTTTACATGAGAAAATACAGATCTATACATGAAGAAATGCCTCAAAACCCAGCATTATAGCATAAGAAACTGCAGGATGAACCAGAAAACGAAATCTACAGGAATATGCAGTAGTATTACATTATATTACAGATCTATAACATATAATAGTACAAAAAATCATATCATAATGAGATCTATATTCAAAAATAGCTTTTAAGTACATTCCCCTTGGGGATCTCAGCTGAAAGTGAAGAACGCTGAATAGATATGAGATATACACCATGGATCTGCAGTAAAATTCAAAAATTTCTGAAGAAAATGTTACACAGCATATCATATCTGAAACAAACATAGATTGGTTGGCCAATCTATGGATCACCACAGTGAAGGGAAAGGATCCCTTTTCACCGGAGATCTCTCCTCCAATCTGAAGCCAAACCCCCACTGGAACTTCTCCTACAAAAAGGACGTAGTTTCCTCAAGGAACTACGCAGATGATGGTAAGATACACTTTGACCTGATGCCAAGATATGGATCTGGAGCTCTAATCAGCTATTACACTCCTTCTAGTGATTTAGATGACTGCTCCACTAAAAAGATGCGATAGAACTCTTCGGATCTAAGTAGATCTAATTCCACTTGCTGCAAATCTCTGAATAGTAAAACCCCTAAATAGGAATCACGCTTTCAAGAGAGATGGAGCTTGGCCAAAATGCCGGATAGTGTACCACTGCAGCACAATCTCCTCCAAGAGCTACTCAAGGAAGGAGGGAGGATTCCTAAACAGGAAATCCTCTCTTTCTCTGGATAAACAGTGCAGAGAAATGGAGTTGCTTCAGCAAGTTCTGAAATGAAAATTCCTCAACAACCCCTCCTTCAATCTTCTCCTTCTTTATGTAAGATTAGGGTTTGAAAAACCCTAAACCACCTTCATTCATTTAGCCCTTTTCACATGGATGACCTCCTCATGGGAATGCGCTGATCATCTAGGAGGTTCATTGTACCTGGTCTGCATTATGATTTGGCCCTGTTGACCCATTCAAACAGCTTGAACTTGTTTCACATACAATTGGATTTTATTGAGCAAGCCCTGATTTAATCTATGTTCACATTGGGCATTGATTTATTCACATGTTTAGGAGTTTTTTATTTGTCCTCCTTTACATTTTATTCATAAAACATAAAAATAAAATGACATTGAATATTCCTAATAGCTTGGGCTAGTTAGAAATATTACAATCCTCCCCCTTCAAAATGTTGCTTATCCTCAAGCAACTACAAGGTACAACCAACCTTCTCCTTCCCTCTTCTTGTGGCCTCATCAATGGACCCCACCATGGTTGAAAATGATAAGCAATGAATCTGTCCTCCAATGATTTCCTCCAAGTGTAAGATAGAAAGTGTACATCATGATAAAATGGAAGGTGCAAGTGGTGATCTTCTTGTTTCTCAATGGCCTCATTAAGGTAGGAGTGATGAAGAGCATGGGAAAAATTTCTCCCAATGAGTGTCTCCCACACCCATGCTATCATCCATAAGAATCTAGTTACCTTCAAGTAAGGCAAATTCTAGACATCCTCTTCCACCTCAAGCTCCGGCAAAGAAGGTGGGCTGAAAATTTGCAAGTGGAAAGCACCATATCCTACCCCACGTTGTTCACCTCTCCACTTATGGCAAGTGTAGAGTGAAGGCTGATCTTGGGCTGCAACAAGGTGGCCCGCAAGTGGAAAGATGAGGTTTAGATCTCCAAGGATCTTCCCTCCTACATTTTGAATCAAGCTGGCCCAATGCTCCTCATATGTGATGGACAGGAGGTCATCATCATCATATGGCACCCTATCAATCATATGGCTCACCTCAAGAAAGAACAAATGTTGAACTATGGTGGCCACATCATCTCCCATGCTCCCATTAGAGCATGTCCTACAAAAAATATGGGGATCTTCTCCCCCAAAGGACACATTCAACCCATGTGCCTCTCTCCCAAACATGCTCCTGACAATAATGTGATCAATAACAGCATAAAGAGCCATAATGAAAGTCATGCTAGCTGCCATATGTAGTAAGTGAGTGGGGCAATGATCCCTCATATGCAACAAGAGGAGTTTGAGCATAAACTATAATAGAGAATGACAAAAGATGTGGTTTCTCAACCAGTGGTTTGCTGATACATTCTCCTCATGTATTTGGATAAAATGAGTGATGTATGATGCATGGTGAGCATGTCCTCCAAAATACAAATCTCCCCTAAGTCCACCAAGGGAGTGGTTATCAACATTTCTCATGGCCTCAAGTAGACCATGCAGCCTCAAAGTAAGAATGCTCCTCCTTGGAGCAACATCCTGCACATATGTGGTTAAGGGATGCATGTATACATGAGATAAATCAAAATAATCAACACCCTTACCACAAATTTTTCTCATGCAATGGGAGTAGCTCATAGATGAGCCTCCTTCCATTCTCAAGGAGAAGAGATAATGTTGTAATAACTCTTCCCAAGAGTCATGTGCATGCATAGCTCCCATGCCAAATGTAGATGTGGGAAGGCTGCTATCCTTCCCCTGCTTTTCCTACCACAGCGCAGAAACTGAAATGAGAGTGGGTGTGGATGATGTTGAGAGACTGCTTCTCTCCCCCTTGAGCCTACCCAAGACTCTCACCGCTGCATCAAGACCCTCAAAGGTCTCCACTCCTCTGAAATCAATGGGAAATGCCTCAACATGTGAAGCATTCACCTTCTCTTGTTGATCAAGTGGCCTCCTTGGTGCAATGTCTCCAGGAAATGAGACATCATAAAGTGGTGACTGAACACATGAATGGAGAAAACCCTCCATGCTTCCATTGCGCAATCCAATCACCCTCTTAGGTGCATCAACCTTCTGAAATGGATAGAAATGAGATTGGCTCTCCTTCCTATCTCCTCCTTGTGTCTCCGAGTTTTCACACCCTCTCAACAATGGCACAGGTGGATCATGAGATGTGCCTTGATCTCCATAGATGAGATCCTAGGATTTCCTTGCCATGCCACAAGAATCCCTCTAGTTGGAGCAATAGATCCCTTCTTCTCTCCTTGAGGTGCTAGATCAGATCTAGATCCAACGGCACTATTACCCTTTATCTCTGCAACAAAATTAGGCAACCTCCCAATGGAATGACTCACCTTGGCCTTGCAATGCTCTGAAAAACATAACTGCTTTCTGAGTTTCAGGGCTTGAGACTCATCTTCTTTCAAGAAACCACTAAGATTTTCCCTCTTAGTCACTTCTTCTTCTTGTTCTATGTGTCTCATGGTAGATCTGAGCTCATGACTGCATTGTATATCATAGTGTGTGGCTGCATGCTCACACCCATGTGAAGATCTAGAGTTTGATTGAGATTCAAACCCTTTTGGAGATTCTTCAGACATCTCCCTTCTTGCTTGCTCAAGATATTCATGAATGCTCTGAATAGATTTAGGAAGAAGCTTTGTGAGCCTATCTTCCTTCTTCCTCCTTCCTTTTCTTCTGTCTTCTTGATTAGAATAGGAAGTGTGGGTACTTCCTCTTCTACATGCTCACCCTCCTTGGGGAGTTTCTTCATGGATCTGAAAAATGATGAAACAAAGCTCATATTCTCCAACTTCTGTTCTCTGTTCTTCCCTTCTCACTGGCTCTAAAAATATGATCTCATAGGCTGAGCCAGAGATCATGCTCTGATACCACTGTAATGTTCCAAATCAGGAACTGCTCATGAATCTGGCAAATGAGAATCCTTTTTTGAAAACATTACCAATCAACAACTAGATATATTCCAGAGATTGACTGTAGGGGAATTTACTGGATATGTCACCTCTAAAAAGAGGGTGAGATCCAGAGGCTAGCTTTCCCTATAAAGACTCTGTCTATAGAACTTTTTCAAAGGGTAATATCCCCAAGAGGGATTTCTCAGCAATACATGCCTGGAAAATGCATTTTTCAGGAATGTATGCTACAGCAGTTCATACCAGACCTTGTATTCCTTATATCAGAGTATCTAAGACCGAAATCCAAGAGGAGGCTTCAAACAAATCACTCTAGGTGGGTTAAACAGATCTCCCACACCTAGTTGCCTTGAAAACTGACAAAATAAGGGATTGCAACAACCTGAAAACTGTATAATGGTCCTACCTTGAATAATAAGCTTTGAACACAATGTAATAGAAATAAATAAAGATCTATAACTACATCAGCAATAAAAATGTTTAATCCCTTCATCCAATGGTGGGGAAAAATGAGGATTCATGCACTAAAATGGATGCAATAGGAAATATGCGTAAGAAAAAGGGAAACGGCTCTAGGATATGTTAAATAGGGTTATATGGAACCTCCATGAAACATTTCAGAAAAAAAAATGCGTTTTTCTATGTTAAACAGTTCCTCCTTCCCGACTAGTCAAGAAAAACCCTGATTCCCCATGACCTCAAGTATGCAGATTGGACTGAAGCTTCAACAACGTGATTTTCTGAAAGGTTTAGTGATTTTATGCAGGGATATAATTACATCAATCTTAGAATATTATTCAATGTTTTTACATGAGAAAATACAGATCTATACATGAAGAAATGCCTCAAAACCCAACATTATAGCATAAGAAACTGCAGGATGAACCAGAAAATGAAATCTACAAGAATATGTAGCAGTATTACATTATATTACAAATCTATAACATATTGGAGTACAAAATATCAGATCAAAATGAGATCTATATGCAAAAATAGCTTTTAAGTACATTCCCCTTGGGGATCTCAGCTGAAAGTGAAGAACGCTAAATAGATCTGAGATCTACACCATGGATCTGCAGTAAAATTCAGAAATTTTTGAAGAACATGTTACACAGCAGATCATATCTGAAATAAACATAGATTGATTGGCCAATCTATGGATCACCACAGTGAAGGGAAAGGATCCCTTTTCACCGGAGATCTCTCCTCCAATCTAAAGCCAAACCCCCACTACAACTTCTCCTGCAAAAAGGACGCAGTTTCCTCAAGGAACTGCGTAGATGATGGTAAGATACACTTTGGCCTGATGCCAAGATATGGATCTGGAGCTCTAATCAGCTATTACACTCCTTCCAGTGATTTAGATGACTCCTCCAATAAAAAGATGCGATAGAACTCTTCAGATCTAAGTAGATCTGATTCCACTTGCTGCAAATCTCTGAACATTAAAACCCCTAAATAGGAATCACGTTGTCAAGAGAGATGGAGCTTGGCCAAAATGCCAGATAGTGGACCACTGCAACACAATCTCCTCCAAGAGCTGCTCAAGGAAGGAGGGAGGATTACTAAACAGGAAATCCTCTCTTTCTCTGGCTAAATAGCGCAGAGAAATGGAGTTTCTTCAGTAACTTCTGAAATTAAAATTCCTCAACAACCCCTCCTTCAGTCTTCTCCTTCTTTATGTAAGATTAGGGTTTGCAAAACCCTAAACCACCTTCATTCATTTAGCCCTTTTCACATGGAGGACCTCCTCATGGGACTGCACTGATCATCTAAGAGGTTCATTGTACCTGGTCTGCATTATGATTTTTCCCTGTTGACCCATTCAAATAGCTTGAACCTGTTTCACATACAAGTGGATTTTATTGAGCAAGCCCTGATTTAATCTCTGTTCACATTGGGCATTGATTTATTCACATGTTTAGGAGTTTTTTATTTGTCCTCCTTTACATTTTATTCATAAAACATAAAATTAAAATGACATTGAATATTCCTACTAGCTTGGGCTAGTTAGGAATATTACAATTCGCCAGATCACAGATCTAAAATTTCCATAAACAGATCTAGAAAATACATAGTCATTTTAGGTCTAGAGATCCTGATCCATCATTTTATTCATAAGTGCTTTATTAATTTAGATCTATCAATAAACTGAAACCCATTCCATGTAGATATACTTCAAAGTGAAGTATTCATTAATTACCCAGACACATGCACACCTCTGCACTATGATCTTCTTCTCCTTATATAGTTTTAGCCTTTACCAATACCATGAGCCAAAACCACACAACTTCCGATGGTATTCTTGGATGAAATCGAAATAGACAATACAACGCTCAATACTGTGGGCTAATACAATGGTAATGCCCCTTGGTATCATAATTTTAGAGTGCAAAATGCATACGCGACTTGGAGCATTCGTATCTACGTGTATACGCAACTTCTCTTCATAAAAACTACGTATATACTAATCCTGAATGTGTACGCGGGTTGCCTTCACAAAAGTAGCATATACATTGCATCCATATGTGGGTTGCCTTCACAAAAGTAGCGTATACATTGAAAAATATTTCCTGTTTCATTTCTATGGAACTTACAGGAATTATTTTCTCTGTCACATCTGAACAAACCTGTAGAAACATCATTTTTACATATTTAACACATAGGTTGCTTATCAAAAGAGAAATCATCAAGTATGTTTCCATCAAGAACAACTTCATCAAGTAGGTTCCCATCAAGGACAACATATTGCCAACAATCACCAACAATTTTCTAATCTCCTTGATCATTAGATTAACTTGTTTTAGATTATTATATTGCATATGCCTTTGATCCTTTGTATGTTTGTGTTTGTAGGTTTCCTCAAAGCATTTAGGAGCTACATCAAGACAGATTGTTGGTTCTTCATCAGGCATTTCGTTAAAGAGGTTAGAGCATCATCCTCTTCCTTTATTTTTAATAATCTGAACAGAGTTAGCTTAGGAAAAGATATATTCTTATGTATTTTTGTTTCTAGTTCTCCTTTAGGATTCTAGGGAATTCACTCTTGTCTGCAAGAGGGATTTATCTATATAAAAATTCCCCCTCCACTTTTGGAGTGATGAAATATTATAGAATTTTTGCAATTCCTTGGGAAATTATATAGACATAGAGTAACCCAAGGATTGGATGTTTACTTGTGCCTACATTTATGTTTAATTTGATTTGGATAAATACCTCCCAAAATAAATACAGTTATCATTAGATAATTGAACGCTTCTCCGGGAATTTGAATATCATCAAATTCCTTTCAAATGCAATATTTGTCATGAATATGATCATTTTTATAGAAATTGTTCAAAATATTCATATGCTCCCTCCTATAAGGAAGAAAGAGACAAATATTATAATTCCAAGAGAAGAAGAGGTCCTTCAAGGCCACAAATCCTCCCTCGAGGCCCTAAGAATCAGACTGGCCATAACGTATTGCTTCCTCCTCAGTGTCCTTTAGGGGATCACTCTTCAGTGATTTTGCAAGTGAGTCATAAAAGTTAGCTCAATAATTAGTTTCAGGTCCTGAATGGACTACAAATTATAGAATAAACTTACAAAAAAATTGAATATATTAATGAGAAGGAACTTCCCTAAGATACTAAGAGGAAGAAGAAGGTATGCCTCCACTTGAATATGTCCCAATCCCTATATGAATTCCATAGGAAGAAGAAACCCTTCTATCCCCAAAGGAATCCATCAACCCTCTTTGATGTGTTCGATGGGATGAGGAGATCTTTGGAAGCAATATTGATCATGCTACTCCTATTGAAATTCCACATAGGAAAGTAGGAAGAAAATCAAATATAAATATTTTATCTGAGAAAGATGATAATTATTTAGCGTTGGGGACTCAAAAATTGATCAAAAAAACATTGATTAAAGTCACTAGAAGTGCAAAGAAATAGATAGGTGTGATTCCTCCCCAAAGCAAGTCTGAAAAATCCAAAAGTGACGAAGGTGGTCTCCTAGAACTATAGAGGAGTAGGGAATGAAAAAGGATTATTAGAAATTAAAAGTCTAATTAGAGAATAAATACCCTTGATTCTTTTACTCCGTGAGATAAAAATGAAAGAGATGGAAATTTTGATTAAAGGAAAAATGGTATGGAGAGAAAATGAAGCCTCAAGAACAAGCTCAAAAGGTGCTTCAAGAGGAGTTTGTACTATTTAGGACACTCCAGTATTTTAGAAGCTTCAAGAATGGAAATATCCACATTGGGTAGCCCTTAACCTTCTATGTTTTCTTGCATAAAAGTTGTGTTCTATTATCAATGTCTATATGCCAATTTCTTATTAATACAAATTTGTTTGTTGGAATTATCTTCATAGTATGGGTGATCTAACTCAATCCTCTAGTCTCATTTTTTGGGGTGTTATTAAAACCATTTCGCATCCATGGGATAAAAGAGGTGGATCACAAATTAAATATTCATCTAGAGACTCATATGGAAGTCTAATGACTCATTTGGACTTGCTATATATAAAACTAACAAAAATAAAATTCACATGGAACGACAGGGTTGGACCAAAGAACGTGATGGCAAAGTTGGATAAGTTTCTAGTAAGCAATTAATTTTTGGTTCAATATTTCGCTCTACCCTCTAGAGCATTGGCTTAAGGAAGCTCGGAACATGATCCATTTTTTTAGAACCTCATGAACTAATACATTATTTCCCTCTTCCATTTTTATTCAATCATATTCGGATCCCTTCATAAGGCCTCTTTGATATTATCTCCCAAGTCTTGGATCATTAGCTCATTGGTTCACCTATTTATGTCTAGGAGTAGAATATTAAATCAATTAAAACAACCCTAAAATCTTGTGCTAAAGAAAAAAAAAATCTAGAGAAAAGGAGACAATATCATTCAAATAAAATATGGAAGTAATTCATCAAAAAATGGAGCAAAACCCTCTCTTTGTGAAGATCTTCATAGAGGAAAAAGAAAACATTTGAATCTTATCTTTCCACCTTGAAAGCAGAGGAAGAAACATGGAGGCTTAAATCTCAGGTTTTATAGCTCAAGGAAGGTGACAAAAATACAAACTTTTTCCATAAGCAAAAAAAATGAGGCTATGGAAAAATAATGTTAATCAATTTTGATGAAAGGGAAATAAATTTCCTCCTTTGATAGTATATTAAAGGAGGAAGCTTACCATCACTATAAAACCTTGTATTTTCAACAATATCCCCCTATTCATTGAGGAAGAAACGTTGTAAAATATCCCTCTTCTATTTACTTAATAGGATAATGTGCTATTACTCAAGCCAATTATAGAAGAGAAAATATGGATAGTTCTAAAATCTTTCAACCTAGACAAAGCTCTTGGTCAAAATGGATTTCCGGGTTGCTTCTATCAGTACTTCTAGTATATTATCAAAGTTCACTTATGTAGGATTATCAATTATATTTTCTCACACTCCAAGATGGTATTAGGGATCAAATCCACCTTTCTCACCTTTGTTGCAAAGAGTTCAAGTCATCTTCCTTTTCTAGGTTTCAACCTATTTCTCTTTGTAATGTTTCTTATAAAATTGTGTCAAAAAATATTGCATCTTTCCTCAAGATTTTATTTCCTAAGTTAATTTTACAAAATAAAGGAGGCTTTATAAGAAAAAGACAAATAGCAGATAACCTCATTTTTGTGCAAGAAGTTATTCACTCAAGGAAAAGCAAGAAAGAAAAAGGAATGGTCATCAAGTTAGACATGGCTAATGCCTTCAACAGTGTAACACACTCCCTATTTATTGTTATAAATAAATTTGGCTTTGACATTAAATTTATTAGTTGGATAATGAACTACATAAAGGGCCCTTGGATTTCCCATTAGTCAATGGTAGATCAATGGGCTTCCTCAAGGATACTCATGGGATAAGATAGGACTTCCCCCGTATATCCCTTGTTATATATTATTATGGTAGATTATTTGAGTAGAAAGATGGAAAATAAAAGGGGAATATGGACCTTTCTAGGGATCAAATTCACAAGATGGGAAAATAGTTTAATTCACTCTTAGTTTGTTGGTAACACTTTGTTGTTGGGGGGAGCCTCAGTGGTCATTAAAAACCCTTTCATTTTGGTATTGGACAGTTTTTTTGTAGCCCTGGGGGGGGCTAATTAATGGAACTAAAATATTTATCTACACATGGAATATTAGTTGTAATTTACATAGACTCTTGACTCATTCATTGGTATTTTCTAGTTTTAGAGTCTTGGTCCTCATTCTCCTACTTGGGGATCCCCATTTCACTTAATCCCTTCTCTCATCCTTCCTAAGCATTGTTACTTAACAACAACAAAAAATTCAATGGGGAGTGCAATGGATAAATACAATTGGAAGATTTATCTTAATCCAATCTATCCTTTCCATTCTTCCTCTTTATCAATTCACTACTTTGTTGGATCCTAAATAAGTTATAGATTCCCTTCTTACATAAATAAGGAAATTCCTTTGGAAAGGTGAGCGATCAAACTCCAAGATATTTCATTTGATTAAATGGGTTGTGGTATGCACTCCAAAACCTCATGAGGGGTTCGACATCAAATATGTATCCCTTATGAATTTAGAATTGGATTGTAAGCTATCTTGTAGGCTTATTTCAAGAAAAAATAATTAGTGCCAAAGCAATTCCTAGTAAATAAATATTTCCCCAATGAAAGTAGAACCTGCCTAGAATTTCCAAATCATGTGAAGGGAGGTTCTCCCATTTGGAGACTAATCTTTGTTCCTATTTTTTTTAATCAAATCGAAGCTCATTTGGACTCTTGGAAATGGATGTAATATTAACATTTTGACTTCCTTTATTTTGGGGAATTCTCCCCTTAAATCTTGAAATCGGATTAATCTTCTTAGAAATTGGCTTTTAGAATAGCACAAATTCACATTCCTTGATATATCAACGTGGTTATAAAATGGAGGATGGAATGGTTGGTACTGGGGAATGGTCCCTCCTCCTTTGTCTCCTCTAGTGGCAGTTTTGGAACTTGAGTTGTCTGATTGTGCTCCCATTTCCTTATTATAAAAATATCATAAAGGTTAAATGCATTCCTTATACATAGTAAATTTTGGTTATAGTGCACCCCTCTTTCCATATGGTATTCCACACAAATCATCAATGCGCTCTCCTTTATGGAACTCAAATTGTGTTACTAAAATTAATACTTTTTTGGATGTTAGCCCATCAAAAAAAAAACATGATAGCTAAAAATGTTGGAATAAGGAATTACTGAGGGGGGAATGAAATGGTAATGGATATCATTTTTAACAATTAATCCTTTTTTGACTTGGAAAACACCAACATGAGTATTTATAATCAAATGCATAAGCATCAGGGTAAATTGTTCTCAAGAATATACATCGTCAACATAAAAAACATACACACATAGACACGAAGATTTCACGTGGAAAACCAAATGGGAAAAACCACCAAGTTGTTTGTTATTGTTTTTGTGAGCACCCACTCATAGGAGGCCCCAACCCCCTTCAAATAATTAGCAAGCCACAACTTACCAAGAGGCACCAACCTCGTATAAATGCAGGCTACAACCTGCTCCAGCCAATTGTTCTAATTTTCATACAATTTTCAAACTAAGAAAACAAATGGCCATAACAACTGCACATAAATATAGAATAAACTTGGTCAGTTTTTCCACACAACACCTTCTTCTCTTCTCAGCAATCCTTCTTTACACTACACACTTCACGGTTCTATTAGATCTAGTATTAGACCTCAAATTTTTAATGTTAATCAGCTCTAGCCACCATATGCCTCCTGCATGCACTCAGTCACTTAGTGCAGTCCACACTCTTATCACATCATAAAATATTTCTTTCCCAAATTGAATCAATGTTTCCTGAGATTTTTGTTCATAGCAACACAGTGAAAAATATACCTTGTTAGCTCCTAGGCCCTGCATTCAATGCACATCATGGCCTTCTAGTTTTCAATTAAGAACTTGTATATGGGATCAGTTCACTCAACCAACTGGCACTGGTATGGTCTCCATTGCAGATTTATAAGGCTCTGCAAGACTAGTTGCACACCATCAGAGACTTAATTAATCCTTATTTTCAACTGAACTAAATTTGTGAGAAGATTAGAAATTTTGTGATCTATGGAATTAATTTCCATCCTCATGCACACTCAATGTGCTCCACCATTAAATTTTACTTTATCGGGTAGCATCACTCTCCAAAATTATGTTGCAAGTCATGGTCCTTGTTTTCTCAGCATCCATATACTCCAAAAATTCCATTGATTTCATCTTTATAAGGTGTTTCCAAGTATGTTAGTATGTCATCAAAGATATTTAGTACTCAACATGGATCTCTTTAATGTGGACGTTGCACTATTAATTATGTGATATTTTCATGGTCTTCATTTCCTTGTATCCCAGTTTTCTATAGACACTCCATTAAAGCCTTGGATCATATGACTGTTTTCTCAATTTAGTGTGTCCTAAATTGCTACATTAATTTGTCAATCCGGGATTCGTAAGCTGACGAAGTGTGGCGCACTATATGTGCAAGATAACCTATCTCTTACTTTTTGTCGTTTTTGGGTTTTTTATTTATCTTGGGGGTTTTTATCTTGGTTGGTTTCCTAATGTGAAATGGAAATTCTAAAAGACAAGTATGGATATAAATGTTCAAGGCAATGATGTCCTTTATAATGATTTCCCAAACTTCAAACTTCAAAAGGGTTTTAAACATGCAATGACAAAATTAATTCCTAAAAGAAAATGAAAATGTGCCACTATACTAGTCAAACAAACAGTGAACTATTGATCATGAAACCCATTACCCTTGCTGCTGTCTAAATAAAAAAGAAACCGTGCTCAAAGAAATCCAAGAATTGCAAGCAAAGTAAAGCTAAAATCAAATTACATCAACTCATATTCTGACCCCTCACCATTAGTCTCGCTATGGCTTTCGGAGGTAATCATAAACAACTTGAGCAATCTGATATCTAATTTGCAGAAAAATAAACTAATATCAAATTACACACTCATACTTCAATCCTTCACCATTAGTCTCGCTATGGCTTTCGGAGGTAACTGATAATGACATGAGCAATTTAATATCTAACTTGCAGAAAAATAAACTAATATCAAACTACACACTCATACTTCAATCCCTCACCATTAGTCTCGCTATGGCTTTCAGAGGTAACTGATAATGACATGAGTAATTTAATATCTAATCTAACTAATAAAGAAAATGTACAAAACTGAAATAAATAAAACAGTGTTGGAATTAAAAGCTAAGAAAAATAAATCAGCAGAAGGACAAGACTGATTCCATGTCATTAGTCATTGTAAAACTATGTGCAAATGCCCGGGCTGCCTACTGTAATCTAGAACAAAGACACTGATCAGTTAACAGCAGTATAAAGCATGAAAAATTATGGACAGAAATAAAACGTTAATACCATAAGAGATGTAATATATACACGTGAATAACTATGGCATAATGAACGTAAGGAAATAAAGCATGAAACTATACAGCAATAAACAAAACCTCGGCGTGTGCAGGGGCCCTCTGCACAATCCTCGGGCAACAGCTATCAACCACGAATTATGCTTATGAACAGAGTCTTCTCATGTATTCAATAACCTTGATCATAACAAGGGAATATATGTCCCATAATAGAGTGGGCTTTCTTTTGACAAAATTAAATTATAGAAGCTAGCTTACTATGCGTATGAGAACGCATTATTTATAACGAGAGGATGACGCAACTACTTTCCCACCTGTCGGTCTTTGATAAAAAGTACGTTTCACGTGAACAACCACGTCCAGAAATCTAGCAGTATGGCTGCCGTGAAGATTAAATCTATGGAGGGTGGCCGTTGGATTCGGCTTATGGAGCAATTCACAGTGTTGATATGTCCCCTGAGACTTAGGAACGGCCACGCAAGTCTTCACGTGGTGAAAAACGGAGTTCTGTCACCGTAGGACTCTTAGGTTGACCACCGCTTGACTACCTTTGACCACGGCCTTCTTTGGTGAATTCGACTGAGCCAATAGGAATCGGTCCATATCCATGTCATTTCCAACTTTCCCATGTGGCTTGATTTGCCTAAAGACACCTGCAATATATACTTTAACAAAATGGCTGCGGAAAGTTGAAGCAGCTGCGGAAAGTGACAAGATTCCGCAGCTCAATGAGCAAAAATCTAATTCAAACAGCAGACACAAAACATAGTTAAAACCACTTTAAATGCTCTTTTATGATTAATATGCAATGATGTTGATGACTTAGGAGGTCCAGGTAAATGGAAAAAGTCTAGAAAGGTGTATAGGAAAGATGCAAGTTTGGGACTCAACATACCCCCACTGTGAAGGTGTTGCATGTCCCCATGCAACCAAATTTTGATCATCCTCCTTCAATTCATATGCCCTGATACCTCTGCCAGTACATCCAGTCGTCTTCTCCTCTTTCTTGGTGCTGCTAACATCCTGGGCTTCTTCATCAAGCATCTGAATTTGAGATTAATCAGTGCTCTACTTATCTTCTTGCATTTCTTCTTCAATTTCCTGTTCTTTTTGTGCCACAGTCCCAGATGTAGCATGGTGTTGTCATGAATGATCTTGTCCAATCTGCTTTGCTCCTTTAATGTTTCATTTTCATTTTTAATATGTCTATTTAAAACCTCCAACTTAAAGACTTCTTGTTTCAACGATTGGACTAGAGCTTCTTGTGCTGTGTGAGGCTGAGTGGATGAAGTGCTGGGACCCGTGGCTGTTCTTTCTAAGGATTCTATGTAATCATACACCTCTTGCTGCTTTGGATCTATCTCGGGTGTTGTTTTCCTTGGGCTGTCCCCAAAATGCTGTGGAGGAGAATTGACTTCAAAATCTGGCCAAAAAGGACTCATGTCAACATCTTGAGAACTAGTTTCAACGTTTGGCTGAGAATGAGGTGGAATACGGCCAGCTGGAGTTTGTTCAGGTGTTCCTCCTCCCAAATCAATAAAATGGGGTCCTTTTGTTTGTGCTTTCCTCCACTTTCCTTTAAGCCTGGTGCTTCTTCTTACATGCTGTGGACTACTGTCTTTTTCCTTCTGTTTTTCTTTTCCTTTCTTTTTGGCCATAGCTGATTGTTCCTGAAGGTGAACTAGTCTCTCAGACAATACTTGATGGTCTTCTTCTGAGGAAGGGGTTTGATGCACAGCCTCAATGCTTCTTTTCTCTTTTGATTTTTTTGGCTTTTTACCCTCAGTCTTTTCCTTCCTCCTTTTAGACAGTCTTTCTTCTCTACTAGTTCTTTCAACTGTGTTAGTAGGAGTGCTTTGAGTTTTATCACCTGTTCTCTTTCTTCTATTTCTTTTTGATGTACTGCCTTCAGGGGTTTCTTGGGGTTCTTCAAAGAAATTTCTAATTAAAAACTGCTCCCAGGTGTCCTTTTTCTCTTTTAATTGTTTTTCTATCAAGATTTTCACGAGACCATGGTGATACAAATGTGGTTCTACGTCCCCCAGATGCTTTTGGACGGTTACAGACATATTTTTCAAACTTTTTAGTAAAAATTATGGCAGATTGAGGGTCTGGTTGTCTAGGAAATTCATCAACAGTCGGGTATGATACATGTACATTGATCCAAAACGTCCCTCACAGGTGATAAAATTTTGAATAACCAACAGTAAACTGGCCCACTCTTCTTTTAAAGCATGGACAGGAATTCCCTTTTTGAAAATGGTGACATCCATACCTAGGTTACGTAGGATCACTCTCTAGGCTTCCTCACCAATGCTCTTGTTCTTTGAACCAGCGTTCACCTTCTTGAGGGAGTTTTGTAGCAGCTGCTATGGATGCCTCAGTCACTGTAAATTTGAGGTCCCCAATTTCTACCTCTAGACCGTTGAAAGACCTCGCAAAAGCTTTTGTTACCTCCTTATTGTAGCCTTTAAACTTTTGAATAAACCGAAGCCATTTTTCCTTTTTCAATATGTCTTTGACTTTCGGGTATCCTTCCATAAAGTTGGGTCCCTCTGGTTCTGTCCTCAACAACCGACCCATCCTTCCTTCTGTTCTTTAAAACTCGTCTGCGTGAGGAGGGTTTAGCGGAGGTAAGACAGCTGAATTAGCGGAAATGAACAGGGTTTATGAAGGAGACCAGTGACTGTAAGCGGATATCAGAGAATAGGTACACGGAATGAAGCGGAACAGAGAACAAAATGGGGTGAAGGCTTATGTGAGCACAGTGGAAATGCAGCCGTGAGGTCAATAGAACAGTAGGGGGAGTAAAGTGCATCCGGCAGTATTTAAAATTGGGTGGCTGCAGAGTAGACGCAAGCACGTTTATGAAACGACTACGGATTTTGTGCGGCTGAGAGAAGCCGTAGTCAAATCAACCACGTTCCATAATTACAGGTGGAGTATCAAAGTATAGCCGAACACGAGTGAAGACCAGAGGCTTGATTATGAGGCCATTTAAAAATGAATGCAAGGATTGTGGGGGAATCATATAGAGATCATGGAACGGTTATGGAGTTATCAACGCAATCATTGCATATAATGGAGCTATGGTTTATAACTATGTAAAAATGTGCTTGAATGCCATTTGAAATAAATTTCTACTCATAACTTGGAATTCTTGCCATTTTTCATTAGTCTTCAATCAGTTCCTCCTCGTTGATGCTTTTGAATGCCTCATGTCTTCATAATATGTCCTCATACCTGCATTTGATTTCATGATTTTTGAACTAACATCTGACTATAAATTCTTGAAAAACAGAGTGGTGGCTGCAGAAACTGCTTCTGGCTGCGGAAACTAGTGTCAGCTGCAGAAACTGACACAGCAATTATTTGGGTGAATGGAGATGGATAGATGATAACTGACTGAATGAAAATGGTCATGAAAGAAAAATTTTATTGGTGAAATGAAATGAAATAGATGAAATGGAGTGAAATGAAATGAAGTGGAGTGGAATGAAGTGGAATGAAGTGGAGTGGGTTGTCATAAAACTTGTGAAATGAGAGAGAGAGAGAATTTTTTTTTTGGAAAATATAGGGTGTCAGGTGTTCCTGATTTTCACCCTACATTTTTTGTATAAGACTGCAAATCAGTGATTGGTTTTCAGGCTTATAATTATTATTATTATTTTTTTAAACTGAAAAGAACAAAGGCTAGGCTAGTGGAGAAGAAGGATTCTTCTTCACCAGACTTATTGCAGAATTATCTTGAAACAATTTGAAAAAATCCTCTTTTGAGAGTGGCTTATGATAGATCTTTAATCTGTGGCCATTCACAATAAGAGGAGTTTGAGATTCATCAATGGTCTTGATTCTTACCGCTCCATTGCTAAAGATCTTGTCAATCTCATATGGCCCAAGCCAATGAGTCTAAAATTTTCCTTTAAAATCTTTAAACTTGGAATCAAATAGCAATGCCCAATCTCCTTCTTGAAACTTCTTCTCTTTGATGTATTTGTCATGCCATTTAGCTCTTTGATATTGAACTAGATCAGTTCTTAAAATTGCCTCTTGTCTGATCTCATCTAGCTCATTCAACTGCTCCATTCTATGCTTTTGGACTTCTGATAAGTCCATCCCCAACTGAACTGCTATCTTGAAGGTCTTGACTTGGAACTCAATGGGGAGCAAGACTTCTTTCCCATAAACAAGTTCATAGGGATAATGTCCTGTTGTATTCCTCCATGTAGTTCTGTAGGCCCACAAGGCTTCTGGAAGCCTTTCTGCCCAATATCTTCTATGTAGATGAACAGTTTTGGTGATGATACTTTCAAGAACTTTGTTTGTGGACTCCACTTGACCATTTGCTTGTGGATGGTAAGGAGTAGATCTTCTGTGCTTGATTTTGTATTCTTCCATGAACTTCTCCACCAAATTGGATGTGAATTGGCTCCCCTGATCTGTCACAATTTCTCTTGGAACACCAAAGCGAGTAAAAATATCCTCATAAAGAAAATGAACAACTGAATTTTCAGTAGCAGATACTAATGCTTTGGCTTCTACCCATTTAGTAACATAATCAGTACAAACCAATATATACTTCTTTAGCTTAGATGGTGGATTAATAGGTCCAATGAAATCTAAAGCCCATTTTTCAAAGGGTTCAATGAGTACCTGTGTTTGCAATGGCATTTCATTTGAAAGGGTAGGTTTCCCTACTCTTTAGCAGCTGTCACACCTTTTGACATATTGTTTTGCATCTTTGAAGAGGGAAGGCCAACAATATCCTAAAGAGAGGATTTTATAGGCTGTCCTTTTGTCAGCAAAGTGTCCGCCGCATGGTTCATCATGACATGCCTTGAGGATATCAAGCATTTCATCCTCCCTGACACATCTTCTGATCACAAGATCTGGCCCTGTTTTAAACAATTCGTTAGAAATCCATGAATATTTTGAACTCTCCTGAATAATCTTTCTTCTTTCACTTGGAAATAAATGTGGAAGCAGTTTCCCTGTAACCAAATAGTTAGCAATATCTGCATACCAAGGGGTCTTAGTAGTTACTGCAAACAAGTATTCATCAGGAAACTTATCCTCTACAGGAGAATCTTCTTTAGTATTATGAATCCTAGACAAGAAATCAGCTACTGTATTTTGTTTCCCTGGTCTATCCAACACAGTAATATTGAATTCCTGCAAAAGTAGGAGCCATCTTGTCACTCTACCATTAGTAACAGTTTTGTTCATTAGATATCTTATTGCAGAATGATCAGTATGAATAAAAGTTTCATAGCCTATTATATAATGTCTAAACTTATTGATTGCATGAACAACGGCTAAAAACTCTTTTTCAGTAACAGCATAGTTCAACTCAGTGGGAGTCAAATTTTTACTGGTATAGTAAATGGCATAAGGGACTAAATCCTTTTGACCCAACACAGCTCCTAGAGCTGTATCTGAAGCATCTGTAGAAATATGGAAAGGGATTTTCCAATTTGGTCCTCTCAAGATAGGTGCTTCAGATATTCTTGTTTTCAAAGTTTCAAAGGCTGATTGACAATCAGGATCCCATTTGAATTCACAGTCTTTTGTAAGCATTTTGAAGAGTGGAGGTGCTATTTTAGTGAAGTTTTCTAATAATCTTCTATAGTATCCAGTAAATCCTAGAAAACTTCTAACATCTCTTTGACAATTTGGAATAGGCAACTTGGAGATGACTTCAACTTTTGATCTATCAACCTTAATCCCATCTCCTGAAATATGATGTCCTAAAACAATCCCTTCAGTAAACATCATAAAGCATTTTCATGGCTTAATGAAAGGTTTGTTTCTTTACATCTTATGAGAACTTTTTCCAAATTTTCTAATGCCTCTTCAAATGAATTACCATAAACTGTAAAATCATCCATATAAACCTCTACACAATCATGGATTAGATCAGAAAAAATTCCTAGTACTTCTCTTTGGAATGTTGCAGGTGCATTACATAACCCAAAAGGAAGCACTCGATAGGAAAAAGTTCCCCATGGACAAGTAAATGTGGTCTTATCTTGATCTTCAGGTGCTACCTGAATTTGATTATAACCACTAAAACCATCTAAAAATGAAAAGTACTTTTTACCTGCTAATGTATCTAATACCTTATCGATAAAAGGCAAAGGAAAGTGATCCTTCAAAGTTTCTTTGTTCAATTCCCTGTAATCAATGCATACCCTCCATTTACCATTCTTTTTAGGTACTATAACCAAAGGAGAAACCCATCGGCTATCTAAAATTGGATAAATGAAGTTTACATTGAGTAATTTTTGGAGTTCTTCTTTCACTATCTCCCTAAGATTTGGATTCATCCTTCTTTGAGGTTGTCTGATTGGTCTACTGTTTTCCTCAATATAGATATGATGGATGCAAGTCTTAGGATCAATACCCTTCATGTCAGTATACTCCCATGCAAATGCAGTAGAATGTTTTTGCATGATTTTGGTTAGTTCTTCTTGTTGTGACTTTTCCAAATGTTTGTTGATATTCAATGTTTTTCCTGGAAAAATCTCAATAGTAGAACTACCAAACTCTTCCATAGAGTAAAGAGACATTTGTCTTAATGATAAATATTCTATGTCAGATTCCAACTGAAATTGTGTGGGGTCATATTCTGAAGATGTCTCAAAATTTTCTAATGTGTTCAGAATTTGACTATCCTCACTGATTTCAGAAATGGTAAAGACGGGTTGTATAGTGTCCTCATCATCAACCCATTCATTGTCTCCTACTTCTGTGATTGCTTTTTCTGGAGGATACAAATTGAATTTCTTTGTCGAATTACCATTAGAAATGTACATATCCCCAGATCTACAACTAATGAAAGCATCAGCTGTGGCTAGCCAAGGTCTTCCTAAGATAAGTGGGTTCCCTCCTAGATTACTCTTGGGAGTCAAAATCATAAAATCTACTGGATATTCCCAAGAATCTAAGGAGACTAAAATATCTTCTAATACACCATCTGGTTTAATAATTGATCGATCTACAAGTTGCAGTAAAGTAGGTGTAAAAAGAAGGTTAGGAAGTTTTAGTTGTTCCATAGTCTGTCTACTCATAATGTTGATAGCAGCCCCTAAGTCAATCGATGTGTTTGGAATTTCTATCCCATTTATATGTGTCTTGACAATTGGACTTCCTGGATCTACATACTTCTGCATGGTAATTTTTCCCATCATGATATCTGCAATTTTTCCTACCAGGTGGATTCTTCTTGTGTCTTTTAGTTTCCTTCCTGGCCTTTTGAGACTCAACTCCTTTATTGTTTTTGCTAGAATAGGAATCTCTCTAATGGCTTGTAGCAAGGGAATCTTGATACAAACATTCTTTAATTCATCTAGAAAATCATAGTTAGGCAACAAGATTTGTTTTTCCACCCCTTTATCAATTTTCAATCTTTAAGGGAAAGGAGGTGTGGATGAAGATGCAGGTTGCTCAACTATAGGAGTTGTGGGGGTTAAATTTTCTTTCTCTTTTTGAATGTTTTAGTTTTGAAGAGATGCTTCCTCAGAACCCTTATTGACTTTAAGAGAGTCCTCCTTAGAGGTATCTTGCTCTTGGACATCTATAGAAGGTTTTTCTAAAACTCTACCAGACCTGAGTTGTACATCATTGAGAGGAGCAATCATATAGGTAGGAAATTGTTGTCCTTCTATCATGTAAGTATTCTGAGGATTTTTATTGTTAGGATTTGGCAATGGCTGAGCTGGAAGTTGATGTGTCTTTTGTTGGAATGGAAGCATGAGTTGAGGATTTGGATTTTGTTGAGAAGGTTGTTGTTGTGGAAATGGCAATGAAAGTTGTAGATTTGGGTTTGGAAGTTGTGGAGCTTGTTGATTTTGAAAAGATGGAGGATATTGATAAAATTGAGCAAATCTCCCATAAGGATTTTGCATCCCTTGTACCCATGGCTGATATGGATTTTGATGTTGGGGCCAAGGTTGTTGCCCAGGATTCCAATTTGGTGGGGTTTGAAGATTCATAGGGTTGTTAAACCCTTGAGTTTGTTGTCCCTGCCAAGGTCTTCTTGCAACAAAACAGAGAGATTCTACTGAATTTGGGTCTTCTTGAAAAACAGCTTTGAGTCCAGGAATTCAAGGACAATCCTTGATCTCATGATTCTCTGAGCAAATCATACATGTTTCTACAACTTTTGCATCCAAGGGACATTCCCTTAAAGCATGTTTCTTCCTACATTTCGGACAAAAGATGGCTACAGCATCAGTTTCTGCTTTCTGCTTGTTTTGAATTTTAAGGGTGTCTAGTTGTTCACTAAGGCTCCCTAAGATATTAGTTTTGAATTCATCAAGCATATTGCCAATCTCTGCCCTACTTACTGATCCAGTTGCAGATTTGTTTGCCCTGATAAGAGAAGGATCTCTAGGCCCTTTTCCCGTTTTAGATTTTCCCCTTGAGAGATGGACACATAGTTCTGTTATGTCACGAAGTGGAAGTTGAGAAATGTCTCCTTTTCCCATCATGTTTAAAATATCTATCCATTCATCTATGATGGCTTTTAATAGAAGGGCTTTCAAATTTTCCTCATCTAAGTTGCTCATCTTTTCTCTTTTTAAGTTGTATTGAAATATTTCAAGTAAATCCTCCAAATTTTCATCTTCTTTTTGCACCATTTTGAATACCTCATCCTTGTGATTGGTGGGCATGCAATAGTCCAGGTATCTATCCAAAAAAATTTGTTTCATATCATTCCAAGTCCTAATAGATTGGGTGACTAATCCCATGAACCATTTCAAAGCGGCTCCCTTCAATGTTGAAGGAAACAATTTGAGTTTTTTAGAGTCTTCCATATAGTCATAGGTTCGGCACACGACTTCAAACTCAAACAGAAATGTTTCAGGATCCTCACTTCGCAATCCATAAAATTTGGGGAGGACAGATGATGAGATGTTTTTCATTGTTGTATGAGTTTCCTCATCAACTATAGGGAATCCAAACGAGTTGTCTCCTTCCCTATTTCTTCCATTATTACCTCCACCTCCACCATTGTTGCCTCCATTATTTCCTCCTCCTCTGCCTCTACCTCTACCTCTGAATCCATCTTCCTCTGCCATGATAGTTTCTTCAGAGTCCTCAGAGTCCTCTGGTTCTTCTATCAAGGGAGGATGAGAGGGATTTTCTTCCTTTTCTTCTTCAGGTGATTCTACTTCTTTAATTACAATATGCTCTCTTGTAGAAGTAAAGAAAGGGTCTTCTTCTAAATGAGATTTGGTAGATGGTGTAGGAGAATCCTCTAATTCAGCTGCTCCTTGAATTCCAGGAATCTTAAGGCTAGGGGTAGATGGTGGTGAATCTTGTCTATGCCTTGAAGAAGATGGAGTTGTGAAAATCAAACTCTTGGCTCTAGCTATAAACCTTCCCCTAGAATCTCTTGCTCTATGCATGTCATTTTTATTTTTTTAAGTTGGGCTAATAATTCTCTTTCTGATCTTCCAAGTCACACTAGGTGCAAGAAGAGAGCATACTTAAGAAATTATCGAACCAATAACTCTCTTTTCTGTTCCTCCAGATCACACTAGGTGCAAGAGGAGAGCATACTTCAAGAAGTTATCAAGTTTTCCTTTCTTCTTCTTTTTTTTAAGAAATTGGCTACCTAGTTACACTTCCCCGGCAACGGCGCCAAAATGTTTGGTCAATTTAGTGTGTCCTAAATTGCTACATTAATTTGTCAATCCGGGATTCGTAAGCTGACGAAGTGTGGGGCACTATATGTGCAAGATAACCTATCTCTTACTTTTTGTCGTTTTTGGTTTTTTAATTTATTTTGGGGGTTTTTCTTGGTTGGTTTCCTAATGTGAGATGGAAATTCTAAAAGACAAGTATGGATATAAATGTTCAAGGCAATAATGTCCTTTATAATGATTTTCCAAACTTCAAACTTCAAAAATATTTTAAAGCATACAATGAAAAAACTAATTCCTAAAGGAAAATGAAAATGTGCCACTATACTTAGTCAAAAAAACAGTGAACTATTGATCATGAAACCCATTACCCTTTCTGCTGTCTAAACACAAAAGAAACTGTACTCAAAGAAATCCAAAGATTGCAAGAAAAGTAAAGCTAAAATCAAATTACATCAACTCATATTCTGACCCCTCACCATTAGTCTCGCTATGGCTTTCGGAGGTAATCATAAACAACTTGAGCAATCTGATATCTAATTTGCAGAAAAATAAACTAATATCAAATTACACACTCATACTTTAATCCCTCACCATTAGTCTCGCTATGGCTTTCGGAGGTAACTGATAATGACATGAGCAATTTAATATCTAACTTGCAGAAAAATAAACTAATATCAAACTACACACTCATACTTCAATCCCTCACCATTAGTCTCGCTATGGTTTTCGGAGGTAACTGATAATGACATGAGTAATTTAATATATAATCTAACTAATAAAGCAAATGTACAAAACTGAAATAAATAAAACAGTGTTGGAATTAAAAGCTAAGAAAAATAAATCAGCAGAAGGAGAAGACTGATTCCATGTCATTAGTCATTGTAAAACTATGTGCAAATGCCCGGGCTGCCTACTATAATCTGGAACAAAGACACTGATCAGTTAACAGCGGTATAAAGCATGAAAAATTATGGACAGAAATAAAACGTTAATACCATAAGAGATGTAATATATACACGTGAATAACTATGGCATAATGAACGTAAGGAAATAAAGCATGAAACTATACGGCAATAAACAAAACCTCGGCGTGTGCAGGGGCCCTCTGCACAATCCTCGGGCAACAGCTATCAACCACGAATTATGCTTATGAACAGAGTCTTCTCATATATTCAAAATGCAGTCATAACAAGGAAATAATGTCACGGCACAGTGGGCTTTCTTTTCAGAAAAATTACATTACAGAAGCTAGCTACTATGCGTATGAGAACGCATTATTTATAACAGAGGATGACATAACTACTTTCCTACAATCTGCGTTGATAAAAGACACGTGAACAACCACGTCTAGAAATCTAGCATTATGGCTGCCGTGAAGATTAAATCTATGGAGGGTGGCCGTTGGATTCGGCTTATGGAGCAGTTCACAGGTGTTGATATGTCCCCTGAGATTTAGGAATGGCCACGCAAGTCTTCACGTGGTGAAAAACGGAGTTCTGTCATCGTAGGACTCTTAGGTTGACCACCACTTGACTACCTTTGACCACGACCTTCTTTGGTGAATTCGACTGAGCCAATAGGACTCGGTCCATATCCATGTCATTTCCAACTTGCCCATGTGGCTTGATTTGCCTGAAGACACCTGCAATATAGACTTTAACAAAATGGCTGCGGAAAGTTGAAGCAGCTGCGGAAAGTGACAAGATTTCGCAGCTCAATGAGAAAAAATCTAATTCAAACAGCAGACACAAAACATAGTTAAAAACCACTTTAAATGCTCTTTTATGATTAATATGCAATGATGTTGATGACTTAGGAGGTCCAGGTAAATGGAAAAATTCTAGAAAGGTGTATAGGAAAGATGCAACTTTGGGACTCAACAATGACCTTGTGCAGTAAGCCCGTTATTCCTCTTAGAATTCATATGGCACTTTTATACGAAAACCACATAACACGGTGCATCCTGAATATGGGTGAAGTGTTCACCTGAAACGTCGAGCTCTTCAATCATATTACACAGGATTCCAGAAGTTCTATCCTACATTAATAAATCCCTTGGTCATATAACATGCAAAAAAACCGCATAACTATGACCAGGGTGGGCCATCCAATACAAGTCGGCATGTTATAAGGTCATGGGTTGTCCTACTCCACATATTATTCATCGGTTTTTTCCTCTGACTGCTCAACTAGACTTGAAGGCCTGACTTGGTTCCATTTCCATTGTTTTGACTTTTTCACCACTGAAAACCAAATGCATGGGAAAACTTGACAAAACAACCTCTTAGCACAAACTCTAAGAAATTGCCACATCATTAAATTACGTCATGCTGACAACATTTGGACACATGACACCTTCTGCATGGTGACACGTGTCACCTTGATTTGGCCCACTTGTCCTTTTGAATGTGCCAAAACATATGCCACGTGTCTTCTACTATCGTGTCACCCTAAATTGATGTCATTTTCCACCCTGGCTGTCACTTGTTCTCCATGTATCACCTTTGCCTATTTTTTGCCTACATCAAGTCCCATATAGGTCAGGGTTTGGTTCCTATTCACTCTTGTCATAACCTCCCAACTTCAACGATTACCAACTATTTCTTGGGCCCAACTAGGAGTTGGTCTCACATAGGTCGGGGGACAGGGAGGATTTCCCTCTTGAACTTTTATTGCGCGGCCCAACCTATCACTAGGCCTGAATCGCCTAAGTCCTAAATGAAATATCTTTCAATCAAAATACAAGGGAGAAGTGGAAACTTGGGTTGTGGAACCCTAACTATTAACATTTTAACCGATAAACTTTGACCTGCCATAACTCCTGATCTAGAAGGCCTTTTCTAGACTTCAGCATACCATTGGAAAAGGACTTTAGATGGTTCTCTACTAAAAACTGAAGTAGCCATAGGACTCCCCTTGAACTTGACACACCATGCATTTGTTTACCTTTCTTATCTAACATCAATGCCAACACTATGTTGAACACTCTCCCTCTTTGGCATTGATGGAAACAAACCAAGCTCCCCTTGAAATTAAGCATGGTTTTCTTCATCTCTACACTCCCCCTGGAATCAATAGTCATTACACTCATATACTTCCCTTTGACATCAATGGCAAAGAATGCATCCAATGAAAGAAACTCCCCCTAAAAATTGCATCCTACTCTTTAATTGATTCAAAAATCTTAGTATTTACCAATACTCATTGAAATTGAATTATTTGGTTGTAGGAGAAACAACTCCTATTTGTTGCCTAAGATATTCAAAGGGTGCTTGTGCTAATGGATTTGTGAATATTTACATGAGATCCTTGTTATTGGCGACATACTCAAGACTAAAAACATTATCAACAACTTGTTATCTTAATAAATGGAACTTGAATCGAATGTGCTTAGTATTTGAATGTATGATAGGATTTTTAGAGATTTTGATACCACTAGTATTGCCACACATGATTGGAATTGAATCACTCAACTCTACCTTAATTCCCTTTAAGGTATAATTCGTTCAAATAATTTGTGTGCAATATGTGGTAGCAGTAATGTACTTCGCTTCAGTTGTTGATAGTGAGATAAAGTCCTATTTTTTGCTAATCCAGGACACTAGACAATCTCCTAGAAAGAACGCTTCTCTAGTGGTAATTTTCATGTCATCAAGACTTCCTACCCAATCAAAATCAGTATAAGCTTTTAATTTAAAATATTTGCTTCTGGAATATGACAACATATAGTCTATTATGCCTTATAAGTATTTGAAAATCCTTTTTACAATAATGGCATGGCTTTCTCAAGGGCAGGCTTGAAATCTGGCCACCAAACCTACTACTTGCATGATGTATGGTCTTAAGGTTGTGAGGTATAGAAGGATTCCAATCATTGAACTATAGATTGTCTGATTTACGAGAGGTTTCTCATATTCTCTACATAACTTACAACCAGTAATCATGGGGGTATTAAATGGCTTACATTCCTCCATCCCAAATCTCTTCAGTGTCTCTCTAAATTACTTAGATTGGGAGATGAAGATGTCACCTTTGGATTAATAAATTTGCAGCCCTGAAAAGAAGTATAGTTCTCCTATCATGGATATCTCAAATTATTTTTTCATAAACTTTGCAAATAAATTTCCCAAATGCTCAAAATCACTGCCAAATATTATGTCATCTACATAAACCACCACAATCAATAAGTGATCATCTTCATACTTTATATATAAATTGTTATTTACATTGCCCCTCTTGAAGCCTTGTTGTTGAAGGTATTTATCCAACCTGGCATACCAATCTCTAGGGGCATGTTTGAGCCCATACAAATCCTTTTTCATATTGTAGACATAATCTTCATTTTTTGAGAGCATTAAACCTTTTGGTTTCTCGAAGTATACTTATTCTTCCAGATGTCCATTGAGAAAGGTTTGTTTTACATCCATCTAGCATACCTTGGTGTTCTTATGACTAGCAAAAGAAAGAAACATTCTAATGGCTTATAATCTTGCTACAGGTGCAAAGGTTTCTTCAAAACCTATCCCTTCTATTTGAGCATACCCTTTGCAAACTAGTCGAGCCTTGTTCCTTATCACTTGGCCTTGATAATTTAGCTTCTTTTTTTAAGACACGTTTGGTTCCTATGAAATTTTTCTCTTTGGGTCTTGGAAAAATCTCCCAAGTGTCATTCTTCTCAATTTGATCGAATTCTTCATTCATTATATTCGCCCAATACTTGTCGTGACATGCCTAAATGAGACTTTTAGGCTTAAATTGTGACAGTAGAGTAATGTTTGCATGGCTTGAACTGCCAAGGAATGTAATTTTAGTTTGAACACCAAGTATTTGATCACCAATGATTTTACTTTCTAGATTGTATTTCTACACACACCTGGAAGGAGTTTTAAGTATTTTTATTGTACTTACTTCTTAATCTCCCTCCTCTGCTTTCAATTCTACTTGGTTTTAGAATATGTTAGTCGAACTTTCTTCTCCATTTGAGTTCTCATTTTCTTTAAATGGATCTGATCGTGGAAATATTTCATCCACTAAAATATCAATTTAGTATTCCACCCTTTTATTCCTTTTGTTGAAGCATAAATTACCCTAGAAATATACCCCCATCAACTCAAGAATTGAACTTTCCAATATTTTTGCCATTTCTTTTGATAAAGCATTTTCTCCCAAACACCTTGAAATGTTTCACAGATGTTTGTCTCCCTTTTTGTGCCTCATATGGAGTCTTATCCCTGTTAGACCTAAGTTGTGTTCTATTTTCCAAATACACAACTGCTTGTGTTACTTCTCCCCAAAAGGTGTGTGGGACCTATGCTTCATCCATCATGGCTCTATCCATCTCCTAAATTTATTTTTTCTTTTTATCTACTACTACATTATGTTTTGGGGTTATAGACACTGAGCATTGCCTCCTTATGCCATGCTCTTCAAAATACTCTTCAAACTCTTTTGAAGTGAATTCTCCACCTATATCTGATCTTAAGCATTTTATCTTTAGAGTTTTCTCATTTTATATCTGAGCTTTAAATATCTTGAAATTTTTTAGTGCTTATTATTTTTCTTTAATAACATTATCCAAGTGGATCTGGTAAAATCATCAATGACTGGAATAAAGTACTTTTATCCTCTTGGGATTTTTTTCCTTGTTGGGCCAAAGATATTAGCTTGAATCAAATCCATAGGTTTATAATTTGAGAACTCCTTTGTCTTGAACTGAACGCTTGCCTGATTACCAAATTGAAAAGACTTGTAGATTGAGTCATCAGGCTTCAACAATATTGGCAATCCTCTTACTGCTTCTATCTTACTGATTTTTATCAGGCTCTCAAAATTTATATGACCAAGTCTCCTATGTCACAACCAAGTTTGATTTGTCTTACTCAAATAGAAAATTACTCTAGAGTCATCAAACACATATACATTATTTTGAATCTTGATCGCCTTTCCCACTAGATTTCCATTTTTTTCTTTTCGGATCTCACAATCTTGGGATCAAAAATTCACATCATAGCCATTATCACACATTTGTCTCACACTAAGAAAATTGTGCTTGATACCTTATACATTCAACGCATTTTGATCCTTAGTTTCTTCATCAAGACTAACTATTCCCTTTCCCTTAATTCTTGTTGGATAATTGTTTCCAATGGTGACATTGTTCCCTTTGTCTTTTTCTTTCATAGACAAGAATTTACTCTTATCCCTAGTCATCTGCTTAGAACAGCCACTATCTACATACCATATATTTTCTTGGTCCTGTGTAGACAAGGTCAGTCCACACTCCATGGTTTTCTTAGCCTTTTGTCTCCAACTCATCTTGTCCTTGAGGAAGGTTGGTTGCCAAGTATACTGTGATTGATTTGGAAGGGTACTCAAACTTCTTCTTCACTCACTTGCCTTGTGCCCAAAATTATTACATTTGAAGCATTCAACTTCATTCATCAGAAGAGAGAAGGGATTCTGGTTCCTAGGGAAAGGGTTCTAAGTTCTAGAATTCTAATAATTTTTGTACCTTAAATTTTCATCTCTTTCAACTTTGACTCTTATGCGATTAATAGCTTTATGTCCAAAGATATGGCATTTATAGAAATGACCATAAAAAAAATTTGGGTATCTGAATTTGGAGAATTGACGAGTTTGAGTTGGTCGCAAGTACCTCTATCATCTTTCTGATTGGTTCATTTCTATATGATGTGTCTTTTGATAAGTTATAATTCTTGTTCCAATGTTGAGTGCCTCTTTGGCTTGATTTTTGTTTAACTTCATTGATTCTACCTAGAAACACCTTTGCATAGCTTTGGGGGTCTTTTAATCTTACGGACCTGAAAATCATCTTTCCCATAGAAGAATTATGTGATTTAGAGTATTGGAGGACTATCCTATTCTCTAGATGCCTTTGACTGCTTAGAATTTGGTTTGACTTCTTTGTCCCTTTGGCAAACCTTTTGTCCAAATGCTTCTTAGTCTTAACCCTCTCAAGATATGTTCTCAAGGAGAATTTATGCTTCTAGCCTATGAGAATTCTCCTCCCATTTGAGAATCAAATCATTAAGAACTTCTTCCTTCTATTTCACTTCCTATAACTTGAATTTCAAGGACAGAATATCTGCTTTACATGTTTCAGAGATCATCTCCTCCTTTTTCTTAATTATCTTCTGCTCTAAGGGTCTGTTCCCCTCGTCTAGCTTATCACATGTTTTTTGTTTTTCTTCTAATCGAAGAGCTAAGTTGTCTTTAATTTTAATGTATTATTCAAGTTTTTCTCTTTGATAAACAAACTCCTCATTGTCTGAGTTATACATACCTTCTTCAGCTCGCAGTAGCTACTAATTTAGTTGCTTGTTCCTTTTTTTGGCCTTCTTTAACTCATCAAGAGTATTAATGAGCTCCCCTTCAAGGTCCACTACTCCATCTTCTTTTTCCTCGGAGTCTGTGATGTTCTTTTCTTGCATTCAGCTTCAAGTGACATAACTAAACATTCATTTGAATCACCATCTAAAGAATCCTTGTTATCTTCATATGGTGCAGAGTTATTCTCTTTGGAGTAGAACCCCTTCTTCTTGAAGGAATTCTTTTTCTGATATTTCCAAGCTTTATCCTTAGGATTTTTATCTTTCTCCTTATCTAAACTTTATTTATAAGGACACTTGGAAGTGAAATTTCCAACTCTTCCACAATCAAAACATTTGAAGGGCATATTTCCTTTATACTTCCTTGATCCTCTTTTTAGTTTTCTGGAAAAGTGAGCAAATCCTTGATCAGATTAATAGCTAGAACATTCTTGATGATATTTGTGCTCCTTAGCCTTCTTAGATACCTTGAATGTTGCCTCCTTTAGTTCATCCTTATCTTTACCTACTCTCATCTCATAGGTTGTGAGAGTACCAAGTAGTTGGTTCATTGTGAGACTGTGCAAGTCATTTTTCTCCTCAATGGTTGATATTTTGATATTAAATCTCATAGACCGAGATCTCAAGAAATTTTGAATAATTACTTCTTCTTTTATAACTTCACCTAGTCCTCTTATCATATTGGTTATTTCATCAACTCTGAGGAAATTTTCTGCTATACATTCTTATTCACTCATCCTTAAGCTCTCAAACCTCATTCTGAAAGTTTGAAGTTTAGTCTGATTAACTTTCTTATCTCATTCATGACTCTGATTGATTTTGTACCATAATTCCTTAGCATACTTATAGTGCATAATCATTACAAGTTCAGATTGACTAAGACCGAAAATAATGGCATTATTTTCCTTTGCATTATTTCCATACACCTTTTTACCATCTGCATCTATAGGAGGGACTTCAGGGACAGCATAATCTACCAACACAGAGCTCCAAACATCTACCCCTAGGGACATCAGATAGGCTTCCATCCTGACTTTCCAAAAGGCATAGTTTGTCCCATCAAAGATTGGTATCTTACTCAAGTAAGTATCGTGACTCTCTTATCTAGACATGATTCCTTATATATCTATCTTCCAGTGGTTAAATTGTTCCTGAAGGAACCTGGGCTCCGATGCCATTGTTGGATTAAGGAATTACTAAGGGGTGGTGAATCAATAATGGATATAATTTTACCAATTTATCCTTTTTTGACTTGGAAATCACTAATATGAGTATTTATATTCAAATGCATAAGCACCAGAGTAATTTTTTCTCAAGAATATACAACATAAGCATAAACCACATACACACATAAACACAAATATTTCACGTGGAAACCCAAAGGGGAAAAGCCACCAACTTATTTTTTATTGCTTTTGTGAGAACCCACTCATAGGAGGCCCCAACCCCCTTCAAAGAATTAGCAGGCCATAACTTGCCAAGAGTCACCAACCTCGTATAAATGCAGGCTACAACCTGCTTTAGCCACTTGTTCTACTTTTAATACAATTTTCAAACTAAGAAAACAGAGGCATAAAAATTGCACGGAAATATAGAATAAACCTGGTAAGTTGTTCCACACAACACCTTCCTTTATGCTTAGCAGTCCTTCTTTACATTTCACACTTCATTGCTCTATCAGAGATAGTCTCATCCCTCGGTTTTTTAATATTTTAATCATCTCTGGCCACCATATTCCTCCTACATGCACTCAGTCACTTAGCACAGCATAAACTCATCTCATAGTATACAATACTACTTTCCCCGGTTGAATCAATGGTTTTTGAGTTTTTTGTTCATAAAAACACGGTGAATGATACACCTTGTTAGCTCCTTAACCCCTGCATTCAATGCACATCATGGCCTTCTGGTTTTCAATTAAGAACTTATGTATGGGATTAGTTCACTCAACCTACTTTCACTGGTATGGTCTCCATTTTATCTTTCTAAGTCCCTACAAGATAGGTTGCACACCATCAAAGACTTAATTGATCCTTAGTTGCAATTGAACTAAATTTGTGAGCAGACTCTAGAAATTTTGTTGTCTGTGGAATTAATTGGTATCCTCCTGCACACCCAAATTTCTCCACCATTAAATTTTACTTGTTCAGGTAGAATCGCTCTCCAACATTCTCTTTCAAGTTGTGCTCTGTGTTTCCTTACATCTCGATACTCTGCAGATGCCATTGATTCCAGCTTTGTAAGGCTTCTCCAGGTTTTTTAGTACGTCATCAAAGATCTTTAATACTCAACATGTCTCTCTTTAATGTGGACGTTGAAATATTAATTCTCTGATATTTTCTTGGTCCTCATTTCTTTGTATCTTTATTTTCTAAAGATGAAACTAACTTCAAGTCTATTAGTACACCATTCAAGTCGTGGATCTAATGACCCTATGTAGTAATCCCATAAGTCCTCTTAGAATTCACGTGGTATTATTATACAAAAACTAATATGATGTTGCATCTGACATGAAATCCCTTGGTCATATAACACAAAAACACCACATAACCATGACCTAGGTGTGCCTTCCAATACAGGTCGTGAGGTTAGAAGGTCTTCAATTAGCATGCGCCACCTATTATGCATATGCATTTTCTTCAACTGCTTAACTAGACCTGAAGGCCCAACTTGGTTCCATTTCCATTGTTTTGACCCATTCAGTGTCGAAAACCAAATGCACAAAAAAACTTTACAAAATTCCCTCTTGGCACAAACTCTAAGAACCTTCCACATCATCAGCTTATTTCATTCTAACATCATCTGTTCCATGGGGTTCCTTCTGCATGGTTGTACGTGTCACCTGGATTTATCCCAATTGGCCTTTGGAAAGTCTCAAAACATATGCCATGTGTCCTCTACTGTCGTGTCACCCTGAGCTAACATCACCTGCCACTTGTGCTCCATGTGTCACATTTTCCCATTGTTTTCTTGCATCGAGTCCCACATAGGTCGGAGGTTGGAGTCAATCCTATGTGCTCTTGTCATAATATCTCGGCTTGGTCAACTACCAACTAGTCATCGAGCCCGACTAGGAGTTGGTCCCACACAGGTCGGGGGAAGGGGAGGATTTCCCTTTTGAACTTATGTTGCATATCCTAACCTCCAAATAGGAAGTAAAAAATGACATATCTTTCGAATAAAACACAAGGGAGAAGAAGAACCTTGACTCGTGGAACCTTTCCTATTAACCTTTTAACTTGTAAGCTTTGACCTGCCATAACTCCTAATCTAGAGTGACTTTTCCATAATTTAGCATATTGTTTGAAATCTCTTTCAGATCATTGTCCAACTGTGACATTTCCATATACATATGATTTGGTCTCTCCTGAGGCATAGACGCTCACAAATCCTACGGCATCCACCCGTCATAGTTATAATATTTTATAGCTTCTTTACATATCCTATTACTATGATGGTTCTCTACTAAATATTGCAATATTCATAGGACTCCCCCTGAACTTGACACACCATGCATTTTTCTATATTTCTCATTTGACACCAATTCCAATGATATTCTCAACAAAAAATATGTTGAAAAGAGGAATAATCGGGCCTTCAAGATGTGCTTTGTGCAAAGAAGAAGAAGAAACGATAGCCCATGTCAGTCCTCTTTTATGACATAATTTTGTATATGGTTTTATGACTTCTTTGGCTTTAAAAATACCTCTTTTAGTAATTTATGATGATATTTCCCCATATTTCACTAATATTAACATTTTCCCAAAGTATTTGTATTGGATTTTTAATTTTAAAAGCTTCATGTAATTAATTACATTGTAAAATAACATTGAAAATTTTAGTAAATTTCGTAATTCATCCTTCATTGCTATAATTTTAGATGGTCTAGGTAAAATATAGAACATGGGTTTTGATCATGGGTATCCCGAGATGGTGATTCTCCTACTCACCTATCTTTAAATAGGTCTAAGACTCCTGGTCAATGTGCGGTCAACACGAGCACTCTAACAACAAAAACGTAGCATGAATTTATAAATTCACCCATATCTAATTTTTAGAGATTAAATCCACGATTTGAGTGCCCAAGTAGGTTGATTGGATCATATTTCATCCCTATACTGGTTTTAATTAACTTAGAATGGGATTTTTGGGTATTTTTTTGAATTTTTGCCTATAAAGGCAAGAAAAATTAGCTTGTCGAGATATGTTATTATTTTTTATAACTTAGATTTAAACTTAAGAGCTAGGACTTGGATTGTAGACATGTTCTTAGTCATTTTGATAAATATGGAGTGCTTTTGAAGTTTCAACTGCTGATTTCAAGTTAAGTGTGCTTATTGAGTGTGGAATGGCCCTCATCACTCAAGCTAGTACACACTTTCATTATTGTGCATTAACCTCATATATATTTATTTTTCATGTTGTTAGTTATCATATTTTTCATGTTTATATGCTTTGATTTCATCTTGTATGTTCGGATCTAAAGTTTTTTATGAAACTAGTTTCCTATTCATTATATAGATATGCTTTAAAGCTAGTTTCAAAACCTTTTTTCATAAATGTTTTTTATTGATTATTCCATGGTTGTCTTATCTACTTTCTAAATTTTTCAATGTTTTTTTAGTATAGTTATATAAATTTATTCTTTTTATAAGTTAATTACCCATTATAAGCCACATATCACTATATTGGATAGCAGCCATACCCATTCAAAATTCCATCAATAAAGTATATATTTTGTTGTAAGTTTAAGTGATTTTACAAGCCTAATTTATCATATATTTGTTGTTGTTTTAAGGATCAATCTTATTGGAAAAAGTAACCAAGGCACTGGGAGTTCCATTTACCATCTTGCTAGGTGAAGAAGACCCAAAATTATTGATAAATTTTACAGTTATCCTTGATCCATCAAACACCATAGTTCCATGCTTTTCAGTTGTTAATTTTATTAGGATAGACTAATGGTTTGGGAACATACTAGCTAAAATAGATCAGTAGAATAATATGAGTGGCCGCCCATTTTCACTTTCATAAATGGGGAAGGTTGTAGTGCATTCTCAACATCTTAACTAGTATTAGGTCAAAATAAATTGAATTGACATAAAGACTACCAAAGTGTCCATTTTCCTCCAATGGCAAGAAAGTCCCTACTGCATTATTCAAACCTTTGGATTGAAAACCCATTTGACCATTTTCCTTTCCAAGCATTTGATAAGCTTGATATTTTGAACTGATTGCATAGAGAACTTATAATTGTGTGAGAAGTATGAGTATATTACTAGTCCAAAGTGTTCATAAGTCAAGTTGGTGTATTTTACATTCCAAGTTTGTGTTATTAAATTAAAAGTTATGTTTCATGCTTCCTTAACTTTGTTCCTAGTTTTTACTTAACCTAGTAGTGATAGCTAATCAAATCTAACTCAATACATATTATAGTGTGCTTCCAATTTTATGAACACTAAATTAATATTATTATTATATCCTTGTTTAGATCTCTAATGGATCCTGACAACTCACTTATTCTTGGATTGCAAGTTTTCTAAGCAAGTATAGGAATGTGCCTTTAAAAACATCACCCACCTAATTAGATGATCATCAAATACCATCCATTTATTTGATCCATGTAGTAAGCATTATGTAGGTTCCTTGTAAGGAAAACCACTTTTAAAAAAGATCTGGTGCACTCTTCATAAGAGTATACGCTAGGAAATCTAGCAATGTCTAGAAACATACTTATTTTTCAAAGTAAACTTTCATCCCCTCCATAGGTTCCAATTAGAGAATTCTCCCTTTATTCAAGCATTAAATTCTCATCTTCCACCTAGGAAGTGGATAAGATGGGAGAAACATGGATTCAAGGCTTTAGTCTATAAGAACAAATAAAACTAAGAGTTGGAAAAACAATTACAGGAAAACTTAGACTGTCAAAAGAGAAATGTGTTGAATGGATGTTGTTATCACATTAAAAAGTGATCATCTAGCCATAATTCACTAGGTTGATCAAAATACACCATGTAGTATGAGTTTTAATGTGTAAAACTCATACTACATTATGTAATTTGATAAAACTAGTTAATTATGGCTAGGTGATCACTTTTTAGGTGATAAAAGCTATTAAGAAAAACTCATCGAATTATATTTTTTACTAGGCCTCAAAATATTATCCAGGTGTGGCAAGAGAAAGGGGGTAATATATTACCCCAAAGGAAAAGGAGAAATTTTATATTATTGGGATCTGGGTTCAGCCTCAAACAATCAAATATAAGCATATAGCCTTTATCAAGGCTATTACTCAAAGAATTATCATTTAAAACCACCAAGTTAATTGTAATAGGGGACTCTTCTCCTCATTTTTTATTTACAAAAAGGCTCCTCCCCTTATAAGTTTAAATTGAAGACTCTTCTTGCAAGAATAAGAGGCTTGTTTCAAAATTCGAGTAATATGAAGCCTTTCATATTCTAAGGCATAGTGATATAGAGACCAACTTATTGGTGAATTGTGGAGTCAGATTAGCAAAAGGGAACTTGGTGGTTAATAACAATAAATTAAATGTTTGATTACTTAAAGAATTGGAATAACATCATGCCCAAAATCACAAGGGGCCTTTCAAAATATGAAAAATAGTGGAATAATTGGTTGCCTACGGTGGAGGTTCCTCTGAGCTCCCAGAACTCAACATGCAAGTAAAAGTGGGAACTGGCTAAGAGAACAAGGACTTATCAGTAGTTGAACCCAAAAAATAGACTAGTGCCCAATGAAATGTAATTTTTTTTTTTTTAGTGAGTTAATAAAAGCTTTGTACTTATAGACCAATAGATAATTTTGAATTTTATTGAGAATAACATTCCAAATTTTGGATATCATGGATCCAAACTCTCTGTCTCTATGGCTCATTATGATCTGTGATGTATAGATAAGGTATTGTTGCATGTCTTGTGTAGAATTTTAATTGAAAAAAAATCGATAATGGTTAAAAGGAAATATTAATTTTTTTCTTTGAGAGCATATTCTTCATATCCTTTATGTCCAACATTTCACATGACAATACCTTTCGTGCATGCAATAAATAAATCCAAAAAGATAACAACAAATAAAGTTATATGTTCTTTTTTCCTTTCAATTTCCCAACATATGCTAATTAGACTAAGAAAAAAAGAAAAATACCTGGTTTTCATGTGGATGTTTTCATATCCTAAGCATACCTTAGTGATTTGCATTTTACATTGATTATTTTTTGTTTGGTGTGTTTCCAATTATGTCTAGTGCATGCCATGTAATTTTGACCTATCTAAACAATTATTTTCAACCCAATATCTTACACCACTATGTCCATATCTTATCATATGTTGATAAATCATGTTTCTTTTTTCATTTTCCACCAAGACAATCTTTACATGGAGATAGATATTTATACAACCACTTTTGATTGGTTACACTCTCATCATGTGCATATTATTCATCAATTTTCAACATCCTATGTTGACTCATCTTCAATGTTTTGCATTGAACTATGAATTTTGAGTGTTAATTAACAAACCTCAAGGAGTATAGCTAGTATATGATACAAAATTTAGGATAATAATAACATGGCATAAAATCCTCTAATCAATTGCCTCTCTAGAGCAATAAAATTGGTTAGTGCATATAGCATCATAGATAACGAGACAATAGAGAGACCTACCCCTTGTAAACAAGCATATTATTAGTGGAACAAAAATTGTGATGGATTGATGATATTAAAAGTATTGTAAAAGCTAGCAAAAATCATAGATATGCAAAAACTACAAGAATATGGGGATTTTCTAATGGTAATTAGTTGAATGAAAAATAATTTAGAATGTAAAACTTGGTTCTCCTTCCTATAATAATGTTACAAACCTAACGAGAACTATGACCCGAAAACAATATCTCTAGCCCAAAAAACATTATTTTTGTGCAAAAAACCATGAAAAAAAACTTCAAAATTGAAAAGTGGTGATGTTGCATCACCCTTTTTCTAGGGTTAATATTCCAACATTTTTCATCCATGGCATTAGAAACCAAAATTTTAATGACAAAAAACCTTAAAATCCAAACGATTTTCAACCATGGTGTAACAAATATCGTGACTCTAAAAACCTTACATTCCAACATTTTTCAACCATAGAATAAACCAAATATCATGAGTACAAAAAACCTCAAAATTTGAGCATTTTTCAACCATGGAATTATAAACCAAATATCGTGACTAAAAAATCCTTAAAAAATAACACCTAAATCAGAGAGTCATTCTACAAAAAGAAATTTTTATTTTTAAGGTTGAAAGTATAGATCATTTGAAATTTTAGCCTAAGCCAACTTGATCCACTGCAACCAAAAATTAAAAATCAACCATCAAATTGAAGCACCCCCTTTTAGTGGGGCATTAAAATTGCAACATTTTTTAACTATGGTCCATAAAATCATAATAATATGTAATGGCATGAAAATACCGTCATGTAATTTAAAAATTCAACATTATTTCCTAATATATTTTTTTACTTTTCTTAAAGGAGAATGAGAATTTTCTATTTATATGTTTGTTTATGCCCTGATTGTATCAAATACATTAGGTAGTGCATAGCCATATCTTCAAAAAAAATCTTGAGCCCTCTTATCCAACAAAACCACAAATTTTTACAAAGTGACTCTAAATTGGACAGCAAAAACAAGGTTTTGTAGGTATATACCTTACAAAAATGACCCACCAAAAAATAAAATTTATATGCCATACTATAATTGGTTGATATTTCAATCCTTCATAATTGTGCAATGCAAATTCATTTATATCTAAGGAATAAGGCAGGTTCTTATTCAACCATTGATTTTTAAATCTCCCAATCTTAATTAACACCCTTAATTAGCTCATAAGTCCACATATTTATTGAAATCACAAAGAAAATGGAAATATGCTACTGAACAAACCCTTCTCTTTCTTTCCTAATTCTTTTCATAATCATTTCTATTGTTTTATCCTTTGGAGAGTGGCACTTCACCAAATGTCAAATAAGAAGGAGGTAATTTCCAAAAACAATGAGAGAAGCTATCTGATTTTGTTTGGCTCATTGAATCCCTTGGTAGAGAGCATAAGCTTTAGCTTGGTTGTTTGTGATGCATCCTAAGCCACTTGAATACTCTGCAACTTTAACTTACTATGGGGCATAGATCACCCCTCCCCTTCCTATAACCCTTGGATTCCTTTTTGAAGCCCCATCAAAATTAAGGACCAGTCTTTCTTGTTGTTGCTTCTAAGATTGTAATTTTTCCTCTATAAATATTAGCTTAAGAACTATGTGAGAACTTTTGTTATTTCATTCCATAATTGGAGGAAGTCTCTCCAAATTAGAAAATTTTGAACACCATTTCCTTTCAAGTGTGTCTAATCCATGTTGAAATGAGTCAATAGAAAACTTTAAATCCCCAAAATTAGATCATAGAAAAATAGATTTCATGGTTGTAGAGTATGGAAAATTTTCTAAATTAAATAAGACTGAATTTTTTTTGGCTATCCATACCTTCCAACAAATTAATTTTGGAAGTGCCTTACAATACTACTTAAAAAAGGATTTATAAGAGGTACTCCCAGCATAGCTTTTTGTCCATGATGTAAAATACTACTGAAGGGAATTTGGCCATTTTAAATGGTTTGAAATTTGAGCAGACACATCCAACCAAACCACTTTTGTATATGAACACTCCAAAAAAATATGTTGGATAAATTCATCTTGCTTCTTACAAAATGGACACCTCGAAGGACCTTGAATGCCCCTCTTTCTCAATTCTCAGTAGTCAAAAACAATTTATGCACAAGGAGATAGCAAAAGGAATTTACCTTTGAATTGGTATTGGCTCTCCATATCTTTGTCCAAGTACTCGATTTAGGGGATCTTATTGAGGGAAGAGCAAGGACATCTAACCTTCCTTTATCAAGTACAATGGATGCTTCCATCTGAGTTGATCTGCCTCCTATAGCTACCACAGACCATAACCAACGAGAAAGTCTCAAAGTTTGTAAACCAAATGTTTCAAGCTTTTAAGGACTCCTTTGAGGTTCCATCTTATCCAATTTCCCATTGTCCCATTCTGAAATGTATGCTAGTTTTGATTTGCCTTGAACACTGAAGATTTATCTAAGAGGTAGCAACTCATAATTGTGTTCCAAGGCCTACATATCCATTATTTTTTCCCTCCAAAAATTCATATCTCTTCCATTTCCAAGTTTCCAAAAGTCAATCAAGCTTATCAAAGGAGTTGTTGAAGTAAATAGTTTCCAAAAAATCAAGCATCCTTTGGGGGATTAAATTAAATCTAATCATTCCAAGTAAACTTGTTGTATTTTGGTTTAACATCCAAAAACTTTAGACTTTTCATGAAGTCTTCCATAAGTTTCTTGAAATTGATCTCTTACTAAAGATCCACCTTTCTTCCCCCATTGATGCAAAGTAGTGTTAAAATCCCCTCCAAAAATACACTTTGAACCATAAGGGGAGTCTCCAAAATCCAATAATGAAACCCAACACTATACATTTTCTTGGAGATGGACCGACATGTATAGATTAACAATAGAACATATCTTATTTTAAGGGATATGAAAGAACTTTGTTGTCATCTAATGAGTGGATGAGTGTTGGTCCAACAATTTTAGCGAATACTGAGCCCATAATGTGTTAAATCCACCATATTCCCCACAAGATATCATTGAGAGGATCTTGTTACCATGCCATATTTTATGATTTTTTTTAAGGATCTCTTGATCCCCCATTTTAATATCTCGAAGCAAGATAACTAAGGGTTTTTCCTTAATTATTAAAGATTTCACTTCTTCCATTCTATTGTCTGACCCTAATCCGCTATAATTCCAGGACATAAACTTCATTATTTAGTATTAGTGTGAGTAGCCCCATGTCAAGGGGTTGAGTTGTTGGAAAATGTAACTAGATTTGGTCTTCATAATTTCTATGATACTTATGTTATTGCATATTTTATGTAAATATTAAAAGAATAAAAAGAAATATTATTTTTCAATCATGGGTTTCGTGCTCAAATTTATTTGTCATATAGGTCAAGCATGTTCTTCATGCTTATAGATTTAAGTTAAAAGAATATTTGTCATAATTCAAAATATTGTATTAGATTCAAGTCCCATTTTAACTTTGTAAAGAAAGTGGAAAAAGAAATTTATTTGAGTCATAAATGTCATTTTTGTACCCATAATACCAAGTTTGCCCTAAAAGGGGTAATTCAACCTCCTCGATTTGTATAAATAGAGGAAAATGCAACCTCATTTGAATCCAATCAAGAAAGTTCAATTTTTGTGCCAAGAAGATCAAAGATTCAAGAGAAAACGAGAAAGAAGTCAAGAGAGAGAAAGCAAAGATCAAGGAGGAAGAAAATTTAAATTTTTTTCCCTAGTTCCTGCCTTAATTCGCCCACACATGCGAGTTTCTAGAGTTCCTATAAGGGCCAAAGTCATAGATCTACTGTAGGTCCAAAATTTTGTTTTTGGGGGCCGAAAATATGAAGTTGGAGCATATTTAGAAGGATTTTACTTGTGTTGACTTGATTTACTTTGACTTGTTGGAAGAGATTGGAAACAGGGCTAACTTGAGTCTTATTGGAGGTCTTGGTCTTGTTGTTTGGATCTTGGATTTCTCATTGATATAATTCTATAAGAATAAAATATTTTTTTGGGTTTTCCCCTAGGAGAGGTTTTTCCCTGGCTTTGAGCCAAATCTTGTGTTCATTGTCTATTTTTTATCTTCATGTTTTATGGTTTTTCTAATCATTTGATGAATATAACATAATAAAAGTAATAATAAGCCAACATAATTTCACAAGAAATTAATTCACACAATATACGTTGAAGGGAATCATTTGCAAAAGATACAAAAAGGAAGGGCAGCATTCTCATTCTCTCTCTCTCTCTCTCTCTCTCTCTCTCTCTCTCTCTCAAGTAAGTACTAAAATATTGTTTATGGCTCAGTATTCAAATCAAATGACTTCATTTTGCAAGGAATTAAATAAGCTTGATGGTTCAAAAAACTTTCAAGCATGTAAGAAATGAAGTCATGGACTATGTTCTAGGAAATGTTACAGAACCAGATAAGGAAAAGACTCAGGAATTGGCCAAGTACATGAAAGGAGAAGTTGGGGATCAAAGGATTCTCATAGAATCCATCAAGGATCATCTCATTCCTTTTGTTGTATATTTGGGCACATCTAACGAAATATGTGATAATTTGGTGAAATTGTATTCAATTAGCACTACAGGTTAGAAGATATCTCTAAGAAATAGACTTTATAAGACAAGGTTACCAAAGCATGAATACTTGGCTGCATACCTCTTAAATTTCTCACAATTGAAAGATCAATTACAAGGACTTGGAGAAGTTTTTCTAATTATGAATTGACAACTTGTATACTTGATACATTACCTCCAAAATGGAGTAGTACTTTTGTGACAAGCATCTATTCAAGAAAGGACACTCCAAACTTTGATGAGATATGGTCATTGTGTATGATAGAATAAACAATATTAAAGGAAAAGGATGACATTGAACCAAATTAAAAGTCTCAAGATTTTGTTGCTAAAGTAAAGAAGAAGAAAGGGAAGTTTGGAAAGTTTGAGCCTCATCAAAGGAACAACAATAATCAATCATGAATAAGTCAAGATATGTCCAAATTACAATGCTTTGGATGCAATTTATATGGACACTTTAAGAGATATTGTCCCAAATGCTAGAAAAACAAGAAAAACAACAAGAGGAAGCAAAAAATTAGAGCGCATACAGCTGAATAAGAACCTAAAAAGAAGCCAAAGAGTGAAGATCTGAAGGATATTTATTATTAAAGAACTTCAACACTACCAGGTTAATAGTTTGTTTTCTCTTTTATTAGAAGATGGCAGTTAAAGTAGTATGTGCAGTTACATTAGTAGAAGAATTTTTTTTTTTTGGAGCATGGAATCATGGAAAGAAGCATAAAGCATTGGAAGGATTAGAGTCCACATCATCAATTGCATCTCACTAATAGCAGCCATCTAGCAGCGATAGAATTTTTTGGAGCATCCAACACTTAACAGTTCATACAACTACTTTTTAGCATGATGTTGGTATAAAAGAAATCTTTTAGCAAGAAAGGATCACAAGGATTCTTGATAGTAATTATGAAGGTTCTTCACTATGTGAAATAATATTTACCAGAGTATATTTATACTATAATATTATGGAAGCTAGAATCAAGGAAGCTCATAGGTATGAATATAATCAAGTTGCAGAAAGAAGGAGCACTATTAATCTTAGAAAAGGAATCTCATCTTAGACATCATCTTCAAGGAAAAATGTAGCTTGATAAAAAGAGAAGAAGACTAGATGGAAGTATGAAGGAAGAGCTATGTATATCTTGAGAGATCTTCATTAGGAAGTAGAATTCAAATATTCAAATATATTGTAGGAAGATTTGGTTGCAGAAATGTGTGTGGTAGCATGAGAGTTATATGTCTGGGATAAGATTGGATTAGTCAAGAACTCTTCCTTTTGGTTGCTTGACACATAAAAGCATGGTAGATGAGCATAATGATATGCTTGGGTTAAGAAATAAATCCTCCATATGGTTATCTAATAGATAGAAGCATAAATAATGGGCAGATCACATGATGATATTGATCAACATTCGATATGATCTCTTGAAGAAAGAAATATGGAAAACTTAAAAAAGGAGTTGCATAAACTCTGATAGATATGACCTTGAAACTTGTTGATTAGCCCACTCCATGAACACATTGATTGATGTTTGAAAGGAAAAAATCATGAAGAAGGATTCTAGTATGAAGATAGACCATAGAAAGGGATGTTGACCTTAGAAGAAGTTGGTATCAGAACATACATCTGAAAAAGAGGCTATCATGATTAAGTAAATTTGATATTGATGATTCATTTGAAATATGATTTGGCTACCTGAAAGAACATGTTGCAGAAGTACATATTGGAAAGATATCAATTGAGATAATATATCTACAATTTTTTGAACTCAATTCTATAATAAATGATTGAGTGGACGAAATTGCTAAAATATCTACAACATGGAGTAAAAAAAGGTAGCAAGTCACAAGATATCCTATTGGTCATGTTGGATTTATTAATATTTACTTTCCTGATGAATGGAGGGAGCCATGATTAGCTCTACATTGTTTGGTTGGACAAGATATTGTTTATGATGAAGATTCTATAAATGATGATTGATGGAAAGTGATGTAAAAGGTTGCTGGAAAGAACCATGTCACAAAGGAAGATATAAAATTTTTGGCTCCATAAAATCCAGGAAGGTCGAATCGCAGGTATGATATGATGATGAGAGATAGGAGCCCTTGTAGCTACTACTATGATCTCCACGGAAGGACAAGTAATTGATGAATGAAACAAAGAATGAATTTTGTGTTTCAGATTAGCTAAGGAATGTAATGATGTATCCCTAGTTGAGAGCGAGATAGGATTTGACTTGCTGATTGAGAGGAAGCAAGAAATATCCTCCATGTTTGAGAAGGGGTGAGGATCACATCCTTGTTCAAGAGTGAGTGATAATATGCGAGGACTAACCGTCGTACTTATAGTGTATGATACTAGGAGAGGGAATGGAGGATTGGATAAGCATCTAGGACTAGTACTCCTTAAGGATTGGGAATCCAAGATAGGAATTAGTCTCATGGTTTGACACTCTGTTGGGATCTGACAGGGTATCCAAGATAAGATTGGTCAAAGAGGACCAATATTATTTGAGGATTGGGAATCCAATATAAGAATAGTCCTTAAATGACATACCTAGTGAACATCCATATGGGGTATGTGCCTTTAGATGTTATGGTGGTGTCCATGTGTGTGCCTCCCAACATTGAGCTCTGATCTTGTGGAGAGTTAAGCTTGTTAGTAAAAATGCCTTACTATGTTGTTATTTGACAATGTTGGTGATGATGTTGATTATTTAAATATCGCTTACCAATCTTACTCTTCTTATGAGAGTGTTTCAATTTGAGATTATCTATTATGGAATTACGAATACCTCCCTAGTTAAAGGGAGTGTTGGAAAATGCAACTAGGTTCAGTCTTCATAATTGCTATTATACTTATGTTATTGTATATTTTATGTAAATATTAAAAGAAGAAAAAGAATAATATTTTTCAAGCATGGGTTTCATGCTCAAATTGATTTTTCATCTAGGTCAAACATGTTATTCATGCTTATAGGGTTTATTGAGTCAAAATAATATATGTCATAAGTTAAAATATTGTATTGGAGTAAAGTCCCATTCAGACTTTGAAAACAAAGTGGAAAAATAAATTTATTTGAGCCATAAATGTCATTTCTGTACCCACAAGACCAAGTCGTCCTGGGAAGGGGTAATTCGACCTCCTAGATGTGTATAAATAGAGGATAGTTCGACCTCATTTGAATCCAATAAAACAAGTTCAATTTTTCTTCCAAGAAGAACGAAGATTCAAGAGAAAAAGAGCAAGAAATCAAGATAGATAAAGCAAAGATCATGGAGGAATAAAAATCGAAGTTTTTACCCTGGTTTATACTTTAATTCTCTCACACATGTGATTTTATGGAGTTGTTGTAGGGGGGAAAAGTTTTAGATATACTGTAGGTCCAAAATTATTTTGTTGGGGGCCGAAAATCTGAAGTTGGAGTAGATTTATAAGGATTTTACTTGAGTTGAATTTTACTTGTTGGAAGAGCTTGGAAGGAGGGTTGACTTGGGTCTCGTTAGAGGTCTTGGTATTGTTGTTTGGGTCTTATATTTCTCAATTAATCTAATTCTATAATAAGAGAAGAATTTTCTAAGCTTTCCCCTAGGAGGTTTTTTTTCCCTGGCTTGGAGCCTACATCTTGTGTCCATTGTCTATTTCTGACCTTCATGGTTTATGGTTTTGGTAATTATTTGATGAACATAACATAATAAAAGTAATAAGAAGCCAACATAATTTCACAAGTAACTATCAAATAAGGAGAAATCACCCTAATTGTTTCCCCTACTCATTTCTCAACATGAGTTTCCACCTTTCTTGGTGTTATTATACCCTTTGAATTTTGGGTCTAAATCAATTAGGTTCCCAATTATTTATATTTTTTCATTTTTCTTTGTTAGTATCTCTCGATTAATCTTCCTTCCAACCTTCCTATGAAGTTGATCCTACTCTCTTTCATTCTCTAACTATAATTTCCCATAAGCAAAGCTATAAAATGTAGGCCCTAACTTAATATTTCTAGGAGAGAGGGACTCTTCAGCATCCGAGTAAGACTCTTTCAATTGTTGCACAAGGACTAGGTCATCCTCCTATTACATATAGTGTTTTCATCGATGACAACAAGATGTTATTGATGTGAAAGAGAATTTCTGAGACAACAATTGGATCACTTATGAGGCAAGGTAATAAGTATGAGGAATGGATATCATATGTACCCTCATATGATTAAAATGAGTTTGAACTTTATTGATTTTTTCACAAGATTATGATGTCCTAATGATTGTATAAGAAGCATGGTTACGTAGATCTCATCAAAAAAATTCCAATGGTATGTCCCACTGTGAAAAAATCCTCCTGGATGAGAATTTATGGTCATTTGAAGTTCACCAGTGATCAAGGACCCAAAGACTATATAGAAAAACCCAAAATATTAGTGCATTAACAATCATGTGTCTTCTTAATGGATCTACGGTTAAGTGGATCTAATCAACGATGAATATCAAGAATACATACATGATTGTTAACAATGTTAAATAGCGTGAATTTATGCATTAATCGGATACATGACATGACTATAAAAAGACATAATCAGTTTAAATTATGACAACGTACACGAAAATTAAACATTCTCCAACCTGCTATAGTGGCCCCACCAGATTGACATGTCGTGAGCTCAAAGTGGCTCTTTTTGGTGACTAGGAAGACACATGACAAGCCTAGATTGGCTTATTTTGGTGACTTGGAATACAGGTGGTGAGCTCGGAGTAGCTCATTTTGGTGACCTGGAAGACACGTAGCAAGCATAGAGTGGCTCATTTTGGTGACTTGGAAAATTTACATGTGGCATGCACTAAGTGGCTCGACTTGATGATTTGGAATTATGGACATGTGGAAGAATACTATAGGTTACATCTACACGTGGCATGGCATGTCATTTAATGGTGTCATCAAGGTGATGTGGTGTCACAAGGAGATACCACGTGGCAGGGCCAAATGGCACATTTTGGTTGGTAGAAAGGTACAAAAATGGGTGACATGTGGCATCCCTCACAGACTGCGATATAGCATGATGACATCATGTTGACATCATAATGCAAATGACCAAGGACCCATAGGGACCTTACCACATAAATTGGTCACATAGGACCAAGGCAATGTGTTTAAGGAGCAGAGTTAAGTGTTAGGAAGAGTATGATCACATGGTAAGGGCTAGCCCCCAAAATGGCACTTGGCATGGAACTAAGTAATTGAATAAAAATAAGGCCACATGGCAGGGCTTAGCCCTCAGTTATATTGTGCAAATAGTGATGTGAGTTAGATCTATTACACAATAAGGATTCATGGGCCTATGGTTGGCCCTGCATAAGCTTGAGACCGCAATACCATTATACATCCATGCCTAGCTACTCATTTTCAATGCAAGAAGTGATCAAGAAAATATTCATAGCTTAATGAAATATGAGTCTCAATGGAGTAAACCAATTTTTCGTGAATTCTATTACAACAGGTTCTTCTTTTCATAACTATGGTGATGACACTCTGATGAATCATGGCCTGAATTTTTGAGTTTTTGTATGGATTTTGTTGTGGATTTCAACCTTCAAATTCTTTGATCTAGTTAAAAGTTATGGGTTGATCGCTTGTTACATTCCTTTGGACCTAGTTCGATCTTCAACTATAATGTGGCCAAGGCATAACATTTATCCAAGTTTGATCAACGTATGATTTCCACAATAGATTCCATGATGTCATCCTTCAATAGGCCTATGTAGTATATGTTGGCACGCAACCCTAACACATTAGACCAAGGTTTATCACAGTGTAAGATGTTGTCACATAAGATGGGTCCACACCATTGCCCCAGTTCATAGTCAAATTTATTATCGAAAGCATTAACTTACAAGGTTCATCATGTATCTCCATTGGTGGGGGATAGGTAATGGATTAGTCGAGACCCTAGTTTGAGTCTTGGAAATAACTATGTCAGATATTTTTTTATTATTGAAAGTCATTGTATCGTATGTTTAAGCAATCGGCGACATACATTTTGTAGCGTCAGCATCAGAGTATGATCATTTTGTATAATGCACCCAGAAAAGGGAATTTTGAATAACGGTTAATTAATTATATAGTTTTAAATGGGTATGTTAAGTTTTTGACCTCATTCTTGAGCCAAATTGAAATCTGGAAGATGCACATTGATCAATGTTCAAAGGTGGATGCATCCAAAGGAATGAAAAACCTTGTTGACATATATTTGGTTACCAGAATATCTATTATATTATCTTGAGGCTTATGATCATGCTGCATTGGTTTTGATTTTATGGCAGAAACAGGTTCTAAGATGAGTCATGTGTGACCATATTGATGAAAAAATTGAACCAAAACTGTGACAGGGTATGATAGAGTATGGACGAAAATATGACAATAGAAAATTATTCATCTTGAAGATTATTTTGTTTAGAGAGAAAGTGGATCTAGTTTGAAATAATTTGAAAAGAGGTCCACAAGGAGTTAAATAAGGAGGCAGGTGGCTCCATTGAGGTTAAGGCCTCAATTAAGGTAGAGCCTAGAGAAATTCAAAGCTTGATAATCACTGAGGTTGGAGCCTCAATCAAGTTAGAGCCTAAAGCAAGTTGGAGTCCAATCATCATCATGGTTAGTGCCTCAATTAGGTTGTATCCTATAGAGAGCAGTTTCTTTTATACTTTTGAGTTAGGTGCCTTAATTAGATTGTAGTCTACCGCAAGTATCAACTTGTATATTTTGTGGGTGGGTGCCTCCAAAAGGTCAGTGCTTGAAAATATATGTAATGAAGTGAAGATAAAGAAGAAGAAGTATTTGTGGTTTTCTCCTATATTAATTTCCACGTAAAAACTTGTGTCTCTTTAATGTGATGCCTTCTTGATGTGTTATTGATGTGATGGTAGATTTATGGTGCATTATTTTATATGTTGATGTGCTTATTATGGTTATGGTTCATTGTATTATGATTATTTGATTATGAAAAGTTATGAAATGGTAAAATTTATCACATTGATTCACCTACCCTTATTATTATGATCTTTGGTCCAACACCTCCTTGGGTAACATGTTCTCATCAGTCCCCTTCATGATTGGCTTTGTTTTCGATTACGATTGATTCTCTATGGGACTTCCCCTTCTTCATTCACCATATTCAATGCCTCGTAACTACTTTTTTTCTCTTTCTTCCCATTTATTTTTCTAGTCCCTTCTCCATTTATTAGGCCAACATTTTTGGGGGAAGTTGGCCCTTTCCCTTATTACCATTATGATCAGGTTGCCTAGGATGTTTGTAAAATAAACCCTCATGTGGCTCAGCTCAATCAATATATTTTCCTAAGGCAATAAAAATTCTTCAAGAGGTGTTTTCATTCCAGCAATGCAGAGGAAGGAAGGGGTGCTTCACCCAAACAAGAATTGTTGACAACACGTCACTTTCAAGATTAAAATTTGGACTCCAACAATACAAATATAACACTTGAGCACACATAAAATATTACCCACTTTGGAAAATAAAATATTGATCTGCCTTATTTTTGAAGAAGAAGTTAAAACACCCCTTCCCAGAAAAGGAAGATGAGACAGAACCCTTGATTATTAGATTTCAATTTTTCTCCACCCAAATCCTTATAAAATGAAAGGAAGGGAAATTCCCCTTGAATTAAAAAATGATGCCATGCTATGCAATTTTTCGATCTAGATATCTCTCCTAAGGGGCATAAATCTCCACATTGGGAATTTATTCTAACTTCTTGGAAAAGAGTGTTGGCTTTGCCTTTTGGTATTTTGGCCCACAAGCTACGAACTTTTTAAGGCCTCAATGTCTGGATGCAGTAGGGGCGAAGGCACAGGAACCTCAAAACTTGTCGCCATCTTGCAACAAGAAACTCATAGTGCTTTATAAATCCTTGGAGGACAAGAATAACAGCCCCTTAAAAATTGAAAAGGGATGGCCCATAACCCTGGGCATCACCCAAATAGGTTAGATATTTCTTGATTGTAATGTTTTGAGTGTTAAATGAAATCAAACCTAAGGAAATCTCGTAGGCTCAATCACCAATCAAATGTAAGGACCAATACAACCCTTAGTTTGTAACTAGAAAAATATCTAGTTTAAATTGTTCCACTTGAGCACACACAAACTAAACATAACATATCTAATATGATTCTTTTTTACTTTTAATAAAATTCTCAATACTAATTATATTGAAAGAAACATAAATTATTTCTCAAGGTTAGTATTGCATTATGGATATTCAAAACAAATGAATTATTCACAATTATAACATATAATCCAACAAACATAGAAATGAATCATAACTTCATGTAAGATCATATGCAAGTTAAAACATTTATTTTGAGGTACAATGCAAACATCATATTGATCAAAATTACAAAAAAAAAAAAATTAGACAATTATTCATATCCACTCATAGACTTTGACACACCATAAGAATCTACATCATCTTTAGATGAATGATTGGATGAATATGTAAATGATCCATATTCGTCTCTATGATCAACTAGAGCCACATCTTAGTCTACATGTATTCTGAACATTGCAAATGTCAAAATCCTTTTAGATCTATGACTAGTTTCAACAAACTCCCATGTTGTCACTATTTTTTGTGATAACGACCTCTTAATAATCTCTATGGTCCTAGAGGTAAAAGTCCCTCCCTTTGTTAAATTTAATTCATAAACAAGTATGTCAACATCCTCCAATTTAATATATTATTGCAGTAATGATATATATCTAGACCCTTTATTTTTCTCGTTATATTGTTTTGTTTATCAACTTCCATATTTGGCTTGTACACACCATTGAATGGGTGTGTATCTGTGGCATGGCAATGTACTCACAGTATAGTAATATCTTCATTTATTTAATGACCTTTATAACCTTGTAAACTCAAAATTGATAACGATTTGGATCTCCATATGTTAACATTGCAATCATGCAACCCTAATTAACATCCTATATGGAACCCCTATAAAGGTCTTCCATGGATTCATAGTGTGCATGTGATATTTAGAAACAATATACATTTCTCTTTCCTTTGTTAAAACTCAATAATATGTTGAGATTGTTGTTTTTCAACAATGTTTCTTTCCTCATATTCATTTGGCATATGTTGTGGCAAAATAAACAGAGTCTTCAAAAAATGTATCTCCATTTCTTGATCTTGAAATTATGTCGCTATGATCATTAAAAAAACACTCCCACAAAAATGAATCAACAACATCAAAGTATGCATATGTATCTATAATATATTTTTTTATTTCTTCCAAGAATTTTGAGTGATCTAAATCTCCCTTATGCCTTCGTGCATTATGGATTTCAGTAATTGATAGTGATAACAATAAATTTGATGCAAATATTGATTAATCTCGAATGAAATTCAAAAATGCTAAATCTGATGAAGGCCTACATTTTGCAGTAGTTGAATACTTATTGCCCCATATAAATGTTTTCCCGTCAATTTTTTTAATACAAAATTAATATTGCAAGCTAATTTCATTAAATTGTTCAATGCATTTTTCTTCATCGTACAAACCTAGAATAAACCTTCGTGTGTGAATAGTTTCTTCCAATATGTGAAAAATAGGCCTTGTAATGGATGATTTCTTAATACATTCAATTAACGATGGCAGCTCCCAACTTTCTTCATCCTCAATGTTACTTAAAATGACTTAATATTATGTCAATATGGTCATATGTGTGCCCAACAAGAAGGAAACCAGCCTTTACCTTCTGAAAATTTCTCAATTCAATAAGCATGCTTAGATATCTAAATACAATTTGATGTTTATTTCATGACTAGTGTTGTATAATTGTAGATACGAAACTTGAGGAATATTACCATACCATTGAAAAATCATATAATGAATTATGGTTATGATCACATTTTCATCATCATGAATATTTGGATCTATGAAATAAACCCTTGGACACATTTTCCCATTAAATACCATGCAAGCAACCAAGTGAAACTAGATAAAATTATCCTCTTGTAAATTTTCTAATGTGTGAAAATAATGTAGTATAAGTGTTTTCTTTTAGTTCATATTATCAATTACCAAACCTAAATATTTATTTGGTATATCATAGCACTTATTTTGATGTGTGTAAACCTTTTTACATTCACTTGATTTTGGTTTGCAATGCTCTTGAAGTGCTTTAACAATGGAATATGTGCATAACATAAAAAATAAAAAAATAAAAACCCTTAATAATACATTTTCATAGTTGATAACTCTTCAACTATAAGAAATAATATCGCAAATGCATAGCTCTTTATGCCCATTGAAATTTGTCCATTTTTTATTTAAGAGAAGCGCAAGTAATGCAGACCCCCATTCTTCACTTATTGTAAATATGAATATTGTTGAATTTTTTCTTCCATTTCCTTATAAAATATGCATGTGTAAAAAAATTATCATTTCCTTCAGCACCTTAGGCATTTTCTCTATATAATTTTCAGATTTATCATCTCTTATCTAGAATATGTATTGTCTCTCTATCGAGCATACACTCTTCATGTTTCAGAAATAAGTCTTGCATCCATAAAAATGTAGTATTTGTTAGTAGAATAACCTCTCATCTATAATGTAATTTTGAATGAAATGTATGATCTTTTTCCAATCTTGTTTGGATTCTTAATAGATGAATATTAGAAATTGAATGCAATATTTTGAAATCCTTTCTACAAATTAAAAAATTCTCAATGTGGTAATCATGACCTATCTTTGCAGATATCATGCACCGTACCAAATATGAATTTTGCATGCTTTTATTTATTGCAAATGTGTATTCCTTTTCTCCAATTCATACTTGAATTCTATGTGTTTCAAGTAATCCTTTTGAGAACATTCACTTTAAATCAAATTAGTTATGGAACATGATCTCGTGATAAATTATTTCCTATACCTTGTATAATTGGAATGATTTGGATTGATATAAAAAGCTCTAGTCCTACTCCTAGATACAATATTTGTTTGCAATGTCTCCATAATTTTTCTATCGTCTCTACACCATTCTCCTCATTATTAGGAGGAATAATATCCTCACTATAATCATACTCAACATTATCAAGAAATTATTCACTTTCCTCATCGGTGCCTCTCAAATCCTCGCTCTGAGGAAATTCTTCACCATCCTCATCAGTTCCTCTGAAATCCACACTCTAAGGAATTTCTTCACCTTCCTCATCGATGCCTATGAATCCTCACATGGAATAAATCCCTCGCCATCCTCATCAGTGCCTCTAAAATATTTGCTTAGAGAAACTTCTTCACCATCCTCATTGATTCCTCTAAAATCCTCACTTGGAGGAAATTACTAACCATACTCATATATTCCTTTGAAATCCTCACTTGAAGGAAATCCATCATCCTCATCAGTGTTTATTTTTGGGTAGTCGTGGGAGGTATTCCCCAGCTACATAAGTTAAAGGAAAGAAAATTTAATTTAAATTTAAATTTAATTTGCAAAGATATGTGCCTCTTGGGAACCCTAAAATCACTATAAAAATACACTTTAACTTCTCATTTTTCATACACACCCATCACTTACATTTTTTTTCTCTCTCTCTCACATGTGAGAAGCAATCTGAGGAAGAAGGTGAAGTTTCTAACGAGTTGAAGTTATGGGACAGTCAATTTTTGACTAGATGAATTTTCTAAGTGTAAATACTTAATGATGTTATGGAGTGTGTTAAAGTAATATCATATATCATTGTAAGTAATTATCAGTTGCAAAAAATTATGTTTTCCTAATTAGCACTAGAAAATCAATATGGTATCAAAGCATAAATTATGGTGGGAAGTGTTAAATTTTGGGGGTTGTTATAATCTTTATGTACTACACATGTACTTTTATTCCTACCTAAATTTATGCAAATAATTGCATAAATTATGGTGCGCGGTGATTCCTAGAAAATATGTTTAATTACCAAAATACAAAGAATGTTTTATATATTTACTTTTTACTTCTACCCAAAGCTATGCAAATAATCACATAAACTATGGAGTAACAACTTAACAAAGTCAAAAACTATGAGGGTGGATTATAGCCTAAAATTATGATGGATTAAAAAACAAAGTTTAATATGAGGAGAGATTTAACCTCATAGCATCGACAAGTAAATGGTCAGAGAATATGTGTGGGGTGAATAGCGGCATAGACCCACCAATGTTCATAAGAAATTAACCTAGGAGATATAAATGGAATATCAGAGGATTCTCCTAGGATCGAGCATAAACTTAGCAAGAGTGATTTGTGTCTGAGAAGGAGAAATTATACAGACATCTATAATTGTGCCAGGTGACCGGAAGAGCTACTAGTTTAGAGGGAGCATACAGTCAGGTAGAATGGAAGAATGCAACATACTATAGATCCAAAGGGTCCCTCATGATGATGAGGAGGAGACTCCCAAGGATGTGGTTTCAGGTCCTTATATACATGTGGAACGTCCTTTAGATCATGAAGAAGACCCAAAAGGTACCATTGAGCTAGTGAACCCACTTAGGGTCATTGTTCTAGAAGCCAAGAAGAGGTCAGCATGCCTTCAAAGTACATTGAAGGATGCAGAAAGGAATGCAACTCCTTGTGGCACCTTCAGGGAAAGAAAATTTCCTAAGAAGTACTCAGGATATGCTACAATGATGAGTCACATCATTAATTCTGAGCCATCCAAATATAAGGAGGTAGTAAGCCAAAAATTTTGGAGGGATGCCATGATGGAGGAATATCAGTCCATCATGAAGAATGTCGTGTGGGAAATTGTGTCGAGACCTGAGGGGAAGTCAATGGTGACCTCTAAGTGGATCTACAAGATGAATAATGTTGTAGATGGAAGTAGATAAGTACAAATCGAGATTCATGGCAAGAGGCTTCTCCAAGAAATAGGGAGAGAACTATGAAGAGACATTTACTCCAGTTTCCAGATACATTTCTATTAGAACTATTATTTATATTTATTTTATTATGGGTTGGAAATTACATCAAATGGATTGATGATGCAGGGATTCTGCAATATAATAGATCCTTGCACATAATAAATTATGTGTTTCCTTAACATGGAATCCTCATCAAATTCTTCGTTAAAACCACTTTCAATTCAACTCAAAATATATATAAAGGAGAGAGAACAGAACATAAATAAGATACTGGCATATAATAACAATAATAAAATTATAGAGTCAAACCATTTTGGCCAAATATTACAATTTTTGGCCTCTCAACTCTCGGCCATTTACATAAACTCTCACACCATTTCTCTCTATCTCTCTTTGTATTCCTCTTTGTCCTCCATCCTCACACAATCCTCATATTTATACATAATTATGGATTAATTCCAATCCATGATTTCCTCACCAAATATCTCAACCAAACTCTAAAATAGATTTATCCCTTTTTTGACTCAACTAAGTTCCATTTAAGGAATTCCTAATCCCTAAATTATCTATCCAACTCAACTCCACTCATATCCTCAATTTATTAATAGAATATTTACAATAAACCTCACACTCAGATTTTCTCTCTTAATTTTAATAAAAAAAATGTGCATAAATTATAAAATAATTAAAAAAAACATCACCCCCTAAATCACACAAATAAATAATGAAATTTTTGCTCGATGCTCCTGCATCAGACTCCCCATGTAGAGAAGTTTCCATAGACTCATGTCTATGAGGTCTGCCACTTTTCTGTAATAATGCGACAGCCACAAGTCTCGATGACTTGTTCCCTCGAGGATTCCAAACTCTGTTTTGTCATTGGTCTTTTAAATTATCAACTCCTTTTTTTAATTCATCACCAACATCACTCACTTTGTCAATCAGATTCCATCCATCAATTCCTTGGAGTAATTCTTCTTTGTTTGATGTTTCCGTCTCCAATTGCGCTAAACGCTTAACTTTCTGAAATGAAGAATAATCAAGAACTTCTCCTTGATCATAACTATAGTCATTGATTTCTCCTATAGTAACAAATTTCCCATCTGGTTTTGTACCTGCATTCATCAACAAACTATTAGTTTTAAAAATACAATACCTTTAGGCCTATTTTGATGCTTCAAGCACCAATCTCCCATCATAGACTTTCTGGATTTCAGTAGATCCTGTCTTGAATTTCTAGCTTCTTTCATATTTATCCTATTGGTTCAAGACTTATGTTTCCTTTATGTCTCTAAGGACATAACTTTCTTGCTGCTCCTGATCTTTCATCTCATCTCCAAATACTTTCTGCTCAATTTCTCTAATTTCAACATCATATTTATTAATGTTTCCTTTTGTACCTATAGCCACATTATTATTTGAAGAGTTAAAACATTCACTTAATTCTATAAATGTTAAAAACATTTCATCCCTATCATGCACGGTAACTGCAATCTCTTATGTATCAGGTTCTACAAGTTTCATCTTCCCTTTAGGTTCCTTAAGCCATCGTTCCAAGAACTCTATTTCCATGTGAAATATTTCCAGCATTTCATCACAACCTTCATTCTCAGTTTCATTCTTCTCATGACAATCCTCCTGAGTTATCATGTTTTCGGTATCATCACATTGCAAGATTCTGTCATCAATTTCATTAAAAAAATTCATTTGTTTACCTCCTTGGAATATCACTACAGCATTTTCATTATGCCTCTGCTCCACAATAGCTTCAACTAGTTATCTTACACCAAACAAGAATTCATCTATGATTTCGTTCTGCTTCAATAAATCAGTACCTTCCTTCTCTGAAAGGCATTCTCCATCATACTTCACCTCAAGAGTTTCATTCATCTCTATAACAGTTTCACCAGACTGTCCACCATCTTCTGCACATCTTGCAAACATACACAAACTATGAGATTTAAAAATACAAGGCTTCATAGCCTCATTTGCTTCTCTTGTCAACATATCTTCCAATTCTTCTGAACTATTCCAATAGTCCATGATATCTTTCTCATTGATCTCCTCACCCATAATTTCACTCTCTTCTCGGCCAGAAATGGAAACTTCCATTTTCAACTCAGCCTCTCTGAGTTCTTCACGTCTCAATTTCACACTCATCATCTGCTCGAGCTTCCTCAGCTCTTCTGCCAACTGTATGTTTACCTGTTGTTCCCTCTTTGTGTGTAGCCTCTGCCATTTCACTTTCTTCCTCATGGTCCAACCATGTCTCTGGTCTTTCATATTTCTCTGCAACAATTCCATCAATAACTCAAGGTGAATTGTTATCTTATCTTTCTCCCGCTCATACTTTTCTTCAGTCAACTGCTTACATATGCCATTTTCCTTAGCATATTCCTTCTTCTTTCTTCTGTTGTGGTCTTTCTCAGAACCTCTGAAATGACTATCACCAGTCATCTCCTCCTCCTTAGTGAATTTCATCTGTTCATGTGTGGATTTCATTCAATCAACTTTTCAGCAAGCCTCCATACTTTTCATTCAACAATACAAGCTCTCCTCCTGCGCTTGACCTCTTTCAGTTCTCTGTCTTGGAATAATTTCTGGCAACTCTCTTGCTCCTCTTTGCTGCAAACAACAACTGCAGTATTTCATGTGTTATAATGACCAAACTCTTTGGGTGTCGGGCTCCACCGATCATGCACCCAATTACATTCAAACCTTTGGCTTGATTTAAGGCTCTTTGACTCCAGACTTGACATCAACTCTTCATCTTGGATGAAAAATGCACCCTCTTGTACAATAACTCAATGGTTTAACTTGACTCAAGCTATCCAAATTTTCATTTGACCTTAACATTTGATTTGACTTCATGGCTTGACCCAATAATCACAATAGTGGATATTTGACTCTAATTCAAGTTATACAACATACCAATGAACATCCACCCTTAATAAATTTTCATGATGTAAAATCTTCACTCTCTCTCATACTCCATTCTTATGAAAATATCATCAGTCTCCCATTATCACTTCACATGATACTGAAGCCTTTAAATCAAAATGCAATCCATTTTTCCCAAGATTTATTTTATGGTGAAAATAAAATAAACCATTTAATTTTCAACATTTAAATTACCTCTTGGAGATGAATTTTCATACCTCATGCTTCCTTCTAAAAACATTTTTCTTTGCAATGTCAATTCTTCGAGTTTCATTCTTCTGTGTCGTTCTTATCACTGTGAATATTTGCATGCCCTTCATACCATAACCTCTTAAACACGCTCATCATCTTAGTGCAGACAGTTTTCCTATACTTCCATGCAGCTCCTTCTTGCAGTGATGGTTCTCATGCAACACCGTCTCTCTTCAGTGTACAAACCAATTCCTTCATAGGAATTTTCCAAAACTTCCCTTTAACATGGTGGCATCAACATATTTCTCCAGCAGCAATAAACACAATCGCGCTTGAACCATATTTTCACATCAATTTCTAAGATGTATTTCAATTCCAAAACTTTTGGATTGATTTTACTCTTTCATAAAATTTACAAAAAACTTAACTTTTCAAATATGGCAAGGGAAATTTAATCATCCAAATTTTAAAAGTACTGATAAGGCTGCCCGCAAATGTTTTTTTCTTCCAGATCAATCAATAAACAAGGTTTTATAAACCGCGCACCAACATCCCACAGAATCGGTGCTTGTATTGGTGTTGCACTCATTTCAATTTTCCACGTTGGCCCATTACTAGCTACCAGCATTTGCAACCACAACACTTGCTCTCAAATGCTGCCAAAAAATCTCAATCAGCAAGGTCAAAACACTTCTTCAACAGTTCATTTTTCTTCATAATTTGTAGGTATTGTGAAAATATCACTTTAAAAAACTCACAAAAAGCATAACACAATTCGCAGGCAACAATACCATTTTTTCTTGTTTGATTTAGCCCTCAACCTCAACAGTCGATTGCAATTTCACACCTAGTGAAACTATGCATACCTTGGTAAATGGATAAATGTGTGCAACAGATATACCGCATTGATTTCATTCTTAATCCAATTTCTCATACTATCATGCTCAAAACAAATTATGTAAACAATGTATCTGCCTTGCCACTTAAAAGCTACACGAAAACCAATTATGGTTTTGTAACTCTTTTCAGCTATTTCGTAGGATAACAACTACTGGTCTTAGAAAGATCCATGTTCAGACTTATGCTGCACACAATTCCAGTCCACACGCTCTAAAAATCCTCTCTTACATGCTTCCACGAATCTTCACACAACACTTACCCAATGTCGTGAACTCAACAACGCTTCACAAATCTCGAGTCTTCAATAGGGGTCTTCCACGCTTTCTGCAAACAATATTTCAACGCATATCTGTAAAAAATACTTCAACACCTTAAAAGAGACAAGTCAACCAACCTTATCTTATTGGTATAGAATTTGAAAGAGGGAGCCACAAACATATGGCTTTTCTTATGTTCATCTCGTATTACTGGATGCCCTTTTGCTTGGTGCAGTCAACTAATGTGCACGTTAATATCCAATGGAGTAAAACATCATATCAATCATAGAACCAAAGTTTCAACTCTCCACATGTTATGGATTCCATCAGTCGTACGTTTGTCTCACAAATATCTCACACAGCTATTACAATACAAGACTGCAATTTAAATTGGTCGGGATCTGAATCACAATGCTGGCTCTTTTGATGCGCAACTCTGATTTTTTTTTTTTTAAACCAAATAAAACATCAAGATTGCGACCTATACCGACCGATATCTATATCTCCAATTTCTAATTTACAATTTAATCTTCACACTTTATCAATGTAATGGCATTCTGAGGCAATTCACAACATGAGATTGAACGCAATTATTTCTACACAAGAAAGGTGCCTAAATAAAATTACACCGCACTTACAAGACTGCTTAACACAATTATGAATTCAGAATGGACATCTCACTTGTTGGACTGCTAACGCAGTTATAAATTCGAAATTTATATTGCACTTGCAAGACTATCAACGCAGTTACGAACGCCAATTCCCACTGTCATCACCTCCCAACTCCATTGTGACAGCATCAGAGGTTGTAATGCGGTCTCGGCAGCAAGGCCTGTACATCGAACGGTTGCAATATTCAGTTTTCGGTTTTCCAAGGCCTATACGTCAAATTGGTTTCTGATTTTCCTTTACAACATCATCTCCAACATTCCATAATGTCGCATTCAATGTTCGACTACCTCTGCATTCAGTCTACAGCATTGGATTGGCTCCTTCATTGGCTAGTTGCTTCCTACGCTGAATTTAGTTTTCATCCAGACTTCACCATCAACGTGGTTCCCATTGCTCATACTTTCCTGCAATTAACACACTTGTCTAGGCATATATGTATGATATAATGCAGATTCAAAACAAAACGTAGAACAGGTAGATTTTTGGCTCCGATACCAAATGATGCAGGGATTTTGCAATAAAATAGATCCTTGCGCATAATAGAGTGTGTGTTTCCTTAACATGGAATCCTCATCATATTCTTCGTTAAAACCACTTTCAATTCAACTCAAAATATATATAATGGAGAGAGAACCGAACATAAATAAGATACTGGCATATAATAACAATAATAAAATTACAAACTCAAACCATTTTGGCCAAATATTACAATTGTTGGCCTCTCGGCTCTCGAACCTTTACATAAACTCTCACATCATTTCTCTCTATCTCTCTCTGTATTCCTCTATGTCTTCCATCCTCACACAATCCTCATATTTATACATAATTATGGATTAATTACAATCCATGATTTCCTCCCCAAATATCTCAACCAAACTCTAAAATAGATTTATCCCTTTTTTTACTCAACTAAGTTCCATTTAAGGAATTCCTAATCCCTAAATTATCTATCCAACTCAACTCCACTCATATCCTAGATTTATTAAGAGAATATTTACAATAAACCTCACGCTCAGATTTTCTCTCTTAATTTTAATAAAAAAATGTGCATAAATTATAAAATAATTAAAAAAACATCACCCCCTAAATCACACAAATAAATAATGAATTTTTTGCTCGATGCTTCTGCATCAATTGATTTAGGAAGGAGTGTTCATAGAGCTAGCTCGGGGATTTAAGGTACATGAGAAGGAGTCTCATGTCTGCAGAATGAAGAAGGCTTTTTACAAACTCAAGCAGGGACCTCAGGCTTGGTATTCTTAGATTAATGGATACCTTATGAGTCTTGGTTTTACCAAGAGTGATGTTGATCCCAATATTTACTACAAGGTTTTTAAAGGTGAGCTTTTTATCTTGTTGGTATATGTTGATGACTTATTTTTTTATAGGAGCTAAAAATCTCATTGATCAGTGTAAGAGGGAGTTGACCTCTGATTTTGAAAATCTAGGTTCGATGCATTACTTCTTGGGATAAGAAGTGTGGAAAAAGACATGTGAGTTCTTCCTTAGTGAAGAGAAGTATATTATTATGATCCTTCATATATTTGGGATGATGGACTGTAATTCCATGGCCACTCCCATGGTGACCAATCTGAAGAAGTTGAGATGCTCTAACTCAAATTTGGTGGATCCCTCAATTTATTGGTCATCGATTGGATCCTTGTTGTATCTGGTTAATACTAGACCTGATATTTGCTTTACAGTGAACACATTGATCCTGTTCATGGTGGAACCTATGCATGTACATTAGATTGTGGAAAAGCATGTGTTCAGATATTTGTGTAGTGCAATTAGTTATGGATTGAGATATGTTTCAAATGGTAGAGTACAGTTGAAGGGATATACATATTTCAATTGGGCAGGAAATGTTCAAAATACGAAGAGCACATCCAGATGTTGCTTCAGTTTGGATTCTACTATGATATCTTGGATGATCAGGAAGCAGACATCTATTGGACTCAACATTGCAGAGGTTAGGTACATTGCAGCAAGTTTGGTGAGTTGTGAATTATTGTAGCTTCAGAAGCTACTTAGAGTATTGTTTGATCAAGTGTTGGATATTACCATTATGACAACTGGTAGCACATTGAGATCAAGTATCACTACATCCAAGACATGGTACAGAAGGCAGGAGTGAGGCTCCAATACATTTCTACAGGCGAGCAAGTTGTTGACATTCTCACAAAGCCTTTGTCCCAAATTAATTTTTTATACTTCAGGGATAAGATTGGAGTGGTTGAGAATACCTCCCTCATTGTGAGGGAATGTTGATGTTGTTGCATCAAGGCATACACTCTCCCTAGGTCAATCATATTGATTGGGTTCCATGTAATTTTTCTAGGGAGATTGGCCCAGATAGTGTCAGGGCTCGGAGTGTCCCTCCCTCAAGACGTTCTGACCATATTGCCAAGGGTTACTTGGATATTGTTTAGAGTGAGTGCCTCAAAGCATCGGGAAAGTATTTTTACCATTCAAGTGTAATGTGATGACATGGAGGAATGGTAAATGCACTTGGGGCTTCACCATTGGTTAGTGAAAATTTGCATGGTTCCAAGTGACGAATTGGTTAGTTGGTGACCCAGGACTAGTTTTATTTTTACCTCGGTCCGAGGGTACCTAACCATATTGCCAAAGGACATTTGGCTAGTGGGTGACTAGATCCTTTGTATTCTTTTGATGCGGGATGCTTTCCCCATGGTTCTGTAATGGAACATGAAGTGGATGGATACATTAACATAGTGGTATCATTCAATCTTTTCTTGGGATGGATAAATTTTTCAACTAAGTGGAAATCTTGAGGGAGTAAAGGTGAATGCCTCCCTTGCTAAGAGGGAGTGTTGATTTTTCGCTAACTGTGGGAGCTATTCTCCAAGTACACAAGTTAAAAGAAAGAAAAAATAAATTTTAAATTAAATAATAATAAAAATTAATCTAATTTTAAATTTAATTTGAAAATATACATGCCTCTTGGACACCCTAAAACCACTATAAAAATACACTTGAGCTTCTCAATTTCATAAACACTCATCACTCGCATTTTTCTCTCCTTCTCACATGTGAGAAGCAATCTGAGGAAGATGTTGAAGTTTCTAAGGAGTCGACTTTCCGATACAATCACTGTTTGACCAGTTTAATTTTGTGGGTGTAATTACTTAATGATGTTATGGAGTGTGTTAAATTAATATCATATATCATTGGAATTAATTATTAGTTGTAGAAAATTTAGCTTGTCTAAATAGCACTACAAAATCAACGATTAGTGCCTTTGAAATACTCAATTAAAGGACATCCATCATCCTCATTATTATCTTTGAAATCGTCACTCATAGGAAATTCTTCGTTGTCCTCATCAATTCCTTTGAAATCCTCACTAAATGAAAATCCATTATCGTCATTAGTGCCTTTGAAATTCTCACTCAAATGAAATCCACCGCCCTCGTTAGTGGCTTTGAAATCCTCACTTGAAGTAAATTCACCAACCTCATTAATGCCTCTAAAATCCTCTCCTAGAGGAAATTCTTCACCATCTTCATCAATGCCTTTGAAATCATCACTTGGATGAAATTCATCATCCCCATCAGTGCCTTTAAAATATTCACTCAGAGGAAATCCAAAATCCTCATCAATTCCTTTCAAATCCTCACTCAAAGGAAATCCATTAGCCTCATCGGTTCCATTTAACTCCTCATTGGGAGGAAATATTTCACCATCCTCATCATCTCCTTTGAAATCCTCACTTAGAGGATATCCTTCACCATCATGATCACTGCCTTTGAAATCCTTGCTCGAAGGAAATCCATCACCCTCATATGTACCTTTAAAATCTTCACTCAAAGGAAATCCATCATCCTTAATGTGCCTTTTAAATCCTCAATGAAACTAAATCCATTATCCTCATTTGTGCCTGTTAAATCCTCACTTGGAGGAAATTCTTCACTATACTTTCTTGTGCCTTTGAAATCCTCACTTAGACAAAATTCATCATCCTCATCTATGCCTTTAAAATATTTCTTCAGAGGAAATACATCATCCTCATCTTTTCCTTTGAAATCCTTGCTCAAAGGAAATCCATCATCCTCATTTGTGCCTTTAAAATCTTCACTAGGAAGAAATTCTTCATTATCCTCATTTATTCCTTTGAAATTCTCACTAAGAGGAAATCCATCATCCTCCTAAGTGTCTTTGAAATACTCACTTGTAAAAAATCCATCATCCTCATCAATGCCTTTTAAATCCTCTCTTGGAGGAAATTCATCATCCTCATCATTTCCTTTGAAATTGTTGCTAAGATGAAATTATTGATCAGCCTCATCAATACCTTTCCTCGCTTGAAGGAAATCCATCATCCTCATCAGTGCCTTTAAAATACTTGCTCACAGAATATCCATCATCGTCATCGATGCCTTTAAAATTCTTGCTCTGAAGAAACTTCAACATCCTTATCAGTACCTTTGAAATCCTTGCTCGAAGAAAAGCCATCATCCTCATTTGTTCCTCTAAAATCCTTGCTTGGAGGAAAATTTTCATCCTCCTTTTATTAATGGTGCCTTTAAAGTCCTTAGGATTAGGACTTTCGTGATTAAAATGCCCAATATCATTACTTTCACTTTCATTAAACCCCTTAGTAGGTGAAAAATATAACTCTATATTTATAATAGAGGCATTCGTATTATATTCATTAATATTAATACGATCAGTCTGTAAACAAGACCTTAATGATGTAGAAACAGAAACTTCATTATTAAATGAATTCATGAACTTTCATAGAAAATGTAGAATGGTACAGATTCTCTCTCCCAATGACAATATTATAACTCAAAAAATGAAAAATTTCCTCCAAAATTTCGCCCCAAAATTTTTCCCCCAAATGTTTTCCTCCAAAATTTACTCCAATACATTTTACTAAAAAATATCTTCAAAATTTTGCCTCTACTTTTTTTTCAATTCTCCATCCAAATGTTTCTTAATGTTTTCCTTCCAAAATCAAATAAAACTTTTATTTTAAATATTTAAGATTAATTAGGTAATTATATTATTTTTCATATTTTGTCTTTTATTGTTATCACACCTTCATCAAATTTTAAACAAATCCATGTATCATTGCTATATATTTCCTTTCCTCTTTTCTATTCCTCACAACACATATAATCTTGTGGAACATTGGTTAAAAAATTTGGAGAAATTTATGAAGAAGCTATAGGATCATCGATAAGATGTTTAGTGAGAATTTTTCACATTAAAAAAATACCATTTATAAATAAATCTATCAAATCGGTAAATTATGTTGGTTTTTTTTATATTTGATTGAAAAATTATTTTTTTAACTATATTTCTATTGTTTTGAAAGAAAAATCCACCAAATTTTATGATATTTTAAGGAAAAGTACAAAAACAAATATCATAAATACATTTATGTCAATAGATGTTTATATTTTGGAATTGGAAGAGAGCTTCCAAATTGAATAGTGAATATGCATTCAATGGTCGCAGAAACTAACATCATCCCAAATACACAGAAGCCACTTTACCCCCAAAAATCCAAATAGAATGTAAACAAACATGTAGGGAATGTGGAATGAAGCCATTACCATCTAATGCAGGTAATATGAAGCTTAGAGATTACCTTAATTTACAGGGCTTCAAACACGTGAAAGCACTAAGCTCTTGAACATCTGAACTGAAGAAGGTTCCTCACAATCGACCATGCCAGGGCCCTAGTGGTAGATTTTGATAGAGCCACATCCTCTTGAAAACCAGTTGGAAGAAGAATATATTGGAGAAATGAATGGCGTCCAAATGCAATGTTTGAGTTGCAAAAAGTTTCATTTTTGTTAAAATGGTGTTGGAAGCTACTATTCCAAAGGATGGTACATGGGAAAGACTTAAAGAAATTGAACGGGAGAAAAGGGAAATCCTTCTCATCGAAGAGCAGACTTGGCAGCTAAAGAGTAGAGCCACCTGGCTATGGGAAGGAGATAAGAATACTAAGTTTTTCCATGCTTATGCTAATGGGCGAAGAGATTATAACTCCATATGGCAGATAGAGGAGCATGGCATCCCATCATATACTACAGAAGACATCCAGGAAGGGGCGGTAAAATATTTTCCACTTATGTTTTAGGATAGGGACCACAATGACTTCTACAAGCCGACCTCAAGGGATGAGATTATGAAGGTACTTAACTCCTTCTTGATGGACAAGAGTCCGGGGCCAGATGGTTAGACCTTGGATTTCTTTATCCACTTTAAAGAAATATTCTTGGACCATATTGTGCAGATGGTGGAAGAGGCATGGATGAAGGGTAAAATAAATGGTGCTCTCAACTCTACTTTCATAGTCCTGATTCCAAATAAGGGCAGTGCTAAGAAGTTTGAGGATTTCAGGCCGATTTTATTATGTAACACCCTCTACAAGATTATCTCAAAGACAATTGCAAATAGATTCAAGCAGGTTTTGTCAAGGTACATATCTCCTGAATAGTCTGGGTTTTTGCAGAATAGAAGCATACATGTTGTGGTCGCCTCCACACAGGAGGTCATACATTCTATTCACCAAAAGAAGATTCTGGCTATGGTTATGAAGATTGACCTCAATAGGGCCTACGACCGGGTCGACTGGGGGCTACTGAGGATGATTCTTTATAAGATTGGCCTTGATAGGGCCTCTGTGAACTGGATCATGGGCTGCGTGTGCAATACCTCCTTGGCTGTTATTATAAATGGATTGGCCTCGAGATTTTTTAAATCTGGGCGGGGCTTGAGACAAGGTTGTGCACTGTCTCCCCTTCTTTTTATCCTGGTTATGGACACTTCGAGTCTGAAAATTAGCAGGGTTGTTAGATTCGGGAACATAAGGCATGTTAGTCTGTCACATGTCAAATAAATTAGTCATAATCTCTTTGTGGATGACGTGTTACTTATTAGCATGCTTATTAAATCGGTATGGCAAGAATTTATCGAGAGTTTTCAACTCTTTGGGATGGCTTCAGGTATGGCTGCCAATATTGGGAAATCGTGCATTTACTATGAGGAGGAGGGGAGAGGATTTGCAAATGACATTGCCAATATTGTAAATTTCAGTATTGCACCACTCAATATGGGTTTCAGGTACCTGGGTTTTATATGAAACCTAATAACTACCAAATTAAAGATTGGACTTAGTTAGTGGAGAAGGTTCAAAAGAAGATCAGCGGATGGACGATTAGGTGGCTGTCATATGGAGGGAGATATATTTTGATTCAAGCAGTTATACAGAACATCATGGTTTATTGGACTCATATTTATGCCATCCCAAAGAAGATTCTTAATGATATCAGAAAGATCTTCATGAATTTCATGTGGAATGGTTGTAAGGATAAAGGTAAATACCATCTAGCGAGATGGGATCTTATTATGAAACCAAAGATATGGGGGGGGTGGGATATTTAAGACTTGTATCTTTTTGGCAGGTCCCTCCTCATGAAATCATTTTGGAGGGGCTTAAAGTCTGCTGGGATTTGGAGTGAAATATTAAAGTATAAGTACCCAGAGCTGGAGGATCTGGAGAAATTATTATGTTTGGGTTGGAATAATAAAAAAGGCAGATTTGTGATATATAATGGTTTCAAAAGTTTCTGGCCTGATTTCTCCTCTTTTCTGCATTGGAAATTCGGTGATGGAGGAAAGATTCAGATTGGCTGTCCGGTTATTTTTGGTGATGTGGTAACTTCCCAATGCAGTAATACACTGAAGAGTTTCTTAACCAGCAAATGTATGTTTTTCATAAGTCAAATCATCCACAGAGTTGATAGGGGTATTCCTATCTGGAAGTCGTTTTCGGAATTGGTGATGCCTGGTGAGTTATCAAGGGAGTGGGCCAATTATACTGGATCACTTAGTAGGATGGGCCTCATTAAAACTAGTGGAGGGGACAAAGTGATATGGAACGGGAATCTAAAGCAAGGAATGGTGGAGGCAAATGCGACATATCAAGACCTGTCAAAGTATAAATTACAGACCATTAACTCCAGTACAAATCAGGGCATTTGGGAGAACTCGGCTCCTTTGAAAATGCAACTTTTCCTTTGGTTGGTTCAAATGGATAAAAAATTAACTTGGGAAAATCTGAAAAGGAAAGGGATGATTGGACCGGGTATCTGCAAGATGTGTATGACGGAGGATGAGGCAATACTCATCTGTTTTACATGTGTGGACATGCAAGGGAGGTGTTGAAGTTGATTTGTGGGCATCTCAAATCGGGGGTGCCAATTTTAGATAAAACAGAAGGGTTCATTACCTGGTGGTGTCAAAAAAGTAAAATTTACAAAAATATTTCGGCGTTGTTTCACTGGACCATCTGGGGTGATAGGAACATATAGATTTTTTAGGACATAAGGTGTTGTCCTTTATGGACTGCCCAGAAGATTTTACAACACTGGACATTTCTTAAAAGAGAGAAGGAACCTCTGGCTGACCTGTCAAGGAGAATGAAACCGTTTGAAATTAAATACCCTACGGGTTTCTTCGACGATGCCTCACAGCATTCAAAGTGTGGCTGTGGTGCCTGGCTTATGCTTTCACCATACTATCATTACAAGATCCATTCGTATGGAGGTATTGGTTCTAATATGAGAGCTGAGATACTAGCATTATGGGGGTTGTTATGGTTCATGTCACATCTATGCATTGAGGATATATGGGTGTTTAGGCATTCCAAATTTCTCATTGACTATCTTAATGGCAAATCTAAGCTCTCACCGGGACAACTGGGGACCTGGCTGGAGTGCATAGATGTTTTAAAGAATTGTTTCAACTCTGTATTATTTAATCACATATTCCGTGAGAAGAACATACAGGTGAACAGGCTTTGAAGACAAGGTTTAAAAGGGGTTTTTGGTCATATGCATTACAAGTTATTGGACGAGGATGGGGAAGGAGCTATTGGTATAGTTCAGTTCTATTAATTTCCTTTTATCGCTACCTGTGGGAATTGTTATGAGTCGTTAAATCTGGTCCCTCTTTAGATTTCCACCGTGCTGCCATTATAGATTTTGGCCTTTTTTTAATGGGAATACTTTACACATCTATTACCAGCTCCAGTCTCGGGTGTTTTCACCGGAACACATGGTTTCTGGGTATTTTTAGACAGATCCTTTTCTATAGATCTTTCTGATAGACAGTTTCAAGATCATTAATTTTTGTTCAGTTTTGTTTTTTTACAAAAGTTTATGTATGAGGGCATATGTTCATACAATCATGGCTCATGGACTGTAATGTTTATTTGGACATTTGTACTGGTGCATTATACATACCAGCGTTTTTTCTTCCTGAGAAAAAAACAAACAAACAAAAACAAACAAACAAACAAACAAAACAAAAAAACTCCAAATTGTTTCTAATGTCAACTTGCAGTCGTTGGCTTTTGATAAGAAATAACAGTAAATTATTCTCGTCATGAAAACACTACAAAACATTTGATAGGTAAAACATAAAATATCTCTTTACAACCTTTCCAAAAAATTTAACTAATTCAGATGACAAATGATAGTTCATAATTTAATGTGCGAGTGGTTGGACGATATTCCTGTCATCAACAAGGAAGTTTAAAAAAAATTAAATAAATAAAAACACAATTTTCAATTTAAGGTACATTCATCTTCTCATGTCCATATAAGTCTTATTTTCGACTCTCCTTCCAATGCAATTCGATGTGGTAAAACCCACCTATATATATCTTAACTCCACATCTACCAATTGTCAAGAGATCAAATCTCTTTTCACTATAAAAAAGGTTTCAACCTCAAGGGATTTGATCCCTCTAAGGTGTTGGTAGATTCGCAGTTAATTAATTATAAATATAAATTATTTGCTTTATTTTATTATTTTTTGTTTATTTAGTGTTTTATTATTTTATTTTTATGTAATTTAATTGAGGTGAAAATGTTTACAAAAAATTACATTACATTACAACTTAATGAGTATGTTGGTTCCCAAGATTTCATGTTTGTCTTTATTTTATTTAAAAATATTTATTGTCTTGATGTTGAAATTTTTTCATTTATATTTTTAAAATTATATAGCTGGATTTTCTTTCTTTCTTTTTTTTAATTTTATGGTTGGAGTTTCATTGCTCATTTGTTTGTATATATATATATATATAAAGGTTTACTAGCTATTGCTCAATTTCGAACTTTGGACCCTCGAATTTTCATCTTTCTAATTCCTTAAATAATGGTAATAATAAAAAAGATAATAACTTTAGTATTAATAGTAACAAGATTGATCATATTTTTAACAATTTGAATAATAATAATAATAGTATTGATAGCCATAATAATAATAATAGTATTATTAAGAATAATAGCATCTATGGTTTTACCTATAATAATAATAGCAATGATGTTAATAACTATAATAATAATAATAATAATAGCAACTATAATAATAATAACTATAATAAACTCAACATTAATAATTATAACAACAATAATAGTAATATCAAACCTTTCTCCTCCCCTTCTAATATGATTGTTATTAATCTTTCTAGTTTTTCCTTTGATCAACATGTCTTCAGTTTGTTAGAGAAGGGTCTTAATTTTGCTCTTGCTCCTAAAAAAATCCCTAGTCTAGACATAATTTGTGATATTGAATACGGGATTAGGGATTTACCTGATACTACTAAAGACACTATCAAGAAAGATTGTGCCATGACCTCAGAAAAGCTAAGCCCCCTAAGAGCAACATCAGCAAACTAGAGTTTGAGGCTCTTAAATCCTTAAACAACAACCATAACATTGTTGTTCTTAAGCTAAAAAGGGAGGTGCTACGGTTATTTTAAACAAACAGTATTATCGTAATAAGATGTTGGATCACCTTATTAATATCGAGAGCTACAAGAAGCTAGACAAAAATCCCCTAAAAAAAGTTTCAAAAGCAGTTGCTTTGGCTATAAAATCGAGTAGCACTGTTGAATCTTTGAGTAAAAAGCTTATTGAGAGTAACCCCTCACTCTGAGGATCTATGGTATTCCTAAGATTCATAAGGATGGAGTTCCCCTTCGCCCTAATGTTAACACCATAGGTGGTCCGACTTATCTTCTCGCTAAATTTCTAGCCACTAATTTTAAACCGCTTGTGGGTCAAACCTCTTCCTTTGTTAAAGACTCATGCTATTTTATTAATGAATTGAAAGACTTGAAGTTGGATCGTCATGATAGGTTTGTTAGTTTTGATGTTGTTTCCTTATACACTTGCATCCCCATTAGGGAAGCTATCGATGTCATTTCTCGGGTCACAGATCCTGATTTTGCTCATCTTGTTGAAATTTGTCTCACCTCGACCTTCTTTAGTTTCGAGGGTGAAATTTTGAACAGACTTGTGGTGTGGCCATGGGTTCCCCCCTTTCTCCTGTGGTAGCTAATCTGTTCATGGAAGACTTCGAATCTAGGGCCCTTTCCTCCTCCCTTTTTCAACCTAAACTTTGGAAAAGGTTTGTTGATGACTCCTGTGTAGTTTGGCCTCATGGTAAGGAGAAATTGGACCTTTTCTTCCAGCATCCTAATGATCAATCTAACTTCATTAAGTTCACGATGGAATTCGAAGATAATGGTAGCTTGCCTTTTCTTGATGTCCTCATTTCTAGGAATGAAGATGGTTCTTTCTCTCATCAATTATTTAGAAAGAAGACACACACTAAGAAGTATTTACATGCTAGTTCTCACCATTTCCCTGCTCAGAAGCTTGGGGTTCTCAGCACCCTAGCCACCAGAGCCTTTAGAATATCTGATGAACACCACTTTGAAGGTGAAAAGGCTCATCTCCTTAAAGTTTTTAATAAAAATGGTTATAGCATGAGTCAATGTCTTAAAGTTTTTCAAAAAGCTGAAAAAGGTCCTAGAGGTAAGAAAGATCCTTGTGATCGGTTATCTGGAGTTCACCTTCCATTTATCCAAGGTACTACAGATAAAATCGCCATGATCCTAAAGAAACATAATGTTTCCTCAACCTTCAAACCCTCCCGCACCATTCAGAGTTCGCTTAGATCGGTTAAGGACCCGATTTTCCCTAAGGATGGTAAGGGTGTTTACTTGATTCCATGCTCGTTTGGGACCCCTTAAATTGGTGAAACGGGTCAATCAATTAACCAAAGAATTCATGAACATGTCGCTGACCTTAAGCATAATAGATCATGCTCCTCTGCCTTAGCAGAGCATGCTGAGAAGACAAATCATCACATTTGCATTGAAGATGCTCAGCTTATTGCGAGGGTTGACCACTTCCACCACCGCAAGTTGAGAGAAGCCCTGGAAATCAAAAAGAAGTCGGTTAACCTCAACAAGGATGATGGGTGGATTGTTAGCAGATGCTGCATTCCTACCATTCATTCCTAGTGTTTTTTTTTTTTTTTTAGAATTACATAACATATAATTATTAATATATAACATATTATTAAAAATAAAATAAATTTATAAAATTCAAACTATAAATATTTATTTTTTTATTTATTTTTATTTTTATTTTTATTTTTATTTTTTTTAGCATTTAATCTATTCTTAAAATAAATAAATTAATAAAAATAAAACAAAATAAAATATATTAATTATTATTCTAAAAATAAAAATAAAAATAAATAAATATATATATATTAAACATTTAATTTATTCTTCAAGAATATATTAAACAATTCTTATTTTTATTAAAAATAAATATAAATAAATAAAATTCAAATTATAAACATTAAGCATTTAATTTATTCCTTAAGAAAATAAATAAATTATTATTTTTGATTTTATTTCCTATTTTAGTCAAACTAGCCGTTATTTTACAAACGGCTAGTTGGAGCTTTTCTTATCTATTTAAATGGGTTACCTGATCAGATTTTTCGTCTTGTCCTGATGATGAACCACACTTGCTAGTTCGAAACGCGTCGACCAAATTTACTTTGATGTGATTTTTACCAAAAGATTTTACTCATAATTTATGGATCACAGAAGCCAAATTCCTAGCATTTTTTTAATATTTTTACCCATATAAAAAATTCATTAAAAAAAACAAAAAACAAAAAAAAAACATTGAAATTAATATTTAAATTAAAAATTAAAAATTAAAAACAAAAATAGTCAAAATAAAAAAATATTATAAATTATAAATTTAAAACATATATAACCATAAACCAAAAAATAGTAATAATAAATTTTATATATATATATATATATTTAAAAAAAAACATTAATAAAACAACAAATTTTATATAAAATAAAATTAAAAAATAAATAAAATAATATATCTATATATATATAATCCTCACTTCCAGCTCAAGCGAGGTTGGCACAAGGATGCATAGGCATGGCTCAACTATTGGAGGGTAAAGGAAGACATCATCTAAGAAAATAATGATAATATTAAAAATACTATCACTTCCAAATTTAAGAACAAATTGTGGGATGATAAGGAGCTTGAGGGGAAAAGGAAGCTAAGGTACTATAAGGGGTTGATCAACCCCTCTCTCGCTAACTAGAATTATCTCTTTGTCTTGACTAGTGCTAAGAAGAAGATGAACATTTTGAAGATAAGAACTAACTCCCATGAGCTTCACAGTGAAACTAAGTGTTGGTTTATCCCACCCTGGGAAGAAATAATTTGTCAATTTTGTGACACTAAGAGAATTGAAGATCAAAAGCACTTTCGCTTGGATTATCCAACCCTCACTCACATATGTTCTCATTTCCAAAACATCTACCAAAATTCCAACCTTATTCACTTGTTCATCCACGATAACTATAGTAAACTCGGAACGCTCCTCTCCCTTCTTTTGATTATAGATATAAAATTTTGAAAAGTCTCAACTAATTTCTTTTCTTAAGGTCTGATAGAACTCATCGATCTCAACGGATGTTAATCATCATATATATATATATATATATATTTGGCTAGAGTTAGAAGAAATTTTAGGAAACCTCTTGGCTTCCATGTTGTATAACTTCTTCTTATATATGATATACCTACTCATAGCCATGCTTTCAATAAGGGAATGCTACTTTCAATGTGAAGGATAAGGTAGAGAGTACATCCTCTAATCTTGAAGTTGTAGGTTATATATAATTTGTTGTTTTATTAATTTTTTTTCTTCTTTAAATTGTTTTTTATTGATATATATATATATATATATATATATATATATATATATATATATATATATATATATATATATATATATATATCTTTGGGACCATTGGTCCACTCCACTTAATCATTGCCCCTGCCTTGGAATCACCTCCTTGTCCTTCACCTCTCGCTACGCACTCATATTGATAAAAATGATTTAATGTCAATTTAGAGACTAAAAAGGAAAAAAGGTGGCAAGTTAACTTGGCCACCCTCGTAGAGTTAAATTGGATGAAAAGTTGAGTGTACATGCATAAATCAATAAAAAACAATTTAAAGAAGAAAAAAAATTAATAAAACAACAAATTATATATAACCTACAACTTCAAGATTAGAGGATGTACTCTCTACCTTATCCTTCATATTGAAAGTAGCATTCCCTTATTGAAAGCATGGCTATGAGCAGGTATATCATATATAAGAAGAAGTTATACAACATGGAAGCCAAGAGGTTTCCTAAAATTTCTTCTAACTCTAGCCAAAAATCTCATCTTTGATTCAAGTTTGGATGGCATAAGGATGTCTATTATTGGCTAGACCATTAAGGATAAAGGAGGAGATAATCTTGTGGAATAAGGATAATGTTAAAAATATTATTACTTCCAAATTTAAGGATAAACTATGGAGCAATAAAGAGTTAGAGGAAAAAAGGAAACTAAGATATTATAAGGAGGTGATCAACCCAAATCTTGGAAACTATAATTATTTATATGTCTTGACTAGTGTTAAAAACAAAATGAACATTACTAGGATAAGAACTAATTATCATAATCTTCATATTGAAAATGGATGTTGGTGTACTCCCAATGATGCCATGGAAAGAAAGAGTTTTTCACTTGTGCAATACTATGAGTGTTGAAGATGAAAAGCATTTTCTCTTAGATTTCCCAGCTTATAGTCAAACTTGTTCTAAGTGTCAAAAAATTTGTCACACTACTTGCCTTATTGACCTATTAATGGTGACCTAGGAACATATCTGTCACTTTTCTTCAAGCATAGAAATAATATTTAAAGAAATTCGATTAATTTCTTATCTTCTTAAGGTCCAACAGACCATATGGTCTTAGTGGATGCTAATCATCCGATGTGTGTATATGTATGTGTGTGTGTGTGTATTCTATGTGATTCATGGAATTCATATATTAGTGACCGCTACATCCACAGAATATTTGTACCGGACATATCCAGTCGAAGGGACCACATCTTATCGACTCAACTATGGAGCTTGTCCCCGAGAGTGTCAAGAGAATTAAACCCATGACCTCTCAATATCAAAGGTGTTTTAATGACAGTGACTCAACCAATTGAGATAACCCTCAAGATATATATAAATGAATTGGGGCAGAGAGGTGACATTGACCATCGCCCTCCTCGTTCCAATAGGGAGGGGAAAGGCAACCCTATTGGAACGAGGCATCACCAAATTGAAACAAGGGAGGCATCACCCCTCCAACCCAATAATTTTTATTTAAAATCATTTTAATATTTCATTATATTTTTTAATGGTTTATTTTAATTTTGATTTCAATTTTTTTTTAATTTTTAATTAAACTATTTTATTAATATTTGTTTATTTTTTACAAATTTATATTATTATTATTATTATTTATAATTATTAGTGTTATTATAATATTTATATTATTATTATTATTAATATTTTATTATTTATGTGATTAGATTTTTTAATTTGTTAATTATTTCCAATTTTTTTTATTAATATTTTTAATTTTCTTTTTTCATATAGATATATGTGTGTGTGTGTGTGTTAATTTTATTTTTATTGGTTAATTTTGTTTTTAGTTTTAATATTTTTTAATGATTATTTCGAAAAGAAAATTGATTTTTTAAACTAGTTTTAATATCTTTAAATTTTATTTTTTTATTCAGTTTGCTTTTAAATGTTTTTTCTATTAACTTTTTTCTATTCTACATAAAATAATTTTGGAAAATTTTTAATATATAGTCTGTACATTTATTATGAAAATGTTTTTCCTTGTTAAATTATTATTTTATATATAATTATTGTTTATTATACATATAATCATTTCGGAATTTTTTTAATATGTAGTTAATATATATTTATCATTAAAAAATATTATAAATAGTATTATCCATTAGTGTTATTAAAAAAACATGTATTATTAAAATTAACTTTTTTAACTCAAATTGTAAAGATTATTTTTTAGTTAAGATTATAAAATAGAAATTTATAATTTTAATTTTTCATTTACGAAAAATGGCACGGAAGAAAGTATATTTTAACATTTTTGGATCATGAGTTGCAATCATGACATCTAAAATTGCAATGAGACCTTCTATGAATGCTATTCAACAAAAGGTAACTAACACTTGTGGTCAAAATCCATTAACTAACTTCTCAAAATCAATGAAGAATGTTAAAGAATGGAAAATGGCACCAAAGGAAAAAAAAAATGGAGTTTTTATAGTATGTTAGTGAAAAAACAAGCAACAATGCAGAACAAGTAGATTTATATTGTAGCGAGTTTGAATATCAACAAAGAAATTATCAAACGTTTGGCATGGTAAGAAACATATCTTTGGTGCTAAGTACAAATATTGTTTATGCTCTTGTAAAACAAACCAAGACATGTAGGAATATTAGATATTTTTTTTAAAAGAAAAATTATATCATGGGAGAGGATTTTTCAGAGCATTGTGGAGGTGTCCTGGAAAACATTCCAAAAGGAAAGGAAATGTAATTTTTTTATTCATATTTATGTATTATTGTAAATATGATTATTTTTTTTTTTAATTTTTTTTTCACTGAAATATAATATATTTTTTTACAGTATTTTGTTATCCCACTTTAAATTATGTTGAAGAGAAAAAATAGAAGAAAAAAGGAGAAATAAATGAAGAGAAACAACACTTAAATGCCGGTGGAGGAGGGGTAGGGGTATAGTATGGCCCTGAAGTAAATCTTATCAAGTGGTATGCATGGGGATTGAGACAAATGACAAACAGCTAGGCATAAATGCATGGACTGTTGCAAGGTTTTATATTAGCCAAAACCACACAAGTGACAAATATTTGCATCTTGGGGGACTCGCTTATCTTCATTTAGCACTTGTGTAAAGGAACCTCACCTAGAGATAAACACGTGGAGAATATTTTGAAGCGAATAAGAGGGGTTTTGGAAGATGTTATCACCAAAAAAATGATCATCTAGCCATTTCATACTAGGTGGATCGAAATACACCATGTAGGTTCTATTTTACCATGGTAAAATCACTTTCACCATTGGAATAATATGTAAACCAATTTTATTAAATTATTTCACATTAAAATTCAAAATCCCCGTGAGAATAATTGAATAAATCATTATTTATTTAATTTTCTCTAGAAATAATTATTAAATCATTATTTGATAATTATTCCTTAACACATTTGACTAAATCACCTTGGAATAATTAAATAAATCATTATTTGTTTATTACTACTTATTCTTATTTTTTGAATAATTATTAAACCATTATTTAAAAATTATTTCAAATTCACATTTTTCTTAATTCTTACAAAGTGATTAATAAATTACTTTTTATTTGTTAATTACCTCAACCACTTTTTAAATAAAGATATTTGACCATTTTGAATATATTTTTCCTCTCCAAAAAATATAATAAAGTATTATTAATGGTTAGATTTTGATTTGGTCACTAATATTTTATTATTTTCCATTTCCTAATTTAGCTCAATACTTTGTTATAAATAAGATGATTTTCCATTTATTCTTCACCCTGATCATTATCATCGTCACCATTATCATCTCACAACATTTTATCTCCTATTTGATTTTCATCTTTCTTTTTGGGTTTTTTGCACATTTGAGAGAGAAGAACAATATTGTTGAAGCACAAGGACATCAAAAGGACTCATCCCACAGAGGGGGAATTACAGGCCCATGTTGTAAATCTTGTTCGACATGTGTTTAATAAAATTATTATTCATATAAAGTATTTTATTAGGTTATTGCGCTTTCTTTTATCGTTGACATATGTTTTGGTCTTGCCCCATATATTTTCTTGCAAAGTTTTATCATTTTTATTGCAAATATAAAGCATAAGAGTGGTCATATTCTGTTTCTAGGGTCAATGGTCACTAGTGACTTAATTGAATCATTTTTGGTACACTTTACCAAAAAAATTACACTAACATATGGTGACTCCACTGGGGATTTAGCACTTTAGTCGTCAACAAATGGTGAATCCACTGGTGTAGTAATTTATATCCTTGGTGACTGTTGTTTCAGATATATTCAGTGTTTTCTAGCAATTTTTAGTACTCTCATTCATATTTTTGGATATACTTTTTTTTTGGGAAATTTTCTTGTTTTTTTCGGGGTTCTGCATCTTTCTGTAGGTCACAAGTACCAATCGAGCAGGAGATGGCACAATCTAGTTCAGATCTTTCGATCAGGAGTATTGAGAAAAAAATCTAGTTTTCAACCCATTTTCTACGTCCTAACACACTTTTCAGGCCTTTTTCTGCATCTAGGCGCACTTTCCATGTTAGTTCCTGTGTTCTGTATTTTTAAGAAAATTTTCATAAAAAAATCATATTTTTCCAAGACTATTGCGTGTTTGGCAGGAAAGGTTTATTATCTTGCCTATGTCACAAATAGGCCTAGATCCACTTAGAAAATTCTTGTTGATGAAGGAAAAATCCCCCTATGGTTTAGAGTACACCTCCATCAGCTAGGAAAAATAGTTTCTAAAGTGAGGAGTCTAGTTTGCAATAGTTTCAGCCATTGTTTTTCTGTCTTTTTGGAAGGTTATAACAATCCCTTTCAACTCTTTTCTACAACACTTTATTCCATTTTGAATCTATTTTTTACTTGCCTCCATAGGATCCCCTTATGTATCCTTCATCTTGCAAAAAATTTCCTGTCGTTACCAGTTGTTGACCCTCTGTTCTCTGTTGGTTTTCTACATCATTTACAACATATTTTTGCCTCTAGATCCCAATCCCTTTGACCTTAGATCTTTTTGCCATAAGTGAGTTTTTTAGTAGATTTTTTTCCACCTCCTTATTTGTTTCTTGTTCACTTTTTTGGGTGGGTTTGGGTGCTTTAATTTGCTACTCATTTTTCAATATTATTTACAATTTTCAGCACTTTACTTTCACCAGCACTTGGAAACATAAAACATGCTCAATTAACTCATATATTGAACACATTTTTCACGCACACATACACACCCTAAGCCATCGTGATCCTGGTTACCACCGCCAAGCCAAGACTTGAAACAAGCCACATAATAATAACTTAACATACATATATTAAGCCCACATGGGCACCAGGGACAAAAAAATATGTGTAGTTAGGTTTAGGATCAGTGGGATAGGCTTTCAATAACACCCATCGATTACTTACAATGAGACATAGCTTGTTGGCATATTAGGGAGCTTAAAATCCTTAACCATCCCATGGTCCAAAGCCTGAGTGCATCAGAAACCTAATTCAGAGGGGGTTAGGCTAGGTCATCATGCAAGTAGTTCTCCTTGGGGCTACCCAACTCGTGGCCGGGAATAGCGTGCCTTTGCTTATCACCAAGAAGCTCAAGACTCGACCACCCCCATGGGATGAAGGTAACTGTATTGGCCAATCATAGGAAAACACCCTATAGGATTGGTTGTGGGCAAGTAGTCGGTCCTCTACCCCACCTTTCTCTAGACAGCTCTACTTCCAAGGATTGGATTCTTTCAAGTAAGAAGTCTCTTGGAAGGTCATCTGAAATAGTAAATCTAGGAATTTTTTGAGGATTTAGATCACCTTTAGGCTAGAGGTCATTTTTTCTTTGATAGGATAGGTTTTCTTGAATTAGAGTAGCATATTAATATATTTAATTTCCACTTTAATTTCCACTTGGCACCACTGCACTAGGTGTTTGTTTGTTGTTTGTTTCTCTTTTTCCCCTATCATCACCCTTTTAGTCTATTGAGTCATATTTGTCTTGGTATCATTGTGCCCCTTAAGCATTTTTCATGGAGACTTCGTCGCCTTCACCCCCAATTTCCTTTAGGACATCTTACTCCTCCCAGTCAAGTTTGAGTTCATCCTCCTAGTCCTCCATTGAGTCCCCATAATGACTCTTATTATTATGATTCCTCTAGTTCTTCCTTTAATTATGTGTCATCCCAACCCCGTATTGCCACCATATCAGGCACCAACTTGGGTGCGAAAACCAAGGTGGTAACCAAAGTAACCCCACAAGTGGAACCTCTACCAGTATGGTCACTAATATTCAATTTCTCCCCTATATGGTTGGTTTGAGCCTCCCTGATTTTAGCCAACTCATCAGTGATCCTCTTATCCGTAACCCTGACTGACCTCATATGCCTACTAAGCTTCCTTCTAACATCCCCAAGTTCAAAGGTAATCCTGTAGAATATCCCACAAATCATGTTTGATCTTTTCATATGTGGTTTTCATCTATTTCCATCACTGAAGACTCCATTCGTCTTCGCCTTTTCCAATGCACCCTTACTGGAGCTACTACCAAGTGGTATGTGGACCAACTTCATGCCTCCCATTCCACCTCCGCGACTCTCTCCAAAGCTTTTATTTCCTACTTCCAGCTACCTCTTTGATATGACACTGGTACCGAACTCTTGACCTATTTTCGTCAAACTTCTGCCACCTGTCTATCTGACCATGTCCAAGAATGGCGCAGAAGGAGGAGCATGTGTAGAGCCCCTCAGTTTGAAGATCGTGTCTACATGGATTCATTTTTAAGAACACTTTTGGCCCTTATAGGTAAATATGTTGCCTCTCACTTCCCTCTGTATGAGGAAGATGCGATCTAAATTGCCTTGAAATATGATCTTATCTACGCACAATCATGTTATGTTTATATTGTCCTTCCCGATCTACTCGGTCTAGTATTGCTAATGCACCAACAGCATCTGATGTCGCTAAAAGTATCATTGGATATATTTCATACCCTTAACCATCACCATATCCTCAAGCTTCTATGAGTTATGGTCAACCCTAATGGGGGTGGTTCCGCTTACACTTATCCTCCTCTCGATCCTTCGTGTTTCAATGCTTACGAAGGTATAAGAATTTCATATATGTATCCCCATCTACATCAATCGATGTTAGGGATAGTTATTTCTCTACCCGGTTATCCTATTTTTGTCATGAATCCTTAATATCCCAATGCACCGCCCAACACTGCAGCCCCTTTGACACTAGTGCCTCAACCTCCCATGCCTTTGCCTCCTATGCACCAATAGCAACCACCTCCACAGAATCAAGTGTATACTCAATGCAGTATGACCAACCCCCCCAGCCCCAAAAAATGGAATAAGGGGAAGGGCAATCAAAACTAGTCATCTCAAGGTAACTAAGGAAACCAAGTTCTGTCACCTAATTCCCCTAAGGGTGACCATCCTAATCCTGCAACCCAACAATAAGGTGGACATCCCAAGAAAAAAAAGGCTCTTTGAATGAACAAACCTTGTGCATGTTGCAGTGTATTTTTCCATTATAATGATGAATTTCCCCTCTTACCTTAGATGTGTCAAGCATGGTAAGCTCAAGTAGCTACTTCTATAGGACCTCATCCCATTGCTCCACCTCCTCCCCCTCTTGCTTCAACAAAACTGGCAATGCTTACCAATCCTTTTCCTCATCAAGGATATATTGTTTCCCAACCCACACAGGGTACTACAGCCCCTCAACCTTCACAATCTAGCTATAAATATTATCATGTCATCATCATGAATGTCGATGAACTCAACAACGAACAAGTCAACCTCCAGACTCGGTCGCGCCAATATGACAAGCCCCCTACAAATTCAGTGACTGATTCCCAACCAAAAGTTTCTTCTGACCCTCTTTTATCATCAAATGGTACCTTACATGTCCCTCCACCTAAGTTATAGGTTATCCCCAATATCCCCAAAGGTCCATTACGTTGAAACACTACTTCTTCTAAAGCCACCCATACCTATAGCATAGTAAATTTCTTGGTGAAGTCTCTTGTTGATATGTCAATGATGGAAGTCCTCCTGACATTCCCATCCCAAAGGAAAGCTCTGTTATATTATTTTGGCGTTGTGGATCCCTTTGACGATCGTACGATTTCCTTTGATGTTGACAAAGCAGAACATTCCCCCCTTCCTTCATTTGTTTCCTTTCAAATACCAGCCTCCATAAAAAATTACACTCTCCAGCGATGTATCATAGATGAATGTGCCTCCACCTGTGTGATGGTCACAAATGTTTGGAAGCAACTCAGTTCCCCTGACCTGTCACCATCTGCTATCACTCTTCATGCTTGGGATGGTCTCCCCTCGCAGCCCCTCAGTTTATATCGCAACTACCCCATTACTATTGTTGGCAAATTAGTCTTGATTGATATAAAAGTAATTGATACCCCATTAGATTATAATATCTTGTTGGGTTACACTTATATCGGGTGAGTTGTCACATATATTGTCTTTCGCAAGATGTGCTTTCCTCACAATGTAAATATCGCCACTATCGATCATTTTACTTACTATGACCCTCGTTCTCAAATATATCCTCAAATCACTATCTAATTTATGACTGGAAATCAAATTGTCCCTGTCTTTACCGATGTTTCTCCTGGAGTCTACAAAGTTTCTGCGTTGCTTGGGGCTTATTATGGCCCATTGCCTGGAGTTTACAAAGTTTCCGCATTGCTTGGGGCTTATTATGGCCCATTGCATGCTTCAAGCATCATGGGCCGCAGCAAAGTGGTCTAGTATGACTTCTTAGCAGCCAGCTCCTTTGTAGCCCCCTGCTCAAGACTCAACTCATCCTTCAGGTACAATTCCTCCAGGCCAGTTTTCCTCTGCTAGTATCTCTCTCATTCCTTTTCCACTTGGAACCATTCCTGCAGGTCTTTCTCATCCAAGAGAAGTTCCTCCAGTTCATTACCCCTCTGGTCAGAATCCTTTCTTGTTCCCACCACCAGGAATCATTTATACATGTGTAATAGCTACGTTGAGTCTTCCAAACATTACCTTAGGGATCCTAGTTTGGTACATTGGTCCTCCCACAAACACTCCTTCTGACCAACTCTAACATTATACAACTTTGACTCTGGTTCAACCCATTGTAACCACCCCTTCCATTACTTCAATTTAGCATAAACCTCAACAATCCATCATTCTTGTTCCGAAAGCATCTGGTGAGGGGGGGAATCCGAGAAAAAGGGAACCAAAGACAAGGCACCCCAACCAACTCTCGCTTTTCCTAAACCACCCAAGCCTTCTCCTCCATGCACTTTGTGTGATGTTTTTGGGCATGCCACAAATAATTTTTCTAATCTCCCTCATATTAAGAATGTGGTCTCTGATACATTTCTTGACTCTAACATTCCTGAGGTCCATGTCACCTTACCCGAGTCAGCTAAGAGGAACATAACCTTATACATGAATCACCTCTGTGCTTGTGTGCTTTGTGTGATAACTATGGACATTACTCTCATCACTGCCCCTGCCTCAAATATTTTCGTGATATACTTAAAGTGATTCAGGAGTTAGATGTCACTTGTAGTGCTTCCACCTCTGCTCCACTTGCGGGTCCTGGCCCTAATGATTCCTCAGGATATTAGGTTTCTCAAACCATCATTATGATTCCCCCTCCTAATGTAAATATGACGGATATTTCAACCAATAATTTCTACCTTTTGTCATCCATGGGATCGATATATTTAGAATCTTTAGGATTTATGTATTATACTTCTTTCAAACCTTCTTCAGAAGACACTTCGGTTTCAACATCAGTAGATGTTACATATACTAGTAATCTCGCCAACCATTCTAATGATGTGCATGTGAACCATGTCTCCAATGATGATGATTGGTTCCATCACCCCTTACTTCGAACCCATGAATTGAAACCACATCCACATTGTGTCCATTACATTGCCACACAATGTTTGGGTAAGGGGGCATCCATTCTTGACAGTATAGCAGAAGTAATTCTCCCCAACCCTCCTAGTGCATCCGGTAGTGTCGACTCTAGTAGCATTATTCTTCCCCATTTAGAAGAACCCCTATAGTCTCATATCACTTCAAATCTCTCTAGGTATGATCCACTTAATCATTCCTCCATATTATATCATTAACCTAGTCCCTTTTACATTGTTGTTATTCAACCCATGTATCATCTAGGTGAGCATAAATTCATTATATCTAATGCCATTATTTGCTTTAGTGATCTCGTGTATGTGAACCCATAAATTCAGTCCATTTGATTCATATATGGAGTGACAAGTGAGATTGATAATCCACCATTTCTTTCTCATACCACACCCATCATACATTCTTCCCATAGGAAGAAAACAATAAAAAACAAATGGTGAACCAAATCATCAAAATGTGTTTATAATCCACTATTTTAAATACATTCAGCATTTCCATAGCATTCTACATCCATACATACAAAACTAGGGGGCATCTATGCCCCTACATCTACTCATCATCCTCTTGAGGATCCTCTGCCAGTAGGGTCAACTGCTTGAATCCATTTTTTGACAAATTGGAACAAAATGGCACTCCAAAAACTCATCCAGCTAGGGGCGCCATTCCCACCTTTGTATACCAAAACACTCCCCTCCATTACCGATCTAGGTATGGTCAATTATCCTTTCATCCATTGGATAGTTTTTCCTACTAGACTCTTTTGAGATCCATATATACATCGCATATCGTAGATGATTGATACCATATATTCATATATTCTACTCTATGTGATGTCACACTTACCACAAAATCCCTATGTTTGATTTGGTGGGAAAAAATGATCCTAGACCTACTCTAGTCGTTCATTCCTAGATTCCTTTCTTACCTTGATTCTTCACCATGAACCACCCTTGTATTGTGATTGTTTCATGTATCCATGTTGAATATACAATAGAAAATAGTGGGGTTTTGAGAAGCAATATTTCCTCAAAAAATTATATGTGTTGTCGTTTGATTGATTCTTCTTTGCTTCATGTGATTAGCAGTTGTGTTTAATTTCCGCAATTGATTTGTAGAAGTGATTCAATATCTAGATTTAGTACATTGTAAGATCGGATCCATGATATACATATTGTTTGTATAATTTCTACATGGTATCAAAGCACTGGAAATCACAATAGTGGAGGAGGCGTTGAGTTTGTGACTGAATAGAATTCGAGTTTGCAGAAGACTTTCTTGGTGCTACAGGTGATTCAGGATCAAAATGGCTTTCAATGGCTTAAGATTGGAGTATGCACTCGAGGGAACCTATAACTATATTGCTTGGAAAGATAGGATGGAGGCAGTACTCGAAGACAATGGCATGAAGGAATTCATTGACAATGATGTTCCCAAACCCGTTGTGGCAGATGCTGCAAATCTTGATGCATGGAAAAAAAAAGTAGCAAAGGCGAGGAGGATCTTACTGGAGGGAGTACAAGACCACATTGTCTCAATTATCCATGGCAAAGCCACACCATATTCAATGTGGAAAGCTTTGACATATCTATTTAGAGAAGTAGTGACCATAGTAAATTGGTACTGAAAGATAAACTCAGGAAGATCAAGATGGAGAAAGGTGACTCCATGCCAAAATATTTAACAAAGTTTGTCAAATGTCGAGATGAGTTGGGGAGCGTTGGAATTACTATCGCTGATGATGATTTGGTGAGCCTAGCTCTTCTATCACTTCCCAAGATTTGTCATATTTATCAGGACTCTGTCAATGGAAGGGAAAAGCTACCAGATTGGGAACAACTTTGGTCGGATTTGGTGCAAGAGGAGTTCAGACGGAATACTAGAGATGGGTCTTTATCTAAGAATGAAGATGAAGAATATTGTGCTTTGGTTTCCAAGGTGAAGAAGGGGAAAGGAAATAAATTCCATTCCAAATCCAAGTCCGGTAAAGATGGCAAGAAGCGCTACATGTCCAGAGTGAAGTGTTTTGACTGTCACGAGCATGGGCATTACACCACTAACTGTCCATAAAAGAATAAGAACAAGAAGGATTCAAGATCTGCAGTTGGTGAGGCTTTGGCCTCGCAATTTGAGCTTGACTTCTCTCTCATTGCATGCTTGGTGTCAAGTGTAATGGGATCGGTGTGGTATTTGGATAGTGGTGCTTCCTTTCACATGACGGGAGACAAAGAACTTTTCAATAGCTTGGAGGAGAAGGACCTCCATATGCATATCGAAATGAGTGATGACGGGAAGTACAGTGCTATTGGGATTGGTACCATTACCTTCTAGAGACAGTCTGGTAAACCCTTTCAATTAAAATATGTAATGCATGTATTAGGCTTGAAGAAAAATTTAGTCTCATTTGCAATGTTGGAGGATAGAGGCTATGATGTTGTTTTATGTTATCACTATAAAAAAAATTTCCAAACTTGGACGGTTTGCTTTGTTCCTAGTCATTGTTTTTAGATAGGTGTTAAGTCATTTAAGTTTTTAGGGGTTAGGTGATAGGGTTAGAGTCTCATTTTCATTCACATAATAAAGTCTAACAACCCTATTTCATACCTTGAGAGTCTCATACCATGTTTAGAGAGTCAATTTTTTAACCATTTAAAAAAAAAAAATTATTAAGCCACGAAACCACGTTTTCGTAGCACAGACAGTATTAAAAAATGCTTTTGCACTATGAAAACGCTGCTCTTTTCATAGTGCAAAACCCTGAAATTGCATTAGGCAAGCTACGAAATCGGGGATTCGTAGCATGTCTTATCAGTTATCAAATCCACCAAAATTCCATTAATCCTTCATGATTAGGTGTCAGCCACGAGTCTTTTCTCACACATGCAACCATTCATAGCCATCATGACATTCTATTCAAATTTGAAAAGGGTTGGATTTTGGTTTTATTGTCTCATGCAAGAAACACATGATGCATACCCTTTTTCGAATGGTAAGCTGATGGTAAGTAGAAACCAAAGCTTCTCTCATTCATCAAGCGAGGCTGATTATTACTTTCAAGCAAGGCAGTGTCTCTAATCAAGCGAGGCGGTTTACTCTTAAATCAAGCAAGGTTGTTGGTTACAGGTTTTCAAGAAGCACACAAGAATTTCAAAGAAAAGATGATAGAGGAAAGAAATAACCACAGGTCAGGCCACTATTTAAGGATGGAGCCTGAAAACATAGAAGCTCTAACCAAGGACAAATCAGTTGAGGAGGCCTTCAAGAAGACAGGACGTTGGAAATTCTGTGAATAATTGCAGGGAGGTCATAATCAAGTGACAAAAGAGTTTGATCTTCATTTCATAGGTTCAAATACAAAATTTGGACTCTTAAATTTGACAATTTCCCCTAAGATCATATCATTAGTGACAGAGATTCCAAGGGGAGAAGAAATATGGTTCAAAAATTACAGGTTTGAGATGGAACCCTGTAAAATATTTATGACGCCAAGGATTGAAGAGACAGATTTAACTAAAGCAGTGCCAAGAAGCTACATCAAGAACACCTATGACAACCTTCTCTACAACATTCAAAGGTATTTCACCTGTGAGGGAAGATACCATAAAGTGTATTCTTATCATTTCAAACTCTTGTTGCATTTTACTGGAATGATTTCTTTGGATTTGCCTTTCTTCTTGTTTCAAATTTTAGCTAAGATGGAAGATAAAGTGCAAATGAAAGCTCAATACTGTGAAACTTCACTTTTCCATCATGGTCTAGTTAAATTGATAGTTTTACATAAACTTCAGAGGATAAACATAGAATGGTCTACATTCTTGTTTTTGTGTGGATTTGGGGTGGAAGCACAAGGAATAGGTGTTAGTCCTAAGACTAAAGAAAAGTCACCATCAGAAAACCAGTGACCTTGCAGAGACAAGATCAAAAATATTTGTCAAGTTGAAACCTAGAAAGCAAGTGAAAGAGCCAGAGATTAAAACATCAGTGATTATTCAAGAAACCCCTCAACTTGCACAAAAGAGGACAACTAAAGTTAAGGAAACAGTACAGGAACAATCAACCAGCAAATCAGCCCAGAAAAGATTGACTAGAATTCAAATAGAAAAGGAAAGGGGAAAAACAGTGGTTTCAGAAGAAAATCAAAGTTTAAAGGGTAGTTTGAATGACATTTTACAGGCTATTGATATTGAAGATTCTCCTTTAGTTCAAGCAGACTTTATAATATTGGATGAAGGGAAATCTAAGAAGATGAAATCTTCCAAAAAGCTGGATTTTGATGATAAAATTCCAGAGTTTGTTTTCAAGCCCAGAAGGCCTTTAACTAGGAGATCAAAAAGGTTGCAAGAGCTGGATATGGAGTTAGATAAAGAAGGGGAAGTTTCAAATTTTTATGAAGAACTCATAGACCTATCATTAACAATGCCTGAAGGTGACAAAAACGGAGTTTTCAACACTCAAAGAGAAAAGAGCAAGTATGAAGAAACTAAAGAAAAGTTGAGATTAGATAATCTCGAAATTGCTAAGCTTAAGAAGAAAGTAAGAAGACATGTTGTTGAGAAGACAAACTTCAACATAATAAGGGCTCTATGGGAGGTTGAAAGAGTTTCCAAATCTGAAACAGTCAGCAGTGAAGCTCAGTACTTTACCTGGACTGTCCATGCGATCAAAGAGGCAAAAATTTATGAGAATGATAAATGTTAAACTGAGGGCTACTAACAGGAGACTAAAGAGGCAGATCGAAGATCTTGAAATTCAATTAAAAAAGTCCGAAGGTCAGCTATAGCAGAGATAGAACAAGAGCAGTAAGTGACAAATCCTTAATACAGTCTTGTTTTTGGGAAGGACATCACTTTTTGAGGACATTTCAAAGTTAACTTATTTTTGTTAAGGTCCATAGACATCATGGAAACCATTAAAAGGTGCAAATATTCTTAGAGTCTGAGAAATGTGAAAAAACTGTGTAAAAAAGACATACACAGCAGTTTCGTAGCGCGCTACGAAACTGTTGTAGGTGCATTTTTGAATATTTTATAAGGATTTTGAGGGGCAAAAACACTTGGTTTCCAAATTTTGTTGTTGCTGGTGGATGGAAAGGGCTCACAGATGAAATTTCAGGTGTTAAGGCAAAAGAAAGTGGATGGTTGAGAGATGTTTACAAAGATACAAATTCTGTGCTACGAAAACAACTGTTATTTTCGTAGCGCAGCCATATCATCTCTCTTTAAAAATTTTCAAAGGCTTAGTTTTTGTACAAGTGGAAAGGCATGGTTCCATGGAGATGATAACACGTGTCACTTATCTCAAAAGTTCAATATTTCCAGCAAAAGGGTTCGAAGATCATCAATGAAGGTAAAAGCTAAATTACAGGAAACATGTTCCCTGTTTTGTAGGGCAGATAAGACATGGATCAGCATGATTGCATAACAAGATTAGAGGCATCATCAAGGTCGAAGATATGGAGAAAAAACTGTGAGATATATTATTTAAGTCTTAAATAAGATTGTTTTAGACATAATAAGGATTTTTACTCCTATTAGTATTAGGACTTCTAGAAGACACAGTTAACTGTCAAATGTAATTAAGAGTTTGTTTTAGGAGAAGATAGGTGTCAAAATTAGGAATTTGAATTCTCTTCAAGATGGATAAGGGAATCCAAGATTGTAATTATGACTTGACTCTATGAGATACATGAAGTCTAATTGCTAAAGGTTGGCAATTTTCATTAACAAGCAAACTATGTTATTATAGCAGACTGTATGTTTTCATCTTAATACAGATATTGGCTTTACTACTCAGGATTTAGAAAGAGTTTTTGGTGTTTGATCTTCCTATGGCTTTCCTCATATACCTATTTACAGTGGTATGAACATATGTTACTTAGAAATCATTGGAAAATTCTCTAACTTCCTTCATATGTTTGTAAACTGTGTTTTATTCACTGTGTTACTGTTTTGTTGATGCATCTAAAACTCTGAAATGCCCTGACTTCCATGTTAAGCTAATTTTGATGTTTTGTTGAAACATACCTTGACTCCATAGCCTAATAGATGTTTTTTGATCAGTAATTCAACCAGTTATACACTTTTATCCAATTTATTCCTAGAGTTAGCCATCTAATCCTTAATTCAAAATCTTAAACCTATTGAGAGAGCCCTCTCAGGTTGAGGAGGCTAAGCCTCAACTAGAAGTCTAGTTTTAAATAGTTACACTGAGGTAGCATGATCAGCAGCCTATCAGATCCTATTTTGGTGATAATATTTTCAGTGAAGGAAAATCTTTCCTATGACACAAAACAACCGAACAAGCCAAGAATATTGGGATTCGAGTTAAGAAATTCTATAAAATTGATGTAGATGGTTGTGCAGCATTGATGGGTAAGGCGGAAAAAGTGGTGAGCCGGGATGAGGGTGAGTTATGGCACAGGAGATTGGGCCATCTTCACCAAGGAGCCTTAAAAGTCATGCAATATATTTCTATGGGTCTTCCCAAGGGTACACTTACGTAGTCAGATACATGCAAGGGATGTACTATGGGAAAATATGCAAATGCCACCTTTCATGAGAAGGAGACCCGAGCCTCGAGGATCCTTGAGAGAGTTCTCTCAGACATATGTGGACCATTATCTACTACTTCGACAGCAAAGCATAAGTACTATGTGATATTTGTTGATGACTTTTCTCGGAAGTGCTAGATCTACTTCATGCAGAAGAAAGATCAGGCGTTCTCAAAGTTTCTTGAGTTCAAAGCACTGGTGGAGAAAGACACGGAGAAGCAACTGAAGGCTCTTAGGAGCAATAATGATGGTGATTACATCTCCAATGAATTCAATAAATTCTGGAGCAAAGAAGGAATTCGGAGAGAACTGATTGTGCCTCATAACCCATAGCAGAATGGGGTCGTAGAGAGAAAGAACAGAACGATTTTGGGTGCAGCAAGAGCAATATTGCATGATCAGGGCCTATCATTGCATCTGTGGGTGGAGGCATGCAACACAGTGGTATTTGTGTAGAATCATTGTCCTCATAGGATACTTGGCATGAGTACACCAGAAGAGGCTTTCACTGGTAAGAAACCTGATGTTTCACATTTTAAGATTTTTGGCTCATCTATTTATGTGCATGTGACCAAAGACGCCAGGAAAAATTTGGAACCAACAGCTGAGATTGGGATTTTTGTGGGGTACACTAAAACTCCCCACAAATATCGGGTGTATTTTCCAAACAGCATAATTATTGTTGTGCGATGAGATATGAAATTTGTTGAGGAGAAAGCCATGTGATTGTCCCTTGAGAGGGAGCTGTATTTTCATGTAGAGGAGGAACTCTTGGTTCCAAAGGATGAGCCTCAAGATGTTGAGCAGCCACATGCAGAGGATCATGGAGTGGATGAAAACACTCATGCAGAGCCATCCATTAGAAATGGTAGAAGGCGCACCATGGAAGCTGATAGATTGAGACTTGATGCATCATAGAATTTAGGAGCCCCTTCTTCACTTAGAAGATAGAAACAGTCTCCAGACAGGTTCACTGGATACATGGCTCTTATGAGAAAGTGTATTGTGACAGAGCCATCTTCCTTTCAGGAGGCAGTGCAGCAACCAATTTGTGTTGATGTAATGGTGGAGGAGTATGACTCCATTTTCAAGAATAGTGCATGGGATATTTTCCCAAGACTGGTTGATAAATCATTGGTTGGATCTAGATGGATCTACAAGGTAAAGCAAGCTACTGATAAGAGTGTGGAGAAGTACAAGGCCAGATTTGTGGCTCGGGTATTCTCATAGATTGAGGGCATCGACTATGATGAAACTTTTTCACCAGTTGCAAGGTACTCTTCCATTAGATCTATCCTTGCACTCCCAGCACAGATGGGGTGGCGCAGTCATCATATGGATGTGAAAACTGTGTTTCCCAATGGATTTATTGAGGAAGAAGTGTACATAGAGAATCTAGAAGGTTTCGAGATCTTTGACAGTGAGTTGCATGTGCATTGACTCAAGAGAGCATTGTATGGGCTGATCACCTCGTTCTTGGTGCACTCGGATTGATAGCTATTTCACCGAGTTGGGCTTCACCAAGAGTGAATCTAATGCAGACCTGTACCATATTGCGGTTGAGGGTAAGCTCTTGATTATTGTACTTTATGTTGATGATCCAATTTTTACTGGTGATGAGCAGCTTATACACTCTTGCAAGGGATTTCGTAATGAAGTACATGGGACTCCTTCATTATTTCCTTGGTTTGGAAATATGGCAGCTGGATGGTGAACTTTTTTTTCTTAAGGCAAGTATGGCAAAGAGATACTGGGTAAGTTTCACATGGAGAGTTGTAAACCCATGGACACTCCTCTTCTAAGAAATTGGAGGAAAGAGGATGCTACTTCTGGAGAATTAGTGGGTGCTACTGTCTATGGGCAGTTGCTAAGTTCACTGATGTACTTGGTGAACACCAGATCAGACATTTTCTACGCAGTTAACCAGCTGAGTCAAGTTATGGTTAAGCCTACCAAGCTCTTTTGGAAGGCGGGGAAGCATGTTTTGAGATACCTAAGGGGCACTACAGAGTATGGATTATGGTACAGATGGACAGAGGGAGTGAAGATTCAAGGTTTCACGGATGCAGTTTGGGCAGGCGGTCCATCAAACAGAAAGAGCACATCAGGAGGGATCTTCAGCATAGGATTGACAACAGTTTCTTGGTACAGCAGGAAGTAGTGATCTGTGGCACTCAGTTCAGCGGAGGCAGAGTACATGGCAGCAAGTCAAGCTGCATGTGAGTCCATCTGGATGAGAAAGATCAAGGTTGGTTTGTTTGGTTCTTAGATGGATCTGACAGTGATACATTGTGATAACCAGAGTTGCACTAAACTCTTGGTTAATCACGTGTTTCATGATAGATCCAAGCACATAGACATCTGGTACCACCATCTCAGAGATTGTGTGTAGAGGCGCATAATGTTACTTTAATATATTCCCATGGAATATCAGGATGCAGATATTCTGACGAAGGCACTCACCAGGAGAAAATTTGAATACCATAGAGGCAGGATCGGGGTGAAGGATAATCCATTTCTTGTTGAGAGGGAGTGTTGAATTCCAACAAGAAATTGCAGCACCTGCACTAGTGTGGGACCACAGGTCTTAGCAGCACCTACACTGGTGTGGGCTAAATTTGGTGCATGTCTATTTTAATTTTCCCTTAATAAAAATGGACAATAAAATGTAATATTATCTCATAATCACTTGTAATAATTAACTAAGTGTGATAAACTCAGTTAGCTCATGAATTTCGATTTGAGGGTAGTTGGTGAGGCATACAGAGTAATTCTAGTTGTAACAGAGTTCAAAGTACAGTGGTGCATTAGTTTAATGTGTGTTGTAATCAGTTAACTCGGTTAAGTGAGTTAAAGTCAGTTGTGCTAGTTGTAACATTTTGTTGCACTAGTGAGAGACCAAGTGAATTAAATATTATTTAATTCACAATTAGTGATATAACATGAAACTGATGATTTACTATTATTAGTTTCATGCATGTCAGTTGCAGTGGAGACCCAGTTGAGATCTAGGTGAAAGGGATGTTAACTATCATTTGTAGGATTATTGGGTTGCACCCATGAAACCAAACACTCATTGGATTACCCATGATACTTGCAAAGTTTAGGAAGGCCAAAATTCCTAAAGAATAAGGATTGCATTCATCAGGAATTTTTCAAGAAAGGCAGGTTGTTTAGAGGCTGAGAATTGGCTAAGTGTTGGTCATTTTTGTCCAGGACAGAGTGAGATAATTAGCTGAGTACAGGAGGCTCTTGTGAGAAGATTTGTATCGTGATTGTTTCATGTATCCATGCTAAATATATAATAGAAGATAGTGGTTTTTTGAGCAGCAAGCTTTCCCCAGAAAATTTCATGTATTATGGTTTGATTGATTCTTCTCTGCTTCATGTGATTAGCGATTGTGTTTAATTTCTGCAATTGATTTGTAGAAGTGATTCAGTATCTAGCTTTAGTACATTGTTAGATCAGATTGAATGCATGATATACATATTGTTTTTGTATTTTCTACATTATGTACTCATGTTTTTATTGTTCCCTTTGGGCCTCTCCCATGTGACAGCATCATCAAGTCACCCTTGGTCAAATCATCAGAGATGAGTCATCCTTGCATCCATGGAGTATGTTCCAACTCCCATTGCATCTTGTTACAATATCTCATCCATATTTGTGTCTCATTCATCCTAATTTTCCCATACTTGGCCGCCAGCCATACTGCTTTATCTTTGAAAATCCCTCGTTTGAGTAATCGACCATCCCCTCTAGAATCAAGTTAGTTGATGTCAGGTCAACCATGCATATTATTCTATGACAAGGGAAGTCTTAAATCTGTGACTCATCTTTTCTTCTTCCATCATCATCCCTAATGTCAGTCTATCAGCCGCATTGTTATGATCCTCATGCCTTTGTTGAGGAATCTTCATTGCCTCAACTCTGGCAGGCCCTCTTATGTCAACTTCAACACATTTATTTCAGGAGAGTGGTCTAGAGGGAGGTATGCCTTGGTTCCAACCTTCATCATTTTCCAGTTCCTTGGATCAAGCAAATGGAATCATCATTTCCCTTTGACTTGGTTGTTTCTCCCGTGCTTGACTCTAGCTCATTATCGCATGATTGAGAATCATACACTTGATGGTTTAGTGATCCAGCAGATTATACTAGCCTATGTCGAATGTGTGTGAGAATTTCTAGATGACATGAGGGGTTGGCCCTTTAAGTATCCCCCCACATTACCGGATGATAACACATTATGATCCAACCTATGATGCAATTCCATATATTTGACTGGCTCAGTTTTTGCCACTTTCCATTCCCACAACATGCATGTATCCATTAGATGATCCATTCAAATTTTTAGAGCCCTTTCATGTTTCGCAAGAATTATTTGGTTGTGATCCCCCCTCACCATGTCATCTTGAGGGGCATTACGTCTCATGTACTTAGATCATAAAATGTTATTGTATTCAGTCCTAGCCTATGTTTTCCATGGGCATTATGTATATGGGACTCATTGTGTTATTGTGTCACTTTCTGGCCCAATGATGCCAGCATATCATGTTTCATGTATCATGTACTTTGTTTCTCAAACCCACATTGATGGGAAAATCATTATTATTTGTACTCAATTATCTCAGCGGGTACGAGTATGCCTCCCCTTCCTCATTTGAGATCATGTACTCCAAAATAAAAGGAGACTTATATCATATTAGTAGGTCTCTTCCCCTCCATTCATCAGTCCTTCCTTGCCTTTCTTCAGCTCTCTCTCTCTCTCTCTCTCTCTCTCTCTCCCCTTTGGTGTCTCATGAAAGTGTAACCTACAAAGCATTTCGGTCATACGATTTTCTCTTGATGTTCTTATGTTAGGGGTAGTCTATTATCACCCAAAAAATTATCACCTAGCCATTTTATACTAGGCGGATCGAAATACACCATGTAGGTTTATTTTACCATGGTAAAATCACTTTTACCATAGGAAATAATTTAGTAAACCATTTTTTTTTAATTATTTCTGATTAAAATTCAAAAACCCCATGAGAATAATTGAATAAATCATTGTTTATTTAATCTTCTCTCGAAATAATCATTAAATCATTATTTGACAATTATTCCTTAACATACTTTACTAAATCACCTTGGAATAATTAAATAAATCATTATTTATTTGTTATTCCTTATTCTTATTTTTTGAATAATTTTTAAACCATTATTTAATAATTATTTCAAATTCACACTTTTCTTAATTCTCACAAAGTGATTAATAAATTATTTTTATTTGTTAATTACCTAAACCACTTTCTTAAAAAAAATATTTGACTATTTTGAATGTCTTTTCCCTCTCCAAAAAATATAATAAAGTATTCCTAATTGTTAGATTTTGATTTGGTCAATAATATTTTATTATTTTTTATTTCCTAATTTAGTTCAATATTTTGTTATAAATAAAAGGGTTTTCCATTCATTTTTCATCATGATCATTATCATCATCACCATTATGATATCATGACATTTGAGCTCCCACTTGAGTTCCATCTTGATTTTTTGGGTTTTCTACACATTTGAGAGAGAAGAACAAAATAGTTGAAGCACAAGGACATCAAAAGGATTGATCCCACGAAGGGGGATTTATAGACCCATGTTGTAAATCTTCCTCATTGGGTGTTTTAATAAAAAAAATTATTCATATAAATTCTTCTATTGGGTTATTGCACTTTTCTTTTACTACTGCTAAATGTTTTGGGATTGCATCATATATTTTCTTGTAGGGTTTTATCATTTTTCTTGCAGATCTAAAGCATAAGAGCAGCCACATTCTATTGTTAGGGTCACTTTTCAATTGTGACTTAAGTGAAGCATTTTAGGTACACTTTCCTGAAATATTTACACTAACAGAAGACATCCCACAAAAAAAGTTTTTTCATATCCTAAGAAGACAAAATCAAGAAGCTTACAAGTGTGCAAATCAAGCCTACTAGCTTCAAGAGGGGAAATTAGAAATAAATGGTTATTTAGAGTGGTGGAACCTACCATAATATCAAAGGATAAATAATTCCTCTAAGGAAGGATATGTGACCTATGTCAACGTATTAAAAAATAACATGTAGGAACTATTATTATAAGTTCAATGTTTGGAAATGAGCTCATAATAAAAATTGGAAAGGGGGCTCGACAGATGTCGTGGCAGCCCAATTAAGTTTGATGCATGCAGATTGCATAATCAAGTAATATCTACAAGGTTGGGACTCAACTCGATGACCATAGTACATATTTACCAAATCACATCCACTTACGGCGATGATTGTATGCAAGTGAATGGAAATTATGAAGAGGTTTGTTGTTATAATATTGGACTCATGTGGGATTTGGAGAAAGGTGTATGAATTAATGTCAAATAAATGCAACAAGCCAACATGGATTACCATTTTGGATCTCCTTTTAGGGATAAAATTCTGAAGGAATCGTAGAAGGAATTGGCAGGTCCCACAGAGTGATTCCAAAAGCCAACCTGGGGTGTTCTCTCCCTCAACGATGATAATTAGAATCTAGGTTGGTTTATGCCTCTATTTTGAGTTCTAGATTTGCATTCCCACTAGAGGTCTTTGGTTATGATGGGTAATAGAGAAGTATTTAGCCTATGGTGAGCTCACTACCTCTCCATGGAATCAGCTCTTGATGAGTCGGCTTGGAAGGAAATTATTTCATGGAACGATTGTTGGATTGGCTTACCGAAGCCCATGCTAGTCTTAGAGAAAAAAATCATTCTGGAAACACAGACAATCCTTTGGCTGATTTTTTTTGGTGGTGTTATGTAAAATTGGGCTACCTATCAGTTTGAGGGCCATCACTAGCTTAAAATTGGGTATGAACTCATTGGTCTCAACACTAGACTTGTGCATAGATGCTAATTTAAGAAATTCCATGCAACTTATTTGACCTGGCATAATAATTGGTGATTAGTGGCGGAGAAATTTTTTTATGAGAATAATAATCTAGATTGGGATATTTGCAATTGGGCCTGTGTGATTCGAGGGTTGCAGTGATCAAACATATACTAAATAGTTGGTTGAACCAGTCCTTGGAGAGGGGGTGTTGTGGGAAGCAATGAATAACAAATGCCTTTGCTAGAGAGATAGGATCATGATGTGGAGAGGTAAGGAGGGTGATTTTGACACCAACACTTGTGATCGATACACTAGGTGAAAATGTAATGAAAGGGTCACCCAAATAATGAATAAAATGGACCCCCTTCAACTAGATATGTTAGTAATGAATATGAAACTAAAGGAGCATATGGATACCAGTGTTAATGTGTTGAAGGAGGTCCAAGCCTTGAAAAAAAACTATCCAAGTAGGCGGATGAGAGAGAGGTACTTTGTAGGCAGATAATTGAATTGTAGGAACAAGTTCATCTTTTGAACATCAGACTCAGTGACCACAATATTAAGACTTGGAAGGAACGAGAAAAATGCTTAGACCTTAACAGACCATTGAAGGAGGAAACTAATGATTTTAAATGATGTATGTATTTCTACAAATTTTTTCTTTTGTTAGGCAATTATTGTAGGCTATATCCCTACAGGAATGTAATGAATTTGGGGAAGATATGTAATAATTTAGAAGAGTTCATAGTCAATATCACACATAAGGAAAAGATAGAGGGAGAACAAAATGTAATACATTTCCTAGGTACTTGTTGTGACCAGGAACAGATTTAATAAAATATATACTCATTCGTATTAAAAAAAACTTGGAACTATGAGCGTAGATACACACATTTAAAAAATAAAGAATAAAAATCATTAATATAATAAGGTTAGAAAGGATACTTTTCAACATGTGGAAACTCAGTATGAAAAGAATGTTGTCATTGGTGGCAATGAGGTTATCAGTCTTGTTGAAAAGAAGAAGAGCCATAAAAAACAGAAAAGAAGTAAGCCGAAGGATTTTTCTATTCTAATTGATTATGAGCATATTTTGTATTTAGAACGAGATCCTTTAAATGATAAGAGAAATAAATCAAATGTTATTGATCTCTGAAAATCCATATTTTTTATTGAAGATCATAGAGAAAGTTCTAAAGACAGCTCTTAGCATAGTTCTTTGCTAAGTCATGAGTCCATTTCATATTTTTTATTTTTAGGATTAAACTTCGAAAATTTCAAAAATTCAAAAATAAAATTGGTCGCTACCTGAAATTCCTAAAGCGTGAGTTTTAGACTTTTCGAGCAATCTATTATAATCATGTTTCTATCTTTTTCTTTTTATTCTGGTGCTGCCAGAAATTCTGAAAGCATACTCTATTTTTTTTAAATAAGTGCAAAAGTGCATCCAATTTTATCAAGCCACGTGTTGTAGTGTAAATACACCTCAAATATTTTTTAAATGTTTTCATATCTCATGATAGGTGTCGTATGCAGTCAGTCTAGTTGAAGTCAAGTCAGGGTATACGTTAATGCCTATGTGTCAACCCGCAGTAATGCACTTAGTCTTTAATCTCGTCTGCCTATCAACCCAAATTCAGTTAGTTCTATGTCAAGGTACGTGTTTTTCTAAACAGAGGAGATCATGGTTATTAAGCTTAATGCCATAATCGTTTGGCTGGTCGCACAGCAGTGCTGCCAAAAATTTTGGCCAATTAACATCAAGACAGCGGAGGTGACTACCATTCACAGATCCGCTTGTCTCAAGCCATCTAGAGCCCTCCATACGAAAATACGCAGCCAACTGAAGGTAATGATGGATTATCACATGGTGCACATCACGATGAAGGATATTTTCCATAATGAAGGTCGATTTGCATGGGGTGATGAACCATAGATTTGTTTTAAAACCACCGAAAAAGAAAGAGCATTGTCATTTGAGGTTTTAGTTGTTGGAGATCGAATTGCTTAGAGTCATAGTTTGAGGAGGAGTCTAGATTTCAGAGAGGATTTCAAAGGAGAATACAAGCAAAACTTGTAACGTGAAACTCCTCCAACTCTGCCACCTATCAGTTACAAGATACAAATTCATTTATTTTCTGAAGACTAAAACAGGTGGAAAAATGAATCGAATTGAACCACAGGATGCAGAACTAGTGGATGCAAATTCAAGGGTAAGAAGCGTGTTTATCCAGTCATGCTAGTATTCTCTATGCACTAGGTTAGGGAGCTCTCACTCAGGAGTAGCTCAAGATTTTGCTAACTCTTTTTATGGACAAGAAGTTATAGTTTATGGCCTTACCTTACAGGTTTCTGAAGACTCCATTGTTAAAGCCTTTAACCTTCCACGGGAGGGAGAGAGGTGGTTTAAAGGGCAGGTTATCACAGGAGGAGACCTCAATAGTTTCCTCAACGATGCACACAGAGATCCAAATTGGGCCAAGGGAATTCCAAGCAGCTATCTTAAGAATGATTAGGTAGAAGTTGTTAAGCTTATCAAGATATACCTCACTTGTGAAAGGAGGTATACAGTCGTGTTCCTTTATCACATGAGGTTTATTTTTCATGTTGCAAGAATGAAGACATTAAATCTGCCATACTTCTTGTTGAAGAGTGTGACAAATATGTCAACAAGGGTTCAAACTCACATTGTTGTTTTAGATTATAGCTTGTATCATCAAGTTGTAATAAAATTTCTATTTGAAGAAGAATTAGTAAAAATAAATCAAACTTGGGATCACTTTTTTTTTTGCAGGGTAGGCCAATCTGCACCTACACCTCCATTTTCACAACCACACCCTCAGCCTACAAAAAGAATAACAAAGAAAAAAACCAAAAAAGAAAATATATGTAAGAAGGCCAAGGGCAAGAAAGAAAAGGTTTTTGTAGTTAAGGCTGAGAAAAAGTTTGAAAAAGGAGAGAGTTCCTCAGCAAGTAAACCCAAATCCATGAAAATGGTGCCCCTTGTTCCTCCTTTTCCTAATGTCTACACCAGAGCCCGAAGAGGAAGGTTTTCAACTGCAAATAAATCAAAAGTGCAGGTGCTACCAGAAATTCTGGAAGCACATATTCAGCAGAAGATGGAGAAATAGTATCAGCCTACACAATTAGATGAAGAAATCCTCAAGGATACTGGATATGACATTAGTAGTAATAAGAAGAAAGAAGAAGCCAAACCTATTGTTGGTACCAGAAAGAGGCATACCAGAGAAAGAAACAAGTTTAGGCTTAAGTCCAAGGCTCTACATAATCCAAGCCTAATGACAGAGATCATTGATATTGAAGGTAAACCTAAAGGGTATAAGACAGAGAATTCCATGAAGAAAAACAAAAACCAAAACCCTTCAGAGCAACACTCATAGCCCTCAAAGAGAATAAAAACACAAAAGGGTTCTAAGGAGGACAAAGCCACAGTCAAGGAAGTAGCCACAAGAGAAACCAGATCTAGATCAGTTGTTGACAGCAAAACATACTTGGATAAGCTTGTTGAAGTTGCATCCCACATAGAAGCAAGGTAAAAGGTTTTTGATACAAGTACATTTTTTCTCATCAGTTACAATTTTGAACAACAGCTTAGGTGTCAAGTAATATAAGTCTGCAAAGGATTTTTCAGCATTTTTTGTGTATTTTTGAAAAATAAACAGAATGCTATCGGAAAATCCAGTAGCATTACATTTTTTTCGTCATTACAAGTTTTTACTGGAATTTCCGATAGCACCTATTTTAACTGAATTTTGACAATTGTCAGCAAATTTTTCCAAGCCAGTTAAGGATGCATAAGAACCCATAAACAAATGGATATAACAAGTGGTGGTGAAAGGTGGTTATGAGTTTTTTGGAGGCATTATTAAATGGAGATACATGGTTATTTAAAGACCTAAGACACAAGGAGATAAATCAGCATAAAAAGGGGAAGCATAATAGCACACTCAGCATTTTAGCCTGGATTTCTTCTCTTCATTATTCTCCATCTGTCTTTTTTGTTAGATTTCGATGAGATCTGGTTGTAATGTATTTTGACACCTATGTAATGTTAGGAGTAATGTTTCATTATTTTTAGAAGAGATGGAGTTGGTGCCTCTCTTGCTATATATACCACTTGTAAATACCATTTCCAGGTTGGATGTTGGTCTACCTGAAGACTGAATATAATAAAAATCCTTTTTACTTCATGCTAGAGGATTTTGTGACTCAAGGAACATCTAATGTGTGGTGTGTATATTTTCTTTGTTAATTTCTTATAAAATATGAATTGTAGTAAATAGTTAGTTGTGAGTGAGAAATTGTTAAAGGATTTAATAGTAAATTATCTGCTTTCGGTTTTCTACAAATTATATGTGTATTATAGAACATGTCAGTGAAGATTTCATAAAGGATTTGTGGAATATTTTATAAATGCAATCTATTTTTTGAATGTTGTTTACCTTGCATAAACATAGTTTGTGTAAAGAGCCATCATCATAGATGTGTTATTGATTTAGGACAAGAATATTTCCTGGAATAGGTACCAACTATCTGTATTCTCCATTTGTACACTATGTTCCCTATACTACCAATTTAACCACACAATTTATACTTTCCACAGCTTTCCAAATGCATGAAAGTCTTAAAGCATATAAAAAATCATTTCAAAATATTTGAGAAGTCATCCCACCACTCAAACAACCCTTTTAAATTTTGAAATGAACTATGATGTGCAAGGTTTACTCCTTATGCAGTCAAGGAGAGACTCCTTGCGTTAACATACTTGGCGTCATTGCCGGGGAGGTGAATTGAAGATTATCCCTGGGTGAATGACAAATTTATAAGTCTAGTTCTGAGGTGTACAGTTCTAGTTGTCTTTTTAGACTGGTTTACACCTAGTGACTACATTGTTGAAGTTTTGGATCCTAGAAGGACTAGAACTAGCGCTAACCCATAGTCCCCTTTGAGAATCCCAGTTTCTAACCCTGAAAAACAAATCAAGAAAAAGAGTAAACAAAAGTTTTCAAACTCTACTACTGTTTTCTCAAAGGATGTCCCTAAAGAAGTCCTGCAAACTTTATCCCTTGATTTTGCAGAAAATCTTGTATCTCCCTTGTTTTCCAACCAACAAACATCACCTACATCACAATTTGGTGCTTCATCATCTGTTGTTTAAAATCCACCAATTGTGATTTCACAAATCCCAACAACTCACACCATGGCACGTCCAAACCCACCTCCTAACCAAATGGATGCAATGGTTGTTGTAAGGTATGCCCCTTTGGCATTACCTCAGCCTATGAATGCATTACCTACATGAGATTATCTCAAGTACATGCCTAAGTTTAGTTATGCGGGAGAGGTAACAGCTGAAGAACACCTTGCTGATTTTTATGCCTATGTTGACAATCTGAATATATAGCATGAAGATGTCTGGATGAGAGTTTTTGTTCAGAGTCTTGAGGGTGATGTAAGGAAATAGTTAAAATCTTTGACAGATGGTAGCATAACTAGAATTGAAACCCTGGATGATACATTTTTCAGAAAATGGGGTGATAAGAAATATTTTCTATATTATATCACTGAATTTGGTGCAATAAAAAGAAAAGAAGGAGAATTAGTTTCTGATTTTTCTAAGAAATTCAATAAGATGTATAGCAAAATACCTATTCTAATCAAGCCTACTGAAGCTTCAGCCAATATCACTTATGTTGTTGCCTTTGATCCTAATTTTTATTTATTATTGAGAGAAAGAAGATCTACAACGCTAACACAAATGCAGGACAATGCACTTGAGGTAGAATCTAATGTGTTAGCAGTTGATAGACTCAGAGGAGGGATTGACAGAGAAAAAAGAAAGCAAAAAGTTCAAGTTTCAACTTCAGGAACTTCAGACATAGATCCTAAGTTAGATGAGCTGACCAAGATGGTTAAGTCATTGACTACTGATATGTCAAATCTCACGATGGAAGCAAGACCAACTACTACTAGAAATGTTTCATTTGATCAGCCTAATAGGCAACAATTTAGAAGACCTAATGTTCCTCAAATTTTGCAGCGAGAAAGGAGAGATGTTGATGATCAAAATGTTCAGCCTCCTTTGCATAATGTTATATTTGAAGTTGAAGAGGAAGTTGAAAGGTTGGGGAAAGCTGCTAATATCAATTGTCTAAGAGACAAATAAGGGTTGATCCATCTTACACAAGCAGACTATGAGGATTACATGTCATATACTTAGAATAATGAAGTGGCTCCAAATCATTCCATGATTGCAGTTGATCATCAAAGAAGATAAAATCTCATATCAAAGAAGATTGACGATAAACCAAAAATTGTTGCACAACCCAAGAAGAATAAGGACACAGTTAAAATTCCAATAGAAAAGCAAGTTGTTGAGCAGATATTACCGAAAAATCTGATAGCATTTAATACTCCTTCACTTGAGGTAAAAATTGCTCACAAACTTCCCCCGTCTTTTCAATTTTGGGAATGAAATACAAAAGATAAAGATTCTTGTTCCTCTCGTAGAGATCATGAAAAATGATGATTTCAAAAATACCTTTATGAAATCTCTTCAACCCCCACCTATTGAAGTAGCTTCTGCTTTTGTTAACCTTCAAGATGACAAGCCCATTGTTACTTTAGGTCCATTGTTATAAGACAGAGATAACTCTACCCCTCCTTTCTACCTATCTCTGAATATTCATGATAAAATCTTGCATAATTTCGTAATGGACTCTGGAGCCTCACATAATTTAATGCCCAAGGTAGTCATGGATGAACTAGGTCTTGAAGTGACTAGAGAGTAATAAGATCTCTACTCCTTTGATTCTCGGAAAATTCAATACCTTGGTGTTATCAAAGACCTTGCAGTAAGCCTTTTTCAGCTACCCATGAGAGGGATGGTGATGGATATTGTTGTACTGACATTCCTCCTAGGTTTTGCATGTTACTTTCTAGGTGATGGATTAGAAGGTTGGGAGGAACTTTGCAAATAGATCTCACTTATGTTATTTTCCATGTTTTTGGAGGAGAGCAAAGAAGACTTTATAGAGAATCTCAGCCGGCATATATCATTAGTGACAGGAAAGACCCCACTAATCATCCAATTTATTCAAGAACAATTGATGTTGGTTCAAGCATTTTACACATGGATAATGTTGCCCTATCTGTAGAAAAGTTTCAGATTTTGAATCTTGCTAAAAAACATATCAGTCATGAACGTTCTCAGCTATGGAAAATGTATTTTGATGGCTCATGTTCCAAAGAAGGAGTTTGTGCAGGGATAGTTCTCATTTCTCCTTTGAAAGAGAGCTCCACTTTTTCTTTCAAATTTGAATTTGAAGCAACTAACAATGTAGTTTAGTATGAGGATCTGCTAATTTGTTTAAAAACGGAAAAGGGCACGAATATTTCAGAAATTTCTATTTTTTGAGATGTTGAACTTATTATTCAGCAAATCAGAAATGTTCATCAAACTAAGCATTCCAGACTCAGAGGTTACCGTAATGCAGTATGGAGCATTATAGAAGACTCATTACTGGATTTCAACATTTCTTTTGTTCCAAGAGAAAATAATATTTTTGCTGACTCACTTTCTGTTTCAGCAAGCTCATTCAAGATTCCAATACCTATGAAGCTGAAATATGAAGTGGAAGTGATATTCAGACCTACAATTCTTGATAATGTCAAGCATTGGAAATTTTGTGAGGATGATCAGGAGATTAGAAGATTCATTGAAGCTGTTGAAGAGTTTTTTGTCCTAACCATTGATCAAGATGAAGATTTCATGAAGGATGATGTTGATTTGCAAGACACCAAAAATATACAAAAACAGATTGTTGATCAGCCCATCATTAAGTTGCCTACCAATCACATTCCTAAGGGGTTAATCCCACTTGAGAAGCTTTTCGATCACAATGATGTCTCATTCAAACCACAGTTGGCTTAAACAGAAGCAGAATTGGAAGATTTCAATTTGGGCACAAAAAAGGAACCAAGGTATGTGAAGTTGTCAAAATATTTATCAGAATAAATAAAGGTTGAATACCACAAGTTTTTTTGTGAACTTGTTGATGGTTTTGCCTAGAAATGTAAAGATCTTAAGACATATGATACAGCTATCATTGAACATAGGATACCATTGAAGGATGGTACTAAGTCATTCAGGAAGAAATTAAGGAAAATCAATCCACTAGTGTTACCAGTGATGGAGAAGGAAGTGAAGAAACTTTTGTATGCCAAAATCATCATTCCATTGAGATACTCGGATTGGGTTGCTAATATAGTTCCTGTAAGGAAGAAGAGTGGTGAAGTCAGTCTATGTGTAGATTTCATAAATCTTAACAAATGCTCCAAGAAAGATAATTATCCATTGCCAAAGATGGAGCATATTCTTCAAAAAGTAACTAGTTCAGACAGAATTTCCATTTTAGATGGGTTCTCAAGGGAACATTCATGTATGCAAATATGCCATTTGGGCTTATGAATTTTGGAGCTACTTTTCAATGTGTTATGGACTTTACATTCATTGGAGAAAAGGATAAATTCTTGCATCTATTTAGATGATATTACTGTTTATTCAACTTCAGATCAAGAATACCTTCAGCACTTGAGAGAAGTATTTGTTAAATGCAGAAAATATGGTATATCATTGAATCCAAAGAAGTCTCATTTTCCTCTCAAGGATGGTAATATGTTGGGTCACATAGTTTCTAAATATGGAGTGAAAATTGATCCTAAGAGAGTAATTGCAATTCGGGATTTAACACTTCCAGGATACAAGAAAGAGGTTCAATCTTTCCTTGGTAAGATTAATTTCTTAAGAAGGTTCATTCCAAATTTTGCTGAAGTGGTGAAGCATATTACTTGCATGTTGAAGAAGGAAAAAGAACTCAAGTGGACCATTGAATCCAGAAATTCATTTGAGCTGATCAAAAAAATTATCATTGAGGCACCTCAACTGGTAAGCCCTGAATACTCAAAGCCTTTCTTGATCTTCTCATTTTCATCACAAGATACTATTGTTGTTGTTTTGTTACAAAAATATTCAGAAAATAAGGAAGCTCTCATAGCATTTTTCAGCAGAGCTCTTAGAGATGCATAATTGAAGTATGAAATGTTGGAAAAGCATGCCTATGCATTAGTGAAAGCTTTTATAGTTTATATTCTGCATGCTCAAGTTATTGCTTATGTACCTTCATTTGATGTTATATAGATATTAGTTTAGCCTGATATTGATGGAAAAAGAATTAAGTGCATGACTAAAGTTCTTGAGTTTGACTTAGACATAAATCATACTAAACTAATCAAAGGTCAAGGATTAGCCAAACTACTAGTTGAAGAAAATTGTAAAGTTTTGGGCTTAAATTTCATGGATGAAAACTTTGAAGGGTGGATTTATGAACCTATAGATAGCATGGCATTGGATGTAAAGCTTTCTCAATGCAGCTGGTATACGGGCATCGTCTATTTTCTGCATCATTTTAAACCTCCTCCAAATTATAATAAAAGTAGAGTAATATCTTTAAAGCTGAAAACTGTTAAATTATGCATTAAATATTATTGTTTATATTGTAAATATCCTATAGGATTTTTGTTGAAATGCATTGACCCAGATGAGTCCAAGAAAGTTATCTTTTATATGCATAGTAGTGTGTGTGGAGGACATCACTATTGGAGATCTACTGCATACAAAATATTGAGAGCTGGTTATTTTTGGCCTAGCTTGTTTTCTGATGTATGTGTTGAGGTGAGAGCATCTGAAAATTGTCAAAATTTCACTAGTAAGAAACATTTGAAGTCTTTGCCTCTCAAGCCCATAGTGATCTGAATGTGATCGAATAAAGTGCTTAAGCAGTTTGATAAGTTTGTCCTTGAAATTGATTGTTAACTGAAGTATGCTTTAATGAAACACGACATAAACCAGCAGCAATAAATGATTAAATAATAGCAATAATCAGAGAGAATAATAAGCAAATTGTTTGATGACGGAGTTCGTCCCTCCTGGACTACATCTTCGGGTCCGCTTTTAAGTGGGCATCCGTTTTTATTAGGATTGATCTTGGAATTTATTTACACTGAATTGGAACATAATGAATGTGCTCACAGGCACTTCTGAACCCTATAAAAAAAAATTACTCTTCCTCGCCTTTCCGATGCCTGTCTCCGTGCTCAATTCCGACCACCGAAGGCTGAGCAATGCTGCAAACAAAATCTCCTATGTCCTTTTGAAACTGAACTCAAAATGCACAATGCTTTTTTGAATGTATTTGTCATGGCTTATATGGAATCTGATCGAACCTCTGAATGCCATACTTAGAATATGGTTGAGTAATTCATGTGATTAGGTTTCGAATCCCTATCTCCATACATGAACCTTATACATAGGGATAAATATCCCCAAACCCAAGTGCTGAATATAAATGATAAAACCCATAAATAAACCATATATTAAACTAGTAGCTTATTAACCGAGTGGAGGTTTTAACTTCCAGCATGTGAACAGGCGGAATCCTTGGTGGTTGCGGTCACAGTCTTCATCCCAGCGGTCTTTGCGCGGTTTGACAACTGTCGGTTTTGACTTATCTTATCCACATTCCTGTCACATGTTACAACTCCATCGCAAACTTCACGGTTTATAACGGCGGTTATAACTTCAGACTTAAAAAACTCCGTCGTGATCTCATTAAGACCAATCACATGTTATTTAAGAACCCCACACGTTTTAAACCAAGCATTGCGGTTATCTAACTCTGTGGGTTTTATAATATAGTTTTAATACTATTTATTTAAACCAACATTTTTAAAGCTCGAACCTTAAAAGGTTTATGGTATAGTTTTAATTTGGATTTTATTTTGTGCTTAAGGTTTTTTTTTTCAACATAGGCTTAAGACTTTAGGAAATATGCTAGGTATAATGTTTAGGCCTTTTTCATAGTTTGAATGTTTAAGACTTAGATCATAGGATAGGGTTTTAGGCTTAGGTATTAGGATTTTAGATCTAGGTTGTCTCTTAATGCTAGGATTAGACCTTAGGTTTTATGATTAGGTCTTAGCATTTAAAACCATAGAGCTTTACATTGTAAGGTATTTCACCCTTTGACCAATTTTAACCCAATTTCACCTTTTCATCACACACATGACGATCATGCCATGAACCTGACACTGAACCATGAATGACTTTGAGGTCTTCCTTCAGAAAATACTGACGGAACTGCGGATTTGGAAACTAAACTGGACGTCGGACAATCTGGAACTCTATCGATCTTGTACTGATCAAGATCCTCTTGGATCAGTCCTCTCCACTTAAAAATCTTTTGGACCACAAAAGCTTGATTTTAAACTGACAATAAGTGAGAATACAACTCTCTCACTTTCATCTTGACTTTGATGACATACAACCATACCTGATCGTCGACCTGAAACTGATGCTTATCATGGTGCAATTTGAACTTGACTTGACTCAATGCTTATCGTGGCACAAAAGAATGTAAGGCTTGATTGTAAGCTTTATGCACATAAGTTAAAAATTCATTCCACATCTTAGGATGTTTACTGTTGTTGCCTTTGTTGTCGCTCCTAGAGACAGCCTAGAGTTGTGATAGACCAGTGCCTAGGACATCTTAGCATAGCAAGGAGCGTATAATATAATGTATGAAGTTGTCAACTTCAGCTCACATGCTATCTCCTGTAAACAGGGAAAATTAATCTGAACGGGACCAGGACCTTCAAAAACTTACACAGAGGAAGGACTACTACAGAGGCAATATGCAAAACTCCAATATAAAAGCAACAGAAAATTCAGAGACGGCTTACTGCAAAGCGGGCCGATTCAGAAATACTTCACAGACATAAATTATCAGAAGGTGTATGTAGTGAAAGAAATATTAAGAAGATATTAGTTAACATTGAGCTGATACCCAGATATACAATACCATCATGCATGGGCTTACCAATCTAAGAATCCATACATGATGATAGCATTTTAAAAGCACCCTCCCAAGGAAACTAATATAGCAGAAGTATGGTTAGCTGAATAATGGAACAGAATATCATGCATGAGCCTTATTTAAAGTGCTTGACTGTTGCGAGCATGGGCATCAGCTAGGATGAATCCATACCAAAAATCAGTGAGCCACTCGCATTCCAAAACATGATAAAGGAAGCATAGATGAAATGAAATGATGTATTAATTAACACATAAGAGAGAGTTATAGACTGTGAAATACCAAAGACCAGAATCCTCTTTAACAGATGGAACTCCTCCTCACTGAAACCCTATGGGCTCTGAGCCTTCATACAAAAGTTTTACAAACTGTATACAAAAAACCTTTCCCTGCATAATTTTCTGATAAAATCTGGAACCTCTACAATGCGTTTCTTCATGGTTTTTATAGGAGAAACAAAAACCTAGTAAAAGAGGTAGGTAATGAACATTTAATTTGCATAATTAAGACAAAATGGTGGAGACGTGCATGCCCATACTGTTGAATGACTATGTTGTGATGTATGTACTCTGTGACCTGCTCTCTTAAATAAATGTTCTGGGAGAAAATCTCTTCAGGAACACAGTAGAGAGATAGAAACCTTATGGGCGGTCTGTCATTTTCTGAAGGTAAATTCTGCTGAAATGAAACCTGGAGGGTGTTGTTTCTTGTGCATTGTACTCTTTGCCTTCTAAACCCTGGATTATGATTTAAAATCTTCAATGCCGAACACTGAATTCCTTGACCTTCCACTGATCTTCCTCTGTCATTCCATTAATGTTTTCGTCTGTGAAATCGGCACGTTGAACGTCTCTGGGAAGCTTGCCAAAGTATAACCCTGTTTCTTTAATGGATGTCGTGTCACAGCAGCTACCCAGGACTTTCTTCATAAATTTCGCCTCTGAAAAACTGGTCCTCTGACGTGCTTTCTATCACAGTAACTGAGACCGTGGATCATAATAGTTCTTTGCTTCTGTAAACCTGCAAAATCTGCAAACTCGTTAAAGAAAACCATGCACGAGAAGGTGAACACAGTGGGGATAATGGCGGGGTTAATGGAAACGGTCGTGCAGACTGGCGAAATGGTGAAACGATGCAGGGTGGCGGTGAAAAATACAGTGAAGCAATTATGGGTAGACTGGTGATAATTTTCAATGTAAACATTACAATCTAACTCATGAACGAAACATATAAATGGCGGAGGAAAATACGACAAACACGTGGAACATTGACAGGTGGACGTACGGCAGACTATATGGAAAGGGTGACGTGGTGGTATGAGGTCAATGGCGGGCTTGCGACTAAATGTGGACCGTTCAATCTCCAGGCGAGATCGACGGTTAAAAACACATCGGAGGGCAATGAGATGGTGGGCCAGGGGCGCGATGGGCTTGGACTAAATCTCGTGCACCTTCGGAGCGCGATGACCGTCAGATGAAGGTCCTCAGATCGGACGGCTGTGATGAATATCGCTGCGTGACTTTGACCGAACAATAATGTGCGATGAACGGTGGTTTTGGAGCCGTAAGCAGGGACACATGGTGGGCGTTGTATGGAATCGCTAGCCCAAGGAGAATTACCGCCTACCGCCAAAAGGCAGTGCGATATAAACCACTATTTTTTGCAATGGGAGCAGGCGTGGGGACCACCAGGACAGGTGCATCGCGAACCGTTGATTTCACGGTCTAATCGGACAGTAGTTTGGAGGTCTGCGGGCAGACGGAGACGAACAAACGTCGTCCGATCCTGTACAGATCTACGACTCGAAATGCTCCCGATATTCTCTTTATAAGCGCTTATAGAGTTAGCACTCGGTTCAGGCTTTCGGTCTCGTGGAGGAAAAGAGCAGAGGCTTAGCAGAAGGGGCTAGGCCTGTTAGATTTTCGAATCTACGATCTGTGGCTTTTATAATGAAATACGGGGGCGGAGAGGCAATGATAATCATAAAAATGATTTTTCTAAGGTTGTAAAAGGGGATCTGAGGTGTATAGGCCAGTTTTCCTGTGAAAATTTTATAGGAAGTTGGTTATGATCAACAGCCTCGAAGAATATGTATCTCGGTCCTCTTCACTATTTATGTCTGTCCTTGAACCAAATCCATGTTGCCCCATGGTTGCAAAGGAACTGGAAGAGGCATGTGCAAACCAATCTTTCGATTGCATGGCTTGCTTGTTGAACACATTACACATCCCTTTGTGTACTTCACAATTGTTTCATACATATGAGGCTAGTAACAATACCTTTGACTTTGTGTTGTACTCTTTCTTACACCAAAATATCCTGCAATCCGAGAAAGATGAATTTCACGAATAACCTGCACTCTTTCTATCTGAGCATCATGAGTTAGCGATTCAAAATTTTCTTCGAAATCATCATCAGTATTATACTGTTCTACATAACTTTCATGAACCAATGAACTTTTATGCAGTACTACTAAAGCATTCAAAGACATCATATTAACTACTTTACTTGTTACACCTTTCTTGTCCTTAATTACTAAGTGAATTTGCTGAAGAAATCCCGTCCAACTATAGTGAGATTGTTGCAACTTAGTATATGACTGAAAGCATTGAAGAAGCTGATAATCTATGTGAATCACTATTTCCATTGCATAACCTTTAACATCTGTTTTAACTTCATATGGTTTTTGATGATCTATCAATGTTGTGAAAATTTTATGCTTAAATGAATCAACTTTAAAATCGACACTTATTCCCCATGTCCCGTTTTGCTTATGAACCAAAATTATGGGTGAACTGTATGGAGATGAACTGGGTCGCATTAATTCTTTTCCAATCTTCCCTGGAATTTGTTGCTTTATTTCTTTATGCTCTATAACTAATTTGTGATATATTTCAACATTAGAAATAGGGGCAACACACATCAACTGCAACTCATGTGGTATTTCCATTTTATGAAGTAGATGTTTTGGTTCTTTAACTAGATCGTGAAATGAATCTACCTTTTTAACCAAATTACCTTCATACTGAAATTCACAACCTGAACAAGTATCCTTAAGATCCTTGTGTTGCTCTTTTATTGACATGAGTATGTATCTCATACTTGAACTTATTAAGCGCTTCGTCTGATTAGCATTAATTAAATTCAAGTGATCTTTGATTTTATGTGCCAGAACGATGTACTTAATCCCACCTTTCTAAGTCATTGTTTAACTAATGACTCAGAAATCAAATTTGCATGTGATCTTGTATGAAAAATGTATCTATCTTAGTATGCTTTGAAGTTACCCTTATATGAAATAACTCGATTCTTTTATCTTCGTTCCGTTGTTTGATGTTTGAAGAAGCAGAAGTACTAGCATCAGAAATTTTACCTGTTGTAACCATAGCAGTGATTTTTCTTTCATCACCTGAATCAGATCCTAAGTCCAAGTATTTTTGGATTGTTGTTTCAGCCTTCTTTTCACCCTTCTTCGTTTGGAACTTCTTTGGCTTCAATTTTGGATGAAGTTTCCAACATCTAGCCTCATCATGGTTGATCCTTTGGCAATGTGTACACGTAGGTCTATCTTCTTCCTTATGAGTTGTGGCAGTCTTCTTTCCCTTTGACTTGCCCTTCTTTTTGTTGTCTTCAGTTTCCATCTCCTTGGTTGTCTTTGGTGTAAACTTGAAAGGTCTACCACCTGATTCGACATAAATAGCTTGAACACAAACTTCATCAAAATCATTAGGATTGAACATTAATAATGTATGCTACAAATATGAATGCAAACTGCCAATATACTTCAACAAAGTTTCTTTTGTGTCCAAATAAATACCAAGTGTTGATGCTTTCTTTTTGAATTCCTGTGTGAACTCTTGAACATTATGTCCCTTACCTTGTCGCAAGCGCTGCCAATCCATTACAGCTTGTTGTGTGTGACCCAACGGATAGAATTGTTTCTTTAGAGCTTTATTAAACTTAGTCCATGAGGTGATAACTTTTCCTTTACGCTTTAAATCTATTTGTGTCTTACTTTCCCACCAGATCAAAGAAGTACCCCCCATTCTAAGAGTAGCTAATTGGATCTTTGTCTTATCATCAGTAATATTTTGAATACGATAATAGAATTCTAACTATTTTACCCAATTATCTTGTTTCTCAGGGTTTATTTCTCCATCATACACAGGTAATTCGAACTTAACATCAAGTTTCAAAAGTGGAATCTTAGGTTTCTTTTCTTTTTTTGATTCAGAACTAGAAGTAGAAGAGGAAGAAGATGATGATGGAGATGACGGAGGAGAAGGAGATTTATCTGCCTTGCCTTTACCTTTTTCTTTCTTTGATGCCTTCGACGATGAGGCTGCATCTCTCGTCTTCTTGTCTTCATAAAATTCTGCCAACATTTGCTGCATGTTTAGAAACATTTGTTGGATTTGATTCTCATCCATGGGTTTCTTTTCAGTAGCTTCAGGAGTCTCGACGGTCTCAGTCCCTGTCATCATTGATTGATGAATGAATTTTCGCTTTCTGATCTCTGGATCGAATTCCTCAAGCTCGCCTTTTCCACGTTGCAAACCCAACCTATTTAACATCCACTGACAAACAAACTACAAAGCACAACCTGCTATGATACTAACATGATCTGAATGTGATCGAATAAAGTGCTTAAGCAGTTTGACTAGTTTGTCCTTTAGATTGATTGTTAATTGAAGTATGCTTTAATGAAAGACGACATAAACTGGCAGCAACAAATGATTAAATAACAGCAATAATCAGAGAGAAGAAGAATCAAACAGTTTGATGATGGAGTTCGTCCCTCCTGGACTACATCTCCGGGTCCGCTTTCAAGTGGGCATCTGTTTTTATTAGGATTGATCTTAAGGAATATTTACACTGAATTTGAATAGAATGATTATGCTCACAGGCACTTCTTAACCCTGTAAACATAAAGTACTCTTCCTCTCCTTTCCGACACCTGTCTCCATGCTCAATTCCGACCACCGACAGTTGAGAAATGTTGCAAAAAAAATCGCCTATGTCCTTCTGAAACTGAACTCAAAATGCACAATGTTTTTTTTAATGTATTTTTCATGGCTTATATAGAATCTGATTGAACCTCTGAATGCCATACTTATAATATGGTTTATTAATTCATGTGATTAGGTTTCGAATCCCTATCTCCATACACGAACCTTATACCTAGGGATAAATATCCCCAAACCTTAGCGTTGAATATAAATGATAAAACCCATAAATAAACCATATATTAAACTGGCGGCTTATTAACCGGGCAGAGGTTTTAACTTCCAGCATGTGAACAGGCGGAATCCCTGGCGGTTGCGGTCACGATCTTCATCCCAGTAGTCTTTGTGTGGTTTTACAACTGTCGATTTTGACTTATCTTATCCGCATACCTGTCACATGTTACAACTCCGTCACAAACTTCACGGTTTATAACGGCAGTTATAACTTCATACTTAAACAACTCCATCGCGGTCTCATTAAGACCAGTCACATGTTATTTGAGAACCCCGACACGGTTTAAACCAAATGCTACGGTTATCTAACTCTGTGGGTTTTATAATATAGTTTTAAAACTATTTATTTAAACCAACATTTTTAAAGCCCGAACCATAAAAGGTTTATGGTATAGTTTTAATTTGGATTTTATTTTGCGCTTAAGGTTTTTTTTTTTCAACATAGGCTTAAGACTTTATGAAATATGCTAGGTGTAATGTTTAGGACTTTTTCATAGTTTGAATGTTTAAGACTTAGATCATAGGATAGGGTTTTAGGCTTAGGTATTAGGGTTTTAGATCTAGGTTGTCTCTTAATGCTAGGATTAGACCTTAAGTTTTATGATTAACTCTTAGCATTTAAAGCCATAGAAATTTACATTGTAAGGTATTTCACCCTTTGACCAATTTTAACCCAGTTTCACCTTTTCATCACACACATGACGATCATGCCATGAACCTGACACTGAACCATAAACGACTTTGAGGTCTTCCTTTGGACGATACTAACGGAACTGTGGATTTGGAAACTGAACTGGACGTCGGAAAATCTGGAACTCTGTCGATCTTGTACTGATCAAGATCCTCCTGGATCACATAGTTTCTTTTGCACCTTTTCAACAATGGGCTTAGATTTCATTAGAGAATTTCATCCACCTTTGAGTGGACAGCATCGTTGGATTATTGTTGCAACTGATTACTTCATAAAATGGATTGAAGTAATACCTACCAACAATGCTACTCATAAAATTATCATTAATTTTCTGGAGGGAATCATAACCAGATTTGGATGTCCATCAAGGTTAGTAGCAGATAATGCAATTGCTTTTAAAGTCGCTCCATTGGTAAATTTATGTGAAGATTATGGCATTTGGCTCACTCACTCTAAAGCTTACTATCCCCAAGGGAATGGTTTAGTTGAATCATCAAACAAAATTTTGGTAAGAATCATCACCAAATTGTTGGAGCAAAACAAGAAAGCCTAGGATTCAAAACTGAAGTTTGCTTTATGGGTAGATAGGGTGACTATCAAAAAATCAATTAATACATCACCTTTTCAAATGGTTTATGGAACTGATGTTGTTTTTCCAGTTCAATTGGCCATTCTTACAGCTAAATTTCTGCAAGATCATGAAGCTGAGCCAAATGATATGACCAGTATAATTTATCAAGCCATAGAAGTGCAGCAAAAGCGAGATGGGCAATATGATTTGGTGAGAAAATCTCAGCAAGTTGTAATGCAAGTTTTTGATAAAGGAACTAAAAAAGAAGATTTTCATATTGGAGATCTAGTGTTGAAGTGGGATGCACAGCATTAAGATCTAGGTAAGCATTCCAAATTTTATGCTTTATGGTTTGGTCCTTTCAGAATTTCAAATATTCTGTTGAACAACACTTTTGAGTTGCAACATCTTAATGGAACATATTTTGGAGGCCCATTCAATGGGTGCTTTCTCAAAAAATTATTTTACTAAGGTTGTTTGTAGCCTAAGTTCACTGTAAATACCGTTGTGTTTCATAATAAGACTCCATAGCCCAATGACAAGGCACTGAAACTACAAAAGATTCTTATAGCCTCGCAGGGAGAGATTTATCCCCTGTGGAGCCAATGTTAGCACAGTTCTTTTCTAAGTGATGATTCCATTTCATATTTTTTTATTTTTAGTATTAAACTTCAAAATTTAAAAAATTTAAAAAATAAATAAATAAAATAAAATTTAAAATTTAAAAAATATATATATATATATATATATATTTGGTCACTACCGGAAATTCTCGAAGCGCCAGTTTTATTCTTTTCGGACAGTCTGTTATATTCCTTTTTTTTTTCTTTTTCTTTTTATTTTGGTTCTGCTAGAAATTCCGAAAGCATACTCTGTTTTTATTTTTTTAATAAACGAAAAAGTGCATCCAATTTTTTCAAGCCATGTGTTGTAGTGTAAATACACCTCAAATATTTTTTAAATGTTTTCATATCTCATGATAGGTGTCGTATGCAGTCAGTCTAGTTGAAGTCAAGCCAAGGTATACGTTAATGCTTATGTGTCAACCTGCAGTAATGCACTTAGCCATTAATCTTTTCTGCCTATCAACCCCAACTCAGTTAGACGTATGTCAAGGTACGGTTTTTTTTCTGAACGGAGGAGATCGTGGTTATTAAGCTTGACGCCATAACTGTTTGGTTGGTCGCACAGCAGTGTTGTCGAAAATTTCACCCAATTAACAGCAAGACAGCAGAGGTGACTTCTAGTCACAAATCCACTTGTCTCAAGCCATCTGGAGTCGTCCATACAAAAATACACAGTCAATTGAAGGTAATGATGGATTATCACATGGTGCACATCACGATGAAGGATATTTTCCATAATGAAGGTCGATTTTCATAGGGTGATGAACCATAGATTTTTTTTAAAACCACTGAAAAAGCAGGAGCACTGTCATTTAAGATTTTAGTTGTTGGAGATTGAATTTCTTAGAGTCGTAGTTTTAGGAGGAGTCTGGATTTCAGACAGGATTTGAAAGGAGAATACAAGCAACAAATTGTAAGGTGAAACTCTTTCAACTTCGCCACATATTAGTTACAAGAGATAGAGTCATTTTTTTTCTGAAGATAACTAAAACAGGTGGAAAAATAAATCGAATTGAGAAACAGGGTGCAGACCTAGTGGATGCAAATTCGAGGGTAAAAAGCTTGCTTATCTAGTTAAGGTGGTATTCTCTATGCACTAGGTTAGGTAGCTCTCACTCAGGAGTAGCTCAAGAGTTTACTAACTCTTTTAATGTACAAGAAGCCACAATTTATGGCCTTACCTTACAGGTTTCTGAAGACTCCATTGTTGAATCCTTTAACCTTCTACAAGAAGGAGAGAGGTGGTTTAAAGGGTACGTTATCATAAGAGGAGACCTCAATAGTTTCCTCAAGGATGCACACAAAGATCCAAATTGGGCCAAGGGAATTCCAAGCAGCTATCTTAAGAATTATTGGCTAGAAGCTATTAAGCTTATCAAGATATACCTCACTTGTGAAAGGAGGTATACCGTTGTGTTCCTTTATCACATGAGGTTTCTTTTTCATGTTGCAATAATGAATACATTAAATCTACCATACTTCTTGTTGAAGAGTCTGACAAAGATGTCAGCAAGGGTTCAAACTCACATTGTTGTTCAGAGTATAGCTTGTATCATAAAGTTGTAATCAAAGTTCTAGTTGAAGAATAATTAGGAAAGAGAAATAAAAACTGGGATCACTTTTTGTTTTACAGGGCAGGCCAACCTGCACCTACACCTCCAATTTCAAAACCACACCCTCGGCCTCCTAAAATAAGAACAAAGAGAAAGGCCAAAAAGGAAATATCTATAAGAAGGCCAAGGGTAAGAAAGAAAAGGTTTCTACAGTTAAGGCTAAGAGAAAGTTGGAAAAAGGAGACATGTCCTCAGCAAGTAAACCCAAATCCATGAAAATGGTTCCCCATGTTCCTCCTTTTCCTAATGTCTACACCAAAGCCCGAAGAGGAAGTTTTGCAACTGTAGATAAATCAAAAGCGTAAGTGCTACCGGAAATTCTGGAAGCACATATTCAGCAGAAGATGCAGAAATATTATCAGCCTACACAATCAGATAAAGAACTCCTCAAGGATGTTGGATATGACATCAGCAGTAAGAAGAAGAAAGAAGAAGCCAAACCTGTTGTTGGTACCAAAAATAGGCATACCAGAGACAACAACAAGTTTAGGCTTAAGTCAAAGGCTCTACATAATCCAAGCTTAATGACAAAGGTAATTGATATTGAAGGTAAACCTAAAGGGTCTAAGAAAGATAAATCCATGAAGAAAAACAAAAACCAAAACCCTTCAGAGCAGCACTCAAAGCCCTCAAAGAGAAGAAAAACACAAAAGGGTTCTAAGGATGAGAAAGCCACTATCAAGGAAGCAGCCTCAAGAGTAACCAGATCCAGATCAACTGCTGACAGCAAAAAAAAACTTGGATAAGCTTGTTGAAACTGCAGCCCACATAGAAGGAAGGTAAAAAGGTTTTTGATACAAGTGCATTTTTGTTTATCAGTTACAATTTTGAATAGAAAATCAGGTATCAAGGAATACAAGTCTGGACAGGATTTTCATCATTTTTTGTGTATTTTTGAAAAAGAAACAGAACGCTACCGGAAATTTCGGTAACATTCCAATTTTTGCACAGTTATAGGTTTTTACCTGAATTTCCAGTAGTGCCTCTTTTAACTTAATTTTGACACCTATCAGCAAATTTTTCCGAGCCAGTTAAGGATGGATAAGAACCCATAACCAAATAGATATAACATTTGGTGGTGAAAGTTGGTTATGAGGTTGTTGAAGATCTTATTAAATGGAGCTACATGGTTATTTAAAGACCCAAGACACAAGGAGATAAATCAGCAAAAAAAGGGGCAGCATGATAGCACACTCAGCATTTCAGCCCATATTTCTTCTCTTCTTTCGTCTCCATCTGTCTTTCCTATTATATTTCGATGAGATATGGTTGTAATGTCTTTTGACACCTATGTAATTTTAGGAGTAATGTTTAATTATTTTTAGAAGAGATGAAGTTGGTGCCTATCTTTCTATATATACCACTTGTAAATACCATTTCCAGGTTGGATGTTGGTCTTCTTGAAGACTGAATATAATAAAAATACTTTTTACTTCATGCTGGAGGATTTTGTGACTCAAGGAATATCTAATGTGTGGTGTGTCTCTTTTCTTTTTTAATTTCTTCTAAAATATGAATTGCAGCAAATAGTAATGTGTGAGTGAGAAACTGTTAAAGGACTTAACAGTAAGTTATCTACTTTCAATTTTCTGCAAATTATATGTGTTATAGAACATGTGAGTGAAGATTTCATAAAGGATTTTTGGAATACTTTATACATGTAATCTATTTTATGAATGTTGTTTACCTTGCATAAACAAAGTTTGTGTAAAGAGCCATCATCATATTTGTGTGACTAATTTAGGATACGAATTTTTCCTAGAATAGGTACCAGCTATCTATCTTCTCCATTTGTGCACTCTGCTCCTTATACTACCAATTTAACCACATAATTTATACTTGCCACAACTTGCCAAATGCATGAAAGTCTTAAAGAATATAAAAAAATCAATTCAAAGCCTTTGATAAGCCCTCCCACCACTCAAACAACCCTTTTAAAATTTGAAATGAACTATGATGTGTAAGGCTTACTCCTTATGCAGTCAAGAAGTGACTCCTTGTGCTAACAACATCAAGGAAATCATAACATCATACATTGATTTAGAGGATGGTACTATTAACACAAAACAAAATGCCGCTTAAAATCAATTGAAGAAGAGCAACTTCGTTTATGAGGGCCATACAATTCGAATGAATGTAAGGCAGGTTTATAAACCCATAGAAGGGAAAACTAAATACCAAATTAGAAAGTCGCACGGCTTGCATGTTCATAACTTGAAAGCATTGATTAGGTACAATCTATATGCATATGTGGTTGAGTATGTGGTTCTTGTTGATCCAAGAGAGGTTCCTATCAAGGAGGCATTTAATAGATCAAAATTTTTTCACTATAAATATATTATAATTGGGGAAACCATTCTGAAAAATCTATAAGATAATTGATGTGGAAGTATCTTAATAACCCACATTTTGAAACAATGAAATGTATCATTTATGTTGGCTTAATGTATGTGGAAGAAAAATTATTAGAACGGGATCATAATGTATATAATGATTATAAGATGGATATGAATTTCATCCAAAGGGTCATATTTATTCATAGAGAATTAGAATAACAATGTGACAGGGATGAGACAAATGTTACTTCAAGATTTTGAAGGCAATGTAGTATGGAAATAGGCTTCCCAATTGATGAGGAAAATGTTAACGGAAAAAATTGTAAGGTAAGTGATGCATTGAAAGTTGTGGATATATTTTTCCAATTGGGATTCAAAAGTGGAGAAACATGGGATTTAATCAAAGAGAATTTCAACGTGTGGGAGAATGTTGACATAAAATTTTGGAGGCCCTAAAAAATCTAAATCATTAACATGTAGCACCAGTAAACAAGGTCTTGAAATCAAGAATATTCTAAAAGATATGACTATCACAATTTGGAGAGAAATGCAAGGAGTAAAGGATGAAAGGCTTGCCATAAAAATATTATCCTCTGTAAACTCGGGTGAATTATCAATAAAATGAATGTCTAGTTAATTCAAAAGTGAGTTTGTTGAGTCATTTTTATTTATTTTTGGTTTACATTTTTTTTCCATTATAACATATTATTATTGTCAATATTTATTATATATATCATTACATCATTATTTCTTCTATATATTTAGTTAGAAGGTTTATATGAGAATACAAGAAGAAATGGTTAAATCTTTTAATAAAGAGAGTTGGATGATGCTAGACGCGACTATCTAGATGCAAGTTCTACAACACTGAAACATTTTTTTGTTGCATTCAATAAGGTATGTTGATTTAGTACATTCATTTTAATCATTTGTCAAGTTTTTATTTTATTACTTGTAGATTTATTTCTCTATTTCATTAAAGATGTCGAAAAGGAACATAGACGGAGTATTGGAAAATTTCAAAAGTTTTATTCAAAAAGTTAAGATTGAAAGGCAAACAAATCAACATTTGAACTTGATTCTACTCTTGATCACTACATTTGAAATTCTCTCAACACTATATACTATCAAATAGTATTAGGTGACTGTGAAAATACTGCAAATATCATTCCTAAAAGGGAATAGTCCCTAGTTATTGTTGTTATCCCTCATGGATTTAATTTCCAAAACAATGGATATGATAATCATACGTATAGTTACCAAGTTTTCAATAAAGTGGTTATGATATTTATAAAAGTCACAACATCACCACTTTAGATAGTTGTGATGTTTCATTAAAACACTCTACTATGATTAGTAATATTAAGCTTTAAGGGAAAAGCAAACTCGAGGATGAAACTTTTATGGTAAGACATTGAAATTTTATATTCAATGATTCATATTAAGAAAAAAAATTATTTATGTACAAGTTAACTAAATTTTTATTATTTCATTATATATATGCAAAAGCCAAATCTTATTAGTTCCATATGTTAACCAGTTACAAGTGATTTTGAGTTGGTACATGTTGAATCCTCGACAATAAAGGATAGTTATAAATCTAGTCTTCTGAACAAAGTAGATGGAAAGAGTCATGGTCAACTAATGGTTTATAATGTTGTGGTAAAAAAACTAACATGTAAAAATAAATAAAAAATGAAAGGATAGATCATTAACATTTATTACAATCCACAAGCATTGCTTAACTGTGTTTTAGATTGATGTTCAAATGAAAGAGATTGGGTTATGGATTTGTTCTTAGGTTTAGGTAAGATTTATGATATGAAAACAAACTTCAATCTTTATTATTTATTAATTTATATATTGGTATACTTATTTACTTAATTATTTATTTTGCATTTCATGATTAGGTACAGCACTAGCATATTGCTTACAAAAAGGAAAAAATTGCATAGCCATTAAAAATGACCACTAAAATGCAATTTTATTCATAAAAGAATTAATGCTATTAAGGTTCTTCTAGATACAATGCAAGAAACTGATTTGAGGAAAGAGATTTTAATCAATCACCTGTGGCAAAAAAGTCAAAGGATCATCAACCATCGTTAGACGAAATAATTGGAAAGAAATACTTTTGGAGATCTGTGAACATCAGATATACAATCGAAGAGGAAAATAACCAAATGAAAGCAAATAATACCCCGAACAAAATGGTAATGAAGCTCTTGAAGATGATGAATTTGGCTTATATGATATTGTTGATTAATTTTAAATTGTGCTTGAAAAATAAGCTCAATTTTGGAAACTATTAACAAAGTTTGTTTGTAATGTTTTGACTCTAATATTTTATTATAAGAATAAGTATTCATTTATTGTTGTTTTACGACTAATATTTGATTATGTTATTTTTATTTTTATTTTTATGTGAACCATTATTTTTGGAAAAAACAACATTAAATATTATCATCTTTAACATAAAAATAAAAATAAAAATGCTATTATTTTAAACATTTTTTTCTCTTTTTTCATTAATTTTTTCGCATAAAAATCATTTATTCAACAGATGATTTTAAGAAAACAAAACTCCCAAAATATGTATTTTTTAATTATATATATATTTGAAAAAAAAAATTGACAAATGTTTACAATTTTTGTTATTAGTGACAACTATTTGTTTTGTATTGAAGTAAACATAAAGAAGTATTAACTAGCAATTTCCCCTAAAGGTGCAAAGGTACACTGAAGGAACAAAAGATTTGGGAATATTATCTGGCCACTCACTCCAATGCAAGCAATGTTAAACATTTCTATGAGTGTAGAAAAATTGCTTCTCGATAAGAATATGTAGATGACTGATATCTAAAGCCACTCGAAGATGTTAGATAGGAGCATACAAATCTCTGAAGAGGACTCCACCTGTTAGATTTTAACGACTAATGAGCATAATTAGGCTACTATTAGGATTGAAGAAGCCATTTTTGGTATTCAGAAAGACGTCATTGTTTGTTCCTTTGGTACAATCCAGTTTCGGAGCAAGAAGAATGGGAACGAAAATAGAGGAGGTGGAACTGGATTAGAGTAGTGCTCTTCGAGAGGTGGAAAGAGAGACACTCTTTTCGGAAAAACAATCTAATTTCATTAACAATTTTCTTGTTAAGTTCATTTTTGTGCTAGTTTTTCACTTCTAGGTTCTAAGTTTTGTAAATATGAGAACCATGATAATATAAAAGTCCTTTTAGAAAGAAAAAATGAAATTTAAGAGAAATGGGTAACACATCTCACCTATGGTGACTGCAATTACATATATTTTTTTGGAAATAGGAGGTATCTTCTAAAGTAGACAACCTTGAATTCACCAACCAATTTCTAGGTCGTGCGTGTGAAATCCCAAGCACATAGTTTGTGATCTCAGGCTTGGGCTTGCGAATAAAACTATCAATCCTTGAATGCTTCAAATCACCATTCAAGTCCCAATAATTTTCCATTTTGGGCTAAAAGCAACATCAATGGCTTTTATTTTGGCCAAATCTTTGACAGGTTACAGGCACATCCAATCCATCAGATTCATTAAAAGAAGGCGGCACAAAAGCTACATTACTCCCTAATTAATCTACAAGAATTAATTATTTCCTTACACTCTAGTTGAAGCTCCATCACATCTTTGTATCATTCTAGCTGAAGCTCCATCACATCTTTGCGTCGTTCTTCACTATTGCTAAATATTTTTATTCCCTCTTTTACGATATCATAATATAGTATAATCATAATAAAAGAATAAAAAATACTTATATAATAATAATATATATTTAAATTTTGTATAATAAATATTAAAAATTTTACAATAAATTGCCTTTAAAACATTTAAAAAATAAATAAATAAATAAAAATTATTATTCTAATATTTTTATAGATTTTTTTTAAAACCCAATAAAATTTAAATTGATAACAAATTAATTTAAAAACCATGAAAGAACAAAATATCTCTAAATTACTTAATTTTATGATAAATTAATTTTAAAACCAATAAAAAATAAAAATATCTCAAAAATGTGGATCAGACTTCCCAACTTACCTGCCCATCTATGGCATATTGCAGTCTATAGAGCCATAGGCAACACCTTGGGCAGTTTTCTGATGGGAGATTATTGGCGGGAAAACAAAGGTCTTTACACATATGCTAGAATATGTATGGAACTAGATTTAAGCAAGGGACTTCCAGACCAAATCAATCTCAAGATAAACGACTTTGTTTGAACTCAAACACTGGATTATGAGAATACTGCCTTCCGTTGCCGCCATTGTCACCAAACAGGGCATCTGCAGAACTCATGCCCAGCTCTCCCGACAAAAAAGAAAAAGGATAACAACTCCAAGCCCAAAACTAAACGATGGGTTCCATACTCTCCGCCACCTGCAGAGGACTCTGAATCCTCTAGCTCAGAAGATGATGGAAGCGATGAAGAATCGGATCATGCCCTTCAGACGATGGACCTATCCACCGATTCTCCTTCGCATCCTCCCGATACTGCTATCGCTCAAAAGCGCACCCATGTGACCTCCTCTTTTGAATCAAATAAGGAGATCCCCCCTTTGGAGAACTTCGGTCTTCAAGTTGTTTTAGCTCATACACCCCAGGATGGTTGGGTTAAAGTCAGTAAAAAGAAAAGGAAAAAGCTTCGTGTAGAGGCCTCTGCCCACTCTGGGTAGAAATCGGTCTTTTTGCCTTCCAATCTTTTGTTGTAGCTCCTTGCTTGTTTCTTTCCTTCTTCGGAACCGAGGTTGATAGTTTTATCATTTCCAGTTGCCGGTTTTATGATTCTCTTGATTGTATCATCATCATGTACCATATTTTTTCTTAATAGAATTAGTCTAATTCAAAAAAAAAAAAAAAAAAAGAGAGATTAGAATATTTTTGTTTTCATTTAGGATGGGATTTAGAAAAGGAGTAGTCTAACTAGGCAGAGGAATTGTCTGCCTTCCGTCACCTCAGATCGGCTGTGATGTGATTTTTACCTATCAGAAGCTCCTACCAAAATCTGTATCTATCAGATCTGATCCATTCATTTGGTTAATGCATTGCGGGTGGTCGGTGGAAATTCCATTCCATTCATATCAAAACTCTCGCGCGCTCTAGCTCCGCTGCTCTGCACCTTGCTCGACTTTCCACTGTGTGCAGACCTCCAACTAGGTGCCATATCGAGCCTGCGTGCATACCTCCAACTAGGAAAAAAAGTTTACAGACAATCTCGTCCACATATTGTCTGTCATTTTCTCAATTAAATATGAAAATTATAATGTCAACGGTTAACATTTATAGTCAGCATTACCATTACCAGTGTCTGCAACACAACTGAACCATAACTAAATACCGATCAATACTTGGGGTAATTTTTTGTATTGAGTGGAAGTTTTGTTTTGATTCTTTATCTAAATCAGTAAAAATCAATTTGACCATGCAGCTTTTAAAAACCTGAAACAAATTTGACACACGAATGCAACTTTAAAAAACCTGAAACAAATTTAACGAAGATGCTTTCATGGGGTTTTTTTCCCCTGCTTCTTTGTTTCTTGAGATCACAAAATATGACTTGTGTTTGTGACAGCGCTTTGAATTTTACACATGTTCTGCACAACCTATCACCCACTGGTTAGCTTTTGTTTTCTGGGCAAAATTGTGTCTAGGGTAAAATTGTGCCATGGTTAAACAACGTTGTTTTAGTGTCTTCGTACCCACAAAATCTAGACTCACTTACTCTCCTAAGGAGAAAAACTAATCATGAATAAAATGAGCCCTGACAAATTACATTTTGTATATGGAATGGATGCAAGTTTAGTTTGAATTTAGTTGATAGAGATGCACGACAATTACCGTTAAGTCATTTTTTTGCATTACTCCACAATGAGCTTTTAGGAAAATTCTTTGAATGTCTCAAACTTATAGTTTCCAGCGTTTGAAGATGAGTATGCATGTAGGAAGTTATGGAGCACACAATGTCAAGGTTGAATATGCATTTAAAAAGAAACAATACCATTCTCTATAGTTGTAGAACCTTAGTATTAGAGAGAGTGCAAATGAAAATATGTTAGAATTCAAATACCTTAACTTGATCATAAATCTTTCTCTCTTGAATTTATTCTGTATAAAGTTGAATAACTTGAAGAAGGGGCATTTGATACAACAAGAGACACAAAAAGGCTGAAGATACAAATTGTGTTCAAGAATGAAAGGAGTGGTGAAAGTTAGGTTTTATGCTGAGCGTTATTTTTGCATGCCTATGCTTGAAGGCTTTAGAATGAATCAATGGCATGCACAGATTCATAAGGAATTCTTGGGTATGAAAATTTTTCAAGTTAACAATATTATACTATGAGTCCAATCCTAACACCTTCACAATATCTACTTCTTAACCTAAATGAGTGCCTTTTTTCAATCTTTGAAATATTATTGTAATACTAAATTGTTTTAGTATGTCTATTTGGTTAGAGGCTACATCATCCATATCCTACATTGGAGGATACATCCAATCCTCATTTTAGATGCATTTTCTACAATTTTGTATGGAAATTACTTCTCCCTGCTAGTTTTTGGCTTATTTCCATCTCATTTCACTTTTGGGCATTTTCTTTAAAACATGGAGTTGTTGTTATTTAAAACTTAAATAACCGTATATAATTTCCATTCAAATTTCCTTTCAAAGATGATTCATTTCAATGACACGTTATTAGGTTAGCATGAAACATTTAGCACCCTTCGTTTTGGAAGGCCGATTTATGCTTGCATGTACTCTTAAGTTAATATCACTATTGAATACTAGGAAAAAACCTTGCATTGTATTCAGAGTGTGTCAAAGTTTGTTTCTTTACTTGTCCATCAGATGACATGAATGTGGGTGCCAGATATACTCCTATGTCTATGTATTCCATTGCTTGTTTTAGTATTTTCCTTGTTGTTTCATAGAACTTACATATGCATTTCAGATTTCAGCCAAGTACCTTGGTCTGGAATGAATGCTAAAAAAATATCAAACCCATACATATTCATAGACTTGCATGCACACATTTCTGTGTAAGGTCCTCTATTTTTATAAATCATTATTGGAAGGCTAGTCGCCTATTTCAATTGCTTATTTAGGGCCACTATTCCTCTGATAGATTTGATAATAATATATATAATCAATGCCAATGTGCAATGCATAGCTATCCTAAGATAAATTACCAATCATAATATTGCTTCTGAAATTGGCCCAAATTGCGATCTGCCAACTAGTTACCAGTACCGAGAACTCATAGAAGTTATATTGTTTTTCACTTCAAGTTGATACAACATTGTCAATGAATTGAGGATATAGTATATTCAAATTTGGACATAATGGAAATTCATGCTTTTGTGTCCTTAAAGAGTCTGTTTCTCTTTTTATAAAAAATCATTAGTCTCGTAAGTATTTTAATGGTTGTGCAAACTATATTTGAAACATAATTTTGGCTATTTTAGTATGTATGCATTTGATTCTCATGAATTTAAATATGTTGGAGATATTTTCCTTTTGCCTTTCAACTATTTACTATTACTCGTTTTCTCCTGTCATAGCTATCTGATGGCAGTTATACAAAAGACCAAGATGAAATGGGTGGACCTGGTTTTACTAGGCTTTATCCAGAAAGGGGATACATTAAAGAAGATTATGGAGATCAATCTTGGTTCAATACTAGATTTTGGGTTGGTGTCGGTATTGGCATTGGAATGTTTGTTGGCATTGGACTGAGTGTTGAATTGCTTGTAAATACATATCAATTAGCCACTAAAGTTTCCAGGAGAAAGTGGTTATAGATATTTGTTGTTAGTTTTTACTGGTAAAATTTGATTGAAATACAACCTCTGCCCTACTCAATCGTTCTCCAATTTTTTATTTTTGTATGAAGGGCGATTTTAGATATATTGCAGCTAAACTCTGTTCTTCTTCTAGCAAAAATACAACCAAGCCATTTTGCAAGAAAAGCACGTAAGAGCCTAGACAGGGAGGCTTGTTGATATTCCATGGATGCAACGCTGGTTGGCAGAGAGTTTGTTGATGATTATCCATCGTCCATGGTAGATATTTTGATAGGGAAAAATCCCATCGAAGTCATGAAAGTCGATGTCAGGACATCAAAGCTGCAAGGTAAGTGTATGCTAATTAAGTCGATGGAAGCTACTGAAGGGTGTTGATAAAATCTAAGTCAATCATTACAAGAAGTTGCATCGCCATAACTACTTCTTGGTTGAGATTAGGTAATATAAAGGGGATCCAAACTGCAAGAAGGTGTTCTATTGATTCAACCACTTCCACTCAATAAGACAAATTACCCCAGTTATTGATCGGTAGTTATTTATGGTTCAGTTGTGTTGCAAACAGTGGTAATGGTAATGTTGACATTATAATTTTCATATTGAATTGAGAAAATGATAGAAATATGTGGACGAGATTGTCTGTAAACGTTTTTTCATGGTTGGAGGTATGTGTGCAGGCTCGATATGGCGCCTGGTTGGAGGCCTGCTCACGGTGGAAGGTCGAGCAAGGTGCAGAGCAGCGGAGCCAAAACGCGCGAGAGTTTTGATTTGAATAGAATGGAATTTCCACCAACCACCCGCAACGCATTAACCAGCTGAACAGATCGGATCCGATAGATACAGATTCTGTCAGGATCTTCTGACAGGTAAAAATCACATCACAGTTGATCTAAGGTGTTAGAGTTTTGGAGGATTGGCCGGCCAAAGCCAGAAATTTTTCCGTCCGGTGACGAAAGGCAGGAAATTCCTCCACCTAGTTAGATTACTCCTTTAGAAAACTTTAAAGGACAACACACTTCCTAGATAATTTCATGATGGTTGTAATGCCAATTGTCAATTTTTATTTAGAGGGAGGAGGACGAAAATACACATATCTTATTGGTCAAATATACCCAACCAAACCCATCATAGAAACACCTTCGGTGTAACAAATATAATATACATATAATATGCAGCATTGCTGCTTAGTACCTATCTCTTATGCAAAAAGTAAAAATTAATTGACAACCGAAGTTATTAATAGCAGAAACTACCCATATTAGTTGCTCTACTTTTCAAGCATGAAAGTACACCAGTTTGTCTATCTAAATATTTTCATAGTGCATTATACACACACACACACACACAAACACCTAAGAAATTAGTATTTAAAACACTTTTTAAAAATTTATTAACCCCAAATCACTAAAGCAATGAATGGATTTTATTAAAATTATAGAAATATGGAAAATTTATAGTTATTAACATTTCACTATGTGAGAGCTTTAACATATTTTGAAATTCCTTTGCAACTAATAAACATATGTTGAAAATAAATGTAATTAGGAATTCCTTTAGAATTAGAAAATTTGAAATGAGAAGGTAATAAACTGAAATAGAAAAAGCAAGAAAAAAACTTATGACTGATGAAAAAGATTAAAAAAATAAACTGTTTTATTGTTAAAAATTAGTATGATAATGAATGGAAGAAAATGTTAATTGTGGGAAAAATATTTTACAGAATTAATTGTATTTCATGGTCCTCAATGTTTTATTGAGAAAACAGAGGGAAAGTCTCAAATATTTCCAATTTATGAGGACACTTGGGGATTATAGGTTTTTATTTATTTTTAATTTTTTAAAACAAATTTTAGTTCTCACAAATTGATTTTAAACCACATAAAATTAAACATCCACAAATCAAAAATTTGAAATTCAAATTTTAAAAATTCAAAATTTAATTTTCAATTTCTAAAAAAATTCCCCAATGGGGGTGATCATTCGGCACACCACATGGCAACATGGTGACATACAGAGTCCGCCTAGCCTCCACGCGCCCCTTTAATGTGCCATAATGAGTAAGGCGGGCATTAAGTACCCATAGGCGGGCGGCTCTATATTCCCGATTCGACACAGGAAGTTGATCATTGTGATGTTTGGAGCGATGAGGTGGGAGATTATAGAGGGAATTAGGTATATGTTCTGGATTCCCTTGTCGAGATCACGATAGTTAAAATTGAGAAACGTGGGGAATGGGTTAATATGGAAGGGATGGAAGTCTCAGCGAGGGATTTTTCATGGGATCTTGGCATGTCGGAGGTGGCCAAAGAATTGAGCCTCCCACTTGGGTACTTTGGTCTGTCTTTTGAGTAGTATGTATGGTCAATTGGGGATGGGTTTTACTTCACCACTCAGTATACTTTTGTGTTGGTTTGTTTTCTCTGCCCTAGTTGCTACCAGCCCCGCACATGGCTTTGATCTGGGCTGAAGTTTTAGTGGAGATTCTTTGGGCTGGCTCTCTCAGTGAAGGAGTGATTTGCATAGTTTTGGCTCTCACCAGTTCGCTTTATGGCCTGGTGCCCACCTCGTTCCTAGTTTTGAGGGGTGCATTCTGCGTGCGAACAAGTTTGGGTGGTGTCGGAAAATGGTGGAAAAAGTGGCAGAGCGCCTCCAGTCACGGCTTCTTCGTATGTCGTAATTCGTTTTATAAATTCATTTAACTTGTGCATTTATGTACCAATTGGTGTTGCTTGTCGAGAAGGAGGTCTTTCTTCAGACCCCCTGCAAGGTATCTTTCAAGTTCATGTGGGCACGATAGTCTTACCTTAGTTGATTTCATCTTTCCTTGGTATGCCTCCATGCCACAACAGCGGGGTCATCCTCGACGAGGGGGAGAAACTCTTTGACAGGAAGAGAAGCAGAGGTAGAACGAGGCAAGCCACTCATCCTCGGAAAATGCGGCAAGCAGGGAAATAGAGGAGGATACTACAATTTCCCCCACCAACTCCCCGGGCCATGTGATTAAACCAACTACCTTGGACTCTCTAACATCCCAGTTGCACAATATCCAAATGAATATCGACATCATGTAGGAACAGTGTTATGAGGATTGAAATGAATTGGTAGCCTACATCAATGATGTTCATAATGAAATTTTGGACAACCTGGAGAGCCTCTGGCGACAGCATCAGCACACCAACGACCACATTCACACTATGGAAGCAAGGGTGGAACACATATATTTCCACATGCATGAACATGCAAGCTACTTCTTTGCCCCTCCTGTATTTCCTCCCAACCTGCCTCCTTAAGAGGTTGACTCATATTCTGGTTTTTGTTCAAGTTTGGTTATGTATGGTATGGCCAATAGGCTAATCGGAAATAAAGGCTAACACTGTGTGTCTCTGTTTTCCTCCAGGCCCTTATCTCAAAAATTATGTTCGGAATGAGAGAGAAGGGTCTGTTGAGATGAATTTTGTACTCATTTTCTCTTTGATAATATAATGAAAGCTTGTTGACTGAAAAAAATAATTAATTAATTAATTAATTAAAAATTTAAAAAAATAATAATAATAATAATAATAAAATAAATAATAATATATATATATATATATATATATATATATATATAGTTTTTAAAAAATTGAAAATTAATTAAGAGTCAAAGGATTTTGAGCCAAATTGATTACAATATACTCTGCCTTCACCAAGTATAAAAATGTTATTTAACAATATATTAAAAAAGATGGCATCCTTCCCCAACGGGGTTGGGTGAGGAGGCTAATGAAACAAAAAGTGGGAGGGTTGTGGTACTATCACCTCTTATTGTATTAAACACATGGAATGGGGAAACCACTTTCCCTCCCATGTGAATAGTTCTATATCATCAATGTTGTGATGGTGGTAGATCACGAAGACTTTTTTGGAAGTTTGGTGAGGTTTCAATGCTATTGTTTCCCAAATTTAAACCGCGAGAGGTAAGGGAAATTTTACATAAATTCAGATGGTTGTTCATTGAGAAACTAGCGGAGGGAAAATCATGTAGCATAGTCACTTAGCAAGGTCGAGTTTTTGTTAGAACTATAGGGAAGGCCTAGGTCCTCGTGACCTATAATTCCCTATCAATATTATTTTTAGATGATTTCATATTTTGGTAGATGGAATTGGTCAGTCTCCTAGAATGCATAGTAGGATATCTTCCTCAAGCATCTAGGGGAGGTAATTTTTTTATGTTGCAATGACTCAGAAGAAAGAAGGTTTCGTAGAATTGGTTATGGCTTAGTGACGGGACAGATATTTTGAACGCATTCCTATTCCTAGCGTTGGTGCGGTTGTATGTTATTTCTTAGTTGTTTAGCGCTCCCAGTGTGGGAGGTTGGTAAGAGAGTGATCTAGTGACTTTTACTCATTCCTGTATTACTCTCAGTGGCTTTTCCATATACTCTATTGGTTTTGGTATTCACTTTGTTGTCTCTTTGAAAGGTTTTGGAATTTGATGTTGTTTGGAATTCCCATGTAGAACTCTTCCAAGGTAGTGGTCTTAATTCTTATGTCTCATTTCATTTGTTCTTATGGGAAGTATTTATAAGGTGTGTTAGGGGGTCTAGCTAGTGTAAATTTTCCTTTCTAATTATGGGTGCATATGGGCATCATTATTTCAGTTTGAGTTAGGTCCTTCCTATTTCAGTGCTTCTTCTTTGGCTTAGTCAGTTTAGATTTCCTGGGTGGGGGGAGCCTTTTTCATATTGCTCATGGTTTTTATATGTATTAATTTTTTCTCCTAATTTCAGCCCTCTCTATTGTTGTTTGGTAGGGTAGGTGTTTGCGCCCAAAGTTCATCTTCGGTTGGGTTCAACATCTCGGGTGGTAGTCTTTTGGTTTGATATTGTTGCAAGTATTTCCAAGTTAGAATGCCAAGGAAAATAATACATGTTGGGTGAGGTGTGATCAATAGATCAAGTGAGGGTCACAACAATCTACTATGATAATTTCTATGAAAACACTCAATATTTTACCAGGGCTAAATCCATTCATCTGAGGAGTAAGAATGAGGGAGGATAAACCAATCTTTGATTATGAGATCGATGTTGTGGCCTTGAGTTGGGTAGTCAATTACATTAGAGGTAGAATGAATCGGTATCTACAGGAAATTAAATTATAATTACACACCAAGACCCTCATCGAAAAAGTTTTATAGGATAGATGGAATGCAAACAAAGAGATGGCCTCTATGCTACGTGAAATTCAATAGGAAATATGGCACCTCCACACTCATATCATGAGTATGAGTTCTAGGATTGCTCACTTGGAAGAGAATTTTAGTTGCAAAAAAATACACAGTCCAACTGGCCCAAACACTAATACCATCCATATTGAGGTATTAAATTCCTCAGGTTAATGTTGATTATCTATGCTTTTTATTATCTTAATATTCCTATAGTTTCTAAGAATATGCATGTAAGGTGGTATATGATGGCAGTCCACAATTACAAGTGAAAGTATATGTTTTGGTCACACTTGGTATTTTGGAAAGCAGTTATATCTCTAGCATGCCCTTTTGGAGAAGCCTGATAGTATCCCATTTTGAAATCATGGCAAACTTGCATTCCCTATTGCATTTTTGGTTTCCGTAAAGACATAATGCAGTACAAGATTTTCTTAAAGCTATGTATCTTGTGTGATTTATGAAATATAAGAAGCTAATTCACCAAAAAACTAGCATCCTAAATTAATTCATGATACATATATATATGAAAAAAAATAACTTCAAAATATTAACTATTTTTTTCACTTTTAACATTATGAAAAAATATGGGGGTCCCATGGTCAATCCCGGTGGACTCCCAAACTTAGTTTTCTCATTTATATAAAAACAAGGAGTGGTAGGAGGGGGAGGGATTCTCTTAAATCCCAGTGGAAATCAAGAATTAAATTTTTCATAAATGTATGGGCTTCACTTTGGTCTCCAGTTGGAAAAAGAACGAGACATATCTTCCATAGTCATTTTGAGGGATACCCTCATCACTATTCAATGCCTCCAAATGGGATCTCTTCCAAAGAATAACCATATCTCCCTTCTCCTCTGAAGAATCAATCGCATCCTAGAATCACTCTCACATAAGTGTTATTTTCACATATTTGTAGCCAAAACAAAGAATTTGGTATTCAAGAAAACCTCGCTTGTCGACTGGATGAAGGACAATGTAATGTTAATGGATATCTAAGCTGGAAAGTAATCCCATGATCTCTTCAAATGATGTTCCTAGCCCCATCCCTCTTAATAGAATTGACGATTTAAACCATAATACATTTATGTTATGAAAAACAATATAGGATATCCTTCCAAGCATATCAAATTTTGACTCCTCTTCTCCTCCTCCTTTGTCTTTGTACCAAACCTGATGGTAAACAAATGGAATAAATTTATGAACTAGAAGATGGCATTACCCTTTAAAGTGTGGGATCTCTCTGAATTGTGAGCTAAATTCATTGTGGATGATCTTGTGCTTATGAAGATGGAATTGGGTTGAAGTTATACTTATTGGAATCTCTACTACCATCACTTTGTCTTATGCATTTAGTCCTTCAATCTAGGTGACATGACTCTCTAGCTTGAATGTTGGAATTTCACTCATACTTATTCTCTTCTTAGGAATAGGTTGGGAATTTATGTACTCTTTATCAACTATGGTCTCTTATCCATAGTTTTAATTCAAAAGCATAAATCATTAACGAATGAGTTAGAATATTATATTTTTCTCCGAAATACAAATTGGGATATTTGAATTGCATTAGCAACGACGTCATATTTCGTCTGAAACTATACTTTATTACCGAGTGTGTTTAATGCACAATCTCAAGTAGACAGTAGGGATCAATTGCATGGTTCCTCACCTCTATTTCAGTTTTTCCAATTTGGTCCTTCTTTAAGGGGTATACTTTAAGGTGGTCTATTAGCACCCTCTCTCTCTCTATGATTTTCTCTTCCAGCGTCATGTCTCTCTGGGACTCACTATACATGGATTCTTGTTTGTTCACTCTTCTCCTCCTCGCACCTATGTACATAGACTAAAAATGGACAGCAAAAGGGCTCCCCCCTCTATCATTTATAGCTCCAGCCTCTGTAATCACTACCTGCATCCTCCAATTGACAGGAATGAACATATTTATGACCTCCTTCAGCAAATTTTTCAATGGTCAGATAGCATACTCTTATTTACTAAGGAATTCCAGAGGCATCAATCCAGGATTAACCAACTTGAAGATGATCTTGACTAGATTCAACACCAACTTGCTGACATGAAATTTCAGAGAACTCCTGAGGAAAATCAAAGTGCAACTAGTACTGCCCTTAGTCGCCCCTCAGACAAGATATATATTGATCCTCTACCTTAAGATATGTTTGGTCCATGTAAATGTATTATGTGGCCAGTTCTATCAAGCCTACAGTAGTATTAGTCTTTGTATTAGGTATGACAGAAGTAGCAGACTTGATGTAAATTTTCAAACTCCTCTCATAATATTCTATGAAGCTCTCCTAAAAAATGAAAATAAAAATCTATATATATATATAATTTAAACTTTGGAAATAGTTTTTAAAATTTTGAAAATTAATTAAGAGTCAAAGGATTTTGACCCAAATTGATTACAATATACTCTGCCTTCAGCAGGTATAAAAATGTTATTTAACAATATATTAAAAAAAATATGGCATCCTTCCCCAATGGGGTTGGGTGAGGAGGCTAATGAAACAAAAAGTGGGAGGGTTGTGGTACTATCGCCTCCTATTGTATTAAACACATGGGATGGTGCAACCACTTTCCCTCCCATGTGAACAGTCATATATCATCAATGTTGTGATGATAGATCGCAGATACTTTTTTGCAAGTATGGTGAGGTTTCAATGCTATTGTTTCCCAACTTTAAAGTGCGAGAGGCAAGGGAAATTTTACATAAATTCGGATGGTTCTTCAATGAGAAACTGGCGGAGAGAAAAATCATGTAGCATATTCACTTAGCAAGGTTGAGTCTGTGTGAGAACTGTAGGGAAGGCCCAGGTCCTCCTGAACTATAATTCCCTATCAAGATTATTATTAGATGCTTTCATATTCTGGTAGATGGAATTGGTCGGTCTCCTAAAAATCATAGTAGGATATCTTCATCAAGCATCTAGGGGAGGTAATTGGTTTATGGTGCACAAACTCAGAACAAAATAGGTTTCGTAGAATTGGCTATGGCGTAGCAACGGGATAGAGATTTTGAATGCATTCCTATTCCTAGCATTAGTGCAGTTGTACGTTATTTCTGGTTGTTTAGCACTCCCAGTGTGGGAGGTTGGTAAGAGAGTGATCTAGTGATTTTTTCTCATTCTTGTATTACTCTCAGTGGCTTTTCCATATACTCTATTGGTTTTGGTATTCACTTTGTTGTCTCTTTGAAAGGTTGTGGAATTTGATGTTCTTTGGAATTCCCAGGTAGAACTCTTCCAAGGTAGTGGTCTTAATTATTATCTCTCATTTCATTTATTCCTATGGGAAGTATTTATAAGATGTGTTAGGGGCTCTAACTAGTGTGAAGTTTCCTTTCTAATTATGGGTACATATGGGCATTGTTCTTTCAGTTTGAGTTAGGTCCTTCCTATATCAGTGCTTCTTCTTTGGCTTAGTCAGTTTGGATTTCCCGGGTGGGGGAGCCTTTTTCATCTTACTCATGGTTTTTATATGTATTAATTTTTTCTCCTAGTTTCGGCCCTCTCTATTATTGCTTGGTAGGTTAGATGTTTGTGCCCAAAGTTCATCTTCGGTTGGGTTCAACATATCGGGTGGTAGTATTTTGGTTTGATATCGTTGCAAGTATTTCCAAGTCATAATGCCAAGCAAAATAATACATGTTGGGTGAGGTGTGATTAATAGATCAAGTGAGGGTCACAATAGAGCTTTCGAGGGGGAATTAATCTCAACTATATACTATGATAATTTCTATGACAACACTCAGTATTTTACGAGGGCTAAAATTTATTCATCTGAGGAGTAAATCATGAGGGAGGATAAATCAATATTTTATTATGAGATCGATGTTGTGACTCTGAGTTGGGTAGTCAATTACATTAGAGGTAGAAGGAATCAGTATCTACAGGAAATTAAATTATATTGACACACCAAGACCCTCATCGAAAAAGTTCTATAGGATAGATGGGATGCAAACAAGGAGATGGCCTCTATGCTAGGTGACATTCAACAGGAAATATGGCACCTCCACACTCATATCATGAGTATGAGTTCTAGGATTACTCACTTGGAAGAGATATTCAGTTGCAAAAAACTACATAGTCCAACTGGCCCGAACATCGATACCATTCATATCGAGGTATTCAATTCCTTGGGTTAATGTTGATTATCTATGCTTTTGATTATCTTAATTTTCCTATAGTTTCTAAGAATATGCATGTAAGGTGGTATATGATGGCAGTCCAGAATTACAAGTGAAATTATATGTTTTGGTCACACTTGGTATTTTGGAAAACAATTATATCTCTATCATGCCCTTTTGGATAAGCCTGATAGTATCCCATTTTGAAATCATGGCAAACTTGCATTCCCTTTTGAATTTTTGGTTTCCGTAAATACATAATGCAGTACAGGATTTGTAGTACAGGATTTTTTGAAAGTTATGTATCTTGTGTGATTTATGAAATAGAAGAAGCTAATTCACCAAAAAAATAGCATCCTAAATTAATTAATGATGCATAGATATATGAAAAAAATAACTTCAAAATATTAACTGTTTTTTCCACTTTCAACATTATGAAAAATTATGGGGGTCCCATGGTCAAGCCCAGTGGACTCCCAAACTTAGTTTTCTCATTTATATAAAAACAAGGAGTGGTAGGAGGGGGAGGGATTCTCTTAAATCCCAATGGAAATCAAGAAGTAAATTTTGCATAAATGTGTGGGCTTCACTTTGGTCTCCAATTGGAAAAAGAACAAGACATCTCTTCCATATTCATCTTGAGGGATACCCTCATCACTATTCAATGCCTCCAAATGGGCTCTCTTCCAAAGAATAACACTATGTCTCTTCTCCTCTGAAGAATCAATGGCATCCTAGAATCATTCTCACATAAGTGTTATTTTCACATATTTGTAGCCAAAACAAAGAATTTGATATTCAAGAAAACCTCGCTTGTCGATTGGATGAAGGACAATGTAATGTTAATGGATCTCTAAGCTGGAATGTAATCCCACGATCTATTCAAATGATGTTTCTAGCCCCATCCCTCTTAATAGAATTGATGATTTAAACCATAATACAATTATGTTATGAAAAACAATATAGGATATCCTTCCAAGCCCCTGTTGCTTCCTCAGAGAGAAATTGGATGAAAAAAATTGGAGTCACGTGCAAGTCTTATCGTATGAGGTGGAAACCTGTGGGAGGGCATGCCATTGGAGAATTTACTTAAGGCATGTGAAGCATATCAAATTTTGACTCCTCTTCTCCTCCTCCTTTATCTTTGTACCAAGCCTGATGGTAATCAAATGGAATAAATTAATGAACTAGAGGATGGAATTACCCTTTGAAGTGTGGGATCTCTCTAATTATGAGCTACATTCATTGTGGATGATCTTGTGCTTATGAAGATGGAATTCAATTGAAGTTTTACTTATTGGAATCTCTACTGCCATCACTTTTTCTTGTGCATTTAGTCCTTCAATCTAGGTGTTATCACAAAATTGTACTTGATTGGCTACTTATCAAACAACTCTGTGTAATTGTTTCAAACCACTTATAATTTAAGCATAGCCTCTTCAGTTTGAGAGGGCTCTCTCAAGGGGGTTTTATGATATTGAATAATGATAGTACTAGATGGCTAACTCTATGGGAAATGTAACTTGTTTTTTATATTTGCAGGTTGAAAAGAATGTAGGCTTGCTACCATTGGGATTATGGAGTCAACAATCAGTAGTTTCAGTGACAATGTTTCTTAACATGGAAGTTGAGGCAGATAGAGGTCTTTAACAGAGGAAACTCACACATAAAACATAGGAAAACCCAGTCATTTCATCACTAAAGGAAGTCAGAGCATAAGATTATGAATTCTGAGTAATAGAGATGAAATCTACTGAAAGTAATAAAACTTAATGATATAGATCAATAAGGCCTCAAAAACCTCATGAGAATCTCAGGTCTGTCAAGAAGAATGTCACTTTGTATTACTGATATAGGTCAAATACACAAAAGCAGCAATTTGTTGCAAATGTTCTCCAACCCCTTACTACTTTGATGCTTTGTCTTTAAATAGACATTCTTTACAACAAGGATGATCTACCTGGTGGCTATATCATAAAATTCTCCTATGACACCTTTCATAACTAAAATACATAACTTCTAACATAAAACTGAGAGCTACACCTTAAAGAAACCATCTCCTAATAGGACTCTAACTCTTATTTATTACTCTGCTCTTATCCTATCTATGAAACACTTACATGATGTTCACATGCTTGAAAGACCCATGACAGATTTCATCACCACTTTGCATATTTAAAACCCTCCTAGATCTATGGAACATTACCCTACTTTTTAGGAATGCATGACCCTTATCTTCAAAGTTGCTCTGGTTGATGACCTGTCTTCATAACACTTCCTTTGAGTCATAAGTATCTAATGGTAAGCTCCCTTGACATGCTGGAGGACTCCAGCTAGCCAAAAACTGCTTTTAGGATGCTCAAAACCTCCAACAATTGCTCGCTACGAAAACAGGACAGTTTTGTAACGAGTTTTGGTAGCATGGAAAAAGTGACTTCTGCATCCATTTACTTCGCTCCTTTGCTATTCCATGATGTTAATCAAGTCATGACACAGCACCACCATGAATCCCCCTCCTTGAATCAAGAAAAAACTAACTTTAGAAGAAAAAAGTCTGCTACAGGTTTTTTTGTAGCGTATTCCTGGCTTTAAGCCTGAGGAACACTACGAAACTGTGTAAAAACCCGTAAATTTCCCTTTTCAAAATTGTCTTCAAAAACTGATCTCCTACAGCAAAATCTTGATTTTTTGCATGCAATGAACCTTTTAAGGAAAATTAAATCTCAACTTATTGCTCCTGTGGTGTTTCCTCCTCATTTATAATCAGTTGAGCTATAGGTTCTTCCACCACAGTCATTTTCAAACCTTTCTTTTCCAACTCTTCATGAAACAAATCCAATTGTTCTTGAAGATCTTTGACTTGGTCCTTTAGTGTCCTATTCTTGGATTGAAAGTTCAGGTTTACCTTTTTTATGTGCTTGACCTCTCTTCTTAGCGGTTGAGTCCACTTTATCAGTTTTTTTGTATTGTCCAAGGTCTTTGAGACACTTGTGACTTGATCTTCCCAAATCTTCCTCATTTTTTCAAACTGCACTCTTTCAGCTCTATGCTTCTTTGCCTCTTTCCTCAAGACTGACATCTCTTCACCTACCTCTTTCAACTGCTCCTTAAGGGTTTCAACCTCTGATTTTTCAGTGATTTTCTCTTTACCCTTCTTTTCTTTGATGACTAGTTCTTCTTTTGCAGGTGAGGAGAGGTCTATGATGCTTGGTGGTGGCTGAGCAGTTTCATTGACCTTCTGAGTTTATTTGTTGCTTTCCATGACCTTTCTTGCATGTCTTGTCATTAGATTTCTAGCTTGAAATATGAAACCAGCATCATCACCTGCAAACTCTAACTTTTTAGTTGTTTTGCCTTTATTTAGCTTCCTTCCTCCATCTTCAACATCTTCAGCTTGCACAATGGGAGTTTCTTCAATATAAATTGCATGCATGATGTCCTCTAAGTTATCCTTAACCATTGTTTGAATCCTAGTAACTCTCTTGTTGTCATGTTTGCTAACTATTGGCTTATGTTTTGCAGGTGTAGCTTTGGGTGTGTCAATCTTCTGCAAAGGCTTTGTCTCCATGCTCATTGGTTCTAACTGCTCTACCACTGTTGGTGATGAAAAATCTCTAGGTTTTTGAACTCTTTTAGGAGTAACATCATCTACTTCAAAACCACTCATGAATAGAAAATATTTCCAATCTCTGCCTAATCTCTTCAACTCTTCTAACACCAACAACTTAATTAAACCATGGTGAAAGAGAGAAGTTTCATTTCCTTCTTTTTAACTTGGACCTTATCTAACATTTTAGTTAGACTTTTGTATAAGTAAAAGGGCAAGTCAAGAGACCTCTTACCCATAAAATGTAGCAGAAGCCTAAGGTGGTTCGAGTAGACCATGTGAAACCTTCCTTCATAGGTGAAGTACTTTTGAATGATTATCAGCAGCTTTGAGTAGTTGTCCTTCATGTAGCTCCTTGGGATGGCATTTGTGAGATCAATTTCACTATGCTTTGGTTTGATGAATTCTTTGTAGTCTTGCATGGTGAATTTGATGCCTTTAAGCCATCGTTCCCCTCCTCTAGGGATTCTTGGTGTTATGGAAATGTTGTTGAGTGTTACTATCAGGTTTAGCATTCCCACCTTTGAAACTGTCTCAGTGAAACTATTAGCAAAGTCGTTGGAAACCTGTAGATGAAAACCTTGCAATCTTTGACAGAATTGCAAACAACCTATTCTTCTTAATACCTCCAAGGCAGTTGAGTCTTCATTTAGAAAATTCATGTCCATGGGCTCATACTTGTGGGAGTGACCACCTTCGTTGGTTTTCTTCCTTGCATCCATGGTGATTTTTTATTTTCTCAGCCTCGCTTGATTAATGACACCTGCAACCTTTGAAAATGCCAGCAACTTGCTTGGCTCGATGAAGCAGCTCTCCAGAAATGAAATATCATGCAAAGACAAAGCAGAGTATGACAAAAAGATTCAATTGGGTAATGTTTTATGGTTTCGATGACAACTCATGACTTCATCATGACACATGCATGCTTAAAATGGTAACGATGACCTCAACCATGACTTTGTACTTTTTAAATAACCCTAACTGACTCGAATGACCTCCACCCTAACTCCTCCAATAATTAACTGACACTTTGCATCAATTTTGACAAGACAGACAGGAAAATAGTTTTTCGTAGCGTGGCTAGTTCATTCTCTGACAGTTTCACTACGAAATTATTAGGCAGTTTCGTAGCGAAAACTACTATTTCACAGTGTAAAATGCTACGAAAAGAGGTAAAAATGGCTTAAGTGTCCTTTTTGAAATCAAATTCTTGGGAAATGAAATCTAACACCTAATGATGACTAATGAGACATGACATGATATAACATAAATGAAGGTGGGTTTGAACCTTAAGATAGGTTAAACATGTAAAAAATTGAAATTTTCCTATACCAACTTGAAAGGTTTAAGGAAACCTTTGACAAATGAACTCTATGACCATGTCAAATAATGTTTCACATTTTTCTGAGTGATAACACTAGGTGACATGACTCTCTAGCCTGAATGTTGGAAGTTCACTCAGACTTCTTCTCTTCTTAGGAATAGGTTGGGAAATTATGTACTCTTTATCAACTATGGTCTCTTCTCCATAGATGCAATTCAAAAGCATAAATCATTAACGAATGAGTTAGAATATTATATTTTTCTCCAGAATACAAATTGGGATATTTGAATTGCATCAGCAACGACGTGTAATTTCATCTTAAACTATACTTTGTTACCGAGCGTGTTCAGTGCACAAGCTCAAGTGGACAGTAGGGATCAATTGCACGGTTCCTCGGCTCTATTTTCAGTTTCATTATTTTGGTACTTTTTCCTTAAGAGGTATAATTTAAGGTGGTCTATTATCACCCTCTCTCTCTATGATTTTCTCTTCCAGCGTCGTGTCTCTCTGAGACTCACTATACATGGAGTCTTTTTTGTTCACTCTTCTCCTCTTTGCACCTATGGACATAGACTAAAAATGGACTACAAAAGGGCTCCCCGCTTTGCCTTTTATAGCTCCATCCCCTGTAATCACTTCCTACATCCTCCAGTTAACAGGAATGAAGATATTTATGACCTCCTTCAACAAATTTTTCAATGGTCAGATAACATACTCTAATTTACTAAAGAATTCCAGAGGCATAAATCCAGGATTAACCAACATGCAGTTTCAGAGAACTCCTGACGAAAATCAAAGTGAAACTAGTAGTGCCCTTAGTGGCCCGTCAGACAAGATATTTATTGATCCTCCACCTTAAGATATGTTTGGTCCATGTAAATGTATTATGTGGCAAGTTTTTTCAAGCCTGTAGTAGTAGTAGTTTTTGTATTAGGTATGACAAAAGTAGCAGACTTGATGTAAATTTTCAAACTCCTCTCACAATCTACTATGAAGCTCTTATCCTAGAATAGAATGTAAAATGTATTGAGTATTTTGTTGCAACTGCGCACAAACTTAATAGTAAAATTTCTCATCTTTGTTATAAAAATAAATGAAAAATGAAAAATGAAAAAAAATTGACATTTTCATTAAAAAAACATTGGCCAAAAAAGAAACATGAAAAACACGTAAAAAAAATAGCATTTAAGTGGGGAAGAAACTTTATAATTTGTTAGAAAACTAATAATAATAATAATAATAAAATAAAAAATAAATCCATACTTTATAGATAAAAAAATTTAAAGTGTCAAAATATGCCCCCGAGTAAAAGGGTGATGCTACATCATTACTTTTAAAATCATCATGAAAATCATGATTTCATAAGATATTAAAAAAACAAAAACTTGGTCAAGTTCTCATTAAGTTGGTAGCTTTGTTCTATGCTATAAAATGGCAAAAGAATTGAAGTTGAGCAACAACATGGAAAACATTGAGATGTGTTAGCATGTCTTTATACCAGCCTAGATCCATCTTAACTCCGGATCTATCAAGCGTTGAGAGGGATCAAATCTCTCAACGTGCAAACCTTTTTTCTAGTTTTGCACTCAAAAAATAGGTATGTTAAGATACATGCATCAACATATGATGGAATCAGAAAACATTCCATCATATGATGAAACCGAATCACTCGATGTTTTCTCTAATTAAATATTTCCTTTTAACCAAAGTGAATCACTCGATGTTTTTTCTAATTAAATGCCAAAAAACATTATACGTGAAAAATGTCGATGTTTTCTCTAATTAAATGCCAAAAAATATTATACGTGAAAAATTTCGATGTTTTCTCTAATTAATTGCCCAAAAATATTTTACCTAAAAAATTGTGAATGGTGGCATCAATGTTTTCTCTAATTAAATATTTCCTTTTAACCAAAGTGAATCACTCGATGTTTTCTCTAATTAAATATTTCATTTTAACTTAATCACTTGATGTTTTCTCTAATTAAATATTACCTTTTAACGGAACCGAATCAAACGAATGGTAGCACAACATAATTTGAAAACAAAAACGTAGAAAAAAACATAAAATGCACGCCACGAGTAAGAGCAATTGAAATCAAACCTAGAAATCATTAACAATTCGTGCTAAGGCCGAAATCCTTTCTCACAAATATTATTTCCCACTTCACATAGCTTTATTTCACACTTTGCACTGTGATGAAATGCTTCCTCACAAAAATAATTCCACACTTTGTCTTTGGTGTTATTTATATAGATAGAGAGAGAAGTGATTTCTCATTAGTGCCGACATTAGTAAAGATTAGATTAAATTTTTAGCAAATGTTAAGTTAAATGTTAAACATTAGATGTTTATGTATACCTTTACTTTAAACTTTTAGTAAATGTTAAATATGTTAAACGTTAAACATTACATGTTTATGTTTACATTTACATTTACATTTTTACGTGAGATCTACCGCCATAAACATTACATTTTTATGTTTACGTTTACATTTACATGAGATATACCCCCATGCATGTTAAATGTTTACGTTTACCTTTATGTTTATGTTTACATTTATATTTTTACTTGAGATCTACCCCCATACATGTTAAATGTTTATGTGTATGTTTACGTTTATGTTTACCTTTTCACTTGAGATCTACCCCCATACTAGGTTGTAGAGTGCCTCTCAATGCAATTACCCAAAATTGAAGTAAGGAAAAAATACACTTAGAAGATGTAGGTCATGCACTTGGATGGAAACCCTTGAAACTCATGTCAATGCCCCTCAAGTAGTACCACAGTAAACAACACCTATATATAAAACTGTTCTCCACATATCTTTGGGTTTATTGAAAGCACTTTATTTGCCCTTGAAACTAGTCTTACATAAACCTACATTTTGTTTCTATAGTGCACCAAGAACAACACTCAAGGAGATCATTCTTGTGTACCAACATATCAGGTAGTATGGTTATGGTATCGTCTATCATCCTTAGTGGTATGAAATATTGGGTTGAGTACTATTATTGGAAACCCTTCGATGTATTACGTATTTATCGCATTTAACACACTTATGTCATTAGGACCCTACAAACGTTTGCCTTTACACTTAACCAACCAAATTCATGCATATTTGCTTCCATGAGGAATTTGGAATCTCCATCAATGTAGTAATAACCAGCCTAGATCCATCTCAACTTTGGATTTATGTGTTGAAATTCGCAAAAAGAAATAGTGAAATTGGCATCCAGAAATGAAATCCAGAAAATGGCACCCGGAAATGGCTACGCTATGAGGCTTCTGATTTAATTTTCCCTTAATTAAATTGGAAGAAAATTTGTAATTTCACCTCATGACAACTTGTATGAGTTAACTAAGTCATGAAGACTTAGCTAGCTTAGGAAAATCGAGTTAGAGGTCCAAGAGGAAGCATGCAAAGTGATTTTCTATTTTTAGGGGTTCCAGAAATAGTTTTTTTGTGAGTTGTAAATACTTAACTCAATTAATTGAGTTAAAATCATTTTAACTAGTTTTAATTTAGAGATGAGCTAGTGAGAGGTCCAGTGAATTAAATTGGATTTAATTCAAATGTAGTGATCAATCAATTAATTGATAAGTCATTTTAAATAGTTGTTATATGTCAATTCTAAGGAACGCTTAGTTAAGACTGAGGTTAAAGGGAAGAGATCTATCATTTGTACTAGTATAAAATTGTATAGGTCATCCATGAGGTCATCGGGAAGGCCTTGAAGGATTACACAATCATTAATTGGAAATTTCCTAATTAATAGGGGCTCAATTATCCCAAGAATGCGTTAGTAAGGCAGTTCATGTAGAAGCAAGCAAAAGGTTAAATACTTGACCAATTTTTCTTAGATTGCAAGCCAGTTTCGAGCAGGATCAAAGTGAGACAATCAGCAGAGTGTAGTGGTTTCTCAGTGTGGAGAGAATTGTATTGTTTCATGACCTTGACCATATGACATATAGATAGATTGGTTTTGAGCATTTTCTTTCCCCAAATACATCTTGTGTTGTGCGATTGATTGTCTCTTTCTCTTACTTGTTATGTGATTGTGTAATCGTGTTTTGTTTCTACAAATTGTAGAAGGATTCAGTATCTTGTTTTAGTACATTACAACATCAAATTGAATCCCATTGGTTAGATTTTTATACATGGTTTTAGAGCATCATGAATCACAATAGAAGAGAAGAACATATTTTTGTCTTGAACAAGTTTGAATTTGCAGATTTATTCTTCGGGATCCATCATCAAATCAAGATGTCTTTCAATGGCTTGAGATTCAAATATGCTGTTTAGGGAAATTCGAATTACATAGCATGGAAGGATAGGATGGATGTAGCTTTGGAGAAAAACATGTTGAAGTAATTCATACATACTGATATTCCCAAGCCCGCGGCAACAGATGCCCAAAATCTTGATGCATGGTAGAAGAAGTTAGCAAAGCCGAGAACGATATTGTTAGAGGAGTTTGAGATCATATTGTCTCAAGTATCCATGGGAAGGCAACTCCATATGCTATGTGGAATTCCTTGACAGTTATGTTTCAGAATAGAAGCGACCACAGAAAGTTAACTTAGAAAGATAAAGATGGAGGAGAGTAAGACGATACCAACATACTTGACGAAGTTCACTCAATGTCTACATGAGCTTGGTAGTGATGGTGTGAAAACAACCCAGGATGATTTGTTGAGCCTAGCTCTTCTAGGCCTTCCCAAGAGTTGGCATAGTTACCAGGAATCTGTGAATGGGAGGGAGAATTTACCAGACTGGGAGCGTTTTTGGTTTGACTTGGTAATAGAAGAGATAAGGCGGAGCACCAATGATGGGACCTCCGGAAAAGAAAAAGAAGAATATTTTTCATTGGTGATAAAAGACAATAAATCCAAGGGAAATAAGTCCCAAGGCGAATAATATGGCAAGATATACTTGTCCAAGATCAGGTGTTTTCACTGTCACGAGCACGGGCATTATTCCTCTAATTGTCCACAAAATAAGGCAAGCAAGAAGGAGCCCGCAGTTGCAGCGGGTGAAGTGCTAGCTTCACAGTTCGAGGCTTAGTTTTACTCTCATTACATGCATGGCCAACATTGTAATGGGATGCATGTGGTATATAGACAACGGTGCCTTGTTCCATATGACAGGGAATAGAGATCTATTCATTGACTTGGAGGAGAAGGACCTCGAGTAGAACATAGAGTTTGGAGATGATGGGAGGTATAGCGTGACCGTCATAGGTAAAGTTACCTTTCAGAGGGAGTCTGGCTCCCCGCTCATACTGACAGATGTTTTATATGTTCCAGGACTAAAGAAGAATCTTGTATCTGTAGCAGTATTGGAAGATTGTGGCTATGATGTGATATTTAGAAAAGGAAAGGTTTTCCTTAGACACATCACCACGGGACAGGTGAAACATATCAGTTCAAGAGTAAATAACTTGTATGCTCTCAAGTTCGAATATGCATGCAAAGCTTTGAGGAGCAATGCAAAGGTTAGTGACTTGGTGGTTGAGAGGGAGCACAAATTACCTCTCAACATGTAGTCTCAGAAATAGTCTTAGAAGGTTGTGGAGCAGCCACAATTGGATAAGCAAAGAGGAGACCGAGTGGAGGCGTCCACTTAAGGAAAACATCCAGTAGGGGAATTTTGAGCCATATGGGCAGAGGGAGCACATGCAACCATACCTCTAAGTGAGAGGTGGGACGATGTGCAAATATAATCCCAAGAGAAGAAATTTGGGCACGATCTAGTGAGATGGCGTGTCTTATGGATAGAACTTAGCTACAATGATCCCACAGTACACAATAGCAGGAAGGATCAGTTATATTGATGCAGTCAAATGTCAAGAAGACAATAATCAAAGTGACAGATGTCAAATAATGGATCACGGATAAGAGTTGGCAACAGTGCAGAGGGCACAGATGAAAAGTTAGCAGCAACGCAGAGATTTCAGTAGACAATGTAATGATCGGTAGTAGTCAGAGAATCTAATGACAGATGCATCATACTGATTCAGATTTTTTTCGAGGCTATTCAGTTTCAGGAGTTGAAGGAGCAAACAACACTAGAGAAGTGTTACATGCAGAACATTCCAAAGGTACGGGATCGGGATAGATTGAATTCCTTTCTTGTTGAGAGGGAGTGCTGAAATTTGCAACAAATTGGCATCCATAAATGAAATCTAGAAAATGGCACCCATAAATGGCTACCATGTGAGGCTTCTTAGTTAATTTTCCCTTAATTAAATTGGAACAAAAATTCTAATTTCATCTCATGACAACTTGTATTAGTTAACTGAGTCAAGAAGACTTAGTTATCTTAGTAAATTCGAGTTAAAGGTCTTAGAGGATGCATGCAAAGGTGTTTTCTATTTTTAGGGGGTCCAGATATAGTTATTTGTGAGTTGTAATTAGTTAACTCAATTAATTGAGTTTAAATCAATTTGACTAGTTCTAACTGAGAGATGAGCTAGTGAAAGGTCCATTGAATTAAATTAGATTTAATTCACAAGTAGCGATCAATCAGTTAACTGGTAATTCTCTATAAATAGTTGTTGCATGTCAGTTCCAAGGATGGCCTAGTTAAGACTGAGGTTAAAGGGAAGAGATATATCATGTGTACTATTAAAAATTTGTACACGTCATGCATGAGGTAATCGGGAAGACCTTAAAGGATTGCGTAATCATTAATTGGGAATTTCCTAATTAATAGGGCCTCAATTATCCCAAGAATGAGTAAGAAAGGCAAGCGAGGTAGAGGCAAGAAAAAGGTTAAATACTTGACCGAATTTGCTTAGATTGCAATCTAGTTTCGAGCAGGATTGGAGTGAGACAGTCAGCAGAGTGCAGAGTTTTCTCAGTGTGAGAAAGCATTGTATTGTTCATGATCCTGACCATATTCAATATAGAGATAGAGGGGTTTTGAGCAGTTTCTTTCCCCATATGCATCTTGTGTTGTGTGATTGATTATATCTTTCTCTTACTTGTTATGTGATTGTGCGATCATGATTTGTTTTCACAAATTGTAGAAGCATTCAGTATCTTGTTTTAGTACATTGCAAGATCAGATTGAATCTCGTTGGTTGAATTTTTCTACACTATGAAACGCCGAGAGGGATCAAATATTTCAAGGTGCAAACCTCTTTTTTGAGTGCAAACCTTGAGGAAAGTTTTGCACCTCAAGGTATTTGATCCCTCTCAGCGCTTGATAGATCCAGAGTTAAGATGGATCTAGGTTAGTTTCAGTCGTGTGCGGCCAAGGAAAATCTATCGAAGATGTGATTAATTTTATCAATAATATGTAAATATATCTAATATTAATATAATCATTTTAAATATGCTAAATATGTCTGAGATTAACTTGGAATTTTAATTTTAAATTTTCTTAGTTACCTTATTTTGGTGAGATGATACATATTGTTGATAACTTTAATGATGAAAAATGATGAAATAAAAATTTTGAATGCAAAGCAACAATAATAGTGTTGAATGATAGAAAATGCGCATAGTAAAAATGTAGTCAATTACAAATAATATTCATTGTGATCAATCTCAAACTATTTTCTTCTATTATTCTTATTATCTCCCTTGTTAGTTTTGTTATGTTTTCATATTGATCATTATCAAAAGGAGAGTTTAAATCATAAACCATTTAAATCTTTAGCTCGAGATGTTGTAGTAAACATTATACCTTGTCTTTCTTGCTCTCCAATATTAATAGGTTGAATTACTATAACAAAAAAATCTCTTGGATCCTCTTTTGGAAAAGGGATCTCCATGCCCTCTTGTTCAAGAATATGAGATAGAGGTCATGCCTCTAGCAAATTATGATGCAAGATGTCAGCCTCCTCATTGGTTTTCTGAAGTGGGATTGAGCTCATAGGTTCCTCTAATGCATGCAAGGTTTTTGTTTGTTTAAGTTTGTTTAGCTCTACCACATGTTTTATAGAATGTTGCTTATTAAATCTTTCCACTAATGTCTTAGTGAACCTTGCATAACAAGAAGTATTTGCATTTTCAAAGAAAAAGACTCAAATATCCACCATGCATAGGCCTCACCTCCAAAATGCAGTGCTGCAACTTTGATGGCCTCATCTTCAGAAATTTGGTCTTGCTGCAAATAGGAGTCAAGCTCCTCCACCCAAGCTCTAGCTGAACATGTTGGTGAACCATCAAAAGTAGATAAAAGAAATCTACCCATATCATGTCGCTTACTTCTCTTCACCTTGATCTTCCAAAACTCTGGAAAAGTGATATGATCTCTAAACTTTTGAGTTTGAGACTCATATTCTTGCGGAAAATCACTAAGAGTTTCCCTCTTAGGCATTTCTCCTCCTTCTATCTCCCTCATACCAAATCTGGGCATAGGACTGCGCTGTGCATCATAGTGTGTAGTTGCATGCTCACACCCATCATATGAAAATCTAGAGTTTGCTTCAGATTCAAACTCTCTTGGAGATTCTCTATTCATCCCCCCCCTCAACTTCTTGAGATCTCCCTGAATGCTCTGCAAAGTTTGAGAAAGAAACATTGAAAGTCTCTCCTCCTTTATTCCTCCAAATAATGGAGTATTCTTCTTGTCTTTTATGTTCATCTTCTCTTATTCTTGTCTTCTTGATATCATATTGGCTGAGATTCCACAGGCTGAGCCAAGATTATGCTCTGATACCACTGTAATATCCCAAAATGGGGATGCAGCAATACATGAACATAAAAATGGAGTAGCAGTGATACATCAACACATAAAATGCAAGAAGAACCAAATAGCCATCATTTTGGTATTATAGCAGCAAATGTATACAAGATCTTGAGGAAATAATCTCTCAAGTTAGGCAACACAAGCCTCAAGAGAACATGTACATAAAAATGAAGTACACTGCTACACAGGAAATGCTCAAGGCTATGACAGCGTAGTATTTAGATGTAGCTACTGCTAGAGTATGTCAATACATGGATATGAAAAAATACAGCTCATACAATGTGGGGAGCAAAGGTCTAAACCCCCAAACTAAATTTCAAGACAATCGAGAAAGGATTTCCTGAAATATGCAAAAATGGAAAAATGTCGGAGTTGCAGTCTTAGGACTGAGTAGCAGCTGCAACTCAAGAACTGGATGGAGATAGCTAAAGATGATGCATAAGCTTAACAAACCTCCTCCAATGGATCTTCCAAGTGAAAGGTTGATCCTAACACTGAAGATCTCACCCTCCAAACACACATGGCAAACCCTCACTGTAGATGCTCTCTGAAATAACGCAGTGAAGGAGAGGGACTGCACTGTAGATGATAGAAAATGGTTGGCCTGATGCCAAATATAGTGAAATCAACTCAGAAGTCTTCATCACCGATCTCCCAAAGGAAGGGAAGCTTCCTCCTCTGAAAAATAAGCTTAGAAAGTGGTGTTGTGAAACCTCCACTGCAACACCCTGCAACACAACCCAGCTCTAAACAGAAACTGCGTTGTAGCTGAAGGAGGTAGCTTGGCCTTAAGCCTGGATGTGGAGAAATTCAGTACAAGCTCCCTCAAGAGGCCTCTCAAGAAAGGAGAAGGAATTCCTAAACAGGAATGCCTTGTGCTAAGCAGCACAACAATCTCAACTAAATAGTTCAAGAAAGTACAATAGTCATTCAGACCATAAAATCAATAATCCATAACATAAGATGTCTTGCTATGGCTGCCTTGCCATCCTTTTATACAAATGGAAGCCCTCTCACCTTGGGTCCCACTCATTAGGGTTTCCTCCACCAAGGAATCTTCCTCCCACTATCTCTGCGCTGTCTCCAAAGATTATCTCCACCTCCTATCCCAGCGTTGTTGACTTGGTCAAACTTGACCTTGTCTACATGCAAATGACCCTTTTCACACACGAGGGTGTGAAATCCATCTCCTATGATGATCCCTTTTCACACTATGAAGGATTTTGTTCTTATTTCTTAAATGTATGGGCCTCCTTACCGATTTATTCATCTCCTAAGTGAAATGAGAAAAAATCAATATTCCAATTAGTTGCATGCTAATTTTGAAGTATTACACAAGCATGAGCAACACATAACCAGTCATACACTCATGACAACATGTTGACAACAACACCATCGACACTTCCATGGAAACACCACTGCCGCCATGTCCAACACAAAATGGATGCAACAAACACATACACCATGTATATGAGAATGCAACCAACAGAAAAACATGACCAACACACTGCCCATCCAGTCCAAGGGTTAACCATGCTCTGATACCACTCTGTAACACCCTCTTCCCACATCTACCCAAGTAACAGACCAATCGGGGTAAACATGTGACGAGAGACTACTAATACAAGATTCAACCTCCTAGGTGACCTTAAGGAAGTGGAACCGACATAAACACAACAAACATACCTTGTACATCATTAATGACATACCCAAGAGCTAACCCAACATTTAAGGCCTCTTACCCCTGGGTCACATTGAACTTTTGGCATCTTTGAGCCATAGTCGCAGGCATAACACTGCATGCTAGCGGTTGGGAGGCTATAGCCGCAGGCATAATACTGCATGCAAGTGGCTAGGGCCCCAAATGCTCAATTTTGTGCCTACAACTTTGGGATTTGAGGCACCTTTTCAGGCCCAGAGCCCAAGCCACTGCCTAAAACTTCATGAAAAGTTTATACATGATAAATAACAATAAGACAATTAAGTAGAAGCAAACATATCATCAAGGACTCAACCAAACCCCTGCTAACCATGACAGGAATTTTGTCAAACATATCACAAACATTGAATCTACAAGTGTAAACAACAGATTTAAACATAAGAGTCTCATATTTATCTGAGAATCACTAAGAAGCATTTCTCCCTTACATCATTAGCTGCAATACAACATATATGACCATATATACACTATTCATTCATTTACAAGTAAAAACATAGATAGAGCCATACATCACCACTGATCAAATACATGCTCATAACTAGCACAATAACCAAAGAAATACAATGGATACGGCTGCAATATAATCCACATATAAATCAGTACATTTGCATACCAAATACCAATGGAATGAATTACTCATTAATGACTGTAGAAACCAACCAAAGATGGGACTTCCACGTTCCACCCGACCATAGATTGCTTGAGCCAAGTCTCACTTCAGCCAATCACCCCCGTGCCATATTCCAAACATGAATGTGGGATTTCATCAAACACATAAATCATAATCAATATAGGGCTTCCAAAGGCCAAACCACCTCAACCCTTAACCAGTGATTCCACCTCACGGTTGGACATCATAACCATCATGGATTGGTCTCTATCCAAGTTGTTCCAGGGCTCCAGAGTGTTTGTTCCAACCAGGGCTTCCCGGACTAGTAACTCAACCAACCTAGGGATTATAGAGTGTTTGTCCAACTAAGGCTTCCAAGACTAGTAACTCAACCCACAGTTTTCCATCGAGCTTCCAAAGTGTTTGTCCAACCAAGGCTTCCAGGAACTAATAACTCAATCCATAGCTAAAGGAAACATGAGAATCAATGGAGATAAACCCACAACACCATGGTTATCCAAGAAATGGAAAGGATAGGAAAATCCACTATCAATCTAGGAAATCCTCCATGCTAATGACAGATCATAATAGAGAAACTACATGCAATACCATGCATGCCAAATATAGTGAGGAAAACATACATGCAACTCATTACCTGCACTCAAAACCTACTGTAGATGTTGATCCCGACGTCCTCTTGTATTGTCTTACTCTTCCTTTGCCTTCTTGCTCCAAATCACCAAGTACCCACACTCTCCAAGAGTGCTCCAAGAAAACTCTTAAGTATCCAAGAGTATGAGAGAGAGAGAGAGATAGAATAATGAGAGAGCTCCAAAGATGCACTGACAAAAGCTTACCAACTAATCCTCACAAGCCCTTTTATTAATGAGGCTTCTATTTTCTTCACTTTCAATTATTTTCCTTCATTTTCCTCCTCACATGCAACCTGTGACCTTTCACCTCCATTTTCTCCTATTTTCCATTACTTTCATAAATAAATGTGCCAAAAACACCATTTTCCTTTACAAAGCCTTTGCCAGTTTCCTTTAGCCATAATAACCGAAATGAACACCTGCTAGAATGTTGTTCCCACCATTCATCTTGGAATATGTGTCCCATAAACCGTGGTTAATATATTTTTTACATGAATTTTTAACCAAGGTTATTACACTTCATTACTGAATGTAAAACCAACCAGAGATGGGACTTCCACGTTCCACCAGACCATAAATTAGCTGAGCCAAATATCTCTTCATCCAATCACCCCTGTGCCATATTCCAAACATGAATGTGGGATCTCGTCAAATACATCAATCAAAACCAATCCAGGGCTTCCAGAAGATAAACCACCTCAACCCTCTACCAGTGATTCCACCTTGTGATTGAACATCACAACCATCAAGATTGGCCTCTATCCAAGCTTCTCCGAGGCTCGAGAGTGTTTGTTCCAACCAAGGCTCCAGGAATAGTAACTCAACCCCAGTTGTTTCCAGGCTCCAGGGCATTTGTCCAACCAAGGCTCGAGAACTAGCAACTCAACCCAATAGTTTTCCGTAGGGCTCCAAAGCATTTGTCCAACCAAGGCTCCACAAAATAATAACTCAACCCAACAACTAAAGGAATCATTAGAACCAACTAGAAAAAAATCAATGGAAATAAACCCACAACACCATAGTTATCGAGGAAATGGCAAAGCTAGGAAAATCCATTGTCAATACATGAAATCATCCATGCCAATGACAAATCATGACCAAGAAACCACATGCATGTAGCATGCATGCAAAAACTAGCAAGGAAATCATACATGCAACTCGATACCTACAAAGCAATCTAGTTGTAGCCATTGATCCCGATTTCCTCTTGCACTTTCCTTCTCTTCCTTTGCCTTCTTGCTCCAAATCACTAAGTATGCCACACTCTCCAAGAGTGCTCCAAGAAAACTCTAAGTATCCAAGAGTGTGATAAAGAGAGAGAGAATAATGAGAGCTTCAAAACTAAATTGAACAAAAATATTACCAATTGATCCTCATAAGTATTTTTATTAATGAGGACTCTATTTTCTTCTTTTTCCATTATTTTCCTTCCCACATGCAACCTCTGACCTTTCACCTATTTTCCATTATTTTCATAAATAAATGCCACTTTTCCTTTCTAAGGCCTTTGCCAATTTCCTTTAGCCATAATAAACCGAATGAACACATGCTAGGATGTTTTGCCCACCACTCAACTTAGAACACATGTCCCATCAATCATGGTCTTATATTTTTTTTTACATGTATTTTTACCAGGGTTGTTACATTGACTTTTTGTTCATTCAAATTACTCTCGATTAACTAGTTGCAGTCTAAAATTAGCCCTAGTAGGTCATGCAATTTGAATTTCCTATTGAGATTGAATGATGGCACAATTTATATTTATGACAGTACACAATTTTTTGTGTGCGGAGCTTGAGAAGCAAGCAAAGAAATTCTCTTGGGAATTGCACAAGGAAATAGGAGAAATTCCTAATTTTTGGGGGCGAAATTGTGCTAGGAAATAGGATCTCCTAGCAGACCTTATTTTCCTAAGTGTTGGGAAATTCATGTAAAGAGTTGATCAATATTGCAGGTAGCTTTAGGCTTGAACCACCACATTCTATGTAATAGATCAGATTATTGAGTTTATTTAATACAAGAAAGAGGTGCTTTTCCTAGTTGGGTTCCTGTTGTAGCCGCTACAACACCACCCAAAATTTTAGGTATATTCGAAATTTTGGGTCCCCCTCTGCTTGCTTAGTCGTTAAATTCTTTCACCCAACCTGCAGTCAGTGACATCCCAGCGACCTATCCCCAACCCCTCATGAGCTTTCTCACCATCATGATCAGATGTTGTTGCTGCAATCACGCCATATGTGGGAGGGATCATCCAGCATACGCTCGAATAGGAACTTTTCTATGCATTGAGGATGTACATTAGCAGCCCCCTCGCCATGGGTCACTAAGCATGTGTTTGAGTACTTCTCTTAAGCTCGTTGGTCTTATATAATTTATCTAGGGGCACCATTCGCAAAGAATAATTGTGAACTAATTAATGTTATGATGTTTTACACAGGTCAATCCCATGACTGATAAACTCATCAATGTTGTCATGGCACTGAGGGAAATAAGAGTGAGCTCAACAACAAGGCAAAAGTTGCAAAACAGGGGAGGAGGAGGAGCAAGTGACTAGTATTGTTAAAAGGGGGATGGTGTGATACATGTTTATCAGAGAAAGAACCTTTTATGTCACTGATGCAAAAAGCTTTCTTCACTAGTGCACACCAGATACTTAGAAACACTCCATTTGGAAATGTCTATTCTGTATGCCATCTCACATAAACCAGAAGCATTTGCTATGATCTAAGCTTACGTAGGGACCGGATAAAGTATTTATATTCCGAGATGGCAGATATCTCACCTTAGAGGAAGTCTTGAAGATCCTGCGCAATACCAGCTCAATGTCGATGTGTACACACAAAGGAACACATTTCACCAATTCGAGAAGTCTAACCTAAAGTATAGCCCGGGTGAACAAAGTGGACCTAGAAGATTTCACTAAAGAAGGACAATCTCATTCAAAAGTGTTCTCGTGCTTAGCAGCAGTGCGAAAGCACACATGTTGGTGTTGGTAAGGAAATGGCACAGTTTCAAATGTCAGAAACACCTTTGGGGAACAACATTTATTAATCCTAAGCTACATAGTGTGGAATTGTTTATGCTTCAAAAAATACAGTGTGGAAGAATGAAAGGGCCTTAAAACCCTAGTCTCCTTTGCTCTTACATATCCATAAAGTTTGTCAATACGAGACCATAGGAGATGGAGAACTTCAATTTGAACCAAAAAGTTTATGTTTAAATGCATACACCTTTTGATAACCAAGCACATTGATGCATATGAAAATAGAGTCTCTAGAACAACAAGATAGAAAGGGTCAATATTAAAAGGGCCATCAATGTGGCTTAAACAAATGACTACTCTACTATATGAAGCTGCATTGTTTTAGAAAAATTCTTGGGAAGGATATGCTTTCACTGTAAAATAGGAGGAGTATGATTGGAAACTTCTCATTGACCTCGCATTTCAAATACTTTCAGAAGACATCCCAGCTTAGTTGCTGTGTAGCAGATTTCAAATCTCAATTTTTCAAAGCAAGAAACATTCATATTATTATGTGGCGGCCTTGGCATGAAAAAATTTTATTCATTTGCGTCTTTGAAATTTACCACCTCCAACAATCTGAGGAAAAGCAAATGATAAACGTTGTATAATCAAACCAGGGCGCGAACACAATATGGTTTCCAAACCATGTGAGATGGTGGAGCGAAACTACATGGACACGTTACAAATGGGCGCAAACATTTCGATGGTGGATTTTTGACCCATGATAAAACATTTTGGGCAGATATATATAGCGGTCAAATTTTACGATTAAAACATAGAGCAGAACTACATGAACACGTTGCAAATGGGCGCAAATGCTTCTACGCCGGAGTTTTAGTCTTTGGAGCAGATATATATGGTAGTCACATTTTATGATTAAACATGGAGTGGAACTATAGTGGCAACGTATAATAACCATGATGCGATGATAGTCGAAAGTAGAGAAGAGCTACGTTGTTAATGGTGCAGAGTTACGGCTTTGCTGGAGGAGGTGAGTCAGTTTGCCACCGGTTCGGTAATAGATTTAAAAATATGTTGAACCCACTACGGTCAACAAATCTTGACACGGCTGGTTTTATGGAGGCTAGTATAACTTCTATCAATGTGCATTCGATAATGCATCCGTTTCATTAACAAGCCCACTTCTACAGCATTAAAATACACTGCAAGGATGAGTTTTCAATTGGTCTATCTCAAAATCTGCATGGTAACCATCGCAAAAGTACCACAAGTTTCAAGTAAGCACGTAAGGATGTGAATAATGAAAAGGAATTCGACCTGACACTCAAAGATCTTGTTTGAAAGAACAAATAAAGTCTGTTTCTATTATATGACACAGCAGCCCCGAGGGCGATATTCCGGGAAATAATCGTTCTTCAAATATGGTTTTCCGTCCAAATTATAACTCCCCCTTTCCGCTACTAATAACCTACGCCATTTTCCTTTGGAGAGGTATCAACGTTTCATATTCGTGCTCACCATAAAATCACTGGGAGGCCCTTATAGATCGTAATCCTTTCTGGAGGATCGATTCAAGCTTAACATTCGGTGTTGCCACCGTCGGCCACGTCGAGCTGCCCTTATGGAATAAAGGTTGCTTACGATGAATAATGTTACTGAAAGTGCAATGAAGTCATTGCGTACCCTGAAGTCATCAACACCACAAAATGCGCTCATAGTCTCTAAGGCGTCTATCCTTTGACCAAAGGTGCTGAAGCATCAACACATTAAAGCATTATTTTTCTGTCAGCAAAAGGGTATGGTTCGACCATCGAAATTTAATAGCATTCGCAGGTCGAGGTTGTCTGGTGGTGGAAGGTGAATCTCCTAGCTCAGGTAGTAGTCACAGAGGCTCGAAGACGACATGGACAGAATCGATTCAGAATCGGAGAAAAAGTCGTGATATGGATAAGCAGAAGCTTTCGTAAGCCACTTTCTAATTATGGCTTTCGCACAAATGGGAAGTTTCCCATACCAGGAGATTTCATTCTATTAAGTGCTCGGGTGGATGGAAGCTGAAGATCCCTGTAAAGCTCTATAAACGTTGGGATAGCAGTGATTCTTTCTTGCCACTCGCTCTATCGTTAAAATGGGCACGATTTATGGATCGAGCAGGCACGAATCGAGAGTTAACCATTACAGGAAATCGCATGAAATAGAAGGCCCACATCATGGGCATGTCAGTAACTCAAGATAATGAAAGAGCACCTCACGATTTCAAGGTCGCCAAGTCGCATACGTGTTTCTGGTCAGAAGATGCGACCATGCGACCTCTCTGAGGTTGCAAGGTCGCAAAATGGGTGTCCAAGGGAGGTCACGACCGTTCCATTTCCCACTGCACAAGCTTGAGGTCACTAAGTCGCAATACAGGCTTCCGGGCAGGAGATGCGACCATGCGACTGTGTGACTTCCCCGAGGTCACAAGGTCGCGAAAGGGTGTGTCCAAGGGAAGTTGCGACTGTTCCAATTCTCTGACTCCACGACTTTCAATCAGTAAATACGACCCTCAAAGCCATGATTTTAAATTGGGTGTGCACTCACACACTGATACTACAGGATTTGGTAGATACGTTAATACAAGAGAGAGAAGCCTTATGGGCTACGTATGGAAAGCCTATGAATCTTGGTGGCCAAAAGGAAGCCCATCGGTATCAACGTCTTCTGCATAATGAACTCAAATGCACGTGCTCTCGCAGGCCTGTCAATAGGCGTTCCCAGCCTTTGACGCCTTAAACAACGGCTGGTATCTGTTTCACCTTCGCATTTCAACGATTGCAACTACAAGACTGGTTGATGTAAACACACAGTCAGGCTATGGATTCATTGTTTCAAGGTTATTTATGGTTTATGCATGCGGCAATGATGTGTCTGCCCATTCATGCAGGAAACTCTGGGCTGCACCAAAGCATTGTCCAAGGCCACACCACATGAACACCACGAGCTCCCCTAAAACTCATTGTTACAGGATGCACCTGATTTATTTGGGATTTCTGAAATCTGCGCATACCTCTCTCATAATACTTATATTTGGTATATTTCTAGCCTTCTACCAAAATACGAGGGGAATTAGAAACCCATCATATTCAGTGGGAGATGGCACAAGCAGAAGGTCGTTTACCTCATCAATGGTTTTCACTACAAAAATTCAGATCCCGGGAGAACTTAATGAAGACCACGCCGCACAATACCTGACCACACAGGGGTCTAAGTTATTAGTTTCATTCTTACAATTAATTAAATATGCCCCTAACATTATTATTCATCAATGAAGACATGTAACCTAAGCTATGTGATTGCAGGTGGAAGTTGTTGGTCTGCGCAATGAGCCAAAGTTTTTCCCCGCAAGCAAGAGGGCCTTTTTTTTCAAAGCAAGGAATGTGAGATGAGGAATACTGCCATAAAAACCAGAGATCGCCACAAGGAGGCCGCAAGTCGCAGATCTACTTGAGGTCGCAAGTCACGGATCTGCTTGAGGTCGCAGGTCGCAGATTATTCGAGGTCGTAGATCGCGGATTGATCGGGGTCGCAGGTCGCAAATTTCCTCAGGTCACCGGTCGCACTCCCTGTTAAAATCCCGACGGCGCGACCCAGCTACCAGGTCGCAGGTCGCTGATTGCTTGAGGTCACAAGTCGCAGATCGCAGATTGATCGAGGTCGCAAGTCACAAAATCCAATGAGGTCGCAAGTCGCAAAAGCCAGTCAGGTCGCATATCGCAACAGTGGCTCAGGTCGCAGGTCGCAGAACAGACTGGGTCGCAAGGAAGCTCAACAGTCAGGAAAGCGAAAAGTTAGAGAGCCCAAAGGGAAAACTTTGCTATAAATACTCCCTTCGGGGATTTGTAATGATCTTTTTTTTGGGGACTCGAGCTGAGTACACTGTATTACCGGGATTATACATTTGAGCATGAATACAAGAATTTTGAAAAATCCCTTTGTGGATCTGGTGTTGTCATATGTATGAGCGCTATTGAGTATTATATTTTCAGTTTCTGAACATCTTTAGATTAAGGGAACTGTATCTTCAATTCATATCACAATTGCATAACAGTTTATTGAGTATGTTAATGGTGGTTGAGTTCATTTCACTTTCTTAACGAATGTTGAAGACTTTGTTTATTAGCATTTGTGTTATCATTTAAAACTTTTAGGAAGTGAAGGGTGTTCTTGCCATAAGGAATTGTTTCTTTTGTGGTCAGAACAGTTTACAAGTATGACCCTAATGATGTGTTGTTAACAACACTTCCTTTGGTGCTTATGCTTTATTATTTCCTCTTGCTACTCATAGTGTTATATGCACATTTAATGCATCAATCATATGTCTTGTATTATTTGATTAAGTGTGTATCCAGTGGTTTTTAGAGTTTAAGCGAGACCCAAAGAAAGGAGAAATCAGCAGTAGCCGGACCCACACCCCGGACGGGATCCCTATTCCAAACGGTTCAAGGTCTAATTGGGAATTTTTACCGGGGAGATCCCCTGCTGTTGGCCAGACAGATTTTCCCGTCAACAGTTCCCTAGATAAATTATTGTGTTTTATGTGTGCTTGTGTTTCTACTCATTGTTTTCTTCCCACAATTTGTTGGTAGAGAAATCTTGTGTTTTTTGTGATCAATTTTCTCTCACTAGAGGTTGCAAGGTTTCAAGGATCTTCTATAGCATATTCCAAGATCAAAACATGTTTATGAAAACAATATTGTCATCAAACAAAATGAGGCAGATAATATAGATAATGGAAAAAGTGTACTTGTTTATTTCAAAATTTAAGTTGTGGATGTGCCATTTTATTATAGTGACTTATGCTCTTCTCCTTTTATTATTTTTATTGTGGAATCAACTGTTTTATCTTTGTTATAAATTATTGTATTCCTCTTACTAAAAACTTCAAAGAATAATTTCACAAATTTCAAAAGTAGTGTGTGGTTAAAGTAATTTAAATAATGTGAGTTTGGTATGCATATAAAACAAGATTAATAGCTACAATGCAGCATAACACTTCCCTCTATAGCTAATTAATTGGTTAAGGCAGTGTAGGGTCTATGTTTTTTCTTTATTCTAGAATGCTCCATTTCCACAATCGTCTCCACAATATTTCTTTATTCCCGCCTCCACACACGCTTCCTCTGCACATTTTCACTTTGTACTCCACACAACTTCCTCCTCACCTCCGCACTCCACCCATGTGGTTCAATCTGTCTTAGAAATATAATATTGCATTGCAACAAAGGTATGGGAATGCAGAGGCTTCGACGGTGCCTGTTCTCCTACACATATGTAAAAACATGCCCTTAACCAACAACACAAATAAGAATATGTGTTAAAAACATTGTAACGACGAAAATTCTCACATTTACAAAAATAAATATAACAAAAATAACATTCTTATTGCAGTGCTGCAATATAAAGTTGTGAATGTGAAACGGAAAATTAGTTTACATTAGAAATTAAAGCACCACGTATCCATCAATTTGTAGAGGGAAACCATTCGCCTCCACAATCTAAACCAAGAAACACATCATCACGCAGTAAAATTGTTGATATCTAGAGTTGAGGTTACATGAAATATATAAATTAGATTCTTATTTTTTATTAGTTAACTCACTGTTGTTTGCAGAGTGAAAAGAGCTTTCATTGTGCGGATTTTTCTCCACACTCCGCACAATGACAAAGCTTCCGCACAATTCATACATTCACCTTTGTGCTTTTCCAACCATCCTATTGTTGTGTGTTAATGATGTTATAGGCTATTTTGACATGTTTGATATTGAAATATTCAAACTTTTCCTATAAAGGCATGTCATGGAGCTTGAACGAGTGTATGGTGCACTTTGTTTGTCTTTGAATATAATTATTGCTTCCACATTCCTGTCGTTTACGCCTTGTCATTGATGGAATAATTCTTCCAAAGAATTGACAAGAAGTCGACATTTACTGCAATAGTTACTATCGTCAATGCTTGATGTCCATAACACTGCAAAGAAACTTGTGGAATGCACATCATAAGGGAGAACAATCTTCAAATGATAGTGATGAAAGTTGAGAATGATTTTTGGTCAAGTCTCAGTGTTTGGTTTGGTTTGGTGTCACCTACCCCTCCCTTGAACTTGCTCTAACAATATTTCTCATTGATAGCAATAGCGTAAGCAATGTGTAAGGTGGAAACACCTCATCAATTGGAAATCTCACCCGTTCACATGGTCAGAGACACATAGTCTCAAAGGGTCATTTTGATCTCTACTAAACACCTATCGTTTCACATACTACCTTGGATTTGGCTTCCCCGTTGTTTGTCTTTGTGTTGAATTGGACATGCTTTAGGGCATACATATCACCAATGACTCCCATATACAAGCATGATAATTGATAGTTTTCTCTATCAATCAATGGTGGTGATGAACGACTTTAATGACTCTATGGTACATAGTTAAATTGCACTTTCTATATATGCTTTAGCAATTGCACAAATCATAAGCCAAAAAATATTATCCAAGACTCTTATCAAGAAATGCATATATTTTCTATGAAAATATTTGAATCCACTATTTTTTTCTGTTTAGCTACCTATGTATGTGTCAACGATAAACATGAATATCAAAATATGACCAAAATAATAATAAATGGAAATGGTGAGGGTTCTTCACTAAGTTTGAATTGTGTTCAATTCGTCGTGGAAAGAAGAAACTCTTTCAAATCCTCAGAACTCCACACAAGTCCTCCCCAAGAAACACATAATATTGGATCAATATCGTTCCCGCCTATCAATATGGCCATTACTCTATTGTAGAGGTAATTTAATTACTTAAATTTATTTTCATAAATTATCAACCCGGGGGTCTGTGGACTTGCGAGGCACGCGTGCACCATATGTGCTAGAGATCGGTTTTCAATTTCGAAAAAATAAAATAAATTAATTAATTAAAAAATAAAAAATGAAAAAATCTATTAAATGAAAAAATAAAATAAAAAATGACAATTGATATAAAAATAAATCTATTTTAGAAAGCATTAAATCACACCACATTTTCGAATTTAAAAATCAAACTTAATCTAATGACAAGAAAGTAAATCTATGATAATGACATGAAATGAAATCTAATTTAGGAAAGTGGGAAATTTAATCTATCATGCTTGCAAGAATTGAAAATCACACCACTCATGAAATGAAATGTATTTTAATGGTAATCAAGGAATTAATTCAAATCTATGAAATTCAAAACAATGCAATCTTAACTATAGAAATGAAATGAAAACAACATGAAACAATCAATCTTAATATGCAAAAACACATAAATGAAATGAGCATATGAAAGCAATAAAACTTAATCTATGAAAGCACATAAATGAAATTTAAACTAGACATAAAGAAATGAAAAGAATATGATACATCTCATATTCATTAGATGGCCAATCCGAAGGACATGAGGATGGAAAGTTGAGAAACTCCAAATCCAAGCAAACCAAATCAAAGTGAATATCACTCATGAGCATGGTGCCAAATCCAACTTCTTTATTGAAAACAAGAGCATTTGAGTGATATCAGAGGTGGCGCTACATGAAAAATCTAAAGCAGCAAGCAAAAAAGAATAGGCGGAAGGGAAAAATAAGGCTTTGTGGATCACATTGATACATTATGTGGAGTGTGGAGGTGTAGATGAAGCTTTCTTCCTCCGTATTCCGCACAATGTCTCAACATTATGGAGATTGGTTCAGCCCCCCACTCCAGCGTTTCTTCTTTCGCACCTCCGCACAGCTATGGGGATTTTTTCAACTACGCCCACCCTCCCCCCGAAATAAAAGACCTGGAACCCCGTCAATTATGGCATCATTATGCAGAGCAGTAGCAGTGTCAGGCATAATCATGTCAGTGTCACAACACTCACTGACAGAATGACTACTCACAACATTAACCTTTTTATTTTAAAATGGTTTGTCAGGAATTGATAAATACCAAAAATAAAATGACCTCTACCAGGGGAATTGTGTCCCATCAAAGTTCACTCAGTCATGAAAAATTAGAAATAATATTTCCAGAAATTAGAAAATTATTTTTGAATTTATGGGAAAATAGATTTATTCAACATTTTCCTGAAACTTTGGTTAAAATTACCAAAACACAGCAAAATAATCAAAATTTAACACACACTTTGAAACGAGTGTTATAACTTCTAGCAAGGCAAGGACTAATAAAGATATATGATTCCAAGAAAATGTTTAATGAATAAATTAAAGTGTTATTAGTTATTCACAAAATTATTTAATCCCAAAAACTTAATATAATTTTAGGAATTTTTTTTTCATTTATGATAATAAACGAACATTTAAAACTCTCATTTAAAAATATATATATATATATTGTTTAAGCATATTTAAGTGCAAGATATGCATCTTTCAATTTTATATGAGCATGTTGTCTTTTTTAATAACTTGAAAATAAAAACCTAGTATCATCAAAGGTTATTTTATTTGAAAGGTTTTTTAATTTTTTTTTAACAACTAATAGAATTCTATATAATTACCTTCGTGATTTTATAATTGATTTAATTTAAAAATTAACTTAATAGTGAAATAATTAATTGAATCAAATAATTAACTAAATAATTTAATCAAATGGGTAATCATCCATATATTCACTCAATTATTTTATTAAATAATTTAGCTCAAGTTTCATGATTTTTTGATTTGAGAGTAGATAAAGCTTATTTGAGAATTACATTTAGAAAATGTTATTTATCTTCACATTACATTATCATTAATCACTATTGAATGTTATATTTATCATGAACATATAATATTACATAATCATTAATCACTATTGATGCTTATATTTATTATGAATATATAATATTAGATTTAGGATTTGTTAATAGGCTATTATTGTATTTCTAAAATAATTTGAGAAATAAAAAGTGGTTATTTCATTAATGTATTTACAATATGAGTAGCTATTTATTTATTTTATTTATTTATTTATTTATCGAGGAAAGAAATTTGTTTCTTTTTAAGTTTAAGGGCTAGAGTGAGGTTGTTGGTATCAGGTTAGGCCAACCTATAGATATACTCGCTTAAGAATTCACAAGGCTTGATGTCATTACAAGAATATTCATCAACGCATTATAGCTCATCATGTCACTTGTGGGGATTTGAACTTGGGTGGGGAAGATAACAACCATTTTGCTTAACCACAGAAGATAACCCCAATTGAGTGAGTAGCTAAATAATTTATAACACGAGTATTTAATTAATATTATTATTATTATTATAGTGATGATTGTATTTGATCCAAACTTATAAAGGAACACAACAGAATACAGATATAAACATAAACACGGAGATGCAACAAAAATAACACTTCATTTCATTAATATCAAAGAACTGAAATATGCTTACATACAGAATGGAAATAAACTAGCTCGGGCGATGGTAGCTTATATCTGAGAAGAGATGCGGTGGGTACATGCCTCTGAACTGTGTTAGAATGAAGCTTGAGGGCCTATTTATGATTAAGAAACAATGGAAAATCCTACTTATGATTGAGAAACAATAGAAAAACCTAAAAACATACAAAAACCTAACCCTATGAGATGAAGCGCCAAAACAGTGGGCCTAGTTGGGGTAAATTGGTACATCAACTTCTCAAGGTCATAACTTTGGCATACGAACTATGTTTGACATGCATGATACTTCGTTAGAAATATTTATCCGAGGACTACAACTTTCAAATGCAAATATTGTTTATTGCCACACAATTGTTCATTTTCCAAAAAAACGTTGTTTAGGGCCTTAAAACGACTCTAAAATTTCAAGACACGAAAAACTGCCAAAAATAGTAAATTGTGCTACAATTAAGGAAAGTGAAAATACCCGAAAGAAAAAATGGTGGGGGTCCAAGTGGAACAGGTAGGTGGCCACCAATATCCACCTAGATCAGTCCTCCCCCCTTAGGAAGCAATGTTCCTTATTATGTTGAGTGCCTCCATGAGATGGGGAAACTTCCGCTCAACTTAGTCCCTGGTGAGCCACTTGCCTTGGTGCAGAAGTTGGCCAGCTTTGACAACTCGAAACAGTTGGATCTTTTGCTAGCGAGTGTTCTTGATCTGCATGTCCATGATCCAATCATTTGTGGCCTGTTCCATGTAGTCTTTGTTTAAATTTTTTTGGGTTAGTTGTTTTTCAATGTCCGATGTGTCCAGTAATGGTGGAAAGTATGGCCGAAGGCGATCCACATTGAACACTGGGTACTGGCCAAGGAACGATGGAATTCTGACCTCAAAGGCATTGTCCCCTACAGCCTTAGTGATGGTGTATGTCCCATATCAAAGCAGGTGAAGCTTACGGTGGGGCCCAACTAGGCGCTCCTACAAATGTAACCAAAAATTTTCGCCCACCTGGAACTTGTGTGGCACCTGATGTTGATCATGTTATTGCTTGTACTTAACATTGGCTCTGTCTAATATGTCATGTACCTATTGGCACATGTGTTCAATGTGCTCAATGAAGCTGTTAGCCCTGTTAGCTTTAGACTGGACTTGAGCTGAATCTACTTGAAAAGCTACAAATGGTATGGCCATATCAATGGGACATAGTGGCTAGAATCCCAATCCCACCTTAAAGGGGTTGTGGCCAGTTGAGCTATAGAGAGCTCTGTTGTAGTTGGGTTTTACATAGGGGAGGATTTCATCCCATGTGTGTGGATGCTTTGAGTTGTACATGTGCAGAATGTGTATGGTCATCCTGTTGACGACCTTTGTCTGCCCATTAGTTTGGGGGTAGAAAGTCATGGACTTAGTGAGCTTGGTATCCAACATTGATTAGAGGCTTAACCAAAATTTACTCAGGAACCTATTATCCTGATCTGAGATAATGGATTGTGGGATCCAAAAGTGTACCCACACTCGTTCAAAGAAGAGCTTAGCAGTGGTTTCTACTGTGATACTCTTCTTGCAAGCTGCGAAAATGGTCATCTTAGAGAATATATCGAAGACCACAAAAATATAGTCGTTGCAATGCTTAGTAGAAAGAAGGCCCAACATGAAATCCATGGAGATGGATTCCCAAGACTGACAAGGAGCATATAGGCCTTGCTTCTTGATGGTCAGTTTAGCAATGGCACAACCAGTACAAGATCTAATATACTTCCCAACATCCTACCGAAGGTTCTGCCAATAAAAATACTTCTGCAGCACTGACATTGTGTTCTCTACCTTGAAATGTCCAGTGACCCAACTATAGTGCGCCTCCAAAATCATCTTGGCACACTCACTTGAAGGAACACAGAGGTGTCCCAGGTGGCATAACAGTGCACCCTAGAGGTGAAAATTTGGAACTTGCTTGCCTTCCAGGAGTGTCTGGTATGTGTTGTCGAACTCTGGATCGCTCTTGTAAATAAGCGGCCACCCTGAAGTCTCGTGTCCACAAGAGTCGAGTACAGTGGTCAGCACGATGACCGACGGTCAGCTGATGCAGTTTATAACATTATTAGTGATTCCCTTCTTGTGCTTAATATTCAAATGGAATTGTTTCATGTATATGGACCATTTCCGATGGCCATCGTTCTGCAACTTTCTTTGTGTCTATATGAACTGTAGGGGTCAGTGGTATGTGTGGATGACCATTTCCTTCCCCGAAATGTAATGCTTCCAATGTCGGCATGTCTGCACAATGGAATACATCTCCTGGTCATAGGTGGGATACTTTCATACTGTGTTTGAAAGTATCTCTTTGTGATATGCCACTCAATGCCCCTGTTGAGTAAGAACTGCACCAATAGCATAGTGGGAGGCATTTGTCTCAATCTCAAATGGTTGTTGCGAGCCTGGTAATGTGAGCATTGGTGAAGAGCAGAGGTGATGCTTCAACTCGTAAAACTCCTTCTGTTAGGATTCAGACCAAAATAATTTTTCTTTCACTCCACCCTTGATGACTTGACTCAAAGGACAAGTGATATGAGTGATCCCCTACACAAACATGCGATAGAAATTGGCAAGACCCAGAAAATTGTGGAGCTTTGTTAGACTAGTTGGGGCTAGCCAATATCGAATAACTTGTATCTTGTTTGGGTCCACATGCACACCTTGCTCATCAATGATGTACCCCGGGTATTGAACCTGGTCATACCAAAAGTTCATTTCTCTAAATTGGTGTATAATTTATGTTCTCATGGGGTTTAGAAGACCTATCGAATATGGTGGAGATGCTCTTCCTAACTCTAGCTAAAGACCAGGATGTCGTCCAAATACACTACCACGAATGAGTTGATGAAGGGTTGCAAGATGTCATCCATCAGCCTCATGAAGGTTGAGAGGGCATTCATTGACCCGAAAGGCATGGCCAACTATTCAAAAAGGCCCTCCTTGGACTTGAAGGAAGTCTTCCACACATCGGAGGGTTCGATAGGTACCTAGTGATAACTAGAGTTCAAGTCAATCTTGCTAAAATATTTGGCCCCCTTAGGCTGGTCCAAAATTTCATCTAACTATAGAATTGGATACCTATTTCGGATAATGATCTTATTCAGCGCTTGATAGTCAATACAGAGTCTCCAGGTCCCGTCCTTCTTCTGTATCAACACGATCAGGCCTCCACACGGTGATGAGCTTGGCCTGATGTGCTCTTTTTGCAACAACTCCTAAATCTGCCTCTTGATTTCATCGTTCTCCAAAACAAAGTGTTAGTAGATCGGTCCATTGGGTAGCGACGCGCCTAGGGTCAAATTGATGGAGTGTTTGACCTAACATTGTAGGGGTACCCTTGGGGGTGAAGTGAAGATTTCCTTGTACTCCTCCACGACCTTTTCCATCTGTTGTTGTCGTGCGGAGGAGCCATGTCTGGAGGTCGTGGCCACAATCTTCTTCTTTCCCCGAGGGCAAATCACAAGGATAAAAATTTCTAGGTCTAAGAAATTATCTTACTGCATTTTTTCGCAGTGATCAAAGAGATGTTGGTAGGCAGTGTTACCTCTCGTATCCTATACAACTTACTGCCCAAATTAATAATAACAATGTGAGGCCTAGGCTCATACACAACATGTCGCTTCCACGAGTATGGTTGGCCTAATAATAGTTCACAAACTTCAAGATGAGCAACATCAACATAGTTACCGATCAAATGAAAACTCTTACCAAAAAAACATGAAAAAACAACTCGAAAACGAAAAGTTGTATTCTAGAATAACTTCTTCTTTTTTAAGGATAAATTTTCAACATTTTTTAAAAATGGAAATAAAAGCAATTTTTTTGTGTGCAAAAAACAACCTGAAAACGAAAAGTGTTGATGCTCGAATAACGTTGCCAATTTTGTGTGTGCAAAATATAGCCTAAAAACAAAAAGTGTTGATGCTGGAATAACGTCGCCAATTTTTGTGTGCAAAAAAAACTCAAAAAACTAGAAGTGTTGATGTTGGAATAACGTCTTTTTCTTTTCACAGTAAATTGTCAACAGTTTTTAATAACGACATTAAAGGTAAAATATCATGACTCTGAAAAACCTTAAAATTTCAACAATAAACATAACATTCAAGATAAAATATCAAACTTCTTAAAATTCTGACAATTTTTAGGCATAGTATTAAAGATAAAATATCATGTCTCTGAACAGCCTTAAAAATCCAAGGATGACATTAAAGATTAAATATCACCTTTATAAAAATAAAAGCCCAGCTATTTTTATGCATGGTATTAAAGATAAAATATTACTTGTAATAATAATAAAAAACAAAAAACAAAAAAAACAAAAAATTTCAAAAAATACATTAAAAAAAATAACACAAAAAAAAACAACAACAACACAAAAACAATTTATTTTTTTAGTTATTAAAAAAAAACCCGCATATTTAAAAAAATGACAAAAAGAATTGATTTAAATAAAAAAATTAAAAATAATTAAAAAAACAATTTAACAAAAATTAAAGTAATGAAAATTTTAAAAAATAATAATAATTTAAACTTATAAAAAAAAACACACCCAAACATTTAAAAAAAACGCAAACAAATATTAAATTTAAAACACAAAAATTAAAAAGAAAATAATAATTAAATTAAAAAAAGAAGTTTATATATATATATATATATATAGTAAAAAAAATACTTAAAAGAATTTATAAAATATATATATATATATATATATATATATATATATATATATATATATATATACTTTTTCTTCTTTCTTTTTTCTTTAATTTTTATTTTTTAATTTAAATTTTTATTATTTTAAATTTCTAAATTTTATTTATTTTTTATTTTAATTTTTTAATTATTTAGTAATTTTAATTAATTTTTAAATTCTTTTATTTTATTAATTTTTTTTTAATTATGCGATATATATATATATAACTTTAAAAAAATTTGTTTTTTGTTTTTTTGTGTTTTTGTTTTTTTCTTTAAATTAGGTGTTTTTTTTAATCTTTTTCTTTTTATTTATTTCTTAAATTTTATTTTTTATTTTTACCAGTTATTTTTGTTTTTTTTTATTGGTTAGTTTTTATATTTTTTAATATTTGATTTGTTTTTTTAAGTTTTTTTTATTTTTATTTTTATTTTATTTTTATGTTTTATTACCAAGATGAAAATCACCACTTACACAAAAAGGATTGATGTTACATCAACACTTTTCAAAAATAGCATGAAAATCACTAACATTTTAAAACAAATGTTCATACATGATAAATAAAAAAATCATTACTTCTCAAAATTGACATGAAAATCATGTTTACAAAAAAAAAATTAAGAAAATTTAAACTTCCAAAAATATGCTTTAAAAAAAAAAGGTTATTCTACATTGCCACTTTTAAAAATTATGACATTTAAAATAAATAAATAAATAAATAAATAAAAAGAAGAAGTCATAAGAAAATTTAAAGTGTCAAAACTATGCTCCAAAAAAATAGTGATTCTGCATCACCATTTTTCAAAATCGGGTGTTTTTTTTGCTACCTCAAAAAAAACGGGTACCAGGTAACTTTGTTCATCACACAGTAACTCATTCGTGAAGGGCATGATGTTGTAGGGAAGGTGGCACTGTTGGCAAACACAAAGATCTCATACTTGGTGAAGCCACTCGATTGTGTACGATTGTGGGTGTTGTGTGGTCGGTAGGCCCAACTACTTGACCTATGTTGGAATGAGATTCTTTTGAATCTCGTTGTCGAAAATGAACTGCAGCGGAGAACTCTTCACCCATATATGTGAGTGGAAGCGATGCTCCCCCTCCTTTGGATCTTCAAGCTCAATCTTCTAGATCTTGGTGGTGGCAACGATGGCACTGGGCTCTGTGTCAAAAATTTGCTTCCCTTTGTCATTCCCCTTGTTAGGTTATGACTCGGAGTCGGAACATGCATTTGATTCAGAAGCCTTTAGTTCGGCCACCAGAAACTACTTGGCTCGACACTCACTCATATTGTGAGTGGGGATCTTATGGAACTCAACCACTTTCCCATATCCTTCTTTCTCTTCGTGGTGTTGCTCTTTGCTTGCGCCTTCAACGGGTTATCCTAGGTCACCCTGCCTTGCCTCTGTCCTTTGTTCAGTGGTTTGGGGGTGACTTTCCCTTGCTTCAGATTAGAAAATCCAATGTCTTGCTTCTTCTGTTTAAATTTTTGCTTGGTCTTGACAGCGTATAGATAGGCGGCATCAAGCCAGGACATGTCTAGGAACTCCATCTCATCCTGGATGTACTTGTGTAGATATTCGCAGTACTTGAGCACCAAATGCCGCTAAGAATCATTTATACCCAACTTCATGCGAAGGGTATGAAATTTTTTTGTGAACTTTGGTACTTTTTGGTCCCTTCCGTGTCATAGCATGGTCCAGTTTATGTATTTATCTTCATAGCTCCCGACAGGGTAATACTGCTCCTTGATGGCATCTCGGAAAGAATTCCAAGTGGGTGTAGCTGAAAATAGTGAGGGTTCTCTCTCGTCCCTCTGTTCACAATAGGTTTCCCACCAGTCCTTGACATGGGTGGTGGCTTTGAGGAGTGCAAAAGTAATATTTTCCCAAATGGAAAAATTATGAAATGAAAAATATCCTTCTAACATATTTAACCATTTATCTACGACATTCGCATCTATTTGGCCTTCAAATATGGATATTTCAAAGTTGATTTGTACCTTAAAGAGAGTGATGCCTCCAGATTGGTTGTCGGGTGAAGATATGTCACTTATGGGTAGCCTCCGAAGGATCTGGGTGAAGTTGTCCACCATTGCGTTCCTATGTTGCTAAAGGGCTTCTTCGAGCAATATTTTGAAAGGATCTCCTGCTCCCTCATCTTTCTTTTCTTCCCCCATGGGAGGCTATCGGGGTTTGTGAGGTTGGTCTTGCAAATGTTCAACCAGTTCGAGCCCTAATTCCCTATATCCTAACCTTGTCGGGGATATGCAAATAAAAACAAAGAAAGAGCATATCTCTCTGATACCATTGATCCAGACTTATAAAGGAATGCAACAGAATACAAATATAAACATAAACATAGAGATGAACCATAAATAAAACTCCATTTCATTAATATCAAAGAACTGAAATATGATTACATATAGAATGGAAATAAAATAGCTCAGGCGATGGTAACTTATCTATGAGAAGAGATGTGGTGAATACATGCCTCTAAATTGTGTTACAATGAGGCTCGAGGGCCTATTTATGATTGAAAAATAATGGAAAACCCTAAAATCCGAAAACCTAACCGTAGGCGATGAAGCACCAAAACTATGGGCCATGTTGGGGTAAATTGGTACATCAACTTTTTGGGGTCGTAACTTTGGCATACGATCTTCATTTGACGAGCACGATACCTCGTTAGAAATATCTATCTGAGGACTACAACTTTCGAAGAAATTTTGATAGTCAAAGACTTACATTTTCCTATTTTACAAAAAAAAAAAAAAAAAATGTCATTTAGGGCCTCAAAATGGCTCTGGAAGTTCAGGCCCCAAAAAACTGCCAAAAATAGTAAATTTTGCTACAACTAAAAACAAACAAAAAAAACAATAGTGGGGGTCCAAGTGTAATAGGAGGGTGGCAACCAATATCCACCTAGATCAATGTTTATACTAAAGAAAAGTTACAGTGGAATCTATTACCATTGCAATGTGAAAATACATATTATTGATCATAGCCTTATTGCAAAGCTAGAGAATATAAACATAAGCTCAGAGATGCAACATAAATAAAATTCCATTTCATTAATATCAAAGAACTGAAATATGATTACATATAGAATGGAAATAAACTAGCTCAGACGATGGTAGCTTATCTACGAGAAGAGATGTGGTGACTACATGCCTCTAAACTGTGTTACAATGAGGCTCGAGGGCCTATTTATGATTTAAAAATAATGGAAAACCCTAAAATTCAAAAACCTAACCATAGGTGATGAAGCGCCAAAACTATGGGCCATGTTGGGGTAAATTGGTACATCAAATTCCCGGGGTCGTAACTTTGGCATACGATCTTCATTTGACGAGCACTATACCTCGTTAGAAATATCTATTTGAGGACTACAACTTTCACGGAGCTTTTGATAATCAAAGACTTACATTGTCCTATTTTACAAAAAAATAACATCGTTTAGGGCCTCAAAATGGCTCTGGAAGTTTAGGACCCGAAAAACTACCAAAAATAGTAAATTTTGCTACAACTAAAAACAAACAAAAAAAACAATAGTGGGGGTCCAAGTGGAATAGGTGGGTGGCAACCAATATCCACCTATATTAGTGTTTATACTAAAGAAAAGTTACAGTTGAGTCTATTACCATTGTAATGTGAAAATAAATATTAATGATCATAGCCTTATTGCAAAGCTAGATAATTTTCCATAAAAACCTCTGGATGTGCCTATCCAAATTATAATTCTGAAACTATGGCATGTGTACTATCTAACAAATTAATGTAGAAGTAGAATATCGCGACATTAAAGCATAACATAATAAAATACAAAGCTTAAAGAATCAACCTTTAGATGACAACTTATATCGAGTCCTCTAAAGTCCCCATAACAACCTCCTTTGTGTGCATTTCCAAATTTGGTGGTCCATAAATCTAGATTCAATTGCAATAGAATTTATTATTGTTGTCGATGGGAAAGATACATCCATAAACTTTTCCTGAAATGTAACAATATGATTGAAGGAAGGGATACTACTACTGGAAAAACCTTAGGGAGGAGAGGACATAGTAAACTCTTATGAAAAATGTGAATAATCCACAAACATGCTAGCCATATAATACAAAGAGCCTAATTTAGATTCTATTCAAGATATTTCCTTCAATGAATTTGCATGAATGTAATAACTTTTTTTTTTCGAAATCCCTTAGTGCCAACAACTAGGTGGTCGTTTTCACTATGGATCAATCCTTCACAATATTCTTAATTTGGGCCTTTATGATTCTAGTATTCATGTCATCATGTATACTTCATGGAGGAATTCATATTAAAACATGGAACTTCTATCGTTTCTCTCTCATAGTGCTTAACCCCACATTTCAGATTTGTCAATTCACACAACACACAACAATTTCTTTGAGAGTGAGAATGAACCATGACTTCCATTATAATGCATACCCTTGATTTATATCGCGCATGGCATTGATGGTATTTAAAGTAGACCAAACACCAACCCTATAATCTCAAATATGAGCTGCTTGGTTTATCTTCGCAGCACCACAAAGACTAAGATGTGGATGGATACCAATAACACCAAACCCAAAAAAACAAAGTGATTGTTATTAACCCACATACACGAGGAAACCTCCTCATCATGCTTCTCATTATCATAAATGTTAGCAAGAAATGAACATAGAGCAATGTTGGTTGTGTGGTTTAACTCGACCTTCTTTTCATTTTGCATGAGAACATACTTGTTGGTAAGTGATCTCATTGATATATTACACATCAAATTCAAGGGATTATTTTTGACAGCTTTGAAAAATTCACTCCCCAATTGATGATTAATATTATTTCCCTAATGCACAAACCAACGTTTGCTTGGTGGTATTCACTTTGGTTTGTAATCTCTTCTTTTCTTTTCTTTTTCTAAATTGTACTTGTAAATATTTATATTAAAATCTATGTTTGGGGAAAAACAATATGGCATTAGTAAAAAAATGAAATTTTTTAGGTAATATGTATCATCCTTTTTCAGATGAATGGATTCAAAAGGATATGAAGACCAATCCACTAGAATTCTAAAACATTGTGAAGTATAAATCCTCTAAAAAGAGCCTACAAATATACAACATCTAACTTGCATCAGTGAACATTTACAGAGCCATCATCGCTCAAACTTTCTTCATTCAAATTTTCCTCATTTTCTTGATCGGGAACAGACGGAGGCATTTGGATCAAGTATTTCTAGAATGGTGTAGCTAATAGAGTTACCAAAGGAAGGAGAATTGTGTTGAAGTTGAACAAGGCTTTGCTATAGAAGCTCCATTTTATGGTGAATACTAGCAATATCATCCTTTGGATTTTAGTTTTGTGTTCTACTAACTTGGTCATTGCAAAAATCAAATTAGAAACAATTTGGTTGTGTCACACTTTAAGCTGCAAAGTATCTAATTGAAGTTTCTCGATCTCCATCTCTCAGTCTCTATGAACATCGTTTTCTCCCATTTTCTTTTGCACCATACTAATAAGTTAGGACTAGACTCTTAGAAAAATTATGTTCGCCACAAGTATTGCCCATTCACCGGCCTCAGACACAACTAATTCCAAATTTAGTCTTTTGAGGGTCCAAAACTACTCACACTAGCACCTTCACATTGTTGAACGAAACACTCATAAGTTCAAAACTATCAAACAACCCAACTATACCTCTCCCATGACCATGAAGCACAAATGGATAAACCACAACCATCTCTTAGACAAGCAAGGTGCCTACATGAGGGCTATTAATTGTGTCCTAGCCAAAGCCTCTTTCAAGACTTCTAAAAAATTTAAAATAACGTACCTAAAATGGCTTTAATTAGCCTCTTTATTTTTGTCTCATCACAACTTACCTCCTATCCCGTTACACGAAAATCTTGTCCTTGCTCTATCCTCACTATATTTACCATGCACCAAAGGATAAAGGAATTGAATTGTGACCTCAATCCAAACTGCCGAAATGCCATTCGAAATGCTTGTTCCCGCATTACTATGGGCCAACTCGCCATGCCATCGTAGATTTCTATACAATTCTTTCCATCACACAATTTCCATGGAAGGTGGATTACCCTCTCATGATTGTTTGAATTAAATACCCTACATGAGACAGAGGATGCAATCTTGGAACTATCGCCACCTTGAACTATCATGATACTTGCACTTGTCATTCTTGCTCATCCTGATCTTGAATCCAATCCCATGCTTGGATTCTTATCTCCCAGAATGTAATGACAGATAGATATAGAATTATTGCATGTCCTTGTGTACTATACAAGGTCACCTAGTGTCCATCCATAGTAAAATCTATAGCCCTCATCAATATGTTATGGTATAGGAAAAAATATTTCTTGCATTTACAATAAAGGATCTAGCTTCCCTCCCAGTTCCTTTGTTGGCCATTAAAATTTGCTTGTTAATTATTTTATCTTAATACATGGATGATAGAGCAATCCCTTGTATGCTTGAAATGATGTTTATTTCTAGTTAGAATTGCTTTTAATTTTACTCCCCTTGAGCTAGTATTTTTTAATAAAGTGAGAGATAATAATTTTATAATCCCCAACTATGATTAGATTCTTAGATTCTAAATATCTAAAGCCTTAGATTGAATTATACCTTGTAGGAGACCATATTCTTTCACCTTTTTTTTTTTTTTCCACTCTTAAACCCCAAGAAAAAGATGCTCATACTTGTACATTGGGGCATAAGCTCACCCTCCACTCCTGTTGCCCCTACATTGGTTTTATGATCCTCAAACTTGATAAGAAACCTATATTTTTAAAATATTAAGCTTTGAGCTAAGTTCAAAGATATATAGATGAGAAAAGAAAGGCCAAGTTTTTTAGGGGGAGAGTGTGAGGATAACATATAATAAAGTAGAAGAGTTCCCTGCCATAGCAATAGAATTATCTTCATTCTCTTTTAGCATAATTAGACCCTAATAAATGTGTAACACCCTCTTCCCACATCTACCCAAGTAACCAACCAACCGAGGTAAACATGCGACGAGATACTACTATAATGAGATTCAACCTTAGTAGGTGACCTTAAGGAAGTGGAACTGACGGAAACACAACATACAGACCTTGTACAACAACAACAACAACCCCAGGATGTAACCCAACCTTTCAGGCCTCTTACCCCTGGGTCACACTGAGATTTTGACCTCTTTGAGCCATAGTTGCAGACATAACACTGAATTCCATCAGCTAGGAGGCTATATCCCGAGGCACAACACTACATGCCAATGGTCAGGGCCCCAAAAACTCAGTTTTGTGGTTGCATCTCTAGGATTTGAGCCACCTTTTCAAGCCCGGAACCTAGTGATTTTCCCAAAACTTCATGAAAATTTAGTTGATGATAAATAACAACATGGCAATGATAAGGAAGAAACCGCATCATTAAGAACTCATCTGGACCCCTCCTAGCGATGACATGCATTTTTTCAAACATGTCACAAACATGAATGGGGGTCTCATACTTATCTGAGAATCGCTAGGAAACATTGCTCCCATCATAAGTTGCAATATAATCTATTTGACCATAGATACATTGTGCATTCATTTACAAGTAAAGACATTGAGAGATCCATACATCATCACTGATAAAGTGCATGCTTATAACCAACATAATAGCAACTGAAATATAGTGGATACAAGAGAAAATAAATCCACATAATAACCAATACATTTGCATACCAAATACCAAAGGAATGAGCTCTTCATTATTGGATGTAAAAACCAACCAGAGATGGGACTTCCACATTCCATCAGACCATAGATTGGTTGAGCCAAATGTCTCTTCATCCAATCACCCCTATGCCATATTCCAAGCATGAATGTGGGATCTCATTAAACACATCATTCAAAAACAATCCAGGGCTTCCAGAGGCCAAACCACCTCAACCCTAAACCAGTGATTCCATCTCACGGTCGAACATCATAACCATCACGTATTGGTCTCTATCCAAGTTGCTTCAAGGTTCAGAGTGTTTGTTCCAACCAAGGCTCCAGGACTAGTAACTCAACCCTTGTTGTTTCCGAGATCCAGAGTGTTTGTCCAACCAATGCTCCAGGAATACTAACTCAACACATCTAGGGCTCGAATGCATTTGTCTAACCAAGGCTCCAGGAACTAATAACTTAGCCCAACAGCTAAAGGAATCATGAGAACCAATGAGAAAAAAATCAATGGAAATAAACCCACAACACTGCGGCTATTTAGGAAATGGCAAGGCTAGGAAAATCCACATGAAACCACCATGCATGACAAAACTAGTGAGGAAAACATACATGCAACTCGGTACCTGCACTCAAAACTTGCTATAGATGATGATCCCTATGTCCTCTTGTGCTTTATTGTTCTTCATTTTCCTTATTGCTCCAAATCACCCAGTATTCCACACTCTCCAAGAGTGCTCCAGGAATTCTCTAAGTATCCAACAATATGAGAGAGAGACAGAGAGAATACTGAGAGAGCTCCAAAAATGCACTGACGAAAGCTTGCCAACTGAATCCTCATAAACCTTTTTATTAATTAGGCCTCTATTTTCTTTATTTTCCATTATTTTCCTTCATTTTCCTCCTCACATGCAACCTGTGACCTTTTACCTCCCTTTTCTCCAAATTTCCATTATTTTTATAAATAAATGCCTCATGCCTTTCCAATGCCTTTTCCATTGCCTCTCCCAATTTCCCTTAGCCATAATAAACCAAATGAACACCCACTAGGATGTTTTTCCCAACATTCATCTTGGAATATGTTTCTCATCAGCCGTGGTCTTGTATATTTTTACTTGGATTTTTCACCAAGGTTGTTACAGAACCCTCCCCCTTGGGGGAACACCGTACTTGGTGTTCAATGACCCCTGCAAACCAGCAAACTGGTAAAAACAAAACATACTGCCTATGGATATTTATAACACAGCTCATTGCAGTATTTACAATGCCACTGTTGAAACATGACAAACATACCATTTACTGGAGCCTTATAACACAACTCATTAAGGTATTTACAATAACAACCACATTTGCTTCAACTATAAAATAATCATATTATCTATGGAGCTTTATAAATCCATCTCAATGTAATATTTACAATAATATACACATACACATATATGCACATTTGCTTAACCACCAAATAAAAGGATACAATTCACATATCAATCAACAAGGGAATCCAGAGGCTCACACTTCCACCCTCAAAGTAGTACTAGGATTCACTTCCTTCCTAGGAAGTCCAGAATCCACTCCCAAATTCAAAGCTACATCTAATGTCCAGTGCTACAATCCTGCACCGTTGTACCCTCAGTGAACATTTACCAGTTCATTTTTCCAGGTCAAACTCCCAATGTGCATCTGATTCCACCTGGCAATGCTAATGACCAAAACGAATCCATCCCCAACCTTCCCTCTCTACTACACAGTCTCTCGGGCATTCTGGTCACCCCCAATCTATGCAATCACTCACCTTCCAAGTTCTATTGATACCTCCATCCCGGGCAGTCCATCCCTTGGCAAGGCTTCCTTGCATCAGAAGATACAAAAACCAAGGCATATCCCTTCCTTAAAACCATCATACCGGTCATAGCGTGCTCCTGGAAATCAATGGAGACTATTGGGTACCAGTGTCCCACAATGGCCCTGCTCCTGAAGTGCTTTACCAACATATTGTTGCTTGTTCCAATTCCTTTGTTGTTGTTGTTGATTCTTGCAATCAGTTTCAACCACCTAACCGAGCATTTATGTGCTTCCTGTACCAAGCACATAACTACCATTAGATTCAAAATAAATTGAAATAAATTCACATCATACCTCATTGGTAGTTTGACAATAAGGTACACTTGAAATCTTGTTTACTTCATATCAAAAGAAGTCAAATTATATCTTTGACCAAATCATCATGAATAAACATATCACATTTGGTTAGCTGAAAATGCAACCATCGTAAATCAAAATCATGAATCGCATGAAATCACCATAAACCATAATCATAAATCGCATGTAACCATCACAAGTCAAAATCGTAAATCACATGCGTAATAGAAATGAAATAAAATATTGATACTTATCCTTCATTAGTCCTTACTTTTGCCTTAGTTCTTTCTGTACACACACTAGATCAGTTGCCACATCTGGGAAACACCCAATGCCTTTGCTTCTCTTCAATCATGTACACATACACCAAGTGTGCATCACAACATGTACACCTTCATAGGACATACAACACCATACAATACGTACACCCACATCGACATACGACACGTACACCTACACCTAGTGTACAATACAACACAATACATATGCCTACACCGACATAAAACACATACACCTACACCTGGTGTAAAATACAACACAACACATACACCCACATCCGGTGTACAACACAACACATACACCTACACCTACACCGGCATACAACACATACACCTACACCTGGTGTACAATACAACACAACACATATACATATAAAGAGTACAACACAACGAATTCACATGTCACGATACCACGACTACACCATGCACATACATAGTACCACATGCTCGCAACACAACATGTATGACATGCACACAATACCACATGTATACCAGTACCATATGCACAACATGTACACAAAAATACATGTGCAACATGTGCACAATATCATATGTACATGACACCACCTGCACAACGTGTACACAAGACCAAATGTACACCACACCATCTATACAATGTGTACACAGTACCATATATACATAGCACCACATGCATGACATGTACATTGCACCACATATACACAGTTCCACATGCACAACATGTACATGGCACCACCTACACACAACACCACATGTACAACATGTATACAACACCACATGTACAAGCATGCACCCAACACCATATGTACATATCACCATCTGTACAACACGCACACAACAGCATATGTCCATAGCACCATACGTACACAACACCGCATATCCAACATGCGCACAACACCATATGCACACAACACTGCATATCCAACATGTGCACAGTACGATATGTACACAACACCACACATCCAACATGTACATAATACTACATATGTTACATGTACACATCACCATAGGTACAATCACTGAATATACAACATGCGCAACATATACACAGCAATATTACTTCACATCCATAGACTACACATTGACCCAAAAAGCAACCATGCTTATAGTTTCTTTCCATTATCCATGCTTATCCCAGCATGTCACATATCACACTACTTTCACTTTGTTGATGCACCCCTCAACATTAACTGTCCATAACATAAACATAGGCATAGTACAAGCATATAATATCAATTAATGGCCACATGATATTAACCTCATAGAGTCATTAGAGTTACTCTTCCCACTTGATTCCTCATAAGACCAAGCACTTCTTCATGCCATTCACCTGCATAAGAAATCATTCTTCCACAAGAATGATCCTTGACAACCCTGTCAAATAGTGACATATATACATATATATAATCATTGGCATAGAACAATCATAATCCTGTCATACAATGACATGCATATATACATATAAACATCAGCATTAAACACTCATGATCCATGGTGACCCTATCAAACACGACATACATACATACATACATACATGTATACATGTATAAACATAAATATAATCATGATCACAACATAATTGCTAGATATCATAGGGTCTAGGTTAAGAGAACTTCCCTTATTCATGCACAACATTGAGAACAATAGTTCCCAACATGGCCAAGGCATCTGACGCCTCGAATCCATCCACTTTACCTTTCATGTTACCTTTCTCGCAACTATTCTGCCACCATCCATTTACCGTAATAGACCCAACCAATCCAAATGGATGTCATATTATTACCTTTAGTTTCCCTTATATATGCACTGGGACTTATCCAAGTCTTTCATTACCTGTTGGGTTTCCTTCAACTCTCCCAAAGCTCCATCAACTTTCATCTTTCCCCAACCAATTCCCAATACTCTCAAACAAAAGGCAAGATAAGAAAAAACAAGAATAAATCCATGAAAACCAATAGCAATACGACATTGCAAAAAAGTGGCATGATCATGCACTAGACACTATCAAGACCGCAAATCAAGTGCAACAAATCATAAAATACCAAAGGCACAAGATTAGCAACAACCACCATGACTCAACCCCCATGGTAGTTACCTTACCTTATTGTTCCAATCATGTTTCCTTGTAACTAAACACACACATGTCAGCCATATGTATCAACATCAATAAAACATATCTATCAATTCGAAATCAACATTTACCAAGGCTAACAACCATGTCATAATCAACAATCAACTCTCATTCATCGGTCATAATACATAATACTACAACTATCACCTACTTACACTCAAGTACATATCAATTGTCTCAACGCATAATGTGTTAGTACAATCATCCTAAAAAAAGACCATTCATTTGTGTAGCCTTTCAGTCACATATTCATATCATGTAATTAATCAAACATTCTAACAAACTATAAACGCACCATGATAGCTAAATCAACTAGAAAACATAATAGACACCGAACACTCAAACACAAAATAAACGACATAGTCAAATGATCAACCACCGAGTATATGATATAAGCAAAATCATACCTTAATGTGTCTTAAGGGGAGGCTATCTTGTTTGCACAATCAATCTAGATTAGTACGGTATAACTCCACAATATACCAATTCAAACATAAATAAGATAGTGATATCCATAACAATAACTAACTAACATGTTCACATCGTAAACTCATAAAAAATTGTCATTCATGCATAACAATCACAGATGCACAGTCAACCTATATTAGTACAACACAATATCGCAACTAAGTCGACTCATACCTGAATGTCATAACTATAACCAGCTACATAGGCCAAGCCAAATTTGCATGCTACATACGACATCAAGATCTCAATGCAATAACCCTAATTTTCAAATTAACTAACATATAACAACAACAAGTTAAACATATAATTGTTGGGTATGTGTTATATTCTTTCCACGACTAGTCATGCTCGGGGGGGTCACAGGGGGGGCAGTAGCCCCCCCTGTACGTTGTGCCGGGCACAGCAAGGGGGGCGACAGCCCCCCTTGTTAGGGTCCGGAGCAGCGCCCCGAGAAAAAAAATAAAAATTGGTCCTTTTTTTTTCCGGTGGGCGGACCCGCCCATGGTTTTGTGCATGGGTTTGCACATGGTTTTGGGGCATGATGGTTTTCGGCCCCTGGTATTTTGTAGATCCGGTCAAGGGAACTACGGTTATGTTCTAATCCAGGGTTAATGGATTGGGGTTTATGTATGCTTCGGCATGTATATATATGTGTTGTAACACTAAAAGGAATATAATGAAAAATCAAGTCGGTCGTCCCGATTTGGGATCCAGAGGAAAATCTCTATGTTTATCTGTTTTATGTTTTATACTCTCACTATTGTTTATTTTATGTTTTTAAGATTCGTTTGCAGATAATTTTTGTATAGGGTTCAAACCTACAATAATCAGCAACAACATATAACATAATCATCGAGCTAACTACAAGTTAACATATAATATATTCATCAACAACATATATCATAATCATCGAATTAATACCATGCTTTACTAAACAATGCATGTACATACGATCACATTAATTAACTAACATCTATCATGTATGTAACCATAAAATCAATGGAATGAAAGGCATACACATAACCATAATGCACATGACTACACTAATCAACCAACATTTATCATACATCTAATTATAATAACAATAGAATGACAAACATATAAGTAACCCTAATGCTTACAACAACCATGAATCACATACATGCATGCCAAATATATAAACTTGTATGACAATCTGCTCTTACCCCAAAGTCCATTGTCGCAACTTCACTTTAATGATCTGCATCTCTTGCTCTATCTTAGCCAACGCAATAGCATCATAACATACCAATATCATCATGATGACCTAATTGCATACAATTACCTTGTGCACAACAACCTCAATCAAACCAATACAAACTTGACCATATGCACCCACTTGACATGTATAACTAATCATGAACGACCAATTCATGTTCAACATATGACATAACACAAGCAAGATACACAGATAACATCGAAACATGACCAATATGTAACCCTAACATAAGCAAACAATGCATGTACAATATGTAACAATATGTAAGCAAGCGTGCACGAACAATACATAAGCATGAGCAACACATAACCAGTCATACACTCATGACAACAACGCCATCAACACTTCCATGGCGACAGCACTGCCACAATGGCCAACACAACACGGATGCAACCAACACACATAGCCCACAAGCATACTAGATACATATGCAACAAACATAAATGCATGATCAACACACTTTCCATCCAGTTTGAGGGTTGAAGCATACTCTAATACCACTTTGTGGTATCAAATATCAACCAAAGAGAACGAGAACTAGACATCACCCAGAGAGAACGGAAACTAGACACCGCCCAAGGAGAGTGCAACCACGCTTTGATACCACTCTATAACACCCTCTTCCCACATTTACCCCAAGTAACCATCCAACCGAAGTAAACATGTGACGAGAGCCTACTATAATGAGATTCAACTTCCTATGTGACCTTAAGGAAGTGGAACCAACAGAAACACAACATACAAACCTTGTACAGCAACAACAACACCCCCAGGAGGTAACCCGACCTTTCAGGCCTCTTACCCCTGGGTCACACTGACATTTTGACCACTTTGAGCCATAGCCACAGGCATAACACTGCATGTCAATGGCTAGGAGGCTATATCCCCAGGCACAACATTGCATGACAGTGGCCAAGGCCCCAAAAACTCTTTTTTGTGTCTGCATATTCGGGATTTGAGCCATCCTTTCAGGACCATAGCCTAATGCTTTGCCCAGAACTTCATGAAAATTCCAGATATTATAAATAACAACAGGACAGTGATAAGGAAGCAATCACATCATTAAGAACTCAGTTGAACCCCTCCTAGCCATGGCAGACATTTTGTCAAACATGTCACAAACATGAAAGCTACAGGTATAAACAACAAAACAGAGCAAAGTGGTCTCATACTTATCTGAGAATCATTAAGAAGCATTGCTCCCCTACATCATAAGTTGTAATATAATCTATTTCACCATAGATACAATATGCATTCATTTACAAGTAAAAACATGGAGAACGCCATACATCATCATTGATAAAGTACATGCTTATAACCAACATAATAACAACCGAAATACAATGGCTACAACATAAATAGAATTCACATAATAACAAGTACATTTGCATGCGAAATATCAAAGGAATGAGTTGTTCATTACTGGATGTAAAAACCAACCAGAGATGGGAATTCCACTTTCCACCCGACCATAGATTAGTTGAGCCAAGTCTCTCTTCAGCCAATCACCCCTGTGCCATATTCCAAGCATGAATGTGGGATCTCATCAATCACAACCAATCCAAGGCTTTTAGAGGCGAAACCACCTCAACCCTCAACAGTGATTCCACCTCACGGTCGGATATCACAACCATCACGGATTGGTCTCTATCTAAGCTTCTCTAAGGCTTCAAAGTGTTTGTTCCAACCAAGTGATTTGAAATGACTGTATTAGTTTTGTTGTGCTAAGGGTCTTTCCGTTTTAAAAACATGTGCATAATTGGTTCATTAGTTTGCATAAGGATTAAGGAGTTTTTCCATGAATTATTGAAAAAATTTAGTGAATTATAAGCATAAAATAAACCTAAATAACATGGATCAGTAGTGTAAAACAGAGTAATAAGTCACCACATGAAATTTACACAGCAGGCATGATGAAGCAGTTCACCCCTCCTGGGCTACATCTGCTAGTCCAGCTCCCAATGGCTTGTCCATCTTTCATTATGCTCAAAATTTTGCTATTACATGTAGTTACAGTGCTCTAATCGTTGTTTTCTCTGCACCAATGGCTTGAGAATTCTCCAATTAGTCAAGAATGACTCTTCATTCACTCAGAATGGTCGAAAATTGAGCCTCCTACACTTTTTCCCAATATCTCCTAGGAAAACTCCACTAAATGTGGAGAACTCCAGTTAACTGGAGTTAAATTAGGGCTGATCGCCAAATTTGGCGCACCCCTATCCACTCCGCCGATAAAGCCGTGCATTAAACACTATGGTTAGGGCGGTGGCCACATGCGCACCCCCAATCGTTAAGTAGCTTTGACCGTTATCAGAACCTCCGCTCGAATCTGCAGTTTAGACATAATCACTGTGGACCTGTGGGTTATGGCCCACATAAACCCTTTAACGCACATCGGCCATAATACTTAGAACCCAGGTAATGTTGCAATATCACATTTTCAAACATATCGCATACTTTATAACTTCGCAGATTGTTGAAACCTTTATCGCAAGTCGCAATCTTTAACAAACAAATTTAAATGGTAAATAATAAATCCGTCGATGCGAAGTTGCAATGGCATTGTTGTATCGCAACATCGCAACTTCTACTTATCACATATTAGCCTCCCGCAGGTTTAAGTCTACACCATTAAAGACTAAACCATATTGCCTGTGAAGTGCGATAGTGCTCGGACCCTCCTCGACATGTAGCTACATCACATCGCAACTTATATCATTTAGCTTATAACATCTTAACTTGTATCATATGCAATGTGCGCTGGAGCGCTATGCCTACACGTGGCCACTCTTCATCACATCGCAAGATATAACAAATGACTTACGATGACTTAACCATAAACATAAAATTCGTTAATGTGCAAAATCCCTCTATTTGCGATTTAAACTGCACCGTTGATCCATGGTCCTCACTGCTCGCTCTTTCAGTCGCCCTTCCGTTCAACCTTCAACGGGTTCTCCTTCGGATCTTACACTGCTGGTCGATCCGGTTCTGAACCTGTTTACCATTTCAATCAAAACGCAATATTTTCCTCATACAACATCAGTTTTTCGAACTGTTCATGACGCTAGAATTAGGAAGACGAGATCTATGCAACCATCATGGTTTCAATCCAATCCTGTAACTTTAAATTTTGAGCAAAATTCATGAACTCTTGATCATTCCTCCCCATTGGGAAGCTTTTGGACCCCAAAATACTTGAGTACATGTTCAGTATATGAGGGTATAGCTCCCTCACCTTTCCAATCTCCATCCATTTTTCCTTGCTTGGTTTAGTGCCTTTGAGTCCAACTCGAAGGTAGTCAACACTTCCCCTCTTTGATGCTCTTGTCCTCCTGTCAAGAATTGTATCTTCTTTGAGCTCATCCAGAAATTCTAGCGAGAAATCTTCAATAGAAGGTAGTTGATCATCACTTCCTTGATCATCGATCAAAGGAGGCTCATACAAGCGTAATTTTTCAACATTAACAACTAAATACATTTGCATGTAAGAAGGCAAATCAAGTTGGAATGCATTATTACCAAAAACAATTATGATCTTGGAAGGACCATAGCGAATGGGTTTGAGTTTTTTACCTTCCCCTTGCATCCATCCTTTGCTAATGTGAAACCATACCTCATCTCCCTCTTGAAACTTATGATCAACTCGGTGTTTGTCATGCCTCTCTTTGTATTTTCTTTGACTTTTCTCAAGTTGTTCTTGAACTTGTTGATGTATCATCTGAATTTTCTCAATGAACTTTTGAGCCTTATCAATATCACTATGGCCATCAATTGCAACATCCTTCTCAAAGATGAAGTCTAATGGCGATTCTGGCAAATACCCAAAGCATGCTTCAAAAGGTGAGGTTTGTGTTGAAGATTGCTTTGCCCGGTTGTAAGCGTGCTGAATGTAATGCAGTTGTTCATCCCACAACTTGGGATGTTTTCTACAATATCCTCTCAATAGATGCACAATTGTTTTGTTCATCACTTTGATTTGTCCATCTATTTATGGATGAAAAGAGGTATTGTTTTTCAATTTTGTGTCTATCATTCTCCATATATTTGACCAAAATTTCCAATGAACCTGGAATCCCTATCACTAACAATAGAAGTGGGAAATCCAAAATGAACCAAACATTTTGAAAATAAAGTTCAACAATATGTTCAGCAGTAATGGTCTTCTTACATGGCATAAATATACACATTTTACTGAATCTATCCAAAACTACAAAAAGATAATCATGTTGCTTTCTTGACATAGGTAGACCTCCAACAAAGTCCATGGAGATGCTCTCCCATGGCCTTGATGGTACTGGTAGTGGCGTGTACAATCCAAGCTTCCCATTACTAGGCTTACTTGTTGCACACATAGAACAACCCCTTATAAAACGTGACACACTATCTATCCTGCAAGGCCAATAACAATACCTCTGTAGATGTGCCACTGTTTTTCTTACCCCAAAGTGTCCAGCAATAAGAGAAGAATGAGCTTCTCTCATGACACTTAGCCTCTCTCCTTGTGGAATACATAGCTTTCCCAAATGAAACATAAAATTGTTATGCATGTGATAATCTCTTTCTTCAACTTGATTCCCTTCACTCAAACTAGCATACACATCTTTGAAATCAATGTCATGTGCATATTGTTCTATGTAACTCTCATGTACAACAGAAACATTTTTGAGTAAAGTAGAAGCACTAATGATTGGTCTTGAAATCATATCTGTAAATTTATTGAATATACCTTTTTTGTACCTTATAACCAAGTGAAATTATTAAAGAAATCCCATCCACCTAAAATGTCTTGATTGCTACAATTTTGTTTGCGACTGCAAGTACTATAATGGTTTGTGATCGGTGTGTAAAAATAGTCTCTTTACCCATCAAGTAGTGTTTCCACTTCTTGACACTTTGTACCAAAGCCTATAGTTCTTTGTCATGAGTAGGATAATTAGTCACAACACCATTAAAATTTTTCGAATGAAAGGTGATAGGCTTACCATGCTGCAAAACGACTCCGCCCATGGCATAGTCACTAGCATTGGTTTGTATCTCGAATGGTTGTCTCAAATCTGGTAGTGCAAGGACTAGAGCTGAACTGATCTTGTCTTTTAAAGCTTCGAAATCTTGCTACTGTTTGCCTCCCCATTGGAAGCCTTTCTTCACACTTGTCACTGCATGCATAGGAGCTGCGATGGAAGAAAGGTTAGCAATAAATTTCCTCCAATATTAAGTTTCACCTAAGAAACTTCTTACCTCGGTAACTGTTTTGGGCATGGGCCAATTCACAATGGCCTCCACTTTAGAAGGATCAATCCTCAATTCTCCTTCTCCTACAATATCTCCCAAATATACCAAAGAAGTCTTTCCAAACTCACATTTTGACATCTTAAGAAACAATTTCTCTTTCTTCAAAATATCAAGCACTTTATTTACATGCAAGACATGATATTCTCTTGTTTTGCTGAAAATCAAAATGTCATCTAAGTACACAATAACAAAGTCATCAAGGAATGGTTGCAAAACATTATCCATAACTCGCATAAAAGTTGTCGGTGCATTACATAAACCAAAAGGAATAACTAGCCACTCAAAGTGTCCTTGTTTGGTTTTGTATGCAGTTTTCCATATATCACTTTCTGCAATTCTTACTTGATGATATCCACTTCGTAAATCTAACTTAGTGAAAAACTTTGCTTCTTTCAACTAATCAAGCAAATCATATATTCTTGGGAGTGGGTAATGGTTTTTTAATGTAATTTTGTTCAAAACTCAAAAATCTACACACATGCGCCAAGTCCCATCTTTCTTTGGTATCAAGACTATGGGTGAACCGCATGGCGAGGTGCTTGGCCTTATGATACCTTTATCCAACATCTCTTTGATTTGCCTCTTTATTTTAGCATTCTCCATTATCGACATGCGATACATACCGATGTTTGGAAGAGGACAATCCTGCTACAACTGAATCTCATGTTGAATTTCCCTTTTTGGAGGCAATATTGTTGGCTCTTGAAACATCTCATGATGCCCATTAACCACATCATATAATTATGGTTTCAAATTAGGATCACATCCCTCAAAAGATTCATGATTAATATAGGCTTTGGGCTTAATCATAAGAAGAACAAAATTCTTACTTGAATTTACCAACCTCTTTACCTGTCCAGCATTTACCAAAGAAATACTTGTCTTCTTGTGGTGTGCTCTAACAATGAACTCCTTGCCATATTTGAATAAATGATACTTGTTCTCATGGCGATAGAAGATCGCTTTCCTGTCATACAAGTAAGGACTCCCTAATACAATACTAGTTATATCAAGTGGAACCACATCTAATTCAACTGTGTCAACAAAGCTTGCAGTGATTACAAACTTCAATATACATTTCCTTGTAACTTGCAGATTTGCATCCTTGCAAATCCAACCCAATGGATATACTTTTGGATGTGGTATAGTCTCAAGGTTAAGTTTTTTGACCAAATATTCAGAGATTAAGTTTGCTTGTGACCCATTATCAAACAGTATGTCAATCTTGGTATGCTTGGATACGACCCTCACATGAAACAGTTTTATTCTTTCTTCTTCATTTGGAGTGTTTATGTGACAGTTTGATGTATTGGTACTGGGTTTAGTTTCAATTTATTTTCCCTTCATGTTCTTCAATCCCATGGCTCTAATTTTAGTCTCATCACCTGAATCAGACCCTAATTCATGTTGAGTTGTAGCAATAGTTTTTTGTTTCCCTTTGTTATTGGGTTTCTTTGGCCTCAATTCTGGATGTAATTTCCAACAATGAGTTTCATCATGGCCTTATTTTAAACAATATTTACAAGTCACTTTTTCTCCCTCTTTATTAACAGATGCATTCTTTTTGTTTTTACCTTTTGGGGTCTTTTCCTTGGCTTTACCCTTAAAAGGTTTCTTCCTACCCACTTCACGAATGTTCTTCCCTCTAGCTTCTAGATGTGTGGCCTGAACACAAAATTCATCTAGACTGGTGGGGTTAAACATGAGAATAGTATGTTTTATGTAGCTATGTAAACCTCCTATGTACTTTAGCAAAGTGTCTTGGCTCTGCAAATCCAGCCCTAATAAAAGAGCTCTTCTCCTAAATTCCTGGGTGTATTCTTGTACATTTTGTCCCTTTAGCTGCCTAAAGTTCTGCCAGTTCATGATGGCTTTTTGCATATAAGCTAATGGATAAAACTGTCATTTAATAACAACAATAAAATATGACCATGATAGAATAATCTTACCATGTTTCTTGATTTCCTCCTGTGTCTTGGCTTCCCACCAAACAAGTGCTGCATCTTCCATTCTCAAAGAAGCTAATTGAATTTTTGTATCATCATCTTGAAGGTTTTGTATTCTTAAATAGACATCCAATTGTCGAATCCAATTATCTAGGTTGTCTGCATTTACTTCACCATTAAACATTGGCAATTCGAACTTAACATCAAGTTTTAATAAAGGATATTTACCAGTGCTCTTGGAATTGTGTGGCTGATGTACTGAAGAAGAGGTAGAAGATGATGATGATGAGGATGAGGATGAAGATGGTGGCTCTACATTGCCTCCATTTCCTCCATTTCCTTTCTTTGACTTGTCTTCATCATGTTGACCTCTTAAAGATCCTTGTCCTTCCTTTTGGAGTTTAGATCCTTCTCCTTCCAGTATCTCATTCCTTTCTTGATAAAGAATTCTAACCATCTCATTCATGTCAATAAATGCTTTCCCAAAAACTCTTTCTTCCTCCTTAGGGTCAACTTCTTCATAAATTTCTCCTTCCTCCTTAGGCATTCTTAATGGAGCTTCTGCTTCTTTAGGAGGTGAACTAGTTGGGGGAGATTGTGGCAATTTTTCTCTCCTTTGCTTTGGCTCCTTTTGAGACCCTCCTGCTTCCACCAGTTTGCCTTCTTCCCTTTTGCGCTTGAACCTTGTAAGCATCTAAAACTTGCAAACTGTTAAACAGTTCTTTGCACTGAACAACACCAAATAAAAACTCTAGCTCTAATACCATTTGATCTGAAATGACTGTATTAGTTTTGATGTGCTAAGGGTCTTTCAGTTTTAAAAACATTTGCATAATTGGTTCATTAGTTTGCATAAGGATTAAGGAGTTTTTTCAAGAATTATCGATAAACTTTAGCGAATTAGAAGCATAAAATAAACCTAAATAACACTGATCAACAGTTTAAAATAGAGAAATAAGTCTCGACATGAAATTTACACAGCAGGCATGATGAAGCAGTTCACCCCTTCTGGCCTACATCTGCTGGTCCAACTCCCAATGGCTTGTCCATCTTTCATTATGCTCAAAATTTTGCTATTACATGTAGTTATAGTTCTCTAACTGATGTTTTCTCTGCACCAATGGCTTTATAATGCTCCAATTAGTCAAGAATGATTCTTCATTCACTCAGAATGGTCGAAAATTGAGCCTCCTACACTTTTTCCCAATATCTCCTAGGAAAACTCCACTAAATGTGGAGAACTCCAGTTAACTGGAGTTAAATTAGGGTTTACTGCCAAATTTGGCATGCCCCTATTTGCTCCGCCAATAAATTCGCGCATTAAATGCTATGGTTAGGGCGGTGGCCATATGTGCACCCCCAACCATTAAGTAGCTTTGACCGTTAGTGGAACCTTCGCTCTAATTTGCAGTTTACACATAATCACCGTGGACCTGTGGGTTATGGCTCACATAAACTCTTTAACGCACAACGACCATAATACTTAGAACCCAGGCAATGTTGCAATATCGCATTTTCAAACATATTGCATACTTTATAACTTCGCAGATTTTCGAAGCCTTTATTGCAAGTCGCAATATTTAACAAACAACTTTAAACGGTAAACAATAAATCCGCCGATGTGAAGTTGCAATGGCAATGTTGCATTGCAACATCGCAACTTCTACTTATCGCATATCGGCCTCCCCCAGGTTTAAGTCTACACCATTAAAGACTAAACCATATCGCTTGCGAAGTGCGACAGTGCTCGGACCCTCTCTGATACGTAGCCACTTCACATCGCAACTTATATCGTTTAGCTTGTGACATATTAACTTGTATCATATGCGATATGCACTGGAGCATTGTGTCGACACGTGGCTACTCTTCATCGCATCGCAAGATATAACAAATGACTTGCGATGACTTAACCGTAAACATAAAATCCGTCAATGTGCGAAATCGCTCTATTTGCAATTTAAACTGCACCGTTGATCTGCGGTCCTCACTGCTTGCTCGTTCAGTCGCCCTTCCGTTCAACCTTCAACGGGTTCTTCTTCGGATCCTGCACTGCTGGTTGATCTGGTTCTGAACCTGTTTTCCATTTCGATCAAAACACAATATTTTCCTCATACGACATCAGTTTTTCGAACTGTTCGCGACGTCGTAATCAAGAAGACAATATCTACGCAACCATCCCTGATTTAATCCAATCCTTTAAATTTGAATTTTGAGAAAAAATTTATGAACTCCTGATCACCAAGGCTCCATGTCTAGCAACTCAAACTTAGTTATTTCCGGGCTCCAAAGCGTTTGTCCAACCAAGGCTCCAGGACTAGTAACTCAACCCAACAACTGTCTGTCGGGCTCCAGAGTGTTTGTCCAGCCAAGGCTCCAAGAACTAATAACTCAACCCAACAACTAAAGGAATCATGAGAACCAACTAGAAAACAATCAATGGAAATAAACCCACAACACCATGGCTATCCAGGAAATGGCAAGGCTAGGCAAATCCACATGCATACACCATGCATGCCAAAACTAGTGAATAAAACATACATGCAACTTGATTCCTGCACTCAGAACCTGCTATGGATGCTAATCAATGTCCTCTTGCACTTTCTTGTTCTTCCTTTGCCTTATTGCTCCAAATCACCATGTATGCCACACTCTCCAAGAGTTCTCCAAGAATACTCTAAGTATCCAAGAGAGAGGGAGAGAGAGAGAGAGAGAGAGAACTCCACACTGATGAAAGCTTACCAACTGATCCTCAGAATCTTTTTTATTAATGAGGCCTCTATTTTCTTTATATTCCATTATTTTCCTTCATTTTCCTCCTCACATGCAACCTGTGACCTTTCACCTCCCTTTTCTCCTAATTTCCATTATTTTCATAAATAAATGCCAATAAATACCTCATGCCTTTCTAATGTCTTTTCCATTTCCTTTAGCCATGATAAACCAAATTAATACCCACTAAGATGTTTTTCCCAACATTTAACTTGGAATACGTGTCCCATCAACCATGGTCTTATATATTTTTACATGGATTTTTCAGCAGGGTTGTTACAAAATGACAATGGCTTATGCTTCATTATTGGTTGATCTACCAAGGTCTCAGGAAAAATCTTATTCCTTTTGTCCTCAACACCATATATTATTCCCCCGACCTTGCTATCCTTGATGAAAACATTTAATTTTCAAAAGGGAAAATATATAAATGTGATGGAATGAAATGGAATAAAAAAATGTAACCATCATTTCATTTCAATATTATAAGTACTATAAATATTTACAATAGAGATTAAAAATTAGGTTTTATTTTGAAGTAATGTGGAGTCGTATCTCCTTCATGAATCACCGTGATAAAAGCTAAAATGAGGTTATATTTGAGAATAGCTAACATCTTTGATCAACATATTGAATATTTATAATCAATGAAGAGTTCACCTTAGAAAATGAGCTAAATATTGTATGGCATCTCCCCATATGGGGTGACAAGTGGGAGGGAGGCACGACAGTCGTCCCACCAAGCAATGAATATGGAGAACATGCTACATCATCCCTCCTTCAAATGAAATACATCCCATATCCAAACATGAGTCAAGCATGTTGGTTCATAAATGCAGTGACTAACTCCATGCACACAAGAGGTGAAACCCTTATGTCACAGTCAATTTCATGATTCATAAGTGTTTATTACCTACCATCAAGCTCACGGTGACCTTTTATCTGCATTTGTTGCTATTATATCAGAAGGATTTCCTTGAAGCAATGTCCTCAAATTTTGTCTCTATTGTATGGTCTAATGGTTGTTTCCCTCCTATGATAAATGAAGAGATATGCAATCAATTCAAGCCCTTTGCTAGTTCATGTTTCCCTCTTCTGATCTTGCAAACAATAGTTTTGTGAGTGCAATTAGATTAGTATTGGTGTTTTCATTCTCCTTCCTCATCTTTCTTTTGTTCCTGGAGAAATTTTTTCCTTTCCTGCTTCCAAGTAATCCTATCCCTGTTAGAACGCATGCTCCTTGCATCAGTCATGACAAAGCAAAAATGTCATTGTAGAATAGGAGTAACCTATTATGAAGCAAGGGGTGGTTTGTGGGCCTAACTTAGGTTGGATTCTTCAACCAAACAATTCCATTCACAAATTCCAATAGATATCCAACAAGAGTTCCAAGAGGTCGAACTTGAAGCGATGGGGGAGAGAGGGTGTATGTTGGACTCTGAAATTGTATTAGAGGTTGATGCTTGGATCCTAAATAAATGACACAATAGAGGAAGGTAGAAACAATACTTTCATGCCATATCCATATTGGTAGATGAAAGCGATTATCGACAAGGTGCTTCTATATTGCAATGATGCCAAAGCAAAAATTATGCTTATGTTAGATGAGTTGTAGCTACAAATAAAGGACTTAGCTAACAAAATGGAGTGCATTGAAGCTCAAATTATTCCTCCACCTGGTCCAGGGAACTCCAACAAACATGATAAAAACCCCATTGTGGTGGAGTCCTTTGAATCCTCACATATTTCATGACAATCTCTTGGTTTGCTAGATTTTTGTTTCCTCTATAGCTTGTCAACCTAGGCATAGTAGTTTGATAGACAATTTCATCTTTCATAAAAAACAGGATGTAATATTTTGTCTAAACTTTTTATTACAAACCTATCATGGCCAAGAGCCTTATGCATTTTCCACTAGTCTACTTTCCTTACTGGAAAACCAAGGCTTGAAATAACTCTTTACATGTATTCTATTAAATTCAATTAAAAAAAAAAGCTTAAAAAAACATAACTTTGTATGACATCAAATGATTGCAAGTTTTTGCAATAATAGTCAAAATTATATGATTTCTTATAACTAGAGATAACATTTTCTACAAATGTAATATTGCATTAAATGATTGATACATTTCAATTTTAATTTAAGAATAGAGAAATCACTAACAATTGCAATCATTAATCATGTTGACCATTGACATGTTCATAATACATTTTTTATATCAAACAACATCAACTAACTATCAAATCAAAAGCACCAATAATTACATTGTACACATTATGAAAAGAACAATAACAACATCAAAAACATCAAATGATCATATACATGATATGAAAAGGCATAATATACATGAACTATGACATCGAAATCAATATATACATTGAATATACAATTTAATTATACATGTCAACAATCAACACACATCTCAACAAACAATATACATGTCAACTATTATTGGGTGTAGCACCAACGCTAGAGGCATATGTACAACCATTATGTAACAATGCAACTACACTCTAATATAAATCTCTATTCATAATAAGTTGATAATTTCAACAATTCGCACACTAGGTTGAGCAATAGGTAGATCAATATCTGGATTCATAATTGGTGCAATAGGTGGAGCAATATGTGGCCATGAGTGGAGTGGTGGGTGGAATGATAGGTTGATTGCCTTATGGAGCAATAGGTGATGTGTTAGGAGTAGCTTGTGGTTCAATTGTAGAAGAAAGTGGGTGAAGAGTGTTATTAGATGCCTCATCATTATAAGAAATAAAATGTGAAGAAGATATGAAAATGTCTCAAAGTATGTGAAATAATAATATCATATCTAAAGGAAGGCTCGTAAATATCCTCGCAAGAATAGAATCATGATTGATCACTCAAGGTCAACTATCTAGACTTTGTGGTTAACCATCAAAGTGCAAATTTGATTGATGACTCATCAACAATATTAGAGATCTATCTGCATCTAATAGACGACATGTCTTCGCTCTCAAATTGGTTAATCTACCTTGTCCATCTCTGCATCAAGTTATGGAAGATTTCACTCACCACTAAATGAACCAAAATCTACAAAACAAAAGACAACAATTATATCATTTAAACAAAATATTATAATAAATAACATCTGCATTAAATATGACAAAGCGTACACCTAAACTAATCAAAACATCATGATAATATTACCCTTTTGTCTAGCAATTTAGATGTAGTAAACTAAAGCTTCTAAGACCACCTTCAGTACATTCTTACATAATGAATACTACATGAGGTCAAGGACATGATCATTGCCCCATGTATGCATGTGCATGTTGGTGATTTATCAAGGAGGATGGTAATTTAACAATGACCAAAAGACTAAAACATCTCGAAAACAAATAAAATAAATTTGAAGCAAAGGGGGAGATATGTCTCCCATCCAAAATGCTATGACACCTATCCAACATAATATGAAATTATCGTAAATAAAATAGTGGACCACTTAAACTGTAGAAAATCCACATAGATTCAAACTGATATTTGTAATATGCTAAAACAAAATACTTGAATCTACTTTACAATTTGCGAAAACCAATTACGATCACATAATCATATGAACAAGGAAGAGATATAATCTCAATTGCACAACACAAAGATTTATTTGGGGAAAGCCTCAGCTAAAATCCCCACTATGTGTATATTGCATAAGTCAAAGAATATGAGAACAATGCAATGCTTTTCTCAAGCTTGAGAGCTCTCTGCATTATCTTTATCAGTCTCAATGATTCCTAAGCAAACTTGGTTCAATACTTAACCAATTTCTTGGCCTCAAGATTCCCTATTTCCTTGTATAATTTATTGGGTAATTAGGCCCCTAATAATAAGAAAATTCCCCATTAATTATTTTGCAATACATCAAGTCTCTTCCTCTGACTCCATGCACCAGCTATACAATTTTTTGATTATACAATTGATAGTACCTTTAACTCCAATCTTAATTGGGTCTTCCTCATAATTGACATGCATGAGTTATTTTTTAGTGAATTATCAGCTATATGATTGCTGATTTTATGTGAATCAAATCTAATTTAATTCACTTGACCTCTCACTAGTTCCTCCATCAGTTAGAACTAGTTAAATTGATTTTAACAAAGATGAATTAAGTTAATTAATTACAACTCAAAATAAACTCAACAAGGGCTCCTAAAAAGTATGAGACACTCTACATGCCGCTAGTTTGACCCTCAACTCGAATTAACTGAACTAACTAAGTCTTCCTGACTTAGTTAACTCGTATACTTTGTCATGTGATGTGGAATTACAATTTCCTTCTAATTTGATTAAGGGGAAATTAAATTAGAAGCCTCTTCTTGTTGCCATTTTCAACATGAACAATCTGGATCATTGAACAAGGTTATTTACATAACTTGTCATAGGGCAACCAATGTGCTTCTCATTAATAATATGTGGTGTTGGTGCATTGAAGATAAGGACAAAACACCTAACCTCCTTGTTTTTAAATTAATGAAAGTGCATTTGGCCTTTGTTAATTTGGAACTTATTAAGTAATATTTGGATTAACATATCTCCATTGCATAAGGGTTTCACCTTGTTGACCAATATATTATCACATTCATTCATAAAGGGGTTTTTTTAATTGTGAAAATAAGGGTCGATATATTGTACGTATAAAAAGGGGTGCTTGATAAAAATAAAGGATATCTATTAAAAATAACGGTTATTTTATTATAAATATGGGCGGGGGTTCAACAAAGGATTTTGGGAGGTTTTTATCAATATTTAGTAAGTTTAGGAGTATTATTCAATATCCCATGAATGCATGTGCTACGGCATAGGTTCAATAAGTGGATATGTCATGTATATCTATGGATGTATCCTAGTTTGTTCCCTCGTGCAATACCAACTAGCGAATCAAAAATGCGGGGAAACTCTTCCCCTCTCCTATCTTAGATATGTTGACAATGAAATGCATGTCCACCTCTATGGGTGATTAGGATGAATAGTGAATTCTTATCTTCGTGATCACACCAACAAAATAGTTGACACAATAATACAGCTTTCCTCTTGAAGGGTTTAGCTTCCTCATAAATGATAAAGAAGGCAACACTCCTCAAAAAGAGGTGGGCCTCCACAATAATTAGATGTGGCAATAGATCCTTCTTCCTCTCCCAAATCTCCCAATGAAACATGCATTGACCCACTCGTGTTGTTATTGTCCTTGGTTCACATGCAAAGCTCACTATATATATATGTGTGTGTGTGTGTGTGTGTGTGATTTGAACTAAATTAATATTCATGATATTAAATTAATGCTAAATTTTAAATTTGGTGCATTTTTTTTTCTTTTCTTTTAAGTAAGATAGAGTATATTATAATTCAAAAACCATATTTACATTAGAGTCTTTGAGGTGCGAGCTAAGTGCTCTAGCACCGTTTCATCAAAACCACACCTTTTTGCCTCGGAGAGGTTCTTTTTACAATTATCAGAGTTGTGGAGGATTATGAAAAAAATTACAAAACCGAGAATAGTTACAAAATATGCCTTGCTAGAAATAGTATAAGTTCAAGCAGTAGATGTAGAGACATAAGCAAACATGTAACAATAATAAGTAGAGAACAAAACCCAAAATAGGACAAGGACCATGTAAATCATTGCTTCTGAGGTCTTCATCCCTTTGTCGTTGTCGAGGTATTCAACCCTCTGTCGGTTCATCATCCAAGCTAATCAGCGTCTCATGCGTATTGCCAGCATGAGTGGAAGGCGCCGCAGGAGGAGGCGCTAGCCGTTTCCTTTCTTATGCTTGGTGAGAGCCCACCAGCATGGGAGTGCTTCTTCTGCATGGCGAAGCGATGGGAATCCCTTGACACCAATTTGCAATGATGGACCGCTTCAACATAAACCATGAATTTATCCGTGAGCATGTCTATCTTGTTTTCCAAAGTCTTCACGATCTCTGTTTGTTCCTACATTGCTAGGCCGAGGGTGGTTTTAAGGTGCCAGTATAGCTCAATAGTCTTGTTGTAGATATTATCCTTGGCGCGGGTGAGTCCAAGATCAGGTGTCCATTTGAAAGCCTAGTCGACGCTCTCTATGGTCACCCCACGTCTGAGAACCCTCGCCTGCACCTCTATATTCTCAATGAGTGCTTGGGTGTCTGGATTGACATCAACAACATCAGTGAGGGCAACATGCTTGGCTGAGAATTTGACTCTCGTCATGGGAGGGGTACTTGGAGTATTCCAGCATGAGGCCGTGCGCCCACTACCTCTGCCAGAGCCATGTCCCGGGGCCATACAGAGAGTGGAGGGATTCAAAAACAACATAGCACAAGAAAGCAGGAAGAATGGAAAACTGGGGAGAGCAAGATACCTGGAGACAGGGGAGGGGTAGGAATAAAGTAAGGAGATCATGAGGGAGTGGGAGGATATGAGGATGGGAGTAAATGCAAGCGGTGGAGGGTGTTGCGCCATAATGCCAGGTGCAGGGCTGGACAAGGGCGAAGTGACGGGGTGACGACGGTCGGTAAGGGACGCGGCGATACCACCTGAATTCGTATCAAATGCCGTCATCGGTATTAGAAGCAGGCACCATGAAATCTATAATGGTTTCGTCCAGAAGAGGGTGGCGACCGGTGATCTCGGTACCGATGGGATCCACATGTTGGTTGTCTTTGGCATTTAAGATCACACATTGCTGACGCAACCGCCCCTCTTCTAGATCATCCCAAGCAATTGAGCGCAATGCATTTGAATTATTAAAAACACTCTTGTGCACTTATTTTTTTTTAACGTGTTATATTTGTTGTGCTTAATTTTTATGGTGCATCAACCTAAGCTCCATGTTAGCAATGAAAGAGTATTATTGTTGGTATGATTGTAAGACACTTGCATCTACACATCATGCTTTATAGATCATTTGAGGGTAACATGGAAGAAATGCCCATTCCCTCAACACGTTGGTGCACTAACAATATCTAGTAACACTATGGATGTTGTGTTGAGTCATCTATAAATGCATCAATGCACATAAAGAAGTGAAAATAGACCAAATAAATTTTTTTGGTTTGTATAACTTTCATGCATGCATTGATGCATCTATTCACTAATGTTGGTATGAGTGGTAGAACCAACAAAATTAAACATAGGTTCTACAAGACGTCTCAAGTGCATTACGAATGGAAGACACACCCAATATGCCAATTCAATGTACCAATGCGAATAAATAGCACCATCATTGGTGCTTTGAGTCATCCACTAATGCAATATTATGCATATTAAAATAGATTGCATCGAAATAATTATTTTGATGCAATGCATTTTACAAAAACATAGTGTGTCTATTCCAATCATATATATCACCTTCACAATCCATGGGTATGTTACACTAAATCATGTGCTTATATGAATATCTCGCATAGATCATGGTGTGCTAGTACATACTATGACACGTGGAGGAACATAATATATACACATGCTAAAATGTTTAAAATCTCAGTGTGATTAAATGGCTTATAATATTTAGGAATATGTTAACGGTGTTGGACCCGCCAACATTCAGGGGATCTCCCAAAAATGAAGTCCCAATTAGACCTCACATTTTTTGGTGTAGGAGTCCCATCCGGAGTATGGCCCGGTTTATGAAATGGTGGATTTTAGTGTTATTCCTTGGCTACAATAACACATAGAATGATGTATTCATGACTTTGGTGAGACACATGTATGCCTTTGCAGAGGTTCAAGTGCAATGCATGAAAGGTTCTAACATGACAAGGGGAAAGTGGGTGAGCCCCTTAGAAGCCTGTCATAGTACGCAACTTGAAAGGAACGCATGAGCATGTAAAGGATCATAAGTTAGCCTGCAAAATAGTTCACAAGTTAACCACGATGGAAATATACAACAACACACATTCAACGAGATTCATACTAATGCAAACGAAATAGTTCATAAGCATTAGCATAAATGAAATAACACATATTGCAAACATAACAAGAATAGTCCTACTATATTCACAACATGTGCATGAAAACTTGTTGGCTTTGAGCTTTTCTTAAAGTGAAAGTTCCAAGCATACTTTTGGCATACATATACAATAGACGAACTGCTAGTCTCAATAGTGGAACATGAAGCCAACACCTGCTCCTCCAAAGAAAGATACTCCCTCTATGCTACGGAGAAGCCAAGGCTCTCAACAAAATTCCCAAGCTTCTGATCCTAAGCCAAAATCCCGACCAAAAGCCCTTTACATGACCAATGAGGGTATATTTATAACAAAAGGGGTGACTATTCATCTCCCTTTGTGACTCTTTGACTTCCCTCGTGATTGTTTGACTTCCTTCAACCATGACCTTTGGACTTCATTACAAATGACTCTTCACATTCCACACTGGACACTTGGAATTTCACTTACAATTAATTACAAAAGAATAATACAATATTGCTCATACCCATATAAGACAAATTGGGTAGAGTCAACTAGACAACCTAATAAGACAAAACATGTTAAGCTTGAGTTTGGGGAAACTCTAACTTAGCCACCTCGAATTATAGTTTCTCAGTCACATAAAGGTGCCAAGCTTTGTATTGTGCGATGGGATCAGGCTGGAAGCAGACACTTTAGCCTCCACTGCATCCGGGTAGACTGATTTGGAACTGATTTGAATTTCCTTTTTTAACAAGAGCAACATAGTGTTGATATGGATAGGGCCACCAATATACTTTTGCATATTACTCTTATTCACCTCTAGATCTTCCTTGGTGGCGATCTGCCTGAGCTGGTCCAAGTATTCTTCTACCTCCTTCCTGACCCGATTCTTGCGTTTGGCCTTGTTGAGTGAGCCGATTGAAGGGATCTGTTGTGATTTTGCCATGAAATCCACGCTATTGTATAATTGTGCATATGAGGCCTGAATGTTGGCAATGAACGAGGTGGGTTGTTTTTTATTTTGGATGATCATATGAACTTGTGCTTAATCCAACTCTACCTGTTTCCTTGTTTTCTTTCCTAATGCAAATGGTACCTCTTTGTGTTGCATTGACCACTCATGCATGGAAACGATGGTTTCGTGAAAAACCTTGAGGCCTTTAGCATTATATTTGCACTTCTACTGCATCTCGTGTAAGCAAACATATTCTTCATATACGATGACAAGCTCCTCATAAAGGCTCTACATGGTCTCTCCCAATGTTGATACTTCTCCAAGTATTGCTGCCTTCTTCAAGACATGCATATGTGGAAGTTGCTTTTTGGACCTTTGCTCAGATTTTTTCAACTTCTTGCCTTGCACCCTGCAAGTTCTTTTCCATTTGTCTATTCTTGGCCATGTTATACTATGTGTTTGACTTGGTACCACATGCGAAGGCCAAGTTGGCTGCTACAATGACTTCTTGATTTCTCCTGGTGTCTGTCACAATGACCCTTTCTCTAATGAATGCAAGAGACGCGAGTTCGTCTAGAAAAATGTTTCTTCCTCGCTTGTACAATCCTCTTTTGAAGCTCATCGTAAGTTAGATTGTACATATCCATGACCGAACCATCATCAATAGGAACAATTTCCTCTTCTTCGCTCGAAACTTGCTCATCATTGGGCCTTTCAAACTTGAAATACCATCATGTGTAATTACACTAAAAGACATATCATGGGTAAAGGTGTGTAGTGTATACAATGCATGGACCGTAATCTACCTACCCATCCAAAATCGAAATATTTATAGAGCCCATTGAGATCTTTGTCAAGTCTAAAGTGTAAGTGACCTATAAAAATTCAAGGAAAATATAGAATTTTCAACCTACGTACAAGATGCAATATGATGTCATGTGACGTATTTTTGGAGTTTCCAATTGTTTTTGTCACCTCTATATACTATCATTATCAATGCAATGTTCCATATTCAAATTAGTCCATGCATCCAATCACTCTTTATTACTAGTAACACCATGCTAATGTGGCACCATAATTATGCCACATGGCACTGAATCTTGATCTATGTGGTGAAGGGCCAACATTTCCTACTAACATGTTGATGATGTAGAAGACACTTGTTGTTGTCCTACACGTTTACTTGGATTTCACTAGCATCACTAGACATTAGGATGATTTCTTACATTTCTTGAAACATAATTGCTTAAATCTCCTTAGGAAAAATTATTATATAATCCAACTTAGTTTTATCGTGGGCTCAAATAAAGACTTCATTGACCATGCTACTAACTATAATGATTATAGGACTACATGGTGGTAGGTAACATTAAGTCTAGATAGTGCAAACATGAACAATTATTAGGGTGCTAGAGGGAAAATATGGCCAATGGAAAAATATAAACTAGCTTACCTACCAATCTACATAATATCACCACGTGGCATCCTCTAAAGTTGTCGTCATCAACACCACCTAACAAATTTGATTGGCCCATGTATTAGTACATTGTACTCTGCTTCAACATAATGACATTGATTTCTTTAAAAACATGACGTGTCTATCTAACATTTCCTTGAATGGATGGAAGATGGAAGCAATGACTATGCCATGTGGCACCATGACTATCCCATGTAATGTTCAATCCATGACCATCATGGTATTGCTAAGATAATATCCCCTAATATTGTATTGAGGTGGATGATCCTTGTTTTCAACCTGGATGTTAGTCTTGCATTGCTCAAAACAAAAGCTTGACTCTATGGACCTGAAATATTATAGTTTGCCTTAATTTTTCCATCAATTCCATATAAAGAATTCATAAATTCCATCCATTGTAGGATTAACCTCTGGAAAACTACATGGCACACACATGGATCAATCCTATAGTGCCATGTGGCAAAATTTCAAAGAAAAAATGGACTTTGGCAAATATTTCAATGAAAAATGGATTTCGTTGGTAAATATTTCATTAAAAAAATGGATTTTGGTTGGCAAAGATTTTGACGAGTAATGCATTTTAATTTACTTGCTAACATGCACAATATCACCACATAGTGACCTTTAGAGCTACCATGTGTCTTAATCCTCCTTGGTGTCATCAATGCCACAATGTGATTGCTCCATGCAGTTTGGTTGAGTTGTCCTTTGTTAACATCTACATAGAGTGATGTGCCTTTTGATGAGTCTGTCACCTTTTATTTTGATCTTTCCTCAAATGGGTGTCATGTGGAACCATTACATGTTCCGATATAGATTTAATTTCCTCACACGTGCCTTGATAGAAGGCTTCAAATCTAACTATCTTCTTCTAGACTTATGATATCATCAAATTTCAATTTAATACAACATCGAGTCCATTTGAAAACTTGTGATGTTGATAGCATATAACCTCAAATTCCCCTGATTTCTTGGATTCAAACACATTATAAATGCTATATGTTTTAAACATCGACTCCATGGAAATAGTTAGGTGGGGTCAAAACAAGGAGAACATAAATTTCCTAGTTAGGCAAAACCATAATACTATAATTGAAATGGATCCATTTTCATGCCTAGAAATTTAAAGGTTTAAACAAATTTTGATGGAAAATAATTATGTTTTCTAACTTGACCACTTACACATTAGGGCCACATAACAGATCTTGCACAAGCCATGTGGACCAATTGAATATTTCCGCATGGCAAGTCATTGCCTCTTGTTAACCCTTGTTCTCTTCCTATTTTATTGGTGTTTCTTTTCCTTCTTCAAGCTTTAGGACTTAGTTAATTTTCAAGTTTTCTAACACTTTTTACTTTGATGCTCCATAATTTTAATTAATCATTTAGTCCATGGATAGGCATATGTAATATGGAAAACATAAGGTTCTTGATCCACTTAGGTTTGTGTATTTTCAATACTTTATATAATTCATTAAAACTTATCTTCAAGTCCATGCTCTAAATAAACATGAGGAATTGAACATACTATGTTATGTGAGCCCATAAATAATTCAAATGTACTCCAATCCCCCTTTGGATTTGGACTTCAAACATTTGGCCAAATTTCGAAAGGAAAATACTCTTAAAACATTCAAGTACCCAACATGTGTCACTACAACATGGCATTCTCTCATGCCTTGACATATCCTACCATCATGGATTTTGTTGACTTCGTTCAACCATGTGGTAGCGCTTGATTGGACATGACACCATCCATTAAGAGTGGGGAAGTATTCTAGGGTTTCCCATGCTCACACACACACAGATATATATAGTTTTTCCTTTTCACTAGTGGAATTCACAAATTAGGCTCTCTCTCTCTCTCTCTCATTTGTGAATTCCACTAGTAAAAAGAAAAAAACCCCCACACACATATACACTCTCATTCTTTTCTTTTGATTAGTGGAATCAATAGCTAGGGCGGTCTTTTACTCTCATGACACGGGTTAATTTCATTTTCTACCATTATAACCACTAGGTGTACCACAACTTCCCCTAACATGAACATAAGCAAGTCAAAGTTTGAACCAAGAACCTCATAATCTTAACATAACATGTTTTGCCAAGTGATCTACACTCCAAGTGATCTTTTACTAAATGATTATTCAAAGGTCGAAGTAAAAAAAACAAGATACATGATACAAATACAAATGTACCAATACTTGGTAGAGAAAATATTGACATTCCATAACAATATTGGGTGACAATTGTCCTTCTTTAATGGTATTGGTTGATTGTTGACATCCCTCATTATAGCATGCACATGGGGAGGTGGTCCTTGGTTTACAAAGTCTAGAGATAGGTGTGCATGGTGTTATTTAGACACAACACTAAGATGATTCAAAATGTTGCATGAACCATTGAAACAAAAAAAGGGAGAAACAAGATATACAATACAAATATTTATACAAATGTGCCAAGAATTGGTTACAAAAATGATTTGTGTTCCATAATAGTGCTAGGCAACCTTTAGATTTCTATAATGGTCTCGAGAGATATAAGCTAGAAACACAATATACAATGCAAATATTTATATAAATGCGTCAATAATTTGTCACAAAAATGATCCAGTTTTTGTAATTAATGCTAGGCAACACTTTATTTTTTATAACGATCTCGAGAGCTATGGTTGAAACATTAAAGCATATGTGTGTGAGATGGAGAACTTTACTTGATCACAAAAATGATTCACTTTATGTAATTAATGCTAGGCAACACTTTATTTTTTATAACGATCTTGAGAGCTATGGTTGAAACATTAAAGCATATGTGCGTGAGATGGAGAACTTGGTACACATAACGTTGTTTGTGATAAATATTTTGGAGATTTTGGAGCTTAGCATTTTAAACCCGATTGTTTGCAATATAGGTACATATTATAGATAAATGTCTTTCGGATTAATCACATCATTAGGATTTGGTCGACGTTTCGAACCAACTAATGTGGTTCATCTTGAAACTTCGACCAAATCCTAATGATGTGATTAATCAGAAAGACATTTATCTACTTTATGGATCACAAAAGTCTTAGAGCTAATAGGTACATATTCTTAATGTTTAGAGTAAAAAAATTGGTACATATAACTAACATCACCAAAGTGGTTGATGTGATCAACACATAAGACTAGATACATTAAAATGTTTTTGCTAAATCAATAATAAAAGTTGGTTGTGCTATGGTCTAGTGGTGAAGTGGGAAAACATTTTCCACCACAAGTTCATATTCAACTTTTTTGCGCATTTATGTATGCACTTTCTCCAAAGTAACACTTTATAAGAGTTTCAATGCACCCTGACACAAAAAACTTTAGGTACAATCCTAAATAACAAAAAAAACAAATCAATATAATACAAATTCCACAATATTTGTAAAAATATAATTTAGAAAACTTTAAATATAGTTTCAAATTAAAAAAAAAACACAAATTAACATGGTAAAATTCCACAATATTTGTGAAAATATGATATTTAAATTAATTATATATATATATTTTAAAGAGTGAGAAAACCTATCATAAGTGAGTTTTATTTAACTTTAACTTCTAAAAATATATTAATTTAGAAAAAAACAAATATGGTTTCAAATAGAAAAAATACAAATCAACATGGTAAAATTCCACAATATTTGTGAAAATATGATATTTAAATTAATTTAATTTTTTTTTAAAGAGTGAGAAAACTTATCATAACTCTGTCTTATTTAACTTTAACTTACAAGTTATTAAAAATATATTAATTTAGAAAAAAATAAATATAGTTTCAAATAAGAAAAATACAAATCAACATGGTAAAATTCCACAATAGTTGTGAAAATATGATACTTAAATTCATTTTTTTTTTTTTTTTTCACAGTGAGAAAATCTATCCTAAGTCAGCCTTATTTAACTTTAACTTACAAGTTATTAAAAATATATTAATTTAGAAAAAAATAAATATAGTTTCAAATTAAAAAAATGCAAATCAACATGGTAAAATCCCACAATATTTGTGAAAATATGATACTTAATTTTTGTTTTTGTTTTTGTTTTTAAAGAGTAAGAAAACCTATCCTATCTCAGTCTTATTTAACTTTAACTCACAGGTTATTAAAAATATATTAATTTAGAAAAAAATAAATATAATTTCAAATAAAAAAATTACAAATCAAAATGATAAAATTCCACAATATTCATGAAAATATGATATTTATATTCATTCAACTTTTGTTTAAACACTGAGGAAACCTATTATAACTCAGTCATATTCAACTTTAACTTACAAGTTATTAAAAATATATTAATTTAGAAAAAAATAAATATAGTTTCAAATAAAAAAAATACAAATCAACATGGTAAAATTCCACAATATTTGTGAAAATATGATATTTAAATTCATTTAACTTTTTTTAAATAGTGAGAAAACTTATTCTAACTCAATCTTATTTAACTTACGAATTATTACAAATATTTTGATTTAGAAAAAAAAAAAATACACATCAACATGGTAAAATTCCACAATATTTATGAAAAATATGATATTTAAATTCACTTAACTTTTTTTAAACATTGAGAAAACCTATCCTAAGTCAGCCTTATTTAACTTAAACTTACAAGTTATTAAAAATATATTAATTTAGAAAAAAATAAATATAGTTTCAAATAAAAAAAATACAAATCAACATCCTAAAATTCCACAATATTTGTGATAATATGATATTTAATTTATTTTTATTTTTATTTTTAAAGAGTAATAATACCTATCCTAACTCAATTTTATTTAACTTTAATTTACAAGTTATTAAAAATATATTAATTTAGAAAAAATAAAATATAGTTTCAAAAAAAAAAAAACAAATTAACATGGTAAAATTCCACAATATTTGAAAATATGATATTTAAATTCATTTAATTTTTTTTTAAACAATGAGAAAACCTATCCTAACTTAGTCTTATTTAACTTAGGAGTTTTTACAAATATTTTGATTTAGAAAAACAAAAAAAATACAAATCAACATGGTGAAATTCCATAATATTTGTGAAGATATGATTTTTAAATTAAATTAATTTTATTTTAAACAGTGAGAAAACCTATCCCAAGTCAGTCTTATTTAACTTTAACTTGCAAGTTATTAAAAATATATTAATTTAGAAAAAATTAAATATAATTTTAAATAAAAAAAATACAAATCAATATGATAAAATTCCACAATATTTGCAAAAATATGATATTTAAATTCATGTAACTTTTTTTTTAATAGTGAGAAAACCTATCCTAACTCATATTTTAATTTAGAAAAATTAAATATAATTTCAAATAAAAAAATATACAAATCAACATGGTAAAATTCCACAATATTTATGAAAATATGATATTTAAATTTTTAATATTTTTTTTTAAACAATGAAAAAAAAACGTATCCTAACTCAGTCTTATTTAACTTATGAGTTATTACAAATATTTTAATTTAGAAAAAATAAATATAATTTCAAATTAAAAAAAAAATACAAATCAATATCGTAAAATTCTACAATATTTGTGAAAATATAATTTTTAAATTCATTTAATTTTTTTAAATAATGAAAATACCTTGAATTAAACCTATCATAACTTGGTGATATTTAACTTACTAAGTTATTAAAAATAATTTAAATTTATTTAAAAAAGGCACATGGTAGGAATTCACGTTAGAAGAGTCCAAACCCTCTTTTTCCCCTAAAGTCCCCATTCTTCACCTAATGAAAACTCTTGCCTTCCCTACCACGTTCACACCCCTCGTATCACGACATTATCACCTAATGACGAACGAGACAGCATTCTCTACACCGGAAGTAGACGATATTCATCATTTCCCAATTTCCCGTCCCCAGACGGGACTGTCGCTTCAAACAGACAGAGGTGTCCGGTTTGACCGAATCTAGAAACCGTGAGCAGCTGGAAGTTGGCGTCAGATGCCGCAGGATAAATGCATGTTCCGTCAATTAACGCCCAACGACCCCACCCTCCACCGTCAGATGGGAAAACTCATTGTTCATCCAAAGGCGGGAGAGAAGGGACAGGAGAGGCATGGGGTCGGCGGCTCGATTCCCGCGAAGTGTGAGTAGAGCCCTCCCTCTCTCCCGCTTGCCCAGCCTCTTCTCGAAGACCATCACTTAAAATTGTATTTTTTTTAAAGAGACTCGCTTGAGCACGCGGCTTCGTTTTCTCCATTAAAATAATGAGGGACGTCGCTCTCTCCAGCCCTAGCAAGTACACGGGCCTAAGAATCAGGAGCCTCGGAGGAGCCGAGCCTAAGGCTCGGCCCGTTCCATGGATTGTTTCCAGGTTGTTGAAATTTTGAGCACTATTCTGACCGCTTTATCCTTTTGGACTCTCCTCGACGCTGCAGAAAAATCTCCACCAAAAGAAAGTTCAGGCACTCTGGAAATCTCGACGTCTCAACCGCAGGGAACGGCATAGCCACCAGGAGAACCGCCGTGGAAGGGCAAATCGAACGAGCCTATTTTCGACTGGTTCTTTGTCACAGAAACCCTCATTCTGTTTCTTTTGCAGGGGGATTCTGGGGTTTCCAGTTCGAATCGCTCGAGCGCAGTTTCTTGGGTTCTTTTTTTCTCTTTCTTTCTTTTATTGGTTTAGAGCTGGGCTCTCGGCTCCATTTCCGGGTTCACTCTACGCCTCTGGAGATTTATTTACCCTATTTTGTCGCCGTTGGCCGGGTCGATCTAGCGATCTGACGGATTAATTATTATTGCATTAAATGAGTAAATAAAGGAACGAATGATTGAATAGGAAGTCGGCGATCTTCAATTGTCGATCCAAATTGAGCCTTCCTCGCCCCTTTTTTCGCTGCGAGGGTTTGTGTTCTTCTTTTCTTTTCTGGCTTGAATGCTCCACTGCCTCTGAAGCCAGGAAAAAATTCTTTTATTAGGTGGTTCCGGGATGGAATCCTACGGGAACGACATGTTTTTGTCGCAGGAAGGTTATGCCTCCATTGATTTCACGCTCCTCGACCGTCCATCGACCAGGCAAGTATTCATAGGTTCTCTATAGTCAACGTTTCTCGGCTTTGAAAGGCAAAATGCTTTTAGACTAAATTTCAGCAAACATCATTGCATTTTATGAGTCGTCATGCCATATGCTAGTAGCAACACGCCGTGATTGGACTTTTCACCTCTCAAAGATTCTTTCCTCAATAACAAACCCTTGGATGAATATTTGTTTGGAAGGATATTCACCTCTAAATAATCTCGTTGGCAGCAGAATGCAACTTTTAGGGAGCAACTGTTACCGCTCACTTTTACTCTACACATTTCAGAGTAGACACGAGATGTTGTGTTGCCACACACTCTATAAGACAGCATTTACAGGATATGTAATAGCTTGTAATTAATCTGTTTGTCCGACATGTGCAGTGTTGCGTCAGCTCCGGAATTTACGGCTCCATTGCTTCCAGGTTCCAAATTTTAACTTCATACTTTAGCTAGATTTCTCTGGTATTTTGCCTGTCATTTTGTGTCTAAAGGTTTTTTTTAATACTATAGCTAGTAATATTTCTGCTTGACTGGTTTAATATTTTTCATTATGTCAATGTCATCATAATTCACTCGTTGCTTCAGCACCATTGGAATTCAGAAGATCACGAGAATTTTGAAATTGCTAACAAATCTCGTCGGGTCTCCCTACTTTGGGATTCCAGAAGCCTTTATATTTTCTGCTTTTTTTCTCTCCAGTTTATTCTCAGTGCTAAATTGTGAAATATGTTATCTGGTTTTCTCCTGTTTTCAGTCCCTGGCCCCTGGCTGGACCTTGAAGCATGTCAATCATATAGCAGAAATTGATATCTATAACTCGAACAGTGTATACAATTAGGGCTATTTCTGACTTGAAGCATTTAGAAGACATTTCTAATTTAGAGGCTCTTCATGGTGACAGATTCCTCTTTTCCTTCACTTGATTTTTTGGATGGCTCTGGCATCGACTCCTTGGGTGGTGTGCTTCGCAATGCAGAAGAAGCACATTTTCATAGCCATGGAAGGTACCAGAAAAAGCACTGCATTTATATGCAATTTCATGAACATTTTTTTAAATATATTCCTGAGTGCTTGATTTTGTTTAGTGTCTAGAAAATAGACATTTGAAAATTTCCAGGGCGACAAATGTATCTTAACTCTTTTGAGTATCGTCATGTGTGACATGGGCAGGGCTACGAAATGGTTGTTTACCTAGATGTTATAGCCTACTTTTGTGGTGTGTAGTTGGGAGCTAAATTAGGGTGCACACTGCAAACTATCACACGCATAACTGCAAATCTGTCATATTCTGACATCAGCAAGCCTAGCAGTTAGAATAGCAAGTATAAGACATCTGAAATGATCTCAGTGTTCTAACTGCTGGACTTGCTTCTCTGACTTGGTCAATCTATGCATTTGAGATTTTGTAATTTGCCAATAATAATCTGTTTCCTGATTGTAAACTGCTCACTACTAATTACAAAAGTCAATTGGCTAATGTACAAATCGAAGGAAAGTATGGGGAGAACCACCTTTTGGGAGAGGTCTACATCAGAGAGAAAATCTCACCAGAAACCTCAGTTTTCCGTGACTTTTGTTTTCCTTTGAACTCTACTTTTAGGCATATTGTCTAATGAGAATGCCCAGTGTTCTTGTGCATGCCATGTATGCCCATCTTATTATAAATTAACCATAACTAGATTTTTCATGGTTTTGATATTCTCCGTGTCACTTTCAGGCCAGAACTCCATAAGGACATGGATTGGAGAAAGGAAAAAGCACTTCATGCCAGTTCTGCTAATATGTATATACAAGGAGTAAGTGTTGTGGTCTAGCCCTGATTAAACAACATAATAAGTTTGATGTGGATTATATTTTTATTCTGTTTGTTTCAACGGTCAGTCACATTAGAGGATTTTAAATCTGATTTTCAAAGCTTCCTTTGATTTTTAATTTTTCATGTTGGCGTGGCACTATATTCTGTTCTACAGGGTGAAAATCCAGAACCAAAACTGTCATCATCTCAACTTCATATACCTGTCCCACAGGGTAATTTTTTTTCTCCAAAACAGTCAGGATCCGATAATCTACAAGCACAGCTATCTACATCTGGCAACAGAGTAGGAGATGAAGTACATGATTTTTTTGAACAAGAGCATTTATCTCAGCAACAGTCTCAATCGGATAAAGCGAATTGGTCTGTTATGAACAATAATGCATGGCCCGATGACAGCCAGAACAATGAGTCCCGCCACATACAGCAGTCATCATATAACACTGAGCCTAGTAAGTATGAAAAAGCATTCCTTTTAAAGCTAACAGTGCCCGTGATAATGCAATATTTGATCATTCTAAAAATAATTCCATATCCTCATCTGCGATGCTTTCATTCATGCCAACAGACACGCAGCCTGATGAAGGGCGGCATTCATCACGCATGGCATTAGGTGTCAGAAGTCCTCAAGAAGGTCCAAACAATAATGTTATGAAAGGTGTATCAAGGAACCAACCGTTGATTTTTGACAGTCTAGTGAATGGGTCTTCAGCTGGTCATATCAGATCAAATCAGGCAAATTCAGCTGGAGATGGTGGAACGCCGGAGCAAAATCAGTCAAGCACGGGAAGCTTGGCAGGGCCTGATATACAACAGGGACACATCGTTGGTCAAGGCTCGAATCACAGTAGGAACAGTTCAGAGGGGGTGGAAAATGTGGAAGCTCGGGTTAACTATGATTTTCTTGGGAGCCAGCTTCTCTTGAAAGGTCAGCTTCAAGCAGGTCCACAATTCCATGGTACAAGGTTGCAACCAGGATTAGAGGAGCAGTTATGGAAACAACTTTCATACCAAAAGCATTTGCAAGAGCTGCAGAGACAGCAGCAAATTCCACAGCTAGAGCAGCATGCCCGACAGCAGCAGGCTCAGCAGCTAGAGCAGCAAGCGAGGCAGCCACAATCCCAGCAGTTAGGGCAGCAAGCAAGACAGGCACAAGCACAGCTGGTAGATCAGCAGCAGGTAAGACGGCAGCAAGTCCAGCAGTTCATGCAGCAAGCTCGACGACAGCAAGCCCAGCACTTAGAGCATCAAGCTCGTCAGCAGCAAGTCCAGTTAGAGCAACAAGCTCGACAGCATCAAGTCCAGCAGTTAGCTCGACAGCATCAAGCCCAGCAGTTAGAGCATGCTCGACAGCAGCAAGCCCAGCAGTTAGAGCATGCTCGACAGCAGCAAGCCCAGCTCTTAGAGCAGCATGTACGACAGCAGTTGGTGGAGCAGCATGCTCGACAGCAGCAGTTAGAACAGCACTCTAGGCAACAGCAGCTACAGCAGCTTCTTGCTGGTGACAAACAAAATTTAGGGAACCAGTTTTCTCCATCACCCTATGGTTCTTCTATGCATAATGTGCCTAACTTTATGCATTCGGGCGGCTTGATGTCTCAGATGGCCATTGAAAGTCATAACCCATCACTTTTACCGGGTAATATTCACCAGTTTAATGCTGGAGGTATGAATGGGATGTTAAATTGTTCACCCTCTGTTCCAGGTTTATCTACTGAAGCATTATTATCCCAAGATCCATATTTAGCATGGCAGGCCATGACTCTGATGGGTGCGCATCTGGATCCATCTGTTTATGGCTCTTCAACAAGTACCATGAGGGATGCAGCTGGCCAGCCTCCGAACTTGTATCCCGGTTCACAGGTAGCAGTGCAAGAACTGGCAGATACAGTGAATAAGATTCCTTCAGCTGCCAATCATCAAGTAGGAAAACCAGTTGTCCGTACTCCAGTTTTAGGAGCTTCTGCGTTGGGTAATTCTCGCACAAGTTCATTAGATCCAATATCTGCTGAAAATGACGGAAAACAAAAGGCACTTGGCAAATCCTTATTTGGGCAGAGTTTTTCACAGAATTTTACACAGCCATCTGAGACTCCTCAGGGAATAAGTAATTTCCCCCAAGGTACCACTATTCCAAGAAATTCCCAAGTGCAGGACTTCCATTTGAACCAGCATCATAGAAGTTGGACTGAAGATATAGGACAGAAGGAAAACTTTCAGGAGGGGCCTTCCCAAGTGTTAGTTAATTCAGATGCACCTTCTGAAAGTGGTTTTTACAATTCCCAACCGAGTGGCTGGCACTCTGTACATTCTTCTCAAGTTGTAGCTACTTCTGATTCTAGGATTCAGAACACGAATGCAGGGCAGTATGTGCATCAGGGTTCTTATCAAATGGGAAATGCTGATATTTTTGGCAGTCTAGCATCTAAGCCGCAGGGAAGCTGGAGTGCACTTATGCAATCAGCTGTTGCAGAGTCACCTTCTGGTGAAGCTGATCAGGATGATTGGAGTAGCTTGAGTTTACAGAAAACAGAGGCAGCTTCTGGTGATTACTTGCCGTTGCATTCTAATCCAAAACAGCAAAGTGTTTGGAGTGAACAAGATGTTCCAGTGTCAAGTTCAATGAATGGAAGATCTTTCAATCTCTTGAATGGTGTAAATTCCCAGCTTGGAGTTCAGAGTGTTCAAGGTTTGCAGCAGTCTGGTTCAGAAGTAGGGGGCCACCTTGAATCAAAACATGAAAACATCCAACATAATAATCAAATTAAATTACAGCCAGGGTCCTCCTCCCAATTTCTTCAAGAAACACCCGAGCAAGCTGGTGGATCGCAAGAACAAACTCTTTATCAACCTTCTGATAACAGTCACAATATTCACTCTCACTCTAATTTTGATGACCAGCATCAAAATTCTTGGAAAAGTCAGGATATTGAACAAGTTCCTTCTGAAGGCAGGGTATCTTCCCACTATATGAATTTTGATGGGAGGCAACGATATAACTCATTAGGGGACCAAGGTAACTCTAAGTCTGAATCTGACAGAATCTTCCATCTTACGTCCAAGGAGCAGAGCTGTTGGAGCAAAAGTGAAGCACAGGGATCAGAACAGAATAATCTTTTAGTAAATGCCAACAAAGGGCATGACAAGAATGAAAATGACAATATCACGCAGTTAGAACTGGAGCAACTGGGTAGTCATGTGCAAAAATGTGAGGATCAAACATATCACACAAGAAATGAGGTAGGCAAAGACACATCTGCGTCATTCCAGCATCAAGATCCAAACATTAATTCAAGCCAGAATGGACAGATAATACAGCAAGAAGGTTTTCACATGGGTAGATTTCCTAGGAATCCTAATGCAGATAATCAGGAGAGCAATGCAGAAAGGTATGAGCAAGCAACAGAAAGTAACTACCAGTTGAATTCTAACAATGTTATATTGGACTCTTATGCCAAAAGCAGCAGACGTGTTGGAAACAATTCAGTCTATCAGCAGGGCAATAGTTCACTAGCCTTAAGTCCATTTCCCAATGTCTCTGACAGTTCTCAGAGATATGCAAATGATATAAATAGGTCACAATACAGTCAAAATGATTGCACAAGTGCTGGTCAGATAGCAGGCAAGGGCGATCCTAATCAGACTGCAAAAGCTGGAAGTGATTACGCTGGGAAAAGTCCTCAAAGGGAAGATGATTTGCAATCTTTAAGTAATATGAATCACTGGGGATATAGCCGGCTAAGTAAAATGAGTACTGTTTCAGGTGACAGTTCTGGAAATGATATGCTGAGAGTGCCTCCTAGGCACATGCTCCAGCAGGCACTAGGAATGGATTCAATAAACCAGTGGCATGCAGAAAATGTTAAACAGGACTCATCTCTGAGGGGAATAGTGCACATGGATTCTCAAGGGCAAAAGGCTCCTGAACAGGCAGACTTTGTGCAGTCAAAGGTGGTTAGGACAGGCTCATTAAACAGTACTATGAACGCAGGAGAGGTATTGAATTTATTCACTGTATTTGGTCTTGAAAGAAATATCTAATCTATGAATACTGATCCTTGTAAAAAGTTCAATTTGTCAGTATCGTGTGTCCTTTTATTTCAATTGAAAATACTTCGTTCTTAGATTTATTTCATATGCTTGATTTGTTTGTAGCCCTTTTGTAGAAAGCAGTTGTTTCTTTTGCAGGATGTCCTGAATTCAAATTTACAAACCAATTTAAGAGAACAACTGGGAGGAGGACATCCTAAAGACTTTTCTATAGGTTATGCTTCTGCAAACTCATCTGTATTTGACAGCCCCACAAACATATCTGGTTCAAACAAACCAGCATCTTTATCAAGGTAAGGTTTTGGTTCATTTTTGTTATTAAGTAATTTGTCTATTTGTTGTTCCACCAGCTTTTACTAGTTTTCTATATTATAATATACTGAGATGTTCAATTTCTGTTTATAAACTGTTTCTGTCCAGCCAAAACGTTCTTGACCTTCTAAGCAAGTCAGATAATCCAAATGAAAGTGACACATTAAAGCGCACTATATTTAGTGAGCAGAATGCATCTGTTGACCCCAACGAATCTTCTTCACCTGATGTTTCAGTTACTCATTTCGGTCATAACCAGTCATCAAGCCCTCTCTCTCCTCAGGGCTTTGGACTAAGACTGGCTCCACCAGCCCAACTATTGCAAAGGATGCAAAATCGATCTTTACAAACGAGTGCATCTATGCAAACTGCAAATGTAATATTGGATAGGCAGACCCATCCATCAAAAGGAGAAAGTGCCCACAAGAGTGTAGCTTTAGCAACTCATCAAGATTCTTTATCAAAGCTAGGTGATGCTGCCACAGTGGAAGGAAAAAGCTTGCAAGTAACCACCTCAACAATGCCATTAAGTGTTCCCTCTGGATCATCACCAACAAGTGTAAAAGAGAATGCCATAAAGTTGGACAAACCACCATACTTTGCAGCCTCCGATATTCATCCTTCAACTCAGTTACAATATAGTCAACACCCAAATGCCACTGGACAACTTATATCAATTCCTCAATCAGCAGTTCCACGTGCAGTCACACAAAGACAAGCCAACATGCAAGGTAACATGATCTCCACTCATCAAGTTCAAGGCTCACAGGATGTAGCTGTTGCAGGGCAAATAATACCAACTTGCCATTCAGTGACACCGTCTACAGTTTCTTCTGTAAATTCTGCTATAGAAAGGGAGACTGAGATGCAGGGCTCTCTCACCCCCTCAACTCGACCTTTAAGTCAAATCAATTATCAGAATGCTTTACTTGTTCAAGATGGGCTTGGCAGAAGCCATCAGTTTATGCCTGTAACTAGCAACTTGTCTGGCCTAAGGAGTTCTGACCAGGGACAGCAAGAGTCTCAGTCAAACTCAGCACATAATCTACCAGGACCTTCTGGAAGGCCTCATACAGCTGAGTTTTCAAAGCTGCTTAATGCCCTCAAAACTACTTTGGGAAATCGGCAAAGGATGTCGACGGGAGCTGAGAGGGTATTGCCAAATAGTTTTGACTCATTTCGACCATCAATGGGTGGACCTGGAAATAATTTACAGCCCTATATGTCAAGTTTGGATAGTCAGATGAAATTCGGCATGGTAGGAAAGCAAGTAGCTTCAGTTCATGGCCAAATTGTTAGACCATCTATGATTAATTCTCAGCAGCCACCCGCTGTGGGAGAGTTGTCAAAACAAGAAAGTTCATTTCAACAGATGGCTTCTGATAGAACTGAATTGAGTTCGAGTCCTGGTCCCCAAACCTCAGCAATGGGTCTGCCAGTAGCAGCAGCCACATTGCCGCTTCAGAATATTGGAGCAAGTCCTCATTTGTCTATATTACAGTCTCAAGGGCAAGATCAAAGACAATTTTTATTGTCAAAAATTCATTCAGGTACAGCTACATCTGTTTCTTCCCCTTTTTATTCAAGTATTTGTGCTCATAAGCAAGAGCAAAGCAATCCCACATCTGGGCAAGATCCCCAGTCACAAGTAAATTTCCGTGCTGCATGTCCACCTACCCAACAGCAGAGTGATTCTTGCAGTGGTGATCCTGTTGAGAGCCAAGCCTCTGAACCATCTGATGCTCCTCCCCATCAATATATTTCTTCTAGCAGGATGTCACCAATGCAAACCATGCAGACTGATTTTGATAGGCAAGCAGTGAAAAGGCTAAAGGTTGCAGATGCTGGCAGTGGTGGTATTGATCCAAATCTGAAGGAAAAATCCATCGACCAAACAATTAACCCTCATTATGGGATAGGACAGTTCAAATTTGGGACTACACATAGGACAGCACAACAACAGGTGTCTTTGCCAGTGGATGCGAGGATGCTTCCTTTTTCTCAAGGAATCAAAGAAAGACGTGAAGAAGCCTCCAATCAAGGCATGGTTTCAATTATGCAGAATCGGTTACAAAATCAAGGTTACAATCATAATATTTATGGATCTTCACAGTCATCTTCAGGAGTGGGTGACAGAAATCATTTCAATCAACAAATTTTGAATAATAGATTAATGCAGCTTGGGCCTCATAATAATGAGAGACTCTTAGCCTTGCAAGTTGCTACTATGTATAAGAGATTGGGTGAATCTGGAAGGTCTGGAACTTTAAACTCTCAACAGATTCCTCCGGGGAGGAATCTTGAGCATTTGTTCCCTGGCTCAGGATTAGCACCAACAATTACCAGTCACACTAGTCAGTCAGACATGAAAGAAGTCGAATCTGCGGTAACTGTGCGAACCCCAACAGCTGTGTCATTGCCTATGATAGAGGGCCACGCTGCAAATCAACATCAATACTATTTATCTAAAGCAAACATTGGAGCTCCAGTTGCAGTTCTGCCTAGTAAACGTAAGAAAGAAGTGTCACGGCTCATTCCCTGGCATGTAGATATTACTCAAGCTGGAGGGCATCTTCCCACTACAAGGTTTTAAGCTACTACCTAGCAAATTCACTTCTTTTTTTGCTGTCAGTATTCTGTAACCTAGCAAATTTACTTATTGTTTGGCTGTCAGTATTCTGTGAATTTATATCAGCAGTAGTGTTCTTTTTGTTTATTCCTTGTTTGAAAAGGTTTGTGTTTCTTTATGAAGATTATGCCAGTGTTCATGATATGGGATAAAGCTTTAATTATTGTTGACCATTTATTTTCAGTGATGCTGAGCTATCATGGGCATCTGCAACAAATCGCTTAACAGAAAAGGTCTGGTTATATTTAACGTCTTCCTATCGCTTTTTAACCAGTAGTTAAATAATAAAAATGCATCCTTTCAAATGTGAAGACATCCTATGAATATCTTTATCTTCCTGAACTCAAATTATTCGTGTGCTGGCTGCAGGAGGAAGATGAGTTTGATAACCAGGAAGAAGGTGCAGGATCAGTACCTCGAGTAAAGAGAAGGTTAAAGTTGACAACTCAGCTGATGCAGCAACTAATTCCCCCAATACCTGCTGCGGTTGTTCGTGGAAAAGCAACTGTGGAATATGAGAATGCAACATATACTCTTGCTAAAACAGCCTTGCAAGATGCATGCAAGTTGGCTTCCACCTCCAGTAAAGATATGGGAAAGAAAGCTGAAAATGAAAACTTGTATGTATCTTGTTGGCTTTACTTAGAATCATCAATCAGCTGTATAACAATTGGGGTTTTGTTAGTTCTACCTGTAGTTTTATATCCAGTCTATTGTTTTGTAATATTGTCCACCTCTGTTAAGCTGCTTTTTCTATCTGAAATATGCAAGAGTTCCTTTCAACATGAAGTCTTCTAAGAAATATTGTACACAAATTTTTACTTGCTTGCTTGAATTGTCTATCATATGGTCAAACTATATTTTTTCACTACCAGAAGCATTTATGAAAATCAATGAAATTCACTACTTCATTTGGCAGGGCCTTTGGGCAGCTTCAGAAACCTAAAAGGTTGAATGGGAATTCTGTTTTGAGGATAGCAGAAAGCTTCATGGATAGAGCAAAGAATTTGGAAGATGAGTTCTCCAGGTAGGATTGCTGTTTGGGCAAGACCACTAGTTGCAGTGGATTGTCAATATTTCTAGTTGTTTATCAGGCTTCAGCAAAAATCTCATCCTGTTTTGATTGATTATTAATTGATGGATTTGTTGTTTCTACCTGCCGCTCTTTCTTGAAGCTTTTGTGCTAACTAGTTTGAACTAATTGAGGATCAAACATTGGTGGTATTGCTGTAATATGTTAAATTCTTGTTTGTATTGAATCAAGAGTTTGCTGTAGAAGATCAATTGATGGGATATATCTTGGGAATTATAAGTATGGTAACAATAGGAAAACTATTGGTGCTTTGCATGTAAATCTGCAAAACAGATCAAAACTTTCTTATTTTATCTTTTCATTGTAATGATCACTGTTGTTTTGTGTTGAGTGATTGACTGATTATCTTTTTTAATCAAGATAGAGGTCTTGGCTCCAGGGAGTGAATTATCCAGCCTCCAAAATACACCAGGATGGCCACAGGAGATCCTTCAAATTGGAACTTTTGTGCTGGAATTCAGTGTGGATTTTCCATTCAGGAATCATCTAGCAACTGGAATCTGAAAGTTACATTCCAAAATAGTCATATTTGGGGGATTAATAGTGGTGATTGCTACGTATTCTGGATGCTGGAAATTTGCTCCAGATCACAGTTAATATATTGTACCAAAGGTCAGGAATATAGTGGGAAGGGAACTGTCTTTACAATTGATCCACATATACAGTAGTGATCCATAAATATAAGAAAAACATTAATAATTTGATATAGACTGGTTGTCTTAATCATATGTGATAATGGACCCAAATAGCAGCTCTTATCTGAACAAAATGCTCATCAGACTGGGGCATTCTTGACATCATCGACCACCAGTCCTGGACTTATTTACTTAGCCTTCTCTTTGATCTGGTTATATACATGTTTATGAGGCTATCCTATTATTGTATCCTTTTTAATCATTTCATTTTATTCTAGATTTAGCTTTGGCATTTTCTAAGAGTTGTGTTTGCACTCCCACATTGTACTCATATTGGTTGTATCCTTCAGTCCCATTGACCTATTTATGGTCATTTGTTGGACATTAATAAAAATTTCTGACCTTATCTTATCATCCAGACCCTTTCATCTGGGACTCAATAGGTTATTATCCATCTAAGTATGAGCCTCTAACGACAAAATTAAAATATTATACTCCATTCAAGTATGTTCTTTTCATTTGCCTCATCTCTAAATTCAAAGTCAAATTAGACTTCAATCAATAGAAAACATTGACCAACCTCTGCTAAGTTAGAATCATGGAAGGGGTCTTACTTAGGTAATTCTACAGCTGTTCTTGTTTTGGAAAACTTACCACTTCTTTTTGGATATAAGATGGCCTAAGATACAACTCCCTCAATTGATTCATCATTTTTGTCCTGCTATGCAGGGGGCAGTCACCTTGTTTATCAGCATTTCTCTCTTCTTGCAGAATTGAGTGCACATCTCCTTGCTTTGTCTGCTTAACTTAATGTTTTCTTTATTGTTGCCGTGAGTTGTGCCATCCTTCTCTGGATTCTACTCAATAGCAGTTTCAGCTGCCCTTGATTGCCCTTTCTTCTTGTGGCAAGTTCAATTTTTGAATTCTGCCCTCTTTAGAATTGAAAATTAACAAATCAAATCTATGTTAGTTCCATACAAATTAAAAACAAGTTAATTATTTTCTAGAATCGTCTTGAGATGGCAGTGTTGAATTTTGAACCTTGTAGCATTCTTCACTCGCTTTTAGCTGAATTTTGTTTTCTTCTCCCAAACCTCTAATGAATCTTCAACTACTTTGATCTTTTCTTCTTAACTTATTTTATGGTATTTGCTCGATGGTTCTCTTTTGGAGGAGTCTATGTATTCTACTATTTCTTGTTGTTTTAAATATCTTCCAATTGGATCTATACCCTTAGATCTAAAGACTTAATGCTTTGAATAATGAACAATATATTTTCAAAATTTCAAGGATAAATTAGATGCCTCCATTGGAACACTAGGATTCAATTCAATATGATAGGATTGCAGAGTTATAAAAAAGAAACTCAGGTGTTGTACCTTTCTACCAAGGTTGGGGGAATTCTTGTTTGCATGACGTCGACCTTCATTTATGAAGCACACCCTTAAATTATCTCATACGGGCTTTGTGATTGTGATCTTCACTAAGAAAGTCATATTCTCATAAAATTTGTCTTATAGGGGCAATGAATGGCAACCATTTGACTTGTGGGGCCTATAAATACCATGTGGTAAAAATCATCAGTCAACTTGACAGGTTTGCCCTTCATGGAAGGGTCCTCACAGCTCTTTAGGAATTTTGTTGCAAGGTGTTCACAAGAGTTGAGTCCACCTCCTTTATGCATCTTTCTACTATAGCCTTTCAAGCTTGCTAATGATGCTTGCAATGTGGTATTGGTAACCCTTGCAAGTTGAATGTATGCTACTCAATGGTTCTTTGTGCCAGCTCTTATAGGAATATAACTTCCTTAGTGAAGGCCATGGTTCTTTGAGACAATTCTTATAGATTTAAATTTCTCTAGTGAAGATTGTGACCATAAAATGACAACCATTTGAATTGTGGGGGATACCAATACAACATTGCAAACATCATTAGTAGACTTGAACAACTTACCATTCACAAAAGGATCTTCACAATATTGTGGAAATTTGGTTGCTAGGTGGTAGCACTTTATGAGCCTTTCTTCTTTTTATGCATCTTTCTACTATAACTATTGTTATTGCAATTGTTTTGGCCTACTTATATTCGTGCAATAGTTTGGCCAAAATTAGTTTGGTTGCAGATTGAACAAAGTTGGAAATGGCCAAAAATAGTTTGGTTGTGAATTGACAATAGGGTTGCAAATGGCTTCAATGTTAATGCCTCTATTGTTATTTTTGATAATCAAACCATAGAAGTGTTTAATGAAGTATTAATTATGTCATAGTCCTTTGGTGGTGCACCTAGGCTTTATTATTATGTTGTTATCACAGTGGGATTATTGCTAGGGAGAACAATTTATTCGCCGAGTGCAACACTTGTTGGAGTGCACCCCTTCTATTGATACCGCATGTTCATGTTAATTTAATCAGTTGGTGACTATTGGGAGGTTAGACTATGATGGTATTGGAGCATCACGCTTGTGCACGCATGTTGAGGTTGATTTAACAATTCAATCGTTAATTTGTTCTATTTTATCTAAACTAAGGTTAATTGCTTGAGTCCCTATTTCACGTGGCAGTTCTTCACACTCAGAGGTGTTTATTTGGAGGAGACTTAGGGTTTTGGATGGAGCACTCCTCTCTTGGGTGTAGTTGTCCAAGATTGTGTGCATTATTTTATCATGATTGGAGAGTTGACACACTTCTATAGGTTGCACCTTCCTTGGTTCATTCTAATCACCTTGGCACATTTCTCTAGGTCACTTTCCTTTTGTGCACATGGCATTGGAAGTTACTTGATAGCTGTGGAGACAACACATGGTTTGGCAAATGCTATTATGGAGGCTAAACCACTTTTGTGCTTCTTCCTAGGGGCACTTAACATAGAGTTTATTCGATATTTGATGGTGGTTGTGGTAGTTACATGGCACAATTTTTTAGGGTGAACCTCTCATATGTGTGCTCTCATCATTATTGCATTGATGTTTTAGCTACACTTGGCATCCTTTGACCTCTATTAGAGAGAACCCTCACCTCGTTGACTTGGGGCTTATTATTTTGTAGGAGATGGTTATGGAGTAGTTTTATTGAGAATGTGGCATATTTGGAGGCCCACATATGTGTTGCTTTGCATGCTCTTGCTTGGTATTTCTTTATTCTTGGAGCATTATCTTGTTGGGTGGTATTAAGAAATATGTGACTTTATATTTTTGGATTTGACCACATATTTTCTTGTGGATTGCTCCATCTGGTTGGCACTTTGCACATTCATCCATAAAGTTTGTTGCTTTGGGATTCACTCATTTGGTGTTGACCACTTCTACTTTTGGGATGATTGTTACGGAGCATTTTCCTAGGAAGATTACTTTATTGTTTTATCTCTCATGCATCTTGGAGGGCATACTAAATGAACTCTTCCAGGAGAACCTTGGAACCCATCCTCTTATGTTAAAGTTATTTTAATATTTTTTTGCATGCATGCATCTTGGAGGGTGCATTCTATGTCGACCTATAGAATGTTAATTTGGTTATCATGCCAATTTTTAGTTGTACACCCTCTCTTGGAAGGCTTTTGATGTAATTTTCTTCTTATTTTGGAATAAGGGGAAGTTCTCTATAAGAGGCTAGTGTCCACATAGCTCGATATAGTTGATCATGGATTGAGGAGGGATCTAGTTACTCTTTTTTTATATTATTTCTATGACTTGCCACGGAGTTGGTTGAAAATAATTTTATATTGTAAGAGAAGAGATTCCTTGTATTAAGAGGAGCTTTCACTCCATTGTAATGGTTGTTGAGACTTTGCCTGTTGAGGAGTTCTCCTCTTTGGCTAAATCTGTACATCGTATGCTTATAGCTTCATGAAATATTGGAAGAATAACATATATCTTATGTAAGGTTTTCATGTGTGCAACTAATTTGTCATATGTTGTTTATTGTTGTACGAAATCCTTGTAACTTTTATGGGGGCCTAGTAATGAAGTATTTGTTATTTGGATGGTATATTGTGAGGATACAATTCCTCTTATGATTTTTGATGGTATGTTTCTCTTGCACCTATCAAAACCATAATATTCAATACTAGCTGGTTCGAGTCGGAAATCGGTCAAATTGACTGATTCATTAACAAACTCCACCAGATTTGTAGAAAAACCCAGTTAGACTACCCTCCTCACTGGATTTTTGGTCAAATCAGGCATAAATCGCCTAGTTTATCACGTAACCGGCAGACTTTCCCACAAACCTGCCGGTTCCATCATAAACCAGTTGGTTTACTGCAAGGCTTAACATGAACCCGACAGAAAGTGGTTTTGTGAGTTTTACTTGAATTTTTAATATTACCATGAAATGACTTGGAATGTTTGAGAGTGGTTTCGACCTCATTGGATGTTATATGGAGAAATTGTAATTTTAGATTTTACTCAAAATTCAACATACTTAATGGCAGTGTTACACGGGGACTCGCCCCCCCACCTAGGGGTCTAGAATCCTCGCCCCCTCGCGCTCCGGGGTCTTGGGGACTTCTAGGGGACGTTTCCCGACGCTCCCAAAAATCAAAAAATTAAGGGGGACGTCAAAGGGGACGTTTCCTCAGATTGAGGGGTCGAGGGTGCTTTAGGGAGCGTGAGGGAGCATGAGGGGACGGGGTCGAGGGTGCTTTCGGGAGCGTGAGGGGGTGTGAGGGGACGGGAGGGAGCGTGAGGGGGCGTGTGGGGCCCACAATTTAAAAAAAATGAAATATATATATATATATATATATATATATATATATATATAATCGATTGTTTAATTAAATTAATTTTTAGGTTTCATTTATTTTCATTGTATCATTGTATCATCCGCACTTAACACTTGCCGCCCAACCCTTAGCACTTGCTGCAGCCGCCGGAAGAAGCCCACAGTCGGAAGAAGTTATGTTTTATGTTTTATGTTTCACTGTTGCAAACATAACTTTAAACTTATTTGCTTTTAAGTTTTAATATTTATGTTTCAGACTTGAGTTGTAAACTTCAGTTTAAAGTTTATTTTGAATCTTGATATAATATCGTATATGTCATGACTCATGATATTTTAAACTTTATTTTCATTGTACATTGTTAGTAGTTACATTAATGATTATACAGTTACAAAGTTACATATGAATCTATGATGTATGTTTTAACTTTTAACTTTTAAATTTGTTTCAGTTAGATGATTCATCATTCATCGATTTATAATTTTTAAATTTTATCATTTATGATTTATCTTTCATGATGTAGGTGTATGATGATTGTATAAACATTCCTTGCAAAAATGAAAAATACAATTGCATTATAAATATTTATTATTAAATTTTCCATTGATATATCATATATAATATTATAATATTATATATATTTTTATATTTTATAATTTTTATGACTTCGACGGCCCCCCACGTTTCCTGAAAATTGGTAGGGAGCTTTTGCATAGGGCGCTCCCACGCTCCCTCGCCCCCTTGCTCCCACCTCCAGGGGACTTGGTGGAACATTGCTTAATGGTTTTCAGGATTTCATGGTTTGGGGTTTTGCAATGTTTCCATTTGATTCTTATCACGTGTGAGGGCATTAGATTGGCTTTTGATCAAGAGCATGAAGCCCTTTATAAACCTTGATGTTGGTGGCATTGATTGTTGAACTTTGTTGATGTTGGTGATATTGGTTGTTGAACTCCTCTACCATGGCCTTAACAAAAATGTACCTTTCACTCAATGGAAAATCTGGATGGGCATGCGAAGCTTTTGCTACCACATATAAGGCTGAGGAAATGGACCCTTCACTTAAACCAAAATCATTGGTTAGGCATGTTAAACTTTTTCAATTTCTATCATATTGTAAGGTTGAGCAATCCAAAGTTTGAAGACTTCGAGCTAGATGATGTTTATGTATCTCTTTTTGATAGTCCCATTTCTAGTAGCGCTGAATCAATGATGAGTTTCATGAGTGATCATGTTGATCGATGATTAGTAGTTTTGATGTCTATTTTTGCTGCTACTACTACTACTACTATTGAGGTTGCAGAGGAGTTTTAGGAGTCCGCAAACTCTGAGCCATATTATTTATGTAGCTCATGTTGATGATCCCATGTCTACTAGTGGTGATGAGTTTGAACATGATGAGGAGTGTTCATGTTGATCACTGATATGTAGGCTTGTAGTAGGCCAATGGCCCCATAACTTGTAGCACCTGTTTTTGATCATCTTTAGTAAAACACCTTGTGCTTCCTCTCTATAGCCTTTGCAATCTTATCCTAAAGAGCAAGAGCAAGAGCAAGAGCTCTTGTGGTGACAATGGGTAGCTTGCCTAGGTTGCACAAGAGTATCTCTTTGATGCTTGGGACATCACATCATATGGGGTGCTAGATTTGTTGTAATATACCACAACCAATGTTTTAAAACTCGGACTCGGACTTAGAACCAGCCGAGGGTCAACTCTGACTCGGTGTCGACTTAGACTAGTGGATTCCAATGCTTCAGTGTTTGTAAAAAGTACATTAAATATTTAATTTCAATGAAAATCATATTTTTAAAGATTTTCTTTCATGTTTCCAAACTCAAAGCTTTAGAATAATAGAGAGAAGACAACACTTGATCAAAGCATGCTCATGAATATATATATATAATATCAAAATGGCACTGAGTGCACTGTGCAATACATGCAATATATAGAGATCAAAACAAAAACACATAACCAATGCTACTCCAAAAACCAACTCTTCAATGCTACTCCAAAGATCGCCTAAGAACCTCCTCAATGCTGCTCCAAAAACCATCTCCAACAGCTCACAAGCTCCTCACTAATGCTCACATAAATACAATGAGATAGTTGTGAGGAAATATGAGGGTTTGGGTCACCTTTGAAGTCTGCCCAACTCGTCTTTTTTCTTGCCACTGATACCAACTAGTTTAAGTTGGGTTCGGTTGGTCTGGTCAGTCCATTACCGCACTAGCCGAATCAGTGACCAACTCGGTCGGTTCGGTATTGGATCGGTTGTCAAATTGGATAATTGACCTAGTCCGTCTGGGCAAGGGTATGGCTTTGTCAACCAGGTCGATTCTCAATTAGACCAACCTAGTTTTAAAACTATGATCACAACCTTGAAATTGAACTCCATAAAAACAACAATTTGTTGCAAAGGTTACCATGAAATATAAGGTTATTCAACAAATAGTTATTCCCATCTTACTTCAGAATCCATCTTGTTTGTCCCAAATCAAATATTGGCATTGGACTCTCTCGTAAACTTCTTACCAATCAAGGTAAGGTATGCATCTTTCTTGCCTACTTATTTTGCAAGCCCAACATTTTTAGTTCTTTTTAGTGCATTTAGATCAACAATTTTATCCTTCATTCTATTGAAAGTATAAGCCTTGGGTTGATTTGATAAGCGCAAACAATTAAATGAGAATATGAGACTGTTTATCTTTAGTACATTTAAATTTTATGTGTAACAACAGTCATAATCTTTTGTTGCATCTAGATGATACCCTACCTTTATAGAATCTTTTTGTGTTATTATTTGGTTTGGCATTAACATTGGTCATTAGGCTCTAAATTTTTGTAGAATGTCTTTTTTTTCAAAGAAAAGGACCAATTGATGAAACAACTCCATCCCTTTGTTTTATTTATTTTCCAACTTATACATGATGTTTTCTTTCGCTTTCTTATAGACTAATGCTGCCTTTGATGCAACTTGAAACAATCGAGCAACCTAAGTTGCAATTCTCTTATGCTTGACAAAGTTTACATATTGGTTTTGGAATTATGCCTTCTAAGTTTTCAATTGTGTTCCTAGGAGGAAAAATAATAAAAATTTGATGCAAAACTTGCTCTAGTTCTTGGTGATTGAGTGTTATAGTCAATGATACAATATTTGCATATTTCGTGACTTGGTGAGGTCCCAATCCACTGTTGAAAATCGATGTTCTATTATGAAACAATTACTTAAAAATGAAACTTCTTCCAACCGCAATATCAGATAAAACATACACCATAAAACTATATGCAAAATAGAAGACAATCAAGAACACCATGAGTCACAGAGAATTTAGGTCCAATGAGGCAAAACCCACAAGGGGAAAACCCAACTAGATTCTTCTGCTATTAGAAATCAATTGTTCAACAGAGAAACATATGACAATGAGAGATCAAGAGAATGAAGTTCACCCAAATCTGAACTAGTTGTAGCAAGATCATCTTTGAAAACAACAACTGATGCGAACACTGAATCACTTTGGCTCACCAAGTTCTGCTCTTACTCTCCTAGTCTCTCTCTCTCTCTCTCTCACACACACACACAATCCTTCTCTAGTCTCTCCAACTCTTTGTCACAAGTTCAAATTCTCCTTTCACAATGAACAAGTGAGTAAGAGTGAATATATGAGGCACATATATATAGGAACAAGGAGTTTGAGTCATAAAGGAGGAGTAATTTGCATGCCTTGAGGGAGAGTAACATATGCCAATTTAGGGAGAGAGGTATGAATGCCTTGTAACTCTTGCTATAAAGAGAGAGGAGTACACATGCCTTGTAACTCATGCCATAAAGAGGTACGCATGCCTTGAAGGAGAGTGTAACATATGTGTTGAAGAGTGCGTAAGAGGAATCTTTTATGATGAGTCTTTAATGCATGTGAGTGCAATGAATTCATTAATAGAGAGAGAGAGTAACACATCATTGAGTGAGAGAGAGAGAGGTACAAGTGCCATTAAGGAGAGAGAGAGAGGTGTGAAGTGGCGTGATTGAGTGCTAAGTAGGAAAGGTGACATGTATTTCTATTTTGATAATAATATTATAGTATCATAAGGAGGATAATAATAATATTGATGATTAAGTAAAAATTGAACAATTAAGATTGATTAAGGATAAGTTAAGAGATTTTCCATGATCTATACTTGATTATCAATTGAAGCAAGGTGATTTACTATTTTTGGAAATTCATGCTTGATATGATAGACACAAACTTCTATTTTTAGAAAGTCACTAGAATAGTTAGAAATGATATTTTATTCAAGGAAATTAATTGCTATACTTGATTTTCAATTGAAGCAAGGTGATTTACTATTTTTGGAAAGTCATGCTTGAAATGATAGACACAACTTTCTATTTTTAGAAAGTCACTCTAGAATAGTTAGAAATGAGATTTTATTCAAGGAAATTAATCCCTTGGCTACCAATTTTCATCATCCATTTTCATTTGATACCCAAATAAGAGTTGTCTGGGACTTTACGTGCATGTGGCAATACGAATTCGAATTGAAGTTTAGTAAATGTTTCTTTGATCATTCTTTGGTATTTGATCTTCTTTTTGTTCCCCCCCCCCAAAAAAAAAATATATATATATTATTATGGAATCCATAGAAAATCCTAATAAAGTTCTTATTCCTTAAGAATGTCTCATACCTAAGACTCACATGTAGTTCAAGATCTTTGTGAAGCATGTACTTTAGTGCTTTCATCGTTTCTCCACAGTTGGATAACCCGTATGACTCACCAAAGGTAATGTTGCATTAGTATGAATATCCAAATAAACCTTTTGAAGGCCTAAAATATGGTGGGTTAAGCTTTATGTTTTTTTTTTTTTTTCCTCAGTTGTTTAATTTGTGGTTGTTAATGTTTTCTTTATTAATCGGTTTTATTGTGTCAAAGAGACATTCTACAAACTAATATGATGGGGGAGATGTGCTATGTATGTTTGTAAAGCTAATGGTGCATATATATTGGTGAGAAATTTCTTGAAAAATATAAGATAATAACAATAATATATAAGGCCCCTATTTTATTATCAATAAAATATAAAGATAAAGTTTAAACCACAAATTTATAAATACCAAGCTCACTGAGTCTATCATCTGTTGAAAGGGATCAAATCCCTAAAGGTGAAAATCATTATTAGAGTGCAAAAACATGAGGAAAGGTTCGCACCTTGAGGATTTGATTGCTCCAAGTTCTTGATAGAGCCATGGTTAAGATGGATCTAGGTTGATATATTTTTTGAGGTTGAGGGCAATGTCTTTAAATTTTCATTGCGGCTTTTGTTAAAGAAGGGAGAATGCATCAATGAAAAAGGTGTTCTCATAGGCTATGTTATAAAACATAACAAGGTGTTTTATGCATTGGTCAAGTACTTGAGCACTAGCAATGTTCCTTGGGCAGATAAGCTATCATCTTGATTGATCACCAACTTTTGTAGTTTTGAATTTGCATCACAAAATCAAAGAGGATTGCAACATGATTTGGCGTCAGGTGTTCCTTTTTCATTTTCATAAATAGAAGGGGTGTGATCTAAGATGCACTGAAACTGATACAAGAATGAGGTTTGAAAGGAATACGACAAATTTTCAAAAAATATGGATATGATATGATACGATATATATATATATATATATATATATATAAGACAAAAATAAAACTTTCATATTACATTCATCTTTTAGAATCTAGATTCTATATTTAAAAATACATAATCATCATCATGAAATCCACATAAACAAATCATCATCATCAATTCAGCATAAAAATTGTCCTCATCATTAGTGATTATCATAACATTCAACATTAGTTTCTGTTTCCAATTTCAATCATCAACATCATCACCAAAATTAATAATGCTATATGCATAGTGCAAATTACTAATGAACTTTGACTGACAGTCTACTACATATGACATATTATGGTATTCAATGTTCATTGTTCAAAAGTTTAAAACATCATCATAAAATACATTTACATATCATCAAATATGTCTTCATCCATGTAATTAAGATCCACATCATCATTTGGATCCTGTTCATGACTGGGAGCATCGCTGCCATGTTCACTTGAAGATGCAATTATTGGTGCCTCCGCATCAAACAAAGTTATATGAGACATGACATTCAACGTCATATCCAAGTCAAGAAACTTTGGAAACTTATCCAAAACCCTTAAAAATTCCCGAAACATTTCAGAAACAGGATATTGCGTTTCCAAAAAAATGGAAATGTTTCAGAAATAAGATCACGTGTTTCCAAAAAACTGAAACATTTCTGTGCCGTTTCCATGCCGCTTTCGTGCTGTATCATACATGTTTCCATTTCCGAAACACCGAACGATGTTTCTTGGGTTTTGGAGGGATGTTTCCGGTAACTGAGGGTGTGATGAATAAAAATGAAATTGTCACTTCATAATCAACATATTTCTTTTCTTGTAAATCAGTTACTTAAGGTGACAATTGCCTTTAGTAAGCCATTTTATTCTTTAACCGCCACAACCTTTAATATATTTTCCAAGCTAGGCACCTCCTTTTCGTTCGAGTTTGTGCCATGTCTCTAGAAAGGGTACAACCTAGTGCCAATTCAATCCAAAATGCCCCAAAAATGGCAACAACCGAAAACATCTTTAATGGATGTCATTTTGTGACAAAAGTGGTAGAAACATTGTGTTGTTTCCTATGGCATTCTGGGACTGTTTCATGGGGTGTTTCTCATGTTTCAAGAAATACTTTTTTTCCATCTTAACTTAAAAACATCTAGCATGTGTTGTACATCGTAAGTATACTCTTTTTGGAAGTGGGGACTTTGGGGTTTCAATCTTGTTTTAGTTTTAAACATTCTTTCGGTTCTTCAATCTTGCCATGTTGGGCAATGCAAATGAAATTTTTTATTGCTATAAATTGTACAATAAATATTGTATCTGATGACACGAAGTTATGGACTATGAATATTTTTGTTTTTTACATTTATTGATTTATTTGTAATTTCATTAGCTGTGTCATTTTGTTCTTCAAATTTGGTCAAGTTTGTATTTTTGTCGAATACTTTTTAGACCTTTGACTTAGACATTTCATTTTGTTTTAATTGTTTGACTTTATTAAGCAATGTATGATTTTGGCTTTTCAACTGATTTTGTTTTTTAATCTTCCTTGCAAACTCTCTCCTCTTGTTGCAATTAATTCAAATTATGAAATCTTGTTGAACTAGCACATTGTTTATGACCTCTAATTATTTAACTTCTGTACATGACCTATTTGTGCTGTCATACAACTATACAACATCGTCTTATCTTTGATATGCCAAAACAATAAATATTTCCTCTTTAGGTTTAAAAAAGGCACCTTTCCATACATGTCAAACCCAAAATTATATTGTCATTAGCCCACGTAAATGAAACTTTAAACTGGGATTTGAAAACATAATCGTCAATTGTCAGTTGTAGAGCATTTATTCTATAAAAGTTTCCACCTAAACATTAATTCTCAGTAATGGTAGCTTTGAAATGTGTAATTGGTAGGCTAATTGAATACTGATGTGATTTTTGATCTCAAATGGATTAGTAACTATGCTTCCAAGAAATGTGGGGACGGGGACGGGGACAGGGACGGGTGCGTAGTTTATTGAAACATGGTGCGTGGGTTCGTCAGGGGTATATATTCAACATTCAACATTCACCTTGACTTTTCAAAATTTCTAGTTTGATATCAAGTGAAAATTGGAGTTTGCACATACTTGTAAATCTAGCCCCAAGCCAATTTCGCCCAAAACTCTGGTAGGGAAAGAGAAGGCACCCAAATACCCATTATAGAGGTTCCAAGTACCCTAAACGTCAAACGCACCCAAATGTATATTAACGAAGAACCCGTACCCGAATTTGGTTCTTGGGGACGAGAACCTGGTACGGGTTCAAGGACCCCACCCCTGAGTTCGTGAACCCATGCAACATAGATCAATAACAATGATAACACCTTCATTTGAGTAGTACCTTAAAATTTCAATATTGCAAAAGTGAACCTTTTATAAGTATTGCAAGAAAATCTTCCTCCCTTCTCGTTACTGGCATTTATTTCCTTGTTTTTGGTAAAAAATTGTCAGAGTTTCCCTTTTTCCCAATCTTAGTAGAGTACTAGGTGTTTTTTCATGTTCTTACTACTTAGTTCTTCCATGTTGTTAATACCCTATTCACAGATCAGAGTAGAAGGAGATCTAACGTACCAAAGACTGTAGGTAGCCTCTAACTGCACATGAACCCGGGATACCCTTGGGGCTCCATCAAAAAAATTGTCAGTGTTTCCTATTTTCCCAATCTTAGTAGAGTACTAGGTGTTTTTCATTACCTTATATATATATATAGTGGTTCACAGACATTGAGTGACCGCTACATCCACAGGAAAATCCAGGTAGATCAACCCGAGGGGGATCTACTCGCCGGCCTAACTAGCAGAGCCTAATCCCAAGGGCATCGAGGAGATTTGACCCCGTGATCACTTGATTAGCGAGGTACTTAGCAACGAGAACTCGACCAACTGAGCTATCCCTTGGGGCTTTCTTATATATATATATATATATTCTGAAAAAAATTCAAAAATTTTCATTTCAAGAAGAAATAAATAATGTTACATTTTGTAGAAGTGATAGGGAAACTTGATCAAATCATTAGAAAGTGTCATCTTCCTGTTTAGGATTATGGCGAAAAACTTAGAAAGCCTGGGCAGTTAGCATTCAACATTTTGAGAGTCTGTCAAAGAGCAATTCACAAAAATTGTAGACTTCTAGAAGTCCAGATCCCCAGCATGGGAGAAAAAGATATAAAAATAAAACATGATTAGATCTGAATTTGTCTGAGAGGCAGAGATGTGACCTCGCAACCTTGGTGTTCTGTCCAGATTATATTCTGTTCCTAAGATTCAACAGCTCTCTTGTCGGGTACATGTGCCATGGCTTTGTTTTCTCTAAGTGTATACTTGAAAGAAGATTTCAGAAGAAAGCCTGAGTTTTGAAACTCGTAGTATGTCATCCTTTAAGATAAGATTTTGACTTATGTACCTTCATTGATCCAATCCACTACTTGTTTCGAATCCCCAAAAAACTTCTAGAAGAAAGTCTTGAGTTTTTAGAACTTGTAGGATGACATCTTTTAAGAGAAGATTTTGAGTTATGTAGCCTTCATTGATCTAATCCACCACTAGTTTTGAATCCCCAAAAGACTTGGATTTCACCACTAGGAAAGATGTTCTTACTTCTTAGTTCTTCCATGTTGTTAATACCCTATTCACAGATCAGAGTAGAAGGAGATCTAATGTACCAGAGAGTGTAGGTAGCCTCCAGCTCCACATGAACCCAGGATACCTTTTGGGCTCCATCAAAAAATATGCTAAGGATTGCTGTTTTCAATAGAAGCCTCAGAGATTTATCTTTGATTGCTTTTTATCTCCTCACAAGTATATTCGATCATATACAAAATTTGAGTTGGGGGATAGAGCAATTCCTTGGAAGATTGCTTTATTTTAGCAATCCAAATAGTTGACATATGTACCTTCATGGATCCAATCCACCACTGGTTTCGAATCCCCAAAAAACTTCTAGAAGAAAGTCTTGAGTTTTAGAACTTGTAGGATGGCATCTTTTAAGAGAATATTTTGAGTTATGTAGCCTTCATTGATCTAATCCACCACTAGTTTTGAATCCCCAAAGACTTGTAGTTAACCACTAGGAAAGATGTGCTTACTACTTGGTTCTTCCATGATGTTAATACCCTATTCCCAGATCAGAGTAGAAGGAGATCTAATGTACCAGAGAGTGTAGGTAGCCTCCAGCTCCACATGAACCCGGGATACCCTTGGGGCTCCATCAAAAAAATATGCTAAGGATTGCTGTTTTCAATAGAAGCCTCAGAGATTATTTTTGATTACTTTTTATCTTGAGTTTTGCTAGATCCTCACAAGTATATTTGATCATATAGAAAATTTGAGTTGGGGGATAGAGCAATGCCTTGGAAGATTGCTTTATTTTAGCAATCCAAATAGTCCAGATTCCAAATTACTACAAATGAAGAGCATGGTGTTTGCCTACCTTTTAATCTTGAACTGACTTGTCCAGTGCTTCCTGAATATTATTCCCAATTCAAATTCCTTTCCTTTTTCTTTGCACAAAAAGACACACATTAGAACCACAAAATGATCTTCTCTGCAACTTAGTCAAATTTTTAGTTGTTAAGATTAGGGATAAGTAAGTTCTTGTTTTCAAAGTAGCTTTCATTTTTCATTGATCTGCAGCCACCATCTTTTCTCATCTTCCTCAACATGGGGGAAATGAACAACTTAACTGAACTCTGTACCATAGTGCCTTTCAGAGGGTTTGGCCATACACCCTAGTTCATCCTCTTCATCCCTCAGGTGGAAAGAGGCTTTTACTAAAGCTTGTTTGAACTTGGGCCTTCAGCCTACCTACCTTCAAGGTCTAACTTGGCCCCTATTTCCCATCCTGCTGTGAACAGATTCCCATAATCTGGGTGGCATACATTTGAAAGGTAATGTTAGCCTTTATTATTCAGGCTCTTTCCTTGTCATTAGATAGTTTGTAGATGTCCTTTCCACCTGATCCATGGATCTAGTCCCAACAATACTTTCCCACCATTTCCAATCTTCCTGTAATGAATATCATATGATTGTAAATATAACGTTTAAGCGTATATTTATTATTTAGTTACCTAAATAAACAATTTGTTTATCTTGTAATTACTGATATAATTTTTTTTGTACACTAAATTCAGATTATGTGCAAGACATTACATGAGTCCAAGGTCTCTGCTTGTCTTGTAGCCTGCCACTTGAGAACCAAGATGACTGACAACCGCAGAGCATCAATCCAAAAAACAGAGTTCATAAGAGTGACCTCAAAAAACATAATATCCCTAGGACTATCAAAATTACATATAAATTGTTCACAATTACTGATATAGTGATATTTACTATTATATTCTATTTTTTTCTGAGAAATTATTATATTATATTCATTGCCACCTATAATCAAGATATTGACAAACAAAATGAAAGGAGTTCATTAGTACCTTACTAAATAATTGAACCATCTGTATTGCCTTTCATTGGGTCTCTTTTCCAGCCTTTAATAGATTGTGTCTATGTTTTTTCACGGTGAGTATCTGCTATTAAGCCTTTAAAGTTCAGTGCCAGAGATTTTTTGTTGCCAGGGCCTTGCAAAACAAATTTGGGTTTTTGAGACCCTATCCACGTTTAACCTTTGGTTTGGATGGCCTCTTCCATTCACCTTCAGGATCCCTTTTTTTCCACCCTTCCTGGAGAACATTCAATCCTTCAGAGATAGATTTTGGAGGGAGTATCTTTGAGATGCAATTAACAGGGATTGCTTCTAAGCAAAAGAAATTGACAGACCATCCATTCAGTCCTTTCCCATTTGAAAATAGTTGACAACCAATTTTAGCCTTTACATGGAGATTTCCTCCATTTGTTCATTGTTTGGTCATGATTCATAATAATTAGAAGATAGGACATAATTGCCGCAAATTTAGCAATATTGACCCTTGGAGGTTCTTTATATAATTTAAATTTCCTCACACCTTCATTTTCTATATCCGTATCGCCTGACCTCCTCATTTGCATTGCTAGATTCCCAGATTGTATTTAGACTCTTCCTTATTTAAGCATGATAGTGGAAGAGCCTTCTGTATTCACCCCCCTGATTTAGTCAAGCTGCTCTGCTCCATTGTCTCCACTTGTACCATTTGAAGATGTTCCCTTTCTGTTCCACCAATTCTTGTATCTCTCTTTACCTTCTATACTCTTTTACCTTGTAACCTAAGTTACTAGGATTCGGATATGGATACGGATCTGGATTCACTAGATTTTTGAAAATCCAAGATCCGGATACGGCAAGGGTATGTCAAGTACAAAAAATATAGAATATTTTTTAAATTAAAAAATATAATATTCAAATATAATATTTTAATGTTAATGTTAATAAATTTAATATATAATTTTAATATTTTAATTATTATAATATTTTAATGTAACATATAGAGAGTGTAACATTATAATATTTGTTATATTTTAATGTAACATGTAACTAATAAATTTGACTTAGCATTTAGGTAACATATGTTTATTGTCAAAGGGCACCTTTGTCATATTTTAATGTAATTCGCTCTGCAATAAATTTTTAATACACTGTAATTACAATACACTCGAGTCTCTCTGCTATGTCGATCGCCAAGAGGTTTATGGATAGACGGACGTATTAACCACTTCACTCTTTATAGATATAGGCCTTTCCCGTTGGTCGAGCCCTGCCGGGGGCATGATGGTGGCTCGTTGGTCGAGCTATGCTTCGCATTCTCTCCTTAACAGTCGAGCCCTGCGGGGGGCATGATGGCGGCCCGTTGGTTGAGCTATGCTTCGCACTCCTCTCCTTAACAGTCGAGCCCTACCGGCGCTCTGCAATAAATTTTTAATACACTGTAATTACAATACACTCGAGTCTCTCTGCTATGTCGGTCGATGCAACACGCGGCACAAAACACTGAACAAACACACCGTAAGGGCAGCACATGACACAACAGTGACACACCATCAGGGTAAGGTAAGGGAGGCAGGATGAAGAGGTAAGGTAGGCAGGTAGGCGGGCAGACAGGTAAGGTTCGGGCTCGGCATTTTCTCAACACACCCACCCATTCACGGAGCAGAGATTTGAGGCAGACAGGTAAGGTAGGCAGGCAGGTAGGCGGGTGAGAGTACAGGTAATTTAGGCAGACAGGCGAGTGGGCATACACCTACACAGGCGACAACTGCGATTTTAAAAAGCCCAGATCTGTTTGCTGAATACAGGATCCGTTTCCTCAACACGGGATCTGTTTCCTCAACATGGTATCCGTTTCCAAAAATTACTGATCTGTCGTCGCTGTTTCAAGGACAGATCTAGGCGGATCCGGATCGGATCTGTGGATCCTGAACTCCCCTGGGTCGGATCCGGGAACTTAGCTTGTAACTCATTTCTAGCTTTGTTTTAATATCTTCGTTTATCATTGGCCAGCTAGTAGGAGTTGAATTTGTAAGGAGAGGGGGTTTTCTTTTCTTCTTTGGCTAAATGGAATATAATTGGCCTATGATCAGAAGAGCCACTAATACTTGTCCATGATCTAATAGCTTCTTTGTTCTAAGATCAAGAATCTATCTAGTTATTTGGCTAATCCTTCCTTTCAAGGACAGATCTAGGCGGATTCAGAACCGATATCCTGAACTCCCCGGGGCCAGATCCGATAACTTAACTTGTAACTCATTTCTAGCTTTGTTTTAATATCTTTGTTCATCATTGGCCAGCTAGTAGGAGTTGAATTTGTAAGGAGAGGGGGTTTTCTTTTCTTCTTTGGCTAAATGGAATAGAACTGGCCTATGATCAGAAGAGCCACTAATACTTGTCCACGGTCTAATAGCTTCTTTGTTCTAAGATCAAGAATCTATCTAGTTATTTGGCTAATCCTTCCTTTCCTTTCCCTTTGTTCCTCCAAGTGGGTGCTACTATTGGTTCAACGTAAGTTGGCTCTTTCTCCTTCAATTTATGAGTGAAATAATCTGCCAATTGGTCATCTCTATCCATCTTCTCCCTATATTTTTTTTCTCTTCATTACAAAGTTTAGGGCCCCACCACAAATTAGTTCAGTGTTTAGTTCTCCCTATAACTTTACAGTGCTTCTTCCTTTGAAGGTATCGACCATAAATGAAAATAGCTGAGTTTATTGAGAGTCCAGAAATTCTACAGTTTTTTTTTCATCCAGTCGTCAAGCCTCTTGATGCTCCCACAATACCCAAAAGTTTAAAATACCATCTTGTAAACAATTGCCTTAAAATACACCAACTAGAGTATCTTGTTAACATGACTATACCCAGATTATAGTTTACCATTTCCCTCAATTGATCTTTGCTTGTGTGGAGATCCAAATCCCCTAATCTTCAAGAATAGCATGATCATTTCTTACCTTCTGTGTTGACCTGAATGTTACATGGCTTGGGTTGGTCTAGGTTCCTGTCCCTCTGCAATCACAGTTTGAACTTCTAAACTTCTCACCACATCATGTTTTGAGCTCCTGTTAGTTCCTGTTTCAGAGATCAAACTGCCACCTCTCCTAGAGTCTTGGAATTTCAATCTTAGGACTTTTGACAGGCCCATTTCTGTCCCTAACCCTTTCCATTTTTTGGGGTTGGTTATTCTAGACTAGGGTTAAATTTTACCTCTTTCCCCCCATTCCCTTAAAGCTTTCAATGCTCTTTTGCTTCTTAGGTGCTGGTCCTTTCTTATATTTCTTGGTTAGTTGAATTTTGTCAATAGTGGAGATCCATCATATTTTTTTGGTGTAGATTGTTTCACCCTCTTGTGCCCAAGGACTATCTTCATCTTCTGATCAAGACTGAAGCTCTTTGTAATTGAGAAGAGGGTTGCGACTTGCATGGAGTTCTTGTCAGCATCTTCATTGATCAGCTTCCCTTTTTCATTGGTCCTTGATGGACTATTTACTACACTTTTTTTTGTTTAGACTGTAGGATTCTTTGTCATATCTGTCATTGGCATATTTTGGAGGAAATTTCGCTGCAAATGGTGCATCTAAAAGGGATTTGTACATAATCTATTTGCTGTTGATAGATTCATATCCCTATTTTCTATGTCTATAGCATCATGAAGCCCATATTTAAAATTCAACTCCACACAGGCCTTGGCAACTGAGATTGTTTGTTGTTGTTCAAGGTTTTTTCATCAATGTCAAGAAAACTTCCCATCCATTTACCTATAGCCTTTAGAAACTTTTCTAAATCCTTGCCATATTTCTAACTGGGGCAGGTATAGTAGTTTGACCCAAATGGGCACCGCCTATGGCACTATCCCAGTAGCAGTGGCCTTTACCAATTAAGTCGTAATCCCATCCATTTTTTAGAAATAAAGGTGATCCACCCTTCGCCCGAATGTGGAACGTAGGTGCATACTCTATTGTTGTTTCCACTGCATTTGTATCCTACTGATAGGATTTTGTGTGAAATAGTTCTGTCACGAAATGTCCCAATTAGGGCAGTCTCTAGGTAAAGCCTTATCTTGTTAACTACCACTTCCTCTCCCAGTATCAACATCATCTTTTTCTTCTCTTTTGTTTTTGAATCTCTGATTTTGATGCATCAACAATTAAGCGAGACTCTAGAAGCACATGCATGGCTGTAGCTTCTGTGCTGTTGCCTAGTATATATATGATGATAATATAGCTGTCAAGTAAATGATCTGGGGATTTGGCATTTGCTCGTGATATTATATTTCAAATATATCATCTGTTTTATTGTTAAGGGTTTTAATGAATATTTATAACAAATAAAATATAAAAATAATTTGTGCCTGTGTATGTGGTGAGTTCCCATCTCATGAAATTTTGAGTGTCATTTAAAAATTGTACAATTTAAAAAATATGTCTATGTTTGCATTTCAGGTGATGGAAATTTGGAAATCCATTAGGTTTTAGTTAGTTAAGACATGTTATGGCCTCTGCTCAAGAAATCAATCCAAAAATAGAGAATAACAGTAAAATAAATTAAATATGATCATGCTTCTCTGTAAAGGCATTGAGAAGCCATATTGCTCACACTAAATAGCCATTATATTAGGCATTAATAACAACTTTACCCAATTAATAACAAGAGTAGCTCTCATAAATTGCAAGTTGTACCATCCATAATTGCATGTCCTATTGATACTGTAGACAAACTGTCATACCCCTAAATAGCAAGACGTACTATCTTTAATGACATAAAGAGAGGTGCTTAAGTAGTGAACTGCCTTGCAAAATTCAGAGTAAGCTGACTTGCATTAACTGCACACAATTTCCATTAAAGATTGGTTTGACCTAGTAAATACTAAATAGTATAGAATATTATAAATAAAGGTAAGGATGACTTGCTACTTACCTAATTGATTTCAACATTTCAACCATAAATGCTAAATTTTAAATTTGAAAATTATTTGAGTCTCCCTGTATTTTTGTTGCTTTATGCTATTCACTACAATAATACGGTCCTTGCATTTGAATTAAACATCATGTCTTCTAAATAGAAGTACTGTGGATATTGATGCATATTGCAACTGTATTGTAAACAAAGAAGTAGCTGCACTACAAAATGAAGATGTTCTTGAAGTGTACATATATATATTTTATTCTTACTCCTGATTTACAACCATGTCATATTTAATCAATTGAAGGACAGATGTTCATATAAAGATTCATTGTCAACCCCTATGTCTGATGTTAGAGTTGGCAGTTGGAACCGTATATTGGCTCTACCTCTATACTACCCTGAATTAATAAAATAACAGTCTTGACCTGGAGGTAACTCTAAATGGGATCAATGTTTGGACTACATCTATGGAAATCGTAGTTTGGGAGGCAATTCCTAATGGGATCATTATGCAAGTTGTATGTGGTAAATGCACAGTATTGCATGTGATAATTCCGAATGGATGGATGCATGATTATTATCTCATCATTTATGAGACAGATTATTGATCATGGACCATATCTGACTATTGCCACAGACTGTGGCAACCATAATTCCAAATAGTGTATCCCCACACTTTAGACATCCATTATGAAACCTTCCTCTCTAATTTCTAGAGTTTCACCACCTCCACCCATTAGAAAGATCAAAATCAGCATATGGACAGCAGCGTGATCCAGTTAATTAAAGCAATGGAATATCAATCTTAAGCAATAATTGAAATAAGAAGTCTTCAAACATGAGAAAATTGTTGATGCCTATTCACAGCGAAAAGTGATGATACCTATACTTGAAGAAGAGAAGTTACTAAGACCAATGACGAGGTGAAATGTGGTATTTGCAAAGGTGTAGTGTTTCTCTAGTTGGAGGAATAAGACTGGATCTACAATACTAGCTTAAATATATGGATCTCTATTTTAACTGCATGGAAGCTCATAAGAAAGCAAGCTAACCATAGTAATCCATCAAAGAGCCAACAGAAAAAACGAGAAGCAATTTCAACTCATCAAGCTCAATAAGAACATGGATAACTAAAACCAGCTGTGATAGGTTTGAAGTTTGGACCCTAAAATGTAGAAGTAAAGGCCTACATAAGTCAAATATGTTTAGAAGCATACTACTAATAGAATTTAAAACGTACCTCCAGAACTATGCAAAAGTCCTTTAACGTTAATCTTAAAATACAAGGGTCGAAATAGTCAGAACCTAGAATATTTCCCAAGAAAGGAACGTTGAAAACAAAATAAACAATGCAAACACCATGGAGGTCTTTGCTCCATTTACTACTGACCAAACTTAAAAAAATTTAAAAAAGGATAAACAAATAACCAAAAATACAGAAAGACAAAAGCAACCAAAATCAAATGATGGATAGAGTTTGTAAGCGGAAAGATTCTATAAAAGCAAGGTTCTTTGCATTAGCAAACATGAAGTGTGAGTACTAGGATATTTTAATCTGCATAGACTGAATATCTGCTGTTTTTTTTAAAATCAAACCCAAATGCGCGAAGGCAACTTACTCTCTTACCAACACAGACTATTGAGACAGTGGAAATTTTGAATGTGCATGAATGGCATGGTTTGGAAACATAGGTAGATTTGTAAGCAAGACTACGTATTACATGTTTCATTAGTCATATTACTGTTTCACAAGGATCATTAGATAAAACATATACTAAAGCCAAAGAACCTAATCTGGACATCCGATTCAATATGCTATTCTAGAAATTGAACGAAGTGTACATAGACAACCAAGAGTAAAGAAGCATGAATCATCAAATGAAGTTCGATCTGATTAGCTAACACACTTCTAAAACACCCAAGTTCCACAAGAAAAGAAGTTAAAAATCACGTTCAAGAACTTTAAAAAAGGATTTCATACAAGTTACCATACAGTGCTCTATTATAATTGGCGAATAAAAAATGACACCTTGATAATGTGCATAGAATCTAGATAGTAAGATTCAATTATCCCCACACCCTCACTGAGTGCATGTTTCTTTTCTGCAATAAATCTATGAAGTAGATACTGCCAAGTAAAGTGATGGAATATATATAATGGAGACAACTTTTACAAACATGAAAATATATATTAGTTCATAATTATTTCTTCTTGGTCCAAAATTTTGTGAACCACTTTAATTTGGACGGTGAACAATCATTTCTGACCATATATAGATATAAATAGATGACCACACTCGTAGACTATCATAATCCATGGAAAAATAAACAACACAAGAACCTTCTTTATATTGTACTGAAATTTCTAAAATTTGTTAGACGTTTGAAATGAATTTTCCCCCAAAAAGAATTGGATTATATAGGGCATGTGGTACCTGAAAAATGGGTATCATGTGATCCAAAATCAAATAAAAGTAATTAAAGACATGGGACACTATGCAGTATGTGTCAAAGATGAAATATTCGTTGGGGTCTCATTGGCTTCAACAGAAGATTCATAGCCAATTTTTCCAAGGATTGAATTTCCTACTAGAATGGCTAAATGAAAAGGGGGAAGGGGAGTGCATGTAAATATTTGTAATGTGCAAAGATAATGAATGTCGAGAGAATTTGTTAGTGGATAACTTAATGGAATCGTTTTGAGAACACATACGAAAGCTATGGATGGAAATTCAATGGCTTCAACTGAAGATTCATAGCCAAATTTTTCAAGGATTGAATTTCCTACTAGAATGGCTACATGAAAAGGAGAAGGGGAGTGCATGTAAATACTTGTTACTTGCAAAGATAATGAATGTTGAGAGAATTTGTTAGTGGGTAACTTAATGGTATCGTTGTGAGAGCAGATACGAAAGCTATGGATGGAAATTCAATGGTTTCAACAGAATATTCATAGCGAATTTTTTGAAGGATTGAATTTCCTACTAGAATGGCTAAATGAAAAGGGGAAGGGGAGTGCATGTAAATATTTGGAACTCGCAAAGATAATGTATGTTGAGAGAATTTGTTAGTGGATAACTTAATGGTATCGTTTTGAGAACAGGTACGAAAGCTATGGATCGAAATTCTTGTAAAGTTACAAATAAACTATAAAGAAAAATGGACCTTTTAGGTTGTAGCACATTTACTAACTCATAAGGACTCATTTCTTGCATAATTAATCAGAAAGCGACTGGGAGCCCTGATCGTTAGAGATGGCTGAGTTAGTGAGTTATGTGGATCCCAAAATCATTGAGATTAAAGGGGCAAACATTTTCCAGACATTTATCATCTGAACTTCTGAATCGAAAACCGCCAACAATATATGCTTATATCAAAAGAATAAACCAAATTATTCAATGCATGTGAAGTGAAGAAGCAAAAGTGAATTATATAACTTCAACACCAAATGTCAAAAAATCTTCAAATAAACAAGGCTAAAACCAAGTGATAATCTATTGACTGAAAGGTCCAGAAATAAATTTAAAGCAAGTAGAATATCGTCAGTGGTCACAAAGAGTGTGGGACTCATTGCAGTCAAGGATTCTCTGGAAATGGGGGAAGTGTGTTACGGCAATGCACAAGAATAAATCAAATGTTAAATTAACAAAGGATAGCGGTATACCCATTAATGACAGCCATATTGATTTATTAATAACCATATTTAAACTGGAAATATTGTACTATACATGCAACAGTATACCTAATAACAATTGCAATACACGTGCAATGACACCAATAACACATTAATGTTTTGCTTTCTTGAATGCAAACATAAAATTACGCAAGATATAGTTTTACTAGTTATGATGATTTGTATTACGTAGGACAAACTGTCAATATGGATTATCATATGGTCCTAAGTGTAATCATTGGATCCAGCTAAACAGGGTGTTAATTTATCCCCACATTCACCCTGGAAAAAACATAAGAAAGCCACGAGTTTATCTTCTTTTGCCTGCTGATGTTGTTGTGAAGACTTTTGCAAGTTTATCCTCTGTTTGCATGCATTAAATTCTTTGTTTTCCCGTAAGATTGGCTATGAACCTTGGAATAATTAAGCCTCACTTTAAATGAGGCGACCCTTTAAATCTCTATCCTAGAGAATGAAATCCTTTTTGATATCTCAACTCTGGGGAAAGGAAACTTCAAATTAAAGAGGAATATATATGTGGTATATTCTTATTTTGAAGAACTTTTAAACTTAAGAAATATTCTTTTCCCATTCTTTTGCCCTTGACATTGAGAGCACGGGCGGTGGTGGCATAGCCTCTTTAAAATTTGCTTGTAGGGATTGATTGTGTACAACTGTTTGATAGTGGTATTTCTCACATTGTTTTTGTCTACCTGTGTCATGAATAGTCCATTTCTCTGGTGATGTTTTGCTGTCAAGAATAGTGTTTTTTCATCCAGCATGGCTTTTCTTTTGCTACTGATTGGGCCTCTCTCTTGAAAATTCTCTCTTATAATACTGTCATTTTTCAATGTGACTTCTCTTTTGCTACTGGTTGGCCATTTCTACAAAGGTTGAGATTGTATGATTTTCCTCACTCTTTTTTCAGACGTTTATCAGCCACAATGGCATTTCCTCTTTGCTGGGTTATCTTTCCTCGAGCTGTATGCATTTCTCTTGAACAATGATTGCAGTGGCTTGCAATAGTAGCAATAGTTATTCCATCTCTGAAGCAGCAAGTTTTTGCTTGCTGAAATCATCTATTTCAAGGTTGGGTGCTCTCCTTGTTTTTGTCCGCAACCATCTTCCTTCTTAGGCTTTCAGATTTGGCAGTAGGTGGTTGCCATAACACATTTATTGCAAGGTAAATGGCTCTTAAGTAGCATGTCTCCCTGCCCTTATGTAGCAGGTTGCTCTGCAATATTTACAGCAGGATGAGGTTTTTTTTTTTCAGGCAGTAGAAATAATGCATATGGGATAGTGTAAATATATAATAAAAAAATGGTGGCAATTTTTTCATCACTCTTTGCACGCATTTACTCCAGGGAGCTCTGATTAAAATATGGTGCCCTTTTTTCCATAATTAGGCTATTAGTAATTTTGAAAGTTGGGAATGCAGTAAGTGGATTTTACTAGCCTTCTAGAACTGGAGTAACTCTCCTGGTACGACTTTATTATATGTGAACTTCCAAGTGACTGTTTGAGCTATCTTGAGTGGATATGACTTGCATTATATTCCAGCCCATGCTCTTCCTTTGTGTTTACAATGGGTCGATAAAATGAGAGATGGACAGAGGGAAAGGTCGGCTAGTCTCACTGCCTGTTATTGAATCTGGATGTAAATAGGAAATATGGCAGTGAACCGGTTCTATCCAGTGATAGAACAGTCCTATTAATTCTCTTGACAAAGTGTGTATAGTTAACAGGAATTCCTTATTAGTTTGATTGTCTCATCCTTTTACCTCGGGAAAGGGAAAGAACGAGTATCCTAGCATAAGATTATGGAAGAACCTTTTCTCGGCATTGTAGATGCTTTTGCCTCCTTAGATCTGGTATAGCTTCGAGAAGTGTGTTAGCTAGAGTAATTACATGGAATCCTGACCTTGTGAGGGTTCAAATTTCAAACAGATGGCTAGGCAAAATAAATTGATCTGTTTTTAGCCAAAATGATACACTGCATGTTGATTTTCTTAGTGCAGTAGAGACTAGCACAATATTTCTGAAAACTGATAATTACTTCTGATGATCTTTGATCTTCTTTTGATTATTCCAATATATCATCAAGCAATTATACTTCAGAAATTCAAACATATAAGAACAATAGAATAGTAGAGATCACAATGCACGAAGAGAACACAAGATTTACCCTGGGAAAACTCACTAAGGTGAAAACCCCAACAAACTTTTCAATAGATAAATTCTTCTGTTCAACAAGAGACACAGCTAGACCTTAACTAGGTGACACCTAGTCAAACCTTCCAAGTCAAGCCTCTCAACCTGATCCAACACTTCACTGTGCTTGATCTGACCCAGAATCTCCTGCAACTGCCAGAATCCCAGAATTTTGCCCCCTTGCAATTGCTCAGAAATTTTGGACCCTGCAACAGAGAGTGCCCAGAATATGTGAACTGCAGAGAGAGAGAGAGAGTATTCACACGTGCGAGCTTGACAGAGAGAGAAAGAGTATTCACACATGCGAGTGTGACAAAGAGAGAAAGAGATGCAATTCATCATTCTTTTTGTCCTTCTTGATCTTTGCTAGGATGCCCAGAAACAGTCTTCTTGAGAGAGTGCGAATTGGTGCCACGAGGAGGTCGAGCTGCCTTTATATAGTGATATGCCTGGGTCGAAGGGTGTGATTCTGCCCGGGCCAAATTGACTTTTGGAAGGCCGACTTGACAAACTTGGAGCCAAAAATTTCAAATTCAATATTTCAAATTTTTTTCTTTTAAAAGTCTAAATGGGACCTGACTTAAAATATATTTTTCTTTTGTCTCTAGCATTTAAAATATGCTTTTACAATAATCAATATAAATACATCAAGGGCCAAATATACATTATGAAGACTGACTATAGTTACAAAATTCAACATTGCTTTGTTGCTGACAAAACCAAAATGAGAAGAAAATTTCAATATAATCCGAACGCACTTGGTGGCTTTTCCTTTGCCTTGGCTTGTATATCAGGATACCAACAGCTCTTTGCTTGATTAAGCAATGCTTTTCATGGTGATGGCATGTCAACCCAGGTTTGGGTCTGACCTGCCAGGTCTCTGTTCAAACTGGTCTGGCTAGGGTGGCAGGTCAAGTAGAGTTGGCTATTCTGAAGTGTAGCACTGCGTCCTATGGCTATGATCCTGATATTATTGAGAAGGAATAGAAAGCTTTCGTCTAGTCTACCATTTAATGTCTGAATAATCTTTTAGTCGGAAGAAATGCCAAATTGGCTACCATTTAATGACTGAATAATGTTTTAGTCGGAAGAAATGCGAAAATCTATTTTACTGAATTTGATCAGAAGGATCATCTGCACATTGACCAACCCGGAATTCGGGGCTACACGTCCTATGAAGGATGAAACAGACATTAGATCTTGGGTGTGATTCTAGTTTTGTGCCCCCAAATTCAATGAGTTTTGAAATGCATATATCAAGTGAGATGTGATTGGGACTGAGCCGGTATCTTCAAATGATTTAATTTCTATGTTTGGATAGGGCAAGAGGCACCCTATTACTATATTGTTTGAAGGGGTCAAATTGGGTATTTAAGACACTATAAGGGAGTGAAGCGATTGGTTATAAAAGAGATTAGTGACTTCTATTATTAAATCGGAGTTGGTTTGAGTAACATAATCTTGGGTTCAATGTACATTGTAAACCATTTATGATTTTACTTAAGAAAACTGGGAAATGAGGATCAGATATTTTAGAAAGAGGCCTGATAGCACATCCCTGTCATGTGAAGCTCTCGTGCCATTTACCATCTTGATTATCTTGCATACTGCTGTATATTTGTTGACCATACCTTCAGTAATGACATAGAAGAGTAATATTCCAGTTACTGGGCCGGTGAGGAAATGTGTGTTTCATCTTTAAGGATCTGCTAGTGTGATAAGTCAGGAAAGGTGAGGAATGTGCCATCTTGAGTGTCAGAGGACATCGCAAGTCTATTTATTTACAGTTGGCTGCAGTATGGAGGAACGAGAATTATGTCCCAACACTTTCGGTAAAGAATTTTCCATGTTTATAATGCTTCACCTGATACCATTAAATGTGTGTATCCTAATAAATGACGACTCTTCCTATATAACAACCACGGCATCTGTTTTTATGACCAATTTTTAGTAAAACAGCTAATTGGATGGATACACATTGGCATGGGAAATTCATATTCTTGAAAATTATTCTGTGGCTGTTATCTCATAAAAATATATTAAATGTCGGACTTTTCTGTCAGAGGTGTGGGGGCACCACGCAAATTCTTTGCATATTGTGCACTCCTTTCTATAGCTAATTGATTTTTGATTGCCTGCTTCTTATCTGCTGTAGTTCTCATCTTACATAGCTAACGATAAACTTATGTATTTATAAAAAAATCTAAGTTTCTTGAAGTGAAATACGGTAGTGAGCTGAGCTTTGTTTTCTTTTCAGGTTGGAGGCTTCATCATCACTGACTGATCTAAGAAGTGACACACAAGATCTAGAGAATTCGTCAATTGTGAACAGACTGGTCAAACACCATGGAAGAAACCTTCCTGTAGATCATTCTAAAGTTATTATAGAAGAAAGAGAATCTTCTTCTGATTCTGCCCTTTGTACTCGCAAACTGTGTCCTCAAAGATATGTTACAGCAGTCCCAATGCCAAGAAATCTTCCAGAGGGAGTGCAATGCATTTCTCTTTAATGTGAAATGATTTTCTATTTTGATATGTTTTTGGCTTTCGTGCATATGATTTAAGTTGATTTAATATTCATTTGCTGATGTTTTATAGCATAGAAAAGCAAATTTTACATCAGACCGTTCGTTTAGCATAGCATATAGTTTAACACAGTGCATTAAAATTGTGTAGAAAAAAGCTTTTGCTAACGGTGTTATAAGCCAGATAGTATAGATAGATAGTGCGCTTTAATTTGTCCAGATGCTCTGAAAAGCAGTGCAAGAGTTTGAGTGCCTACTCTCACCGGCTTATATTATACGGAAGTTTAAGTTTCAAGTTTCACAAACGGGTCTTGAGCTTTATTTAGCAAATTCTTGCCACATTAGATTCATAAGCATCCACTACTAGACAAGGGATCATCATCACGATTCACCACTACTAGACAAGGGATCATCAACATGAGCTACATAAATAATATGGCTCAGAGTTTGAGGACTCCTAAAACTTCTCTACAACTTTAGTAGTAATAGTAGTAGTAGCAAAAATAGACATCAAAACTACAAATCACTGAGCAACATGGTCTCTCATGAAACTCATCATTGATTCATCGCTACTAGAAATGGGATCATCGACAAGAGATACATAAACATCATCTAGCTCAAAGTCTTCAGACTTGGATTGCTCAACCTTATAACATGATAGAAATTGAAAAAGGTTAACATGCCTAACTAGTGATTTTGGTTTGAGTGAAGGGTTCATCTCCTCAACCTTAAAATGCAATAGAAAAAGATTAGCATGCCTAACCAGTTGTTTTCCTTTCCAAGGGTACCCTTGTTAAGGCCAGGCTTAAGTCTCAATAATCAACGTTAGTACTCAACATCAAGGTTCTTAAATGACTTCAGGCTCTTGATCAAATGCCAATCTCGTACCCTTACACATGATAGAAACAAATGGAAACATTGCAAACCCCCAAACCATGAAACCCTGAAAACCATTAAGTCTGCTGAATTTTGAGTGAAATCTAAAATTCTAGTTTCTCCATATGAAATCCAATGAGGACGAAACCACTCTTAAACATCCCGAGTCATTTCATGGTAATGTTAAAAATTTAAGTAAAAGGAAGATGAAAAGGAAAAATAAAGGAAATGTCAAAATGAAAAATAAAGGAAAAATAAAGGAAATGTCACTTTTACTTTAAGAATTTAACATTACCATTAGTTGCCAAGAGGATGTGTCAGGAAAATGAGAGGGTAGGCAAAGTCAAGTGAAACCCCCCTTGCCCTCCTGAAATGGTAGTACAAACTTAAGCATGGGACACCTAACTGGCCGGTTTATGCATTAACCGGCCGGTTCCGTACCTAACCGGCCGGTTTATGCATTAACCAGCGGGTTCTGTACCTAACCGGCCGGTTAGGTCTGGTTAACCGGGATTTTTTTGTGAGATGCCTCCTTGAACCCGGTTGCATGGCGGTTTCGCCCGGTGACTTAGCTGACCGGCAGGTTTGACTGGTTACCGGTTCAAACCGGCCGGTTTTGATAACTATGCTCACATCATCTCACTTTATCATAGTTATGTCAAGGAATAGGCCTTGACTAGACACCGTACAGTCGACAGTCGTGCTTTAGAGGTGCACCTTGTAAATGGACTGCCCTTTTGCTGTAATGATATGGTTTTTTCAGCCTTGCCTTTCTTTTTCTTGCTTCTACTATATCATTGTTATAATTGAATTTTTCTTGGGAAATTGTAAGTTTAGATTGTATTTTTAGATATTAAAAAAATCTGGTAAAGTTATAATGGGTTTTTGGTATAATTCAAGTGTCGGGAATAAGGTTCGATACGCTAGAATATTGTTTGTTAGATTGGAATGTTTTCAGGTACAGTGTGCAGACTCCATTTCAACGATGGAAAGAGTTGTTGATGTTGCGGAATTGTATATGCAAGTAGCTCAACGAATGCATGAAAAGATATGCTGTTTACCATTGGGCCAATACTTTCAGTGGTACTTGAGTAGATGCGTGTTTATATTGAATCATCATGTCATATATGATGTTTTTTAAGGGAGAAGAAACCCAAATTTTCATTTAAAGCAGAAATGAAAATACTTCTCATAAACTAGATTGCGAGAAAAAATGGCAGCCAACATAAAGATTGTCTTTCGGTGTGAGATTTCTCTTTTCTATTTTCGATTAATATCCAACTAAAATAAACTTAAGAAATACATAACTTCTCATTCATAGTTTGGTTTGCCTTGCCTTGCCTTGCCTTGCACACTTTGCTCGAAGACTATTGTTGCTGAAGCTTCATTCGATATAATGACATTGGCCAGCGATGAGAGAGCTGCTGGATAAAAGCCAAGACAATCTGTTATACTCAAACCTAATTATTGGATTCTTGCATGTTCATAGTTTTTCGAAACAATCTATTGGATTCAATCCAAATAAACCAGTTATCTTAAGGTTAAACTGGACAAAGAGTTTAGTGAAAACCTCATTATTGCCTGGGATGCCGTAAAACTTTTGCAATTTGTTTATCAGACATTTGCTTACAGGAGTTATCGACATGTGTCAATCCAAACCATCTATTCGGCTCGAAGGTCCTATAGGTTATTGGAATCGGAGGACTTGTCACTGCCAATCCTTGAGCTGAAACATTGGGCTCATGGTCTTCCTGGGAAGTGTCATCAAGGCAACCCCTTCTTCCATGGATATATATTGGTACATGGTCCATCATAATCACGTATTTGCACAAGAAACATGCCTTCAAATTTGTGGAAGGCATATGCTTGAGTGCCCTTGCCTATCACACCAACCAGAAGTTACAAGATGGGAATGGAAGTCCAGAGCTAGCAACCATTCAAGATTTAAAAACATTGTAACTGTTTGGAAACTAATGAAATTGTGAAAAAACTCATGAACCTGGTATGTTTCTTAGAACTGTTGCTTTGCATAAGGTGATTATATAACCTATCTTTCTCTCGTAACTAGTCTGAGAAAAATATTGTATACCAGGGCATAAAGAAGACATTGAACTTGGAGCCAGCAGGAATAAAGATGGCCCCCATTGCAGTCAAGGATCTCACAAAGTTGTAATGAATGATCTTGGAACATGAAACATTCAGTTGGATGGATGATCCTCTTGAAATGAACTCCCCGAAGCAACATCCGAGCAAAGTATACCAGGTAACTGGGACAAGAACCCTCTTCACATTGCAGGGGCAGCAACTGATATCGGAGTTGAGCCCGAACACAGTAAAACCATCTCCAGGAGAAAAGAACACGTGCTGAAAATGTTTTTACTAAGTATTACTGCTTGTATCATTCTCCATATTTACAGCATTGGATTGCCTGGTGTCTCCGTATCACCATCCTACGAATACACTGCCTTAATGCTAAAATAAGAATTGGTGTGTAGTGATTTGCACAATAATAACTCTGCTTAGAAATATAATTGATTTTAAAAGCATAAACATAACAATGCATTATAATTGGATCGAAATAATTAGAACAACACAGAAATGATTGCTTACCGTGCAGACCGTTAACATTGTAAGAAGCACGATTTATCATGGTTAATTGTGGAGGTCATGAAACTATTATGTAAAGTTTATGATATTCCAAAAGGTAACGAAATCACAAGTAGAGTGAAAATGATAGCACTATGACCTGTCGTTCCTATGGTTAAAATCTTGAACAACTAAGTACTATGTGAAAATTAACCCAGCTAACTGCGAATGGAAATATTACATAATTGCAAGATGTGGGGCGTGCATCCGTTGAATTCTACTTACACTAAAATTTACATTTTAATATTCTGTTTTGAGGGTACCTATATACATTCCCATGATGCGCTTGTTAGGAGAGTGAAAATGATACCACTATGACCTGTCGTTCCTATGGTTAAAATCTAGGACAACTAAATAATTAATATGTGAAAATTAACACATCTAACTGGGAATGGAAATATTACATAATTGCAGGGTGTGGGGCGTGCACCCGTTAAATTCTACTTACACTAAAATTTACATATTAATATTCTGTTTTGAGGGTACCTGTATCCCCTCCCATGATGCGCTTGTTAAGTTTCCTCTATGCTTAATTTGATTTGTTTAGATGACATTGTTCTCTATTTAGCTATTTGGTGTTGAGTGGCAAACTTAAGAATGCTCTTTACAATGACAAGATTAGGTGATTACCCGGTGATCACTATTACCAACATGTGTTATATTGAGCCGATTGTGGTACATTAGTGTGTAGCCAACTCGAATGTTTTGTGGTGACTATGCTCATTACCAATATTCGTGTCTTAAGTAATTTCTTGTTTTTCACTCGCAAAGGTTCAATTTTGAACCTTTCCATGTTTTGATGTTACAATCCTATTGTGCATAATCCATAGGGATTGTGGGCTAAAGGCAATTAGAGCCTCATCTTAGTGTTGAGATATCAGCCCTCACTTCCAATTGGAAAAACTTCACTACAAGCGTGGTGGTGCGATGTGGCCCCAACTATACTATTCAATCTTGTTAGGAGCTTCACCACAAACGTAAAGGGACCCCACAAGGATTGTAGGGAGTGACCTCCATTATGTCCACAAGATAACAGTTAGGATGAGAGGGCTGAAATGATATCAAAGAAGCCTTGGGAGATTCCACAACCAATGAAATGATGTCGTATGAGAGGGGTGAAAGGATATCAAAGAAGCCTTGGGAGATTTCACAACCAATGAAATGATGTAGTGTGGTATATAAGAAAGGACAGCAATTTCTCGTGTGGAAAACACTTGTGTGAAATGCACTATTTTGGTTGTTTGTGTAACTTAAGAGTGGGAATGGGAGGGGCATGTCATTTCTTCCATGGTTTTGAATCATCGTTCAAGGGAACTTGGAGGCACAAGTATAAAAGGAGAAGGAAATAAGGATGAGTGGTTTAATGGAAAAGAAATGAGAGGAGGTTGCACTGGATATTGAACAAAGAAACACAACATAAGCTAGGTTGTTGCTCTTCTTTATAGGTAGAAGATAGAGAGGACCACCATATAGAGGTTGAGGTACTAGTTTTAAGTGTTGATAATACCAATGAGAAGATGAACCACTGAAGCACTTTTTGTCTAGAATATAACCATGATCATTGAATTAGATAGTTGCAAAAGCATGTTAAAGAAGCACACTTTATATAAAGATATATAGACCAAGTTGCTTTTTATTAATTCATGAGTATAAATATCCTTACTCTCTCCCTCCATAACAACTTAGGATAAGATTGAGAAATTTACAAGGGTGACATTTTAAGGAGAAAAAAAGGAGGCATTAAAGCATATTCCTCCTTAATGATGACTTTTGAAATTTCAACAAGTGTAAGGGTTTTGTAAGGGTCTTGTGAAAATGTCTACAACTTGATCATTTCATTGAAATAAGCACTTTGTGATGTGATCCTTGAAAAACTTCTCGCTGAATTGCATGTGTAGCACGTTTTTGCCATGTCGATGTTTTTAGGAGTTGAATGCCACTATTGTGTGGTCATACGGTCTTGTTGGAATCTAAACCATGAAAGGGTATTTCTTGGTGACATGGCTTCTTGACTCGAATGCATTGTTGTTCAACACTGTCTACTTGAGAAAAAGCAAGGGCAATTTGCTACTAATAAGCCGAAGTGTTAGGTTTAGGACCAAAGCTAAAACGTAACTCACGATAGACTTAGGTTGTCAAGGTCTATAGCATAATCAGAATCAATGAAACCAACAATCAATGGAGCCCCCCTGAATGGTATTATGTCCCAAACTAAATCACACTTAGATATATTGAAGTATCCTCACACTGTTTTCCAATGGCTCTTGTGGGGTGCTTATATATAGTGTTCAACAAGACTAACAACAAATGATATATCAGGACTTGTACTAGGCAAATGATATATCAGGATTTGTACTAGTGACTATAAGGTCATCGGTAGAGAGAAAAGGTATGATGAGAGAGTTATCCACATTTTTGGTACAATAATTCTGAGATGGGTATTTAAAAAACTTCCGTTATTGGAAGGTGGCCTCCACATAAAAGATCTCAGGGACCATAACATTGCTTTGGGAGCCAATATTTTATGGCGATAGATCACAAGGAAGCCGGGGTGGGCGGAGTCAAGGTTAGATCTATCCATTTTTAAAGACAAAGTGTAAGGAACTTGGTTATGACCATAAAGAGAATTCTTAAGGCAATAAACAATACTAGTCATTCTAAATATTGTGAACCCCCATGCAAGAAGGCAAATTCAACATCCATTCGATGTACTTGCCATTCTTATGGCCTTGCAAGGTTTAAAACAGTGCAAATGGAATTTATTTTGACTATAGGAGAAAAGGTTTTAGTGTAATTATCTATCAACAATTACATTTGCTACATACTTAATTCTTCTATATCCAATTAAATACCATAAGTTTTCTTCCTGTTGAAAGACAATGTTTCAAGTATTGTATTCCAATAACAAATGATATTCCTCATTTATTGTTGTATCTCCATTTGGACGACTAGAAGCTTCTACAAAAGTTTTTGAACTATTTTCTCTAAAATTTGAGCCAAAAGAGAGGAGGCTCACTAGAAACATTACTACTAGTAAGAAAGATCATTGGCAATATCACCAACTACTTCTCATATTGTACAAATCCGTATGTAAACCTATGGTGTTGGTATAGGTTCATGTTCAATAGATTCAATTAGAGAATGGTGAGCAAAGGAAGCTAGATTTTCATCTTTATGATTTGTAGAAGAAACAAGAATAGGGGCATGAGTAAAAAAAATGGGATAGAAGAGGGAAACGGGGATGACATATGCAATGAAGATGGTTTGTAGGTTGAAGATGTCACAAACTTTGAATGAGGCGTGAGCACCTTGAGACCTCATTAAACTTGACATCTCTCATGATAATTTCTATTGAATTATGTTGAAGAGGCTTATTATGTTTTACATCTTCAGATTATTGAACACAAATGCACCCTTAACTCTTAGGTTGTAATGTTTTCCTTTTCTCATCGAAATGTGAGCCCATGGTTCACTCCCAAACACATGAAAGTGCCTTGCATTTGGCCTAATGTTATTCCACGGTCCTTCTAGCATTTTTATCTTATAAAGATTTCATTTGAGCATGATTGACCATGTAATTTGCACAATAGTGGCTTTCCCTGAAAATAAGGACTTAATTCCTTAGATTGGATAATACAATATGCTATTTTTGTTATCGTGTGATTCTTTTTCTTAGTAGCTTGTGTGTGTATGGTACAATGTGTTGTATTTGAATGTTGTGTCATGGAATGAGTTGTAAATTTGTTAAGTTATTTGCAACCATTAATAGTTCTAAAATTTCGAAGTCAATGTTTAGATTGTTTTACTATAAGGGCCTTATAGGCAAAAAAACATGTTAAAAACTTCATTCTCAACTTTTACGAAATAAACAAAGTACATTTGCATAATTCATCAAGGAAGGGTAAGAAGTACTTGATGGCAAAGAAAGACATGTAAGGAATTGGATAATACAAAATCACCGTGAAAAAACTACAATGGGGTCAATACATGCCAAGGGGCACACTTGTTAACATTGTCTCAATAATTTTTATCAAGTACAATGCTGGAATAAACACCATCTTCAAAAGAAAGAAAAGGAAGACAAGTAGCCATATTTTGTTTGCTTAGTTGCTACATAAATTATGGCTTTGGCCTTATCCAAAATTAATAAGCCACTCATTAACTAGCCATATTTTATTTGCTTAGTTGCTACATAAATTATGGCTTTGGCCTTATCCAAAATTAATAAGCCACTCATTAGACGAAAGTAGATGTGGTCTTGAAACAAAAACTAGAGGCAAAACAAGCGTTTCCATGCCACAATAACTACTACCATTATGACCTGGATAATTTATCACCATTGGAAGTAAGAGCTTGTTTAGAGGGTTTGGGACTCTTGTTGTGTTGTTGCACGGATGTTGCTTCTTGGGCCTTGGTGTTGTTTAGCCTCTGAGGCTTTGTTAGATTTACTTGGATTGTTAATCCAAGGTGTAAGAGCATATCTTGCTAGCTAATCAGAGGATTGTAGAATGCTTCAACAAAGGCATTTCACAAGTAAAGTGAAAAGTAGATACAAAAATAAAAAAAGACATTTCCAAACTTGGCAAGAATGATATATAAGAGTGATAATCATCTTTCTTTATGTCACATTGTCTGAGTAAAAGTCTGAGTGCTTGAAACTTTGATAGGAAATACATTGATTTTCAAGCTTATGGGCTCGGATCTTACCATTGTTTTTTTATGCCACATTTTGCAAAGTAAAAGTCTAGGTATCATAAACTTTGATAGGAAATGCACTCATTTTCAAGTAAATGGGCTTGAATGTTTTGTGTTTACCAAACACAATTTCCAATTTTTTCCAAGTTGCATATGGGGTTTCAATTCCTTCTAGGCGACACTATAAATCATTGTAGTTTGAAATTCCTATTGGTGCATGTGCTGCATTATTTCTATGTCCCACTCAACTCATTTTAATGGTTCAAAGGGGGCAACTTACATTCCCAAGATAACTTAATAAATCTCTCTCTTCTTAGGAAATACTTTATATAGGATTACATCAGGAGTTTGAACTGGCAAGTATGATATCACTTGGGTTGAGCATATTATAATATGAAACTAAGACGACTTCAAAATTAGAAATTACATATTTAGATTGAAAGAGATTCGGTATCTTGTCTGATAAACATGGTATATCCACACAGGTCAAACACTTCAGACAACATATTTCAAATCAATTGTCAACATTGCTTCTCCATGCTTTTTAAATAGTTATCATGGACCAATATTTTGTTTAACCACATATCAAACACTATTAATATTGAGGAAGATGAAATGTTGGATCACTTTATATCTAAGGCATAATTATGATCATGCTTGAAATATGCAACAAGAAAGTCTCAATTTGATTTTTCCTTAATCAAATTGAAGAAACTCAAAATTCTGCATGAGCAACCAACTTGGAGGAGTTAAGTGAGGCAACATGGATCTTGTCACTCAATTAAGAACACTCAATTTGAGTTAATGAGTTGAAGTTCAGTTTGCATGTGTTGATTCCTATTTTATAGGATTCTTGTTTAGTTAATTTGAGTTAGGGGCATGAAGTTTAGTTGTATGTAGTGATTCCTAAATTTTAGGAGCCTAGGTTGAGTTAATTTCAATTGTAATCAGTGAAACTAGTTCTAACTGTTATTATAACTAGTTGGTGGCCAGTTAAGTAGTAAGACATCAGTGCAACTCAAAGATCATCTAGTTAACTGATAAATCAACTAATAATTCCCATGCATGCAAAGAATTCGAGTTGCCTAGTTGTGGTGGAGTTTCCAAGGCAGTTAACCAACAATTGTAAACTAGTTGAGTGTATAGATGTTGCATGAGGTCAGGTGATCAACCCTGAGGAATTGCACAAGCATTTTGGAGGGAATTCCTAATTAATAGGGGCCTATTTCCTCAGGAATTGTGCAAGCAAATAGGGGCTCAAGCAGAGGCAGAAATTGACTAAGTCTGGGTCAGAGCTTCTCAGTGAGCAGAGAGATAGGTTATGCACTTGTAGGTTGTGCTCAGTTGAACAAAGTAATTGTAATATATCTCTATTCATCAAATTAATGTAAGCAGGCATTGGGGTTTTTAGCAGTGTTCTTTCCTAGGAAAAATACTATTTGCATATGTGTGATTTCTTATTGCATGTTTGACATTTTCGTTCTAAATTGTGAGTTAATGTCTCCAGAGCAAGAGTAGGTTTGTTTCTTGTGATTTTTATTAAAACTTCACGAGAAATTGCAAATATACACATAATTTCTGCATGGTATTAGAGCAGGATTCACATTATAACCAGCCCTTGAAGTCCTCATGTACAATGATCATTGAAGAACTATTGAGATGTTAGGAGATAGAGTTATGGAGCCCTAGTTCAATGCAACATCCAAAAGACCTTTGTGCAGACTTCTAAATGGAGCTAGAAGATTGTTAATGGGTAGGTCAATGAGCCAATGTTTAGTGACACAAAAATGCATTGTGATCATTGATATTGGTAGATTGAGGAGTAGAGAGATTTCCCATAAGGAGATCGAGATTGAGAGGGAGTCTAGTTTCAGAGCAAGTTTAGTTTCAGAGGGAGAAACTCTATGGAATCTAGTACCTAAGGATATTGGGAGATCAAACTCATTATTGCAGTAGTTGCAACAACAATGTGGAAGCAACAACAAAGCAATGTCAACAATATGAGTAGATCAGATTTTGCCATGCATGCAACTATACCTTCAACAGTGAGGTGGGGCGATGTAGATCCTTAGTCCCAGAGTTATGTAGATTTGAGCTGGGTCCATTGAGGCATTCTCCTCATGGATCATTACCTTGTTATGAGGGGCCCACAATATTTAGTAGTAGGAGGATCAGTGTCAACCAGATATTGAGGAGTGTTGACTACAGAGCAGGGGGCTCAATAGCAAAGTCAAAAACATAGTTTTCCCTGTTGACGGTTGCAGACAAAGTTGATTAAGTTTTTTTTTTGTATGCTTCTCAGTTGCAGTGGTAGCAACAACAATCAGAGGTGTTGCATGCAATACATTCCACAAGTGTAGGAGAGGTGTGGTTGATAATCCCTTTTTTGCTGAGAGGGAGTGTTGAAAAATGCAACAAGAAAGTCTCAATTTGATTTTGCCTTAATAAAAATGACAAAATTCAAAATTCCACATCAACAGACAACTTGGCGGAGTTAACTGAGGTGACATGGCTCTTGTCACTCAGTTAAGAACACTCAATTCGAGTTAATGCGTTGAATTTCAGTTTGCATATGCTGATTCCTATTTCAGCTTGAATTTCAGTTAATGCGTTGAATTTAAGTTAATTTGAGTTAGGGGCATAAAGTTTAGTTGTATGTAGTGATTCCTAAATTTTAGGAGCCTAGGTTGAGTTAATTTCAGTTGTTATCAGTTAAACTAGTTCTAATTGTTAATAGAACTAGTTGGTGGTCAGTTAAGTAGTGCGACATCAATCTAACTTAGAGATCATCTAGTTAATTGATCAATCAACTAATAATTAGCTCATGCATTCAAATAATTCGAGTTGCCCATTTGTGGTGGAGTTTCCAAGGTAGTTAAATTGTAGTTGTAAACTCGCTGAGTGTACAATTGTTGTATGAGGTCAGGTGGACCATACTTGGAAATTGCGCAATGAAATAGAGGATTTTCCTATTTAATAGGGGTCAATTTCTCAAGGAACAACATAAGCAAATAGGAGCTTGGAGGGTTGAAAAATTGGCTAAGTGTTGGCCAGAGTGAGTAAGTCAGGCAGAGGGATAGACTATACGCTTGCAGGTTGTGCTCAGGCTTGAGCAACCATTGTATTTCATATCTATTCTTTGATTAATGCAATATAGATAGTAAGGGGTTTTGAGCAATTGCGCCCCCTTAGATAAATCTATGTGCATGTGTGATGTTATTTGTTCTCAATCGTGAATTGACTTGCACATATCAATAGCGTAACTTCGAGTCTTGTGATTTAGTAAATTTCATGAGCAATTTCATATCTACACATATTTCTACAATCATCAGATTAGCTACATACACAATCACAGTGAAGAAACACATTTTACATAAAGACACATTAAGTTAATCATAATAAACTCCTAAGTGTCTAAATATCCTAAGAAGATATGAAGTATATAGTTAGAGGTAAGTGATTATAGTTAGGAAGAGAAACTTTTTAGTCACTAAAACATTGGAGATTCATCATTCTCCAAAAATCACATAATCATATTTATAAGGGGCTAAAGGGTATAGGGTTAAAAAGTTAGGAGGATTGAAAAAATATTGGTAGGGCCACCTCATCCATATTCTGTATCTTATATTTGATGTATATTTGGAAGACAAGATAGTAATTAGGGTGTATGGGGAGACATTAAGGGGTATGGGGTTTATATGTTAGTTATTAGGGAGCCATGGTTAGAGGGTTGGGGGATGTTGAAAAATATAATTAGTGTCGGTTTTCATAATTGTATTTGGCTCATGATATAATGTAATAATTATTGTATTTGTCAAAATAAAGAAATATATATATATATATATATTTATAAAATAAAATTATTTATTTAAATCATGGGTTTCATGCTCAAAGTATTTGGGTCTTAGGTAAAAGCACCCATTGTGTGCTCTAGTGTTTTAGTCTTTAAGTCAAATTCTTTGTCATGATGTTATAGACCCTTTTTGGGTTAATGTGTAAAAAAAGAAACATCATTTTTTATTTGTGAAGTGTCTAAAAGAGGTCCAAAGACATGTCAGCTAGGCCTGCTTATGTCGACCTAGAAATATCATGTCGACTTGGAAATGGATATTTTGAGCCCCTCGAACAACTATATAAAGTTGGTTACAAAACTTCATTTGGATCAAAAAAGAGTGCATTTGATTGATCTGCGGCCTGGTCGAGTGACAAAAAGAAATCAAGAAGAGTTGAGTAGAAGGAAAGATGACTTGAAGGGTTGCTGCATCCTTGTTATACATACTTAGAAGTTAGGACAATCTACATATGCAAGAGGTCCATTAGCTCCATATTTTTGAAATTGCAGAAGCAAATAAAAATTTTGTGCTCGATGGAAAGCTGCTTCGTTGACCTATTCCGGAAAGAAGCCCTACTCTAAAGTTTTGGTCCCTTTGAAGTTAATAGGAAGAAAATTTCTTTTGGTTTTTTTCTAGGAGGGGTTTTGCCTTGGCATGGAGCTTATATTTTGTGTTCATATTGTTTTGACATCTATTTGATGATAAAAACACTAATATAATTAAGAATAAGAAAAACATAATTGATAAATAAATTTTCCAACATGGTATCTGAACCAAGTTAATAGAATAAGACAGCTGGAAAATCATTGTTGGAAGCTATAAGCCTGTTTTATCCCTATCTTGAAGACCACAAAGAAATGGAGCTGAAGACAAATAATTTTTGAGCATCTTGTTAACAAAACAGACCTTTGAAGGAAAAGGCCGAGGTCCTGTGCATATACTCAATAAGGAACAAAATATTGAAGTCCTGTAGCATCTCTTAGATAGCAAAAAGTGTTGACTATATAATCCAGGGATCTCGTGTGCATTACAATCGGAGAATATGCTAGAAGACTGAATTTCACATTCTGGAAAGAAATCCGAAAAATTTGCAGTAAGGTATCTCAGAAACCCGAAGTCTGCAAGACGAAGGAACAATACTATTTTAGAGAGGTGGCACAGTTGAAGCTCGAAAAATATAGAGGTGGCTCAGTAGATGAAATTACCCTCATAAGTCCGAGATTACAAGGATGAAATTACAGTTTCAATGAGAGAATAATTTCGTTTTTTTAAAGGAGGATGATCTCTCAATAAACCTCACATCTATCATCAACCATAATGAAAGGTTAATTTAAATAAAGGATATACAGAGTATAATTTGAAGCATCTATAACATAACAAAATTCAAAAGGAGACAACATAACAATCACTACAGGTATCCCTAACTAGGGCTGAAAGTCACATAAAAATTGGACAAGGGCCGAGCTATCTCAGGACCTATAACACAAGAGAAAGAAGGATACTTCAAGGACTGTTACAAACCTAAGATAGAGGTCGAGATTTCTATATAAAAATGAGAAAATCGAGCTCCTACAGAATTGTTGGAGAAGGTCAAATGGGTCTAAACGAAGTGATCGTTTGAAGAATTGTAAATGCCTACTATAAGCTGCTAGAAGGGTGAAAGAAAAAGAGGTTTTGAGTATCCTACTTATGTTTTGTGGGAAGCATAAAGCTATTAGGGAAGCCCTAGTTTGAGGGTTGAGACTTCAGGGAAGACTTCAAAAGGGTATCAAGATATATAGATCCAATCTTGTGTTGACAAGATCACAAAAACAACAATGTCTTGGATTTTGAGATTAAAGGTGTTACTATAGACAAGGTACATAATGCTATTAAATTGGAAAACATGAGGTCAAATGAGTAATTAGGGTTTTATGCTAGAGTCTAGGGTTTGTAGGATTTGTTGTCTAAGATTGGAAACCCTAGATGGAGCTTGGAGAAAACCCTAGTCAAGAAAGAAACCCTAACCCTTATATGTTTTCTCCTTCATAGAAACCTTAGCATTTGGTATTTAGGGTTTGCAAGTAGACTAGGGTGAATGGAAAATCCCACTGAAAGTAGAATTGGATTTAAAATTCTAACTGTAGGGTTGAGGTTTTTGAAAAGGTAAAATCAATAATCTTATGTTATGAATATTGAAACTCTAGAAACTATCCTAAAGATTCCATGAGATCCCTAAGATTGTCAAAATCTTGCTCTTGTACTTGTATACTTTTCATGGTACTTGTCTAGTAAATGTTGCAGGTACATAAATTGGAGCTCTTCAATGGGAAATCCTACAAGGTTTGAAAAAGGAGCAACTCAAGGTATGTAAAATTGCAAGATTTGCAGTAGATAAGAAGGTATGATCATTTTGAAATTTGCTCTATATTATTAACTCTTTCATGTTTAGGGTTTTGCTAGAGAACCATGAAAGATTCTCATAGTGTTAGGGTGATTGATCTCTAGATCAAATCAACACTCGTCTTACTATCTTTTTCTATTTTTCGTAAAACCCTAACCTTTAAGGTTCATTGTAAAAACCCTAGCTTTTTAGGGTTTGTTGAATTAGGGTTTATGACAAAACCCTTGTAATAGTTAATGTAAGATCCTAGGAATGAAACCCTAGGTGTATACATTTCCGTATGATTGAAAGCATAACTTGGTCTACTTGTTAATTTTTTATTATTATTATATCTAGGGTTTATGACAAAACCCTAGTAGAGATTGATATAATATTGTAGGGCATGGTAATAAATCCCTAGATGTAAAATTATCTTGCTATGATTGAAATTATAACTTGATCTAGTTGATTGAAATCTAATGTTTAGTATTGATGATGGAATCTAAGGTTTGTGACAAACCCTAGCATAGTTTGTTGTTAGAATTTAGCTATGAAAGGTGCAACCCTTGTTGATTATAAACCTAACCCTTGTTGATAACAAACCTAACTAGGTTTGTGTTTTGACTATCTAAAATTTTGACTTCTTGTTCAAAGCTTGGATAACCTTAGATGCTCCCATTACTTGCTAACCCTATATTGATAAATTTAACTTCATGCTCTTGTATATTTGTGCTTGATTGTACTTGTCAAATATTCAAAGGTACATAGTCTTCAAGACGTCGAAGACGCTTATGTAATAATGACTTGATGATGATGTTTAGGATGATGGAAAGAGGGAGATGTAAGAAATTGATGGAATTTAAGTTTACATTACTGATTAATAGATGATCTTGTTATGTGAATAAAGGAATGTTGTTTCAGAAGGTTGAAGTTCTTCGATGATAGGATGATAAAGCCTACATGGCTGAGTTGTTGATGGAATTTTCCCCTAGTAGAGAAGAAGCTTGGATAAAGAAAATGTATAACTCCTCAGTTAAGATGGAGGGAATATTGTGAAAGCTATAGTAAAGAACTTGAAGAAAGAGTAAGACTAGAAAAAGGCTAAAGAATTACACATGGTTATTAGCGATTGATGAAGTTATGAACAAGAATTGGATGATTTTGGAAAGTGTGGAGGCTAGTTTGGTGCCGCTGGAGAAGTTGACGAAAAAAGATTTCATTGTGATGACCTAAGAAACATTAGAGTAGTTGAAGACCCCAAAGTTTTGTGCTAGCATACAAGAACATATACATCAAAAGTTTGATACTGGTTGGGGTCGTGAAGCTACATGAGCATGCTCAGATTGGTGGATATCTCTGATTTGGTTGAGAGGGAGAGATGAAGTACCATAAAACTGCTTGTATGATGATACTTAGGAGGAAATCGTGGTCTGGTTAATATTGATATCTCAACCGATGTATATATCCTAGAGGGAGGGTATCGTGTGTAGCTCCGGTTCAACGCTAATACGTAAATCCCTGTAAGGGTTGGTGTTAGGGGATGTCGGCATAGATGGTATCTATATCTTGTTGGATTGATACCAAGGATCTAGCTTGATGGTACATATAGTGGCAATTGCCTATATGACACCTTAGTCCCTGTTGGGAGGATACCTTGGCAGTTAGGGTATCCATAACATTGCATATGCTAATACTCTTCTTATAATAACTTTTCAAAGTGATTATTGTCCTTGTACCATTGGTCAATTATGAATACCTCCCTAGTTAAGAGGGAGTGTTGAAGAATGTAACTAGTGTGAGTCTCCATAATTGTATTTGGCTCATGACATAATGTATTTATTATTGTACTTGTCAAAAGAAAGATTTTTTTTTTTTTTTTTGGGTGAAAGAAAATTATTTATTTAAAGCATGGGTTTCATGCTCAAAGTATTTGGGTCCGAGGTCAAAGCACCCATTGTGCGCTCTAGGGTTTTAGTCTTAATTCAAATTCTTTGTCATGATGTTACAAACCATTCTTGGGCTCATGTGTCAAAAGAGAAACACCTTTTTTTTAATTTGTAAAGTGTCTAAAAGGGCTCCAAACACAGGTCAACTAACCTTGTTTATGTCAGCCTAGAAAGGTCTATTTTGAGCCCCTCGAACAACTATATAAAGGAGTTTACACTACTTCATTTGGATGGAATGATAGTGCAAGTATCTGATTTGATCTGTGGCTTGGTCAAGTGACATAAAGAAAGAAAGAAGAGCCGAGTAGAAGATAATGTAGAAATTAATTGTAGATTCAATACTGCTCATGTAATGTTCTAAAACATAAGACCCAAATCTACTTCTACTCATTTGCGGAAAATTTCAATTCACGATTGGGAAGCAATTTAAAAAAAATGTGACGTGAATCAATACACATAACACGAGGATATATCTAGGGGAAATCCACTACTGAAAACCCCTTCCTGTCTATATTGAATTAATAAGAAAATAGAGGAGAAATACAATGTTTGTTCAAGTTTGAACAATCTCTGCACTAGTATAATATATCTCACTGCTTCATATGCTAGTTCTTGCCAATACTTAGGCAATTTTCCTGCTTTCCAAGTCCCAATTTCCTTGCACCGTTTCTCAAGGAATTAGCCCCCTATTAATTAGGGAAATCCCCATCCTGGACCATGCAATCCCTATAGGTCCTTCTCTGATTGCATGCACCGCCTGTACAGCTTGGATAATTATACAACTGATAGTACACTGCCCTTGAACTCCAATATCAATTGGGTAACTCGTAGATCATGCATGCATGAATTAATTATGGCTAATTTATCAATTAACTGGTTGATCACTGAGTACACACCCCACTACTAGACCTCCCACTAGTTCCTCCAACAATTGGAACTAGTTTAACTAAATTTAACTGACTTTAACTCCGTTTAATTGAATTAAATTATTACAACTCAAATTAAACTCAACCTAGGCTCCTAAAATTTATGAAACACTCTACACTCAATTCAGGTCCTCAACCCGAATTAATTGAGCCAACTAAGTCAAACTAACTTAGTTAACACATTCTTGTTTTCTTGTGATATGGAATTACAAATTTTCTTTTAATTTAATTCAAGGGAAAATTAAATCAGGATTTTCTCGCTGCCATTTTGAACACTCCCTCTCAACAAAAAATGGGTTCACATCTACCCCAATCTAACACCTTTGTAATGTATTCCATGTAACACCTCTCATTGTTTTTGCTTCTATTGCAACATTTGCAACTGAGAATAAAAAATAAAAAATAATCACTGAATCAATCTTCAACTGTCTACAGGGAAAACTGTGCTACTGCTGACTCCACTACTGAGCCTCTTGCTCTACTGTCAACACTGCTCTACACTCCTAAGTTTCCGACTGACATTGATCTTCCTGCTACTGAATACTGTGGGCCCCCTGTAGCAAGATAATGATCCATGAGACAAAAAAATCATTGCAATGGACCCTGCCCCACCTCACACTTGGAGGCATGGATGCATGTGCTCCCTCTTCCCACTTAGCTCAAAATCTCTCCCTATTGGGGGTCTCCGCTTGAGTGGATGTTTCCACTCTATCTCCTCTTCGCTTCTCCATTTGTAGCTTCTCCACAACTTGCTGAGGCTGATTTTGAGGCTCCATTTTGAGAGGTAAATCATGATACCTCTCAACCACCAAGTCGTTAACCTTTTCCTTCATCCTTAAGGCTTTGCATGCATCTTCGACCTCAAGTGCATTCAGGTTCTTGACTTGCACACCGATCCGCTTCACATGTACTGTGGTGATGTGTCTAAAGAAAACCTTCCACTAAATATCACATCGTAGCCACAATCTTCCAATACTGTGATGGAAACAAGATTATTCTTTAGTCCTGGAACAAATATCACATCCTTTAATTTGAGGAGGGAGCCAGACTCCCTCTAAAAAGTAACTATACCGATACTAGTCGCGCTATACCTCCCATCATCTCCAAACTCGATGTTCTGCTTGAGGTCTTTCTCCTCCAAGTCATTGAAGAGATCTCTATTCCCCATCATATGGAATGAGGCACTGACACCTTAGTCCTTGTTGGGAGGATACCTTGGCAGTTAGGGTATCCATAACATTGCATATGCTAATACTCTTCTTATAATAAATTTTCAAAGTGATTATTGTGCTTGTACCATTGGTCAATTATGAATACCTCCCTAGTTAAGAGGGAGTGTTGAAGAATGTAACTAGTGTGAGTCTCCATAATTGTATTTGGCTCATGACATAATGTACTTATTATTGTACTTGTCAAAAGAAAGTTTTTTTTTTTGTTTTTTTTTGTTTTTTGTTTTTTGTTTTTTGTGTTTTGTGAAAGAAAATTATTTATTTAAAGCATGGGTTTCATGCTCAAAGTATTTGGGTCCTAGGTCAAAGCACCCATTGTGCGCACTAGGGTTTTAGTCTTAATTCAAATTCTTTGTCATGATGTTACAGACCATTCTTGGGCTCATGTGTCAAAAGAGAAACACCTTTTTTTTATTTGTAAAGTGTCTAAAAGGGCTCCAAAGACAGGTCAACTAGCCTTGTTTATGTCAGCCTAGAAAGGTCTATTTTGAACCCCTCGAACAACTATATAAAGGAGTTTACACGACTTCATTTGGATGGAATGATAGTGCGAGTATCTGATTTGATCTGTGGCTTGGTCAAGTGACATAAAGAAAGAAAGAAGAGCCGAGTAGAAGATAATGTAGAAATTAATTGTAGATTCAATACTGCTCATGTAATGTTCTAAAACATAAGACCCAAATCTACTTCTACTCATTTGCGGAAAATTTCAATTCACGATTGAGAAGCAATATAAAAAACATGCGACATGAATCAATACACATAACACGAGGATATATCTAGGGGAAATCCACTACTGAAAACCCCTTCCTGTCTATATTGCATTAATAAGAAAATAGAGGAGAAATACAATGTTTGTTCAAGTTTGAACAATCTCTGCACTAGTATAATCTATATCACTGCTTCATATGCCAGTTCTTGCCAATAATTAGGCAATTTTCCTGCTTTCCAAGTCCCAATTCCCTTGCACCGTTTCTCAAGGAATTAGCCATCTATTAATTAGGGAAATCCCCATCCTGGACCATGCAATCCCTATAGGTCCTTCTCTGATTGCATGCACCACCTGTACAACTTGGATAATTATACAACTGATAGTACACTGCGCTTGAACTCCAATATCAATTGGGTAACTCGTAGATCATGCATGCATGAGTTAATTATGGCTAATTTATCAATTAACTGGTTGATCACTGAGTACACACCCCACTACTAGACCTCCCATTAGTTCCTCCAACAATTGGAACTAGTTTAACTAAATTTAACTAACTTTAACTCCGTTTAATTAAATTAAATTATTACAACTCAAATTAAACTCAACCTAGGCTCCTAAAATTTATGAAACACTCTACATAACTCAATTCAGGTCCTCAACCCGAATTAATTGAGCCAACTAAGTCAAACTAACTTAGTTAACACATTCTTGTTTTCTTATGATATGGAATTACAATTTTTCTTTTAATTTAATTCAAGGGAAAATTAAATCAGGATTTTCTTGCTGCCATTTTGAACACTCCCTCTCAACAAAAAAGGGGTTCACATCTACCCCAATCTAACACCTTTGTAATGTATTCCATGTAACACCTCTCATTGTTTTTGCTTCCACTGCAACATTTGCAACTGAGAATAATAAATAAAAAATAATCACTGAATCAATCTTCAACTGTCTACGGGGAAAAATGTGCTACTGCTGACTCCGCTACTGAGCCTCTTGCTCTACTGTCAACACTGCTCTACACTCCTAAGTTTCTGACTGACATTGATCTTCCTGCTACTGAATACTATGGGCCCCCTGTAGCAAGATAATGATCCATGAGACAAAAAAATCATTGCAATGGACCCTGCCCCACCTCACACTTGGAGGCATGGATGCATGTGCTCCCTATTCCCACTTCGCTCAAAATCTCTCCCTACTGGGGGTCTCCGCTTGAGTGGATGTTTCCACTCTATCTCCTCTTCGCTTCTCCATTTGTAGCTTCTCCACAACTTGCTGAGGCTGATTCTGAGGCTCCATTTTGAGAGGTAAATCATGATACCTCTCAACCACCAAGTCGTTAACCTTTTCCTTCATCCTTAAGGCTTTGCATGCATCTTCGACCTCAAGTGCATTCAGGTTCTTGACTTGCACACCGATCCGCTTCACATGTACTGTGGTGATGTGTCTAAGGAAAACCTTCCATTTGCTAAATATCACATCGTAGCCACAATCTTCCAATACCGTGATGGAAACAAGATTATTCTTTAGTCCTGGAACAAACATCACATCCTTGAATTTGAGGAGGGAGCCAGACTCCCTCTGAAAAGTAACTATACCGATACTAGTCGCGCCATACCTCCCATCATCTCCAAACTTGATGTTCTGCTTGAGGTCTTTCTCCTCCAAGTCGCTGAAGAGATCTCTATTCCCCATCATATGGAATGAGGCACTGCTGTCGAGATACCACATGCTTCCCAATACTGTGCTTGCCATGCATGCAATGAGAGTAAAATCAAGTTTGAATTGTGAAGCTACAGCTTCACCTGCTGCTACTATTGTAGGTTCCTTCTTGCTTTCCTTCTTTTGTGGACATTTCATGGCATAGTGTCTAAATTCATGATAGTGAAAGCACTTGATGTTGGAAAAGTCTTTCTTCTTGCCCTCCTCGCCTTGGGACTTCCCTTAGATTTCTTTCCTTTGCTAACTAATGCAAGGTCCTCTTCCACTTCTTTGGATGAGGTCCCATCTTGGTTGTCCCGCCTTATTTCTTCTTGCACTAGATCACATCATAACCGCTCCCAACTTGGTAGTTTATCTCTACCATTCATGAAATATTGATAATTGTGCCATCTCTTTAGAAGACCCAATAGAGCCAAAGCTACCAAATTTCTTCTGGAACAGTAATACCGACCCCGCCAAGTTCATCACGATACTTTGTAAACTTGCTCAGGTACTGTGCAATTGTGTCATTTTCTGCATTTTAATGTTAAGAAGCTTATCCTTCAGTTCCATCTTCCCGTGGTCACTGTTGTTCTCAAACAAGTGGGTCAATTTTTTCCACATTACGAATGGAGTTTCTTTCTCGTGGAGAATTGATATAATATGATATCGAACTCCCTCCAGTACGATCGTCCTCGCTTTAGCTACATCCTTCTTCCACTAAGCGAGATCCTAGGCATCAACTACTGGGGGTTTAACTACATCTGTCTTGATGTAGTCTAGTAGCCCGTGATCATCTAATACTGCCCCCATAAGGATATTCATCTTCCCAATCCTAAAGAAATCCTACCACGTTGATCTTGAAATTCGAACCTCCTGCACAAACTTCAAATTTTCCTCTACTGTGATTCTAGCTTTGATACCATGTGGAAATTATTTTTATATTCAATACTTCTCATGTAATGTTCTAAAACATAAGACTCAAATCTGCTTCTACTCATTTGCGGAAAGAAATTCACGATTGAGAAGAAATATAAAAAACTTGCGACATGAATCAATACACATAACATGAGGATATATAAAGGGGAAAGCCACTGCTAAAAACCACTTCCTGTATGTATTGCATTAATCAGAAAATAGAGGAGAAATACAATGCTTGTTCAAGTCTGAACAACCTTTGCACTAGTTTAATCTATCTCACTGCTTCACAAGCCTGCTCTGGCCAATACTTAGCCAATTTTCTTGCCTTCCAAGCCCCTATTTCATTGCGCCGTTTCTTAAGGAATTAGCCCCTTATTAATTAGGGAAATCCCCATCCTGAATTGCGCAATCCCTATAGGTCCTTCTATAACTGCATGCACCACCTATACAACTTGGATAATTATACAACTGATAGTACACCGCCCTTGAACTTCAATCTCAACTGGGTAACTTGTAGATCATGCATGCATGAGTTAATTATGGCTGATTTATCAGTTAAATTGTTGATCACTGATTACACACCCCACTACTAGACCTCCCACTAGTTCCTCCAATAGTTGGAACTAGTTTAACTAACTTTAACTCAATATAACTGAACTAAATTATTACAACTCAAATTAAACTCAACCTAGGCTCCTAAAATGTAGGAAACACTCTACATGACTCAAGTTAGGCCCCCAACTTGAATTAACTAAGCCAACTAAGTCAAAATAACTTAGTTAACACATTCATGTTGTCTTGTGACGTAGAATTACAATTTTTTCTCCTAATTTAATTCAAGGGAATATTAAATTAGAATTTTCTTCCTACCATTTTTCGACAGAAAAGATGACTCGAAGGGTTGCTTCATTTATGTTATACACACTTGGGACAATATACATATGCGAGTGGTCCATTAGCTCCATTTTTTTGAAGTCGTAGAAGCATATGAAAATTTTGTGCTTGATGGAAAGTTGACTGGTCGTCCTGTCCTATTATTGAAGGAAGCCCTAGTCTAAAGTTTTGGTCTTGGAAGTCTCCTTTGAAGTTGATAAGAAGATAAGTTCTTTTGGGTTTTCACCTGTTGAAGGGGTTTTGCCTTAGCATAAATCCTATACCTTCTGTTCATACTGTTTTGGAATTTATTTGATGATAATAACACTAACATAATTAAGAACATGAAGAACATAAACTCACAAGTAAATGTCAAGTAATGGAAAATGATAAATAATGTTTCCCTGATAGATTTCCCAATAGGGGAAATGGGATATATGGCATGGAGATTATGGATCACATGGATAAATAAAATGTTAACAATTCCACCTCATCCATATTTTCATTAACTTTATTCAGTTAAATTAGGGCATGGGGTTAGGGGTAGAAGTTGGGGGATATAAGGGAATGTAGTCATGAGAAATGCAACAAATTAGCTTACACTAAATCACTGTCACTCATCATGCTGTAGAAATTATATTGGATCATAGGTAACTTACCAACTTTCCCTATATAATTATATGGACATATGAGTAACACATATTAAATAAATTCACTAGTTAATGATGGTACACTTAGTTGTGAAATTGGGTAGCTAGTGTATCCCACATTGGGGTTCATGTCCTCCCAAGTGATGTGATTGCGGTCATGTTAGTGCTTATGGATGTGCATCAATGTATATAACAATAGTTGGGGATTAGTGCAAGTCTTAGGGGGATTTGGTGCAATGGCTTAGCTGAAGAGAAAGAAAATTAAAGGTGCTAATGGATCCCACATAATGCTAAATTTGGGTTTGTTAGCCTCATCATGATAAGACGACACTTAGTTCAAAAGGAAATAAAGGAATAAATAAATTCATTGACCTTGAATGGTATTGATGGTTATGGGGTTAGGGTTAGGTGATATGGGTACATAATGTTTGATGTTATGGGGTTTGCGATAATAAGAAAAACATTCACACACATCATCCATATATTAAATCTTATAGTAATGGTTGTCGTAAATCGATTCAAATTTGGGTATGGTTTTAGGGATATTTGGTTAGGAAATATTGGTTATAAATTTTAATGTAGTGGTACTATGGGTTTAGATGCCCAATAGATTGGCAAAATTTCACAACACCACCTTATCCATATTTTATCTCAATGCAATGTTTGATGATAATTCAAATAAATAGGGAATCGATTTAGGAGATATGTACACATGTAAGATTTCTGAAGAAGAGCTAAGAAGCTACTACTACTCTTTATAAAATTAGAATCGATGGTTGTCATTATTATCACTGCAACATCAAAACTAAAATGTAGCTTAAGAATTAAAAAAACCCATTAACATGAAAATCTCAGGAACATGAAAGCCATGCAAAATGTGTCCCATTAAGAGGCTACGAGGAAATTTGGAAGAAAACATGACAAATGTGCTAGGTAGGATGAAGTGGAATTGCTACTAGGTCAACTTTCCAAAGCCATAACTTTTATAATGTAGCTCTAAACTGTGACTAGATACACATTTGAAATATTAGAACAAAATCTACATGGATAGAAATGGATGTAGGACACCAAAAAAAATGTAAATAGGATGTAATAAGACACATAAATGACATAAAGGAATGTGAAAAAGGATGCATTTAGAGGACACAAAAGAAATACAAAAAAGGCACAAAAAGATGAAAATAAGATTCAAAGAGGATACAAAAAAAGGACAAAAGAGATGCAAGGAGGACTCAAAATGATGCAAAAAAAGATGCAAATAGGATGCAAGAGGGACACATGAGACACATAGAGGACACACAAGGATGTAAAAGGGATAAAAGAGGCGCAAAGGACGTAAAAGAGACAAAAAAGACACAATGGATGTAAAAGAGACAAAAAAGACACAAAGGATGAAAATATGATAAAAAAACAAGGATACATAATATACACAAAATATGCAAAAACAATCACATAATAAGAAAAACATTGATAGTTAAAAATTATGCTAGATGAATATCATGTGCCCCTTTTCCAATTTGCATGAAAATATATGTAAGAAAGAAATGCATTGTATTTAGTAATGCTTGTCTTCTCGTAATTGTTTTTTTTCTCTTTTTCTTCATTTTTATAGATATTTGTCATCAATCACGAATCTTATTGTTGTTTATTTATTTATTATTTATAAATTCAAATAAAAAATGATTAAACTTGTTAATGCATGCTTAATATTCTCTTTGGAAATTTGAGGTATATAATATTCCTTTCTAATTTAACGCTTGCATACCATACTTTCTCCAAATTTGTGTGGCTAGTGGAATTGGCACATCCACACTAAGAGTTGCAATGCATTTACGTTTCATATGAGGTGACTATGCTATGGAAAAATATTTTCAACTATTAAAAATTTGAGAAGCAAAACTTAAATATTCATATACAATTGGCACAACAATTGTAGAAAAACTATTAACATAAATATTAATTAAAAAATGTAAACACCATGAAGCTTTATAACAATCCTAATTTTTTAACAATCAAGTATGTTCCGGGCATAAATTAAGGTATAGACAATACACCTTGAGTGAACTAAAATATTTTTGCATCCCCTTTATATCTAATTCGAATTAATAAGATTAAACATTTGAGAAGATGAAAATATATAAATAAAGAGGACTTTGATCCATTCTCATTGTTGAGTTAACATTTATAATATATTTTTGAGTTCTACATCCCTTTTAGCTCACATGTTAAAATATAAAATATCACTCTGAGGTGCCCATCAAAGTTGGCTATAATGTGTTCACATACTTAGACATATTTTAGGTTAACCTCTAACCCTTGTGCAATTCTGATTGTTAAGAACTTGCTTGATATTTAACTATTTTTTCTCGATAGGATATATGCACTTGGGGTTTTAATAACTCCAACCACTATTTTGAGTACTTTAGGAATATTTGATTGAATATGTTCTAAGCTGTACAACTTGCTAGCTATAGGAGATTGTATTTTTATGCTAATGTTGTAAAGGTTCAAGGTTCTTGATGTAGTTGCTATCTATTTGCATTGCATAATTGTATCTATTTTTGTGTTTATGCAAATGTTAGTATCAAAATCTCTAGAAGGAATTGTGGCTATTTCTTCTTCATCACCATCTAAAATTGATATCTCATAGAGCTTTGGGCAATCCACATTGAAGTCTAGGTGAATGCTCATGTAGGATGGTAAGTCCAACATGAATGTATTAGCCAACATGCATGGCCTTACACCATTCTATTGGTTTGTGCAAAGCTTATTAATTTAATTAGACATCTTTTAGATGTGGTTTATATTTTATTGCTTGCTCATTGTACTATATTCCTTTTTGATTGTAGCCTTGGGGATAAGACCTAGAATAACCAAAGAATCCTTAAAAAAATATATAAGTTGACCAACTTCCAAAGATGAATTTATTTTCATGCTATGTTGTGCAAAACCATAAGTGTGCTACTTATATGGGATATTAGTATCCTAGTGCCATTGGACTTTTATTATTAAATATGCACACAAATTTAACCATGGTGCAATTTATGTGACCATGTTTTATATGGAATGCAATGCTTATCTATAGTTTGTTGCCCATTAATATTTCATAACATTTGTGAGAATTACCTAAGAAATCTATTTTCATGATTGGAGATGACTGACGATGGTGAGGAAAAGTGCACCCAAAACACATATAAATAAAATTGTTTTAATTATTATATAAACCAATATTTTTGCGTGGTATCATCACAAAAATTATGCTAAAGAAATTTACAACTTTAATAAGACAACCATTTTCCCCACTTCTTATTGGCAGGTGAGGAATTCCATTGAAAATTTACTCCATTAATATGCTCACGACAAGGAGTGGAATGGATTTTCTTAGCTTTTAGTTTGCTATCAAAATGCTTAGAAGGAAGATACTTCTAATAAACCTCACTACTCCTTTTTCCATATTTAGATATTAGGAATGGATTTGCAAATTGGAAGTTATTTTGTCCACTCCAAGCTATCTTAATATTTTGAAATTGTATTCCTCACACAATATATATACTTTATGATCTCCTTGAGGAACAAAAATCATATGCTAATTTTGCACAAAAGTTATCTTTCATAATGATGAAAGAAATCATTTATTGGGATCATCACTAGACCTATATTTTCATGAAGTTTAGACAATGTGTATAAGGTTCTTGCAAAACATTGAAACCAAATTACTATAAGAACATAGATTTTATCAATTCAATTGTTGGTGATCATGATCATTCTTAAAATTTGAAACGACATTTGCACTTCCTTTCAATACTTTTTCATGTGGAAATAATTCCATGGGAAACTCTTGGGCACTTATCCTAATTCTAAAGATGTTTCCCTCACAACGCGGGAATTAAACTGGGGACTTGCATAATGCATCATATCAACAACAACTTCTTGGAAACATTGAATCCAACTGAATGAGCTAACCCTAAGGGATATTCCTTTTTGTACTTAAACATAATGCTAAACATTTAAAATATGCAACCGATTTTGTGGAATGCAACCATGTTATTTCTTTGTGTCTAGATAAGTTGGAGAGACTCATGGCCACTATTAATGATCCACTTTTCCAAAAAAATAATATTATCATTGCTACAATGCTTGAAGGTCCAATGCATATATCTCTTAGTCATACACATTTTATTTTAAAACTACACCTAAATTTCTTGGATGGTATGTAATGGATATTCGTTGTTGGACCCATATCATGCCCATGTTATGTCTAAGGGCATCCACTTTGACAAGAAATGTTTTTTAAATGTTATGAAAGGCGAGTACTAGAGATATCACAACTTTTAATTTTGACGTCTTTGAATGCTTATTGGTGTGCAACAACCCAATTGAAACTAAATTAGGGAATTAGGAGGGTACATGACATGGGAAATTCTAAAATAATTTTCCCAACCTAATTAGCCATTCCCATTAAGGTTCACACGTCTTGAATGTTCATAGATGATGGCCAATTGACAATGACCATACGCTTTGTCAAATCAATGTTGAGTCCATCCTAGTTCACATAGAATCTAAGTTAACTGGGCTTTGTATTATCAAATATGCAATTCAATATATCGTCAGATAAAAATTCTCTTGGTTTAGTATGAAAATACTTGTTCTAAATGAAGTGTTCCCCTTGGGTTTTACTAAAAACTAATGTATCATCTAAGTACATGATCATATAAAATTTGAGATGTGGTATAATTAATTTGTTGATTATTCTCATGAATTTCATAGCGGGATTAGTAATACCATGGGAAATCGCCACTGATTCAAATAGTCATTGGCATATGGTGATTTAAATAACTGCAATAATTATGAGCTCATGAATCTCCTAAGTTGTACCAAAACTATAAACTAGGGTGCATTGTATTTTGAGGTGTTATGCACTATTTAGGTAACCCCCAAGGTTCCAAATGCTATTGAGTTTACTGCAGTTCTAACTTGAAATGCTGAAGAACTAAATGTATCTAACTATTGTAACTAATTTAGCCTATCAAAATCTTGAATGGAGAATTATATGACACACGAAAACGAGATAAAAGTGTAATCACAAAAAATTCTAATAAAAGAGAATTCACTAGAGAACACTTCAAGGGGGCCCTTATTTGAAGAGAGTTAATGAACCCCTGTAATAATCCTTAACTCAACCCCACCATAGCAATTTTTTCTTAAAATTTTTTTCTTCAATATTATAGCTCTACAATTCAACTCACAACTCTTAACCTATGTAGGCATAATATAACCAAAATTGAGTTGTAGATAAGTACACATATTGGAGGGTTCTTTGACCCCTCCATACATATGCTCAAGATTTCCATGACTCCTAGCTAATTTTACCTCAAGAATCGTTAAATTCCTCATGGTAGTTATTTGTTATACTTAGGGTTGGCTAAAGAAACAATTTCTTGGGTACATTATCCTTATTAGTTAGTTGAGCTGGTGGGTTATTGGAGAGGGAATTCTTAAGCCCATCATCCTTCTTGATTGGGTTGATGGGTTAAGTACTATCTAATTTCTTAATTGTTGCCACTTGGCTTATGATTTTTTATAGCTCTCATGACAATACAATAGATTGTAGATTCAGGAGGTGTCAACAACCTATTTATATTGAATTTATAGTTGAGTAATATTCATTAGCATCGTTGCTCTAATTATTGATGAAACAAATGAATAACCAATATTACGAAGATGTAACCTTATAGGAAGGAAAATATGCCATCTATAGCTCATCAACAAGCTTTCTACTAACACATATTTATTCAACATATATGTAATTAAAATATATTAGCACAAAATATACAAAACTTTTTCAAATTAATTAATTGCAAGATTCATTAATGAGATATGAATAGCTATAAACTTGGACAATTTAGTAGATATTGTGCTTAAGGGTTGTAAATGATTAAGGTTTTCAATATATGAATGACCATACAAAGATGAGAATAATGAGTTAATTCTATGGTTCATCGTACTCTCCAATTAAAGGGTTGCACATCCCTTGTGAAACAAAATGGTAAGACCACTAATGTCCCCCTTTTGATTTTTCTCTCCTCTCGCTGAATGTTGCAACAACCAATTACTATGTATGTTTTCTAGATTTCTTAGTTGTTGAAATTATAGTGATGCAATGACTAGAATAGTTTTTCACAATTGATAACTTACTTCTAGTAATATGAACAATTCCTTCTTTATCCTTTAACCAACAAGTAGCTATACATGAAAAAAATCAACCATTAATTCTTCAACAAGAGCAGTAAATAGAAATATTAGTAAACAATGAACAATAAACAATAATAAAGAGACAGACACCAAGATTAGGCTCACAACCAACGCAACACCCACAAGGGGAAAACCCAAAAAATATTTCCTTATGAGAGAGAGATTATGTCCAATAGGACATAATGTTCCAACAAATAAAAAGTAGTCAACAATGAAATTCCAATCAAAGTTTTCTCATAGAAAGGAGAGAAAAACCACTTCCATTCAATGAGTAAGGTATGCACAAAGAGGCAAAAACTTAGCCTTGTAGCCAGTGTTATAGGAGGCCAAAATTCTCACTATAGTCACCACATAAGATGCCAACGAAATATCCAAAAATTTGGATCAATATTACAAGCAAAACCCTTGGTCAACTTTAGGTGAACGCCACATCAAAAGAGAGAACTTATAATCAAGTTCTTTTGTAGTTTTTGGCCTAAAAAAATGAACAAAAAATAACTTAATATGATCCCAAAAGTACCCAAGTCACTATAGTCAATGAGCCTTTGAAGGAGATATAAATCACAGTAAAAAAAATATTTTATCCTCTTCACATGTGTGGATAAGCTCTGCAATAGAAGACCGAACTTGTGGGTGATTGATGGTGGTAAAATGAGAGCCACCGAGCACTTATATATAGGCATCATGTGGGGGATTATTAGCCCTAATGGGGCTGACATGATGACCTTCTTGGAGCTGACTTGTAGGTGACCAAAAATTGATTTCTTCTTTATGTGAGAAATGAAAACTGTTGACCATAGCTACATTATTTTTCAAAAATTGTTTCTATATTATGTGGGTCTATTTTGGCTTCATTTGTTTTTACCTCTACTTTTTCCTATTGAATATTGCTACCCTCAACTTCTTGAAGTGCCAACTGTCCTTGCTGCACAATGTTCAATTTAATATCCATCCATTACTTTAAACATTATTCTATAAAACCATAGGAAGTATGTTGTGTAACCAACTCCAAAAATAGAAGAAAAGAGATATCAACGCTTTAGAAATAAGCCACTTCGAGGGGGCAACCTCCAATACATTACATAAATGAACAATTCTTGGATGATACAATTTAAAAAACCTCCTTTCTATATATAGGAGTCCATGGGGCCATAATGTAATCCTAGTGGGTCATAATGTAATCCTAGCCGACCTAACAATAATAATTTAAGGGCACAATAATAACAAAATGGGGGTTACAAGGGTTCAATAATAACAATAAGGGGGTTACACTAACAATAATAAGGGACTATACTAGTGATATAGGGACCTAACATGCCCCTCTCCTTCAAAAAAGTGTTGTCTTCAACGCTTGAGTAGCTCTGGGTGCTTCTGTATAAAATTCTCATCCTCCCATGTAAAATCTTCAGTGGGTAAGTTATTCCACTTGATGAGATACTCTGAAATTGATCGATTCCGTAGCTGTCGAGTTCTTGTTTCCATGACCACTTCAAGTTCCAATATGATTTTTCCTTCCTCATTAAGTTCTGGAAATATTGTTTGAACTGGAAGATTTTCACCTATAAACTTCTTTAAGCATGAAACATGGAAAAATGGATGTACTCACGAAGAAGCAGGAAGCTCCAATTTGTATGCCATAGAACCAATCTTTTGCAACACCTTGTAAGGACCATAGTTCTTTGGTGATAATTTATTATCCTTCTTAGCTTGCTTGAGGGACATTTGTTTGTATGGTTGTAGCCGTAAAAATACCCAATCTCCTACATCAAAACTTCTCTCGCTGCGATGTTGATCTGCTTGTTATTTCATTCGATTTTGTGCCAAATTCAGGTTATCCTTTAAGAGTTGGAGAAATTCTTGCTGATGCTTGATGTGATCTTCCATTGCTTGAACCTTCGAATTTTCTCTTAAAGATGATGTGATGGATGGTGGATGATATCCATAAAGTGCCATAAATGGGGTCATTTTTGCTGCAGTATGGAAGGAAGTGTTATACCACCATTCGGAGAGAGGTAACCACTTGACCCATTGTGTTTGTTTATCAGATACAAAACAACGAAGATATCCTTCCAAACATTTATTTACTATCTCAGTTTGACCATCAGATTGAGGATGATAAGATGAGCTATGAGCTAATTGAGTACGCAAACAAGAAAATAACTCCGTCCAAAAATTTCCAGTAAAAATGGGATCTCTGTCGCTCACAATAACCCTTGGGCTTCCATGTAGCTTTTGAATTCTATCCATAAATGTAGTAGCAACTGCACTTGCTTTAAATGGATGAGATAATGCACAAAAGTGTGCATACTTGGTAAGTCTATCAACTACCACCATGATGACACTCTTTCCTTCGGACTTAGGTAAACCTGTGATAAAATCCATTGAAATATCCTCCCAGCATTGACTTGGAATGGATAAAGGTTGTAGAAGTCCCGGGGTCTTAATTGTCTCAAATTTATTCTACTGGCAAACCAAACATTCCGCCACAAACTTTTGAATATCAGATTTAAGGCCATCCCAAAAAAATTATTTCTTCACCCAGTGGTAAGTTTTTAAAAATCCTGAGTGTCCTCCTAAAGGAGAAGTGTGCAATTCCAGAAGAATCTTTTGTTTTAGTTGGGAATTCTTACAAAGATATAAGCGATCTTTGTACCATAAGGAATCATTTTTCCAACTAAATGTATCAGATGTACTAGGATCTTGCTGCAACTTTTGAATGAGTGTCCATACATCTTTGTCCTTCTTCCATTCATCTCTTGCTTCAGTTATCCAATATGGTTGGATAATAGAAATGGCACAAAGCAATGCTTCCACCTCTTCATTCTTTCTTGAGAGTGCATCTGCAACAAAATTAAGCTTTCCTTTTTTGTAGATTATTTCAAAGTCATAACCCAACATCTTTGTGACCCATTTTTGCTGCTCTTCTGACGATAGTATTTGTTCCAAAAAGCGTTTAAGACTATCATGATCAGTTTTTACCTTGAAGTGTCTTCCCATTAGGTAAGTTCGCCATTTCTTTAGTGCATGCAGTATTGCTAACATTTCCTTCTCATAAATAGGTTTCTGTAAATACTTTCCTTTGATTGGACGACTTTCAAAAGCAATGGGTCTTCCTTCCTGCATTAAAACTTCACCAATTCCATTTCCTGAGGCATCACATTCCACAATAAAGGTTTTTGTGAAGTCTGGTGTAGCTAAGACCGGTGCTAGGCACATTGCCTCTTTAAGACGTTCAAAGGCCTTGGTTGCTTCAGGAGTCCATGAAAATGCATCTTTCTTCAATAATGTTGTTAGAGGTGCTGCTATTCTCCCATAATTCTTAACAAACTTGCGATAATACCCTGTTAACACGAGAAATTTGCGCAACTGCTTTATGGTCGTGGGGACTTTCCATTCCTTAATGGCTTTAATTTTGTTAGGGTCTACCTTAACACCCTCGTGAGATACAATATGACCCGGATATTCCACCTCTTGTACTCCAAAGAAACATTTGGATGTTTTTGCATATAATTGTTTCTCCTGCAATAGTTTGAGCACCCTGTCAACATGTTCAACATGATCCTTCCAAGACCTGCTATAGATTACTATATCATCAAAAAATACTAGCACAAATTTTCTAAGGAAGGGTTGAAAATGGAATTCATCAACCCTTGAAATGTAGAAGGTGCATTGGTAAGGCCAAAAGGCATGACCAAAAATTCATAATGACCCTCATGAGTTCGAAATGTTGTTTTTGGAATATCTTCAGTCTTCATTCTAATTTGATGATATCCTAAACGAAGATCCAACTTGGTAAAATGAATTGCTCCATGTAATTAATCCAATAATTCATCAATCACAGGAATGGGAAATTTGTCTTTAATGGTGAGCTTATTGAGCTCCCTATAATCCGGACACATTCGCCATGATCCATCCTTCTTGTGTACCAAAACTACGGGAGCAGAGAAAGAACTTTGACTAGGTTGAATTTTACCCGCCTCTAACATTTCTGCAATCATACGTTCAATTTTGCTCTTTTGGAAGTAAGGATATCTATAAGGCCTGATGTTTGGAGGAACACTTTCTGGAATCAAATGAATAGCATGATCATGATCACGATTAGGTGGGAGTCCTTTGGGAGTTTCAAACACCTTGGAATGATTGTCCAAGACTTGTTGGAGATCTGCAGAAATAGATGATTTTGATGTCGGAAATTCTAGTGAGCATAATTGTGCAATTACGCCTCGTTGTTCTTTCTTTAGAAGCTTTGTCATGACATTAGAGCTTATTATCCTTCCTGGCTTCCTCGCAATACCCCGTAATTCGACTTCCTTTCCTTCTGAAAAAAATTTCAAGAAAAGTTCTTGAAAATTAAAAGCTACCGTCCCCAAAGATTGTAACCATTGTACTCCTAGTACAACATCGACACCTCCCATAGGAATGGAAAGCATTGGACTAGTCAATACATATTCCCCCATGGTTAACTTAATATTATGGCATTTTCCAGAGCAATTTATAGTTCCTCCATTTGCAACCATCACTTGACATTCTGGTGCTGGGTATAGGAAACAATTTAATTCCTTGGCTACCTTACAATGAATAAAATTATGGGTGCTACCTGAATCAATCAACACTATTACCTTTTCTTCTTGATTTTTCCTGCTATCTTGAGAGTTTGAGGAGTGGTAATTCCTGCCAGTGCATTACACGATATGGTCGGATTCATTTCTTCCTCTTCTAGGGCTGGTTCCTGGTGTATATCCTCTTCTTGTTCATTTTCTTCTTCTTCTTCACAATCTATGTAAAATAATTTCTTCTCTGCACACTTATGACCTTTAGTGTATTTGCTATCACAACTGTAGCAAAGCCCTTTTGCTCTTTTTTCTTCCAATTGTTGTGGTGTCAACCTTGTAGGTTGTGGAAATCTAGACGTAGCAACACTTCCTTCTTTATAGAATTAAGTGGTAGGCTTCCTTGTCGCCATTATTTTACATTCAACTTTTCTTGCTAACCTGAATGCCTTCTCCAATGAATCCGGTTCCAAAACACGAACTTCATGTTGGATGTTATCCTTTAAAGTGCATATGAAGAGATTGATCCTGTGTTCCTCTGGAATATCAGTTACCCTTATATTCAATTTTTGCAAGTCCTCAATGTGCTGCCCCACTAAACCCTTTTGTTTGAGATTTATCAATTAGCTAAAGAAAGTGTTGCTCTTTGTATCCTCATAATGTGCTATCATTTCCTCCGTAAAAATTGACCAAGTGACAATTTTTTTACAGGAGCAAAGCCATCGATACCATACAAATGTATTTTGTTCTAAATGTAAAGTTGCGATGCGTACCTTTTGTGTGTTTTTCACATTATGGAGATCAAAATATTGCTCCATCTGTAGTATCCATGTTACAGGATCCTTTCCATCAAACTTCCTCATATCCATTTTGGAATATGGTGGTTCTTCCCGCCAACATTAGAGTTTATGAAATCACGATTAACATTTATTTTGTTCTCATCATGAGTTTCCTCTACTATCTTTTCACCATTAGGAAACATTTCTTGTATCAACTTTCCCAAACCTTCGATGTCTACTTTTAGATCTTTCTTCATGTTTTCCATGTTGTCTTTCATTTTTTCATCGATCTTAGCTTCCATGTCATCCATCTTAGCTTCCATTCCCACTTCCATGCCATCCATATTAGCTTCCAAACCATTCATCTTAGCTTCCATGCCTTTCTTCAAAACTTCCATTTCATTTTTTGTTGTTCTTTGCGAGAGCGAAATTTGTTGCACTTGCTCTTGTAATTTTGATATGTCAGGTTGCCATTCTTCGTCTTCATGAGTCATAGTAGAGCCTTATAAAGGCTTAATGGGTGTTGAATTATTTTTAGGGGCCATTTTAGAATCAAATATTGATATCTATTCTACAATAGGCCCTTGCAATCAATTCAACTTGATTCTTCAAACAAGACTTTTGCAATTCGGAAAAAAATACACACCTTTTACTTGCTTTGAGGAGCTCGATATTGAAATTGTATTATCTATGTGATTGCGGATCTTCAATATCTGAAATTCAGCACTGCAGTAGCCCTCTGAATTATATTTTGAATGCCACAGGTCTGACTTGATTTGGATTCTCCAAGACAAAGTTGTGTCCAATCTCCCACAATGACCTAATTATGGACTGGTTCGGTAGAGCGAACTTGTACGACTTGCCACGTGTCACTGTTTCATCTTTTGTCTCTGAAATTGATAGCCAAGAAACTAAAGTCTGTGTACTTGCGACCAATTTTTACAGCACTCCAATCTGATGCCCAGAGAGAGAGTTATTGAAATTTTCCCACGATCACCTTATTGAGATGAAATTTAGGAGCCTGAAAAAGCACTACCTTCCACAGATCATATCTCCAAAAATATTGCGAACCAAGATCTGAAATTTTTTGACGAATTTCCTCAGGCTTTCAGCTTCATACAATATGAATTTCAGACTTTGAACCTTCGTACAAAAAATATTATAGCGAAAATTCCACGATGACATGTTTAGGAGCCTGAAAAAAAACCTAACTTCCACAGATGATATCTCCGCAAATATTGCGAACCAAGCTCTGAAATTTTTCGAAAATCTTCCTTAGGATTTCGGCTTTGCACCCTAAAAATTTCAGCTTCTGAAACTTCGTAGAAAAAAAGTTATATCGAAAATTCCACGATGACCTGTTTGGAGCAGCGAAACCCTAGAATCCAGAGCTCTGATACCAAATGTTGTGTAACCAGCTCCAAAAATAGAAGAAAAAAGATATCAACGCCTTAGAAATAAGCCATTTCGAGGGGGAAACCTCTAATATATTACATAAATGAACAATTCTTGGATGATACAATTTACAAAACCTCCTTTCTATATATAGGAGTCCATGGGGCCATAATGTAATCCTAGTGGGTCACAATGTAATCCTAGCCGACCTAACAATAATAATTTAAGGGCACAATAATAAAAAAATAGGGGTTACAAGGGTTCAATAATAACAATAAGGGGGTTACACTAACAATAATAAGGGACTATACTAGTGATATAGGGACCTAACAAAGTAAAGTGAATCACAACATGATTTAGATGATAGTTTGGGAATTTTAGCAAGTTTCTTCCATTTCACCCTCTCAATAATAATGCCATGTTCACTCAATTTTTTTTTTTTTTCAAATGGAACGAGAATTTATGGAGAATCTATAACTTCGAAAGATTGGCTGCCACTATTACACAGGATATAAATATTTCATAAATTTGACAAACTAGCTAGTTACAACATGTCTCGAGAAACTTGAACCCACTCAATTGGGGAAATGACTTGTTCAACAAATCACTTGAGCTAATATCCTTTGACCAGGTTCACTTAATTTTCACAATAGGGAATATGATGCAATAGGAGTGGGAGGCATACTTTCAACCCAAACCAATTAAGTGTGATCTGTTGAATACTTTCAATGTAGAGTTCAACTCTAAATAACGCTATTTAGAGTATAAGAAATGAGTCAAGATATTTCCTTTCCAACCTAATTGGTAGTTCAACGCAATGAGTCAAGATATTTCCTCGCCAACCTATTTGGTAGTTCAACGCAATGAGTCTCGATACTTTGTAGCAACTAATTCCTATAAGTTCTTATAATTTTGTTGTAAATTGAGGCTTCTTTCAGTAACCTCCTCTCTAGCATAGGAAATACAACATGATATATTATCAATCTAAAAATATAACATGATTCAATAATACTTTTTATCGCCCATGTGTTGACCCCTAATATTTAGCTCAATTTCCATCTCAAGAACTTTATAATTCCTCATTTTCTCAAATTTTCTCTATTCATTCCATAGCTAGGAAATAAAATATCTAGGCTACACATTCTCAATGTATGGGTTAGGAGACCATCTCATCAATTGGGAGCATACATAATTATGTGAATAAAATTCTCATAATAAATTATGCCTCATTAGAGTGTTAAAGAATAGACTTCATAGAAAATCCATCGATTGTGCACATCCAAGCACAAATGAGAAGCAAGTCTTTCAACTAATAATTTGAACCATTATTTCCTCAAATACAATGCATTTATATGCCTTGGCCAAAGGATTGCAAGCTAACATTTCAGTTGCATGCTTTAGAACATACTCACAAAGATTTTTCAATCTTATTACTTCATCAACATTTTGTTTAGTTTCTTCCATTTGTTTCACCTCTCCAATTTTCAACCCATACTTGCCATTTAGCAACTATTACAGGCTATGATAGTATTTTATAGAAGATGAAGAAAATTTTTCAAATTAATGAAGTGAATACTTGCTCATGCTCTTTGATGGAATCACCCATTAACATTGGACTTCAATGTTTATCTTCCATTAATTACTAGCCTTATCCTAAGAAATGTCAAACTCCTTCATCTCTTTAACCACAATACTTGATGTTGGTAGTGAAATGTTTCTCTAGAGTATTTTTTAGCTTGAACACCACATCTTAGTAGGTAGTTTCCAATTTTTAGAAATGGTACTTATATCATCCACCTCCTTAATGATAGGGACCAAAAACCTTGGTGGAATGAAAAATTCTTGATGATGAGGAGTTTCCGCAAAATCAATGAATTTTGCAGTTTGTGTTGAAGAACCTTGTTTAACAAATTTATCAATTTTCATTTTTAGTTCCTCAACTGGATATATTTCCTTACATTTTCTTCTACTCTCGGTGTATTTTTTTGGGCTCTATGAATTCTATTGCAACGCTTGTATGCTTTTTGTCTTCCTCAACAATCACTATAGGTTGGATTTTGTCTTGTCTAAGTTCTTTGGCTTGAATACTAGAAAACGAGACTTAAGTTAGATGTTGTTGTTTCTCCTGTAATGGATCCAAGAATAATAGTTTGATCAATCCATAGGATTTGAGGGAACACTGTCTCCCATTCTACACTTCCATAAGCATCCTATATAGTGATTACAATAAGATAAATGGGATGTTAATGAACACAATTGCCATAATCTATCTATTAGTTTAAAGTATTAGTTGAGCACAATTTTGTGTCTCCGCTCATATCTGAAGGTTTTAACCGTGTATAGAAATTACTTGCAATCAAATTCTTAAAAAGCATAAAATATACAATGGTGAGGACAAAAAATATACATATATATATTCCTCATATTCATTATATTATATAGACAAAGATATATTTCATTATATTCCTTTCAATGTTACAATACATTATATACATGCCGAAGCAGTCATAAACCCTAATCCATTAACTTTGGATTAGAATGTAATCTTATTTCCCTTGAGCGAATATACAAAATACCATGGGAAAAACCATCATGTCCAAAACCATGAGAAAAATTCCATGCTCAAAAATTTGGGTAGATCTGCCCACCATCCTTGGGTCCACATTATTATTATTATTATTTTTTATTTTTTGGGGCGCTGCCCTGAACCCCGTGCAAGGGGGTAACAGGGGGGGTTGTTGCGCCCATATAATCCTCCCCGCAGGGGGGGGGGGGTGTTGTCTTCACTATACCCTGCACAACATAACAATGTCTGGGGATATTCATGTAAATAATATAACACATACCCAACACATATCTAATGTATTATATAATGTGTAATGCAACTTCATTCAATGATGTAGGAAACATCTCTCTTAACTCATTTTTCGATGTGTTCTACAAACTCTCCGATATGAAAATAAATTTTCTTTATTCTTGAGTTGTAGTTTCTGTATTCAACATGCAATTCCCTAGGGTCGATAGACATACCACTAGGGAGATGGAATCCTTAGTGACTTAAATTTGTAGTCCTCATACTATAACAACAATATCTTGGAGGTGTTGATCAAATTCTAGGGAAATGGAATCATTGTATCCCTAAAGTCGAATACCATCCAACTAGGTTTATTAAAAATCCATAGCATTATGGAATTATTTCATACGTGGTTTATCTCCAGATGCTCGCGATTGTTTAAACCTCCCCCCATATTTTTAGTGAATTATGTTACTATGGAAAAACTTTGTAAACCTTTAGAAACCTTTCTTATTTTCATTGCTATAAACTTGTATATGTAACTCCCCTATATAGATAACTCTTCTGCACCAAATTCAGATTGCATAAATGATCGTTTAGCACCACACTATGATATTTAAATATTTCCATAACCTTTTGCACATACAAAAATTCATTCCAATTCCATCATGGATGTCATGAAGCTAAAAATTTTGAGTTGAAAATCAACTATTTCCCCCCCAGAACTACTTATAATTAGTTAACACCAATTCCTAATCACACCTTGATTTATGTAACATGAATTCTATTGTATAACACATTAGTCATCACATTCCATCGAATTGAAAACCTTCATGTTAGTTATTTAGTGGTAATTCAATTGATTCAAAGGTTGATGCATAATGAAACATTGTTGATGATTGAAATGAAATGAGAGATGGTGAATGAAGTTGTTAGCTTTGTAAAGGAAATGATGACAATCCCCATGTCTCACAACTGAAGGATTGGATAACCTTAGGAAATGGAATAGGTCAAGGAAAGGATGGGGAAATGAACATGTATAAACACCATAATAAATTAAAAATTAAAAATGCAAACACCATTAAGAAACATTACAAAGAAAATGCAACCAAGTAAATTTGAGTCACCTCTATACGACAAGTAGTCGAAGCAAGATATAACACTCCAAAATAACCAGAGTGAATATGTAGAAATGAATGGAGTGGAAGTAGAACAATATACATATAATAAAATGTGGTAGAATATATATTAGCAACAATATTCATGTCTAATTAGAGTTTTAATATAGATATAGTAGCAACAACTATGAATTCTAGAACAATAGAGCTAAAATTAGGCCCTGTTACTAAATGGTGAGAAACAAAATAGAATTAGATGAATCATTTTAATGTGTTGTTTTACTTTTCGATGCTTCCTTCAGTCTTTTAAATTGTAGTAGATAACTCACTTGTAACTTTGTTTTTAAGTTGTCCATTTTCCTATGCCAATGCCCAAGAGGGTTTTCACCATAGGAAATCATTTGCTGCAAAGGAAGACTCACCATCAACCTAGTTTTCAAGAACTCATTTGTAATTATGATGTTCGAAAGGGGTTTCATCAAAATAATGTTTAGATTTATTATCATTATTTTATTTTTATTTTAAAATTGGTGGGTTGATGATAGTGAAATCTTACTCTATATTTAGGGAATTCATGTCCTCAATCACACTTAAAAGTCATGCTTGGCATTGTAATGAATATAAAAACTCCTTAGTCAAATCCTTCTTGTAAAGGTTCAATATATGACCATTTTTTGAGATTCAACAAGAAAATTCGGCACCCATGCCTTGTGCATTAAGCACCCAGACTAGGGTGCGGCCCACAATGCTATTTTTGGGTGCATGTCTATTTTGGTTATACCTTAATTAAGACAGACATTAAACTGTAATCTATTCTTAATGTGGACTTGAATCAATTAACTGAAAGTAATAAATTCAGTTAGCTAGTGGATTTTGAGTTAGAGGTAGTTGGTGAGGCATGGAGAGTAATTATAGTTGTAATAGAGTTTGAAGTGTAGTGGTGCATTAGTTAATACAAGTTGTAAATAGTTTAACTCAGTTAAGTGAGTTAAACTCAGTTGTGCTAGTTGTAACTGAAGATACACCAGTGAGAGATCTAGTGAATTAAATATTAATTAATTCACAATCAGTGATCTCACATGCAACTGAGGATTTACTATTATTAGCTTCATGCATGTCAGATCCAGTGGAGACCCAGTTGAGTTCTAGGTGAAAGGGAAGTTGAATATCAATTGCAGGATTATTGGCTTGCACACATTCAACCAAAAACCCATTGGAGTGCCCATCATACTTGCACAGTCAAGGCAGACAACAATTCCTATCTTTTAGGGATATTTAACATCAAGGATTGCACAAGGAAGGCAAGCTGTCCGGAGGCTGAGAATTGGATATGTGTTCGTTAATTTTGCATATGAAAGTGGGAGACAATTAGCTGAGTACTGGAAGGCTCTTGTGAGAAGAGTTTTGTATGTAATTGTTTCATGATCCATGCTTAATATACAATAGAAGATAGTGGGGTTTTTAGCTGTAAGCTTTCCCTGGGAAATTATCAGTATGTTGTGTGCAATTGATCTTTCTTCATGTTCATGTGATTAGCGATTGTGTTTTTAATTTCGAAAAATATTTGTAGAAGCGATTCAATATTTAACTTTAGTACATTGTTATATTGGGTGAATCCAAGATATACATGCATGCTGTATAATTTATACACCATTAACTAGCAGTGGGTTCCTTTCTTTTTAAATGGTATGAATTTGAACTAATCCTTTGCTAAAGAGTATGTCAACCTCATAGGGATAAGGCCATATGGTTCAAACTTTACCTTTAAAATATTAATACTTGTAATCATAAAGGAGTACCTTACCAACAACTTGGAACCATTTTTTCTTAATGAAGTGGTCATGCCAATGAATTCACTTGTGTTCAATAAATTCATTATGAAAGTGTGTTTATTGCTAAATCTCATCTAGGGCACTAAGTTAGGTAACCCACTTATTTTATACCAAAGAAAACTCAACTCTTAGTTCTATTATTGTTTAGATAATTTTAATGTCAAATTCTTGGGGAAACATTACAAATTTTCCATATGCTAACTCACTAGAAGTGAAGCTAGTGGTGGTATTATTATTTGTGTTATTAGTCCAACTGCTTCAACAAGCATCTTTCCTGAATATTTCCTATGAATTTAAATTATTTTTGTCAATATGTCTTCAATACCTATATTCATAGCTTCAACTTGTCCATTTTCCCATGGATGGTAGGGAGTAGAATTCCTATGAATTTTTTTGTATTGATTAGCCAAAAATTTAGTTAATTATGAAGTAAATTTGGGTCCTTGATCTATCACTATCTTCTATGGAACACCAAATATAGTGTCTCCCTATACAAAAATTCAACTACCTTTCCTTCCTTAACATTCAATGCCTTGAATTCCACTCACTTTGTATGATAACAAATGCAAACAACCATATATAATTCTTTTGGAAGGAGGGAAATTTGTAACATTCACTGGTTACCAATTTTGGGCAATGGATCTCACAATGCTACTAATAACTTAACAAAAAAAAAAAAAAAACCATGAATAATAACCATAAATAACATAAAAAATTTTGAGCACTCGTATGATAAAATTTGTTGATTAGTTTCAGACCTCAGACGCACCACCCAACTACAGACTGCGTTGCTCCAACTCTCAGAGTAGTGGGTCACCCCTGATCTAGGGTCGTGAATCCACAATTCCAATGAATTCCCAAGTGACGTACATGTAAAATATAAAATATGAATAGATCCATGGTACCAAACCCCAATAGCCTCTAACCAACATTTTCACATTCCCCATCAGCCCCGCACCTAGGTAGTGCACTCCCTTATCTGCACTCGCAGTCCCTCAGGCTGTGCCACTACTTATAGGGTGTATAAATTGATTCAATGAGGGATGTATTAGATCCTTGTGGCTTCTGGGAATTCCTACTGCCCTCAGGGGTCTCCAGGTACCCTCTAAGCCCTCACACACAGACACCTCCCGAGGGATAGGTAGATATCCAATTGAATGAGGAAACTATTTTTTTATAAATATGGTATGGTGCCACTTAATTTATATTTTCATATTAAGACACTTTATAATATCAAATAGGGATAACATAATGTTTTTCTGGAAAATACCCCTTACTAAGCTCCCTAGCTCCTTCACTTCTCCTATTGTGGAGTCCTAGCCTCCCCATACTCTTTTTGTTGACTGGTCTACAACCATGATGTAATATATTATTACATGTGTGCTTTACATGTCACATTTACCAGACCCGCTAGAATTTTAGCACATAGGCTCTTTGGCCAGATCACATAGGTACCCTGCCCTTAAAACACATCAATACATTGGCCCAACAACCTAATGTGTTTATATGCATAGAAGCATGTAGGCCTTAATAAAATCCATCTCACTAGCCTAAATATCATATGTAAATTTACATGGAAATTTAAGGATCAAGTTGAGGGCATTACATTCCCCTCCCCCTTATTTATGCATTGTCCTTAGCACATTATATATCCATGTATGGAAAAATATATTTAGTCATAAGCTTTGTTTTCTTCCAAGGACTAATTGTATGCCTTGTTCTTTGGTTGTTCATAATCATCCATAAATAAAATAGACATGTTAGAGCCATTGATATGTAATATTCATCTCATTCACAAGGGATTTTAGGTACAAAATGTGATCATTATTCAAAGTAAATGTATAGTCATAAATCACCACTTATTTGTATTGGTGTATCGTTATTTGCTAGGATTCCAAAGGAAGGTGTTTAGCCTTCAACATATATTTTAGATAATCCAATGAGCAATGAGAAAAGTTTTTCCTCTTATGACCAATTCTACCAATATACATTTTAACCCATTTTTAGAAATCCAAAATCAACCATAGTTTGATTTTTTTTTAGCTTTGTAGCTTTTGAAACCATCCATTATTTTATTAACAATATTCTTGACAATTTACTTGCGAAATCACTTGATCCAAACTTATGAAGGAATGCCACAAAATATAGATATAAACATAAACAAAGAGATTCCTAAGAAATAAATCTTCATTTCATTAATATCAAAGAACTGAAAGATGCTTACATACATAATGGAAATATAACAGCCCTGATGATGGTAGCTTATCTTTGAGAAAAGATGTGGCAGCTACATGCCTCTGAACTGTGTTACAATGAGGCTCAAGGGCCTTTTTATTATTAAACAAAAAATTGAAACCCTAAACAACCAAAACCATAACCCTAAGATATGGAACACCAAGAGTTTGTGGGCCCCAGTAGGGTTAGTTGGGTAGCCAACTTCCCGGGGTCGCAAGTTGGTCATATGATCTCCGTTTGGTGTGTATGACACCTCGTTAGAAAGGTCTCTCTAATACAAGATTTGTGGCAGGCCCTTTCCCATGGATATGGGTCTATTGCGAACCTAAAAAAACTCCGTTTAGGGGGTCAAAACAACTCTGGAAGTTTAGGACTCGAAAAACTACTAAAAATAGTAAATTGTGTTATAATCAAGGGAATGGATGAAACCGACTAGAGGTCTAGGTGGAATTGGTGGGCGACCACCAATATCCACCTGGATCATCACTTTTATTGCAATCATGAGATTTCCACTTTGGAGACACTTTCCCTTTTATGAATTTTAAATACAATTTTCACTATTTGCAAGCATTCCAAAGTCATAGTTTGATACTTCTAATCTAAATTGTATCTGGTCTATATTTGCATGTTGAATGTTCACATGTGATTTAAATTGGCACTAAATATTAATATCATAAAACCTCATTTCATTTAGAATACTTCTAGTGAACTCATTTCACAATCAACAACCCCCCTAATTAGATTAGGTAAGTAATTGTGTGTTCTCGAGAACTTCCATTGGATTTCATAGAGAAACAAATCCCTTTAACTTTTTCTGAGGTAAGTAGCCACCAAATAAAATGAACCCATGATGCAGGTGGATCGAATAGGTCCAAGTAAAAGTGGCTTAAGTACAAAGGCTTAAAAATCAAAGTGTCTGAAATGTGGCAAACTTAATGTCAAGTTGAAGATCTCGTCTTTCTGATTCCAATGGCGTAGATGACACTCAATTCCGAGTCCGTATGAAGGAGTTGGGAGAAATAAAATTTTGAGAGTTGACTTGGTGATGTGGCACACTAAGGAGGACACAAATTGGAAGTTTTTTGGCCACTGGATTCTGGCCAGCTCCGACCGGATTCTGGGAAAAATTGTGGGGTCGTTAATTTGACTCCTTTGGTCAAATTAACGAATTTTCAAAAGGCTCATTTTTTTTATTTAAAACAAAAAAATATAAAAAAAGGGTTGACGGGTGGCCATACCCTGTCGACCCCTCCGTAAAGCACAAAAATCATATTAAAATTGGGGCCGATGGCCATGACCCTGCCGGACCCTGCCCACATGTTACGACAACACACTTTTAAATAAGGGTGGGGCCAACGGTCGTGACCCCGTGGCCCCAAACCTTCACTATATATTATGATGATAATATGTAATACGGGTGGGTGGGGTTTGTCAACCCTGCCGCCCAACCCAACCTCTTTCCACTTGTCTAAATGCGATGGCAGAAGTGGTGGGGTGGGCCGCCCAATGTGGACCCAACCCCCCACACTTATATTAAATATAAAATGACGGAGATGCACGGTTTAATAAAAAAAATTTTGACTTAAAAAAGGGGGGGGGGGGGGGCGGGGTTTGACCACCTGACCCCCTCCCTCATAATAAAGATCCAAGCCAATCTGCCTAACGATTTTCTTTGGGAAGTCCACCAACACTTTTATATAAAAACTCTGCATTACATAAGTGCGCCGAGGCAAGCTAGGAACGGGCACGGAAATCGAGACCTTGGAACCATGATCTGAACCATTTTCCAGAGGGTCCATATTTTCACTTTGTCAGATTCAAACAAATTTTATATGGATTCTGCACCTCTCGACACCATGAATTCAACAATGCTGTCCATTTATTCATCAGAGGTATTCAATTTTCGAGCACTTTCAGCTATTGAGGTATGAGGGTGTAGTTTCTTATTTTATACTTGTACTTTCATTTTTTTCCACTTAATGAAAGAGGGCCTCCCCACTATTTGAGCATGGCCCGAAGAGGTAGTCCCTCCTGGACGAACTCTGATATCAATTTTGTGTCTTCTTGCATGATGTTGATTGCTTCTCTCTTCTTATGTTTATGCCTTTAAAGTTTCTTATTTAAAGCTGCAATTTTCACATACAATTCTTTAACACATCTCGAGCAAAAGATTTTGGATCAACCCACTAGGTGATCAAGAAAATAAATGAAATTATTGATACTACTTGTACATACACCAACTATCATACTTTACTCTTGTCTATTTTCAAGGATCTTCTTGCATTAATCTTTAGATGTTTGAGTGCACCAATTCCATCAATCCTCTTACTATATTCATGTCATCCTTGGAAAATGATTGACTATTTCACTTCCAAAGTTTGTGTCCCTCACAAATTCAAGTCCATCCATCAATTTTTGGTCAGTTTAAACATTTAAAGACTATGCTCCAACATACACAAGTTTGTGATGCTAAGTGAAATTATTTATCACTTCATCAACCAAGTATGCCAATCATCACTCCCAATAAATAAACAAATGAATAAGTGTTTGATCAATATAGGCACATAATTTAAAGTGTGGATTTATTTGTATGCACTATCCAAAAACTATAATGACATTGGCGTTGGCCCACAATATCAGGTTTTCTATCTTCACCCAATTTGACATATATTTCTACCATAATAATATCATGCTACCCAATCCATGACAAAAGTTGTGATATTTTTGGTGGTTCTTTTATAATTTGAAGTAGCTTTGTTGTAATTGGTACCATTATCCACCATTTCAGAAATATTAACAGGCTTCCAACTAGGTGTTGATGCTTGGGTTTGCTGAATCCAATAGTAGGAGAAATTCCTTGATAAAAGTCCTAATTAGACCTATAAAAATTGCCTCATCAATTTTTGCGATGTAACAACAACCCCCATTTTATTAATATTAATTAAAAATAATGGAGACCCTTTAGTTTTAAACTTTTAATTCCCGTTTTGTATAAAATCCAAATGGTTCACTTAAACTGTAAGTGTAAATCCCCCCTTGTAAATACACTTTATATGCCTTTATTTTTAAATTTTTGAAGACCCAAGGATATACCTCAGGACATTGGGCCGACGCTTAATACAAACTTGTGAAGGATACAACCGATCCTACACGAGTCAATGCAAACTAATAGGAACATTCCCATTATTGTGATAACGATCTTCGAAAGCTCATTCCTATGCAACTATTCTAAAAATTTTGGTGGCCCTGAAGCCTTGAGGACCTGACCTTTTCCTGTCAATTAACACCTCACTTTTCCTCTTCAAATAATTAAAAACCTTTTTGTTGTCGGACATCAACTTTTGGGTTGACCTTATTTCATTTTACTCACTTGATGGCCCGATACTGAGATCTTTCCCTGCCTTGTGCTAAGTTGGAATTCTAGGTCGAAGTGTCATCACGAGACATGGAAACCTATCCATGTCACATGACACATGCGACCTATTTATTGACAAATAAGACCTATAACAATGTCATTTCCAAGTTCCACATGGCATCTATGTGGAACTACCATGTGACCTTATCCCACATCACTGGAACTACCGTATCATCTCAGGTATCAACACTTTCACATAACAAAGGATATACTTGATGCCCAAAATCAAATAATTAGTTTAAATTATGTTTTAGTTGGCTAAAAAAATGTTTAAAAAATGTTAATAAGTTTTAGGATTTAAATGGCTTGAAAAAATATATCGTAGCCTCGGGTAATCACTCTATGAATGCAATGCTCTATTCATTGAGCCTACCGCCAAATTGCTTCACAGGTGAATTCACGTCACTTGAGTTACTTTCCATTAATAGAAACTTACCACTTCAAATGAATTCAAGTCTTCCGGAACAAGCAATTGCATGAATGAATTTCCTAAGTGTGTAATTACAAACCTACTTTATGCTAAATATGGTTCCTTCTTGCAGAAATTTATAGCCTTTGCTATATTGAATAATTATAATTTGGATTACCATGGATCCTAGGAAAGGAAAGAAGAAAAAGAAGGTAAAACATGATAAGGAAATAGAGGCCAAGAACCGAAATTCGACCCTTTTCTCAAACATGCATCAAAAGAGAAAGTCATGGAATGAAATCTACAAGTTCCTAGAGGATGCAGTCTGTTCATATTTAGCGTTCAAAGATGATGTAACCTTCCAAGGCATTGAAATTTTTTGTCTACACATGATATTATACTGACCCACACTATTTCCCTACACATATATGGTCCACTGGGTGCTAAAAAATTGTTACCTTTCGACACGAGCATTATGTGAAAAGCATAGGAACATCACTGGATCACATAATGTACCAAATTCCTAGACCTGAACCCATAATAGTGATTTTCTCAAGTAATTCCATGATGATGAAGGTGTGCAATGTGATTTACAAATTCCTTATTTAATCAAATATTGGAAATATGATGAAAGTAAATTCCATGTAGACTAGATCTCTCAAATCTATTCTACTGCCTCTTGTAAGGCATGCCGTTATTATGTCAACACTTTGATTAATTGACTATTCAATGAGAAGCACCCTTCTCACTTTCTGTTAGAGTGGGTTGCCATCATGCAAAGATATTTACATTTTTTTTCTTCTTCTATTGGTTCGATATCCTATTAGATAAACTCCATAGCCACATCAACTCTTTTCGTAAGACCAAAGCACTAGGAGAGACTCATTTTTATATGTTAGCCTATATAATGGACACCATTTGTATTCACACTCTTTTCACCCTAATGAATTGGAATTGGGCTCCTAGTTTTGGTCCTGTAAATATCTATCATTCTAAATTATGGGAAGAAAATTCAAAGCAACACTTCTGGGAAATCTGTCATTTTGTGATAATCCCTCTTCATGAGAGAATATTTGGCTCCTTTCCACCTAGGTTTATGGATGTAGCCATGCAAGGCTTAGACCAAATAAAATATTGGTATGTAGAAGAAAATTTATATTATATCATAATTTTTGGCCGTCTTTCTCCTCCACATGGACTTCCTAGGTTTGACCTATATAGACTTGTACTCATGGAAATAACCTACCAAACAATAGCCACAAGCATAGCTAGAGACCTGTAGGTTTTGACTCAGGAAATTTGGCCCTCTTTCCCAATTCAAATCAACCTTTACACATTATCTAATGTACAATATTCCAAGATTAAAGCTGCAAAATTAGATACTATCAATTTCTCATTCATTGAATTCAAAGGGAATAATCCCTCAAAGGTCATACCCGAGAATTGTATTAAGAAATGTATATAGGAATATTCTCATGAGGAATTAACTTTTGATGATGTTTTTATTATATTCAAATTCTATCATGAAGTTTTTCATATAATACACGAGCTTCTATATAATGCACATGTTGATTTTCTAACATTCAAGAAGACAAAGAAGAGATGCCTCTTGCTAACCTTGTAGAAGGTAAGAATATAAGAGGTTCCAACAGAAGCTAGGAGTTTTGATAAGACTTTTGGTACTTGAGCAACTATATCTCAGATAGAGGCATCACCACAAGGACAAGCTCAACCAGAAAAGCCTCCACAAAAACCAACATAGAAATGTTGTATAACACATAAAGGAGATCAAATAGTCCAAACATCAGTTGATCATTCTATAATAATTGAGGTATTATCATGATTTATGGAAAGATAATATCACACAAAAATCAAGCAAAGTGATTGAGGAAAATAAGTCGTGAGATGAATAAGCCTTATTTGAATAAGTATAGGCAGGGAAGAGTACAAAGGTACAAGTACAAAGTAAAATAAAAACCCCTTTGAATGTCATTCAAGTGGCACCTGAATTGGTATTTCCTCTGCAAAAAATTTACAGTTATGAGTTTGATTCTCCTACTAGAGGCAAAGAAACAAAATAATCAACTAGTATGGTAGCGTCTGGAGTCATATCTAAGACTCCTATATCCTCTATTACTAAGGATTCACCCCAAAGTGTTATTCATGTAGATTATTTATCACCCATTGAAGAGGAGGACATTCCTCCAATTGATTATTATTTTTAGTGTTAAAAGGAGAGGCATCATCAAAGGCATAAATAAAAATAGGAAGCTTCAACATGATGAACCTCTAGTATGGAAGACCATAGTATGGGATTCCTCTAAATATAATGAGGAGGAATTAGCAGGTGAGCAGGCAGATTCTATAGGAGCATTTAATTTAGTTAACATATGGCCAGTTACTAATCTAAATCAAATCATAAAAAAACGAGAGAATATAATAGTTCAATTAGAGGTGCAGTTGAAGAAACATCAAGCATATTTTGAAGAAAAAATCAGCCATAAGGTCTTGGAAGCACAAAAACCACACTCATAACAGATGAAATATTTGGAACAAGAGATAAGGGAGAAAATAACCACAATTCAACAACTCTCTATATTCCTGGAGAAACAGAAAGATACCTAGATAAACCAAGTTCATCTTCAACTACAAAAATTAAAAGATAATATAATGAATATCAACCAGTTCAAGCAAGAAGCTGTCAAGGCTAATGAATAAATTGAGCAAATTCAAGAACAATTTTGCAGGGACTTGAACTTAGCTCAAAATCAATTGGGTTTAGTTAGTAAATTTTTTGATAACATCACAGATAAATAAATTGAATTACATCAATCTCAAGATACTTTTATCAAGTTGAAATTTTGGTAGGGCAAACATAAAAAATGAAAGGAGCAATTTCCTTGAGGAGTTATTAGAAAAATTTGAAGAAATCAAATAAATTGGTAAAATAAGCCGAATAAGCCTTCACTTCATTGATTGATTTGTCAATTAGTGCTATAAAAAATATGGACATGCCCGAGGTGTTTTTTTCATATGAAATAATTAAAGTAGGAACTTTCTTTGAAGATATAAAAAGGCACATGAGAGATACCAATAAGAAAATTAAACAGTGGGAGAAAGTTTACCTTGGGGCCATCAATCAATTTTTTGTCAAACCCTAGGGGTGTTAATTAATTACAAAAAAACTAATTCAAAACTGTTATAGGATATTCCAGTTGTAAAAGGAAAGATCTTTGATTGTGAACTCAATATCCTTTTGCAACCACTTATTTCACTATTAGAGATATTGAAAATTTATCCCAATGGAAAAAACATATGCAAGCTTCTTAGCCAACTAGGCCATCAGTTGAAGAGTGATCAATACATTGAGTTGAAAGAGTTCCATCAAGATCCTAATGATATCATTTTTTCTTAGCATTTTGTTATATTTTGAATCATTTATGTTGAAAAAAAATAGGGAGACCCTTCTGATTCGATTTATGAATAATTTTGTAATATTATTTAAAGGAACTCCTAAGAGTTTAGACAGGGTTTTGAATTTTCTATAAAATTCTCTAAGTACTATTGTACGAGCCATTAAATATTTTTTTATTTGATTCATAAAAAAAATATGGTACTATTATTTACAGTTGTTTATGGATTTATGATATCAGAGTCTCAAATGTTTGCATAGTCATGTTCCAATTGCATGTACGTGGTTGAGCCGTTATTGTACTACTATTAGCAACTAGTTCAAAATCACGATATGTTTTGAGTTGATTATTAAAATTTTATCATATGAATATTGTAGCTTTCATGTTCTCATTTAACTATTTATTTATTCATGTATTGTTTGTATCTGACCTTAATAATCATTTCAATTTGATGATCCAAATCTCCTTTTGTAACGATTTCAATTTTATTCATAATAAAGTTAAATTTCCTCCTAGATAGGTTATAAAGATAGTTAATAGTAGAATACATCTATATTTTTCAATCGTTTAGATTAGTAAAATTATCTTTTATTTCTATTATTTAGATGAAATTTATATTTTTAGTAATATATTTTATAAAGTCTCCAAATTTAGGAGTAACAACCCTTAGTGGAAATTGAGCCCACATACTAAAGACGATTGCCGCACTAAATGAGTATAGGTGTAATTGGGACCTTGATCAAACAATTTATCCTATTTTTGGCTTAGCCAAACCCAAGCATCAACATAAGGCGAAATAACCTCTTCCATGAATGTGCATTGTGTGTAACCATACAATGCAACCTGGGGTTTATTGCATTATGGAATATATTTAAAAGGACACTAATCATATCTTATGCTAATTTTGAATCAGAAATAATCTCATCGTCTGTACTTGTACCAACCTAGATCCATATTAATTGTAGATCTACCATAGCATCGAGAGGGATCAAATCTATTGTGATGAAAACCTCATTTTGAGTGAAAAGAGATTTGATCTGTCTTGGCACTTGATAGATACAAAGTTAAGATGGATCTAGGATGGAAAAGAGATGACCCTACTATAAATGTCATAGGTTAGCTAACTGATATTATGCTTGGGAATTCCATCATCCCAAAGCACTTAGATCTTTGGATCCTGGTAATAGATGTACATAGTAATGATATTGTAGTTCCTAAAAACCTCATTGAATTGGGAGCTACAATAAATGTCATAACCAAGGAGAATATGCTCAAGCTTAATATCCAAGAACCTCTAAGGAAGACCACACAATGATACAACTTGCTGATAGTTCCATAATAGCACCTGAAGGTGTTATTGAAGATGTTATGGTCTCTATTTATTCTTGGGAATATTTCAAATATTTCCTTGTCCTCTAGCCCAAGTCCAAGTTACTTGGATATCCTCGTATCTTAGGAATACCTTGGTTGGCCACTATTGATGCCTACATCAGCTGTAGTATTGGAAATATGGATCTCACTATTGGGTAGTTCAAAAAACAACCTGTCTTATATCCTCATTCTCAACCCCTTATTGAGCATGATTTTCCTATATAGGTATAAGAATAAGAAGAATACAAAATTTATCTATCATCACCCTACCCTATCTATACATTAGAAATGACCACTGACAACAAACAATTAGACGAATATAATGTAATTGATAATTTTTTAAATAAATACCCCACTACCATGAATGTTGATGGCTTGGAAGATGAATCTATATGACAACCTAGTTGTTCTCAAGACAATTCATGGTAAGATCTGATAACTATTGGTGCTAACCAAAATAATGTAAAAACAATAGAAATCAACCCCTTGAAAACTCTAAAAAACACCCCCCTTATTTTAATTGATCAAGAGGTTAAACAAATTACCATCTTGAGGCAAAATATTGATGCCCTCGCACGAGATTACAAGGAAATGAAGGGACTCCATCCTTTTGTGTGCACCCATCATATATACATCAAATAAGGCCACAAACCTATTCTCAAGCCACAAATGTGAATGAACCCTACAATGAAATCCATTATAAAAGATGAATTGCAGAAATTGTTAGAGGCAAAATTCATTCATCTAGTCTCGGATAGTGAATGGGTATATCCCTTAGTGATTGTCTCTAAAAATATTGACAAATGGAGAATATATGTTGATTACAGAGAAATCAATAAAGCCACCAAAAAGTACCATTTTCCCTTGTCCTTTCTTGACTAATTTTTGGATGTCCTTGTAGTGAAAAAATTCTATTCATTTTTGGATGGAGTCAACAGATATAATAATATCTAGAACAACCTTGAATATTGTGATAAAACCATTTTCACATGCCCATGGAGAACCTTTTATTACATAGTTCTTCCATATGGTCTACGTAATTCCCCTACTACCTTCACAGGGGATGTATTGAGAATTTTCTCTAAAGTTGTACATGATTTAGTAGAAATATATATTGATGATTTTAAACCCTGTGGGGATGGTTTCCAAGAAGCTCTCTCCAACCTATGCAAATTTTTGCAAAGGTGCATAAAGATGAATCTCTCCTTGAGCCTTGAAAAATGCCTATTTTGATGAATGAATGGATTGTTTTAGGATAGTTTCTCTTTCAAAAAGGAATTCAAGTAGATCCTAATAAAATAGGCATCATTAAAAAGGTTCCACAGCTCCTCAAAAACAGAAAAATTATAGGAGTTTTCTAAGTCTTGCTGGGTGTTACAAAAGATTCATCAAGGATTTTAGCGAAATTGTTTCACCTTTATTTTATTTACTAACAAAAGAATTAGATTTCTATTGGATAGATTTATGTCACAAGTCATTTGAGGAAATCCAAGAGAAACTGATGACTGAACTAGTCCTTAGAGGTCCAAACTTGAATTTTCCCTTCCATATCCATACTAATGCATTATATAAATCAGTTGGGGCAACTTAGAGGTAAAATTCCTTATGAAATTTATTTTATTAGCAAGAATCTGTCAGAGGCTAAGCTTAACTATATAGTCACTGAAAAAGAACTCTTAGCTATTGTACATTCTTTGAACAAATTTAAGCATTACATTACTAGATATCAGGTCTTTGAATATATTGATGATCCAACAACCAAATATTTAATTAGGAAACTAGATGTGACTGCTCACATAATTAGGTGGTTACTATTACTGCAAGAATTTGATCTAAATTTTGTTGATAAAATTTGAAAGGAAAGAATTGCTGTAACTTTTCTTTCAAGGATAACCTCTTTTGTAGGAGACCAAGAAATGGTGGATGACAAGTTCCCTCATGAGCATCTGTTTTCCATATCACTCTTACCTCCATGGTTTGTTGACATAGCCAATTTCTTATTTGCTGACTATTTTCCTTTCGTTACAAATTTAATACCATGCTACATTAACTATATAAAATAACTCCATCCAATATTAATTAAATTTATGATTATATTGCATGAATTTAATTTAAATCAACATTACATGGAAAATGTTATTTGTTCACAAATAGAAAAATATATACAAATTTGGTGAGACATGAATGAATCAATAACAAATGCATTCGCACAAAAGACATACTACAAAGGACTTAAACACATTTTTTTTTTTTGGACCTTTTCATATGAACGAAGTTAGAATTATGATGTCATGTGAAGTCCAAAGGATTTCACTATTCTGACACACATCTTCCCCATGCCTTGCAAAATATATCATGTTTTAATTGCCAACATAGATCCATCTTAACTCTGAATCTACCTAGCATTGAGAGGGATCAAATCTCTTTTCATTCTAAAATAGGTTTTCATCTCAAGAGATTTGATCCCTCTTGGTACTTGATATATTCGAAGTTAAGATGTATCTGGGCTGGTATTATATAAATTTCACATCTCTATACATAAAAGTATTCTCATTTTCCATTTTATCAAAACCTTGATTTAATCTCTATGAAATATCCACAAAATATTTTAGTAGTAGTGAGGGTATAGGGTTTAAATACATCAAAAGTATAACCTTTTATTTATATATATATTTTAAGATTTAATTAAAAAAATGTTATATATATATATATATATATATATATATCACAAAAAAATAATCACCTAGCCATTTCTAACTAGGTCGATCACCTAGCCATTTCTAACTAGGTGGATCAAATTGCACCATGTAGGTTTAATTTTACCATAGTAAAATAATTTTCACTATAGGAAATAATTTAATAAACCACTTTTATTAAGTTATTCATGATTAAAACCCATGAGAATAATTAAATAAACCTTATTTATTTAATTTTCTCTAGGGAATAATTATTAAATCATTGTTTGATAATTATTCATTGTCACATTTGACTAAATCACCTAGGAATAGTTAAATAAATCATTATTTATTTATCATTTCCTTAACTCCATCATTCGAGTAATTGTTAAATCATTATTTAATAATTATTTCATTTTACACTTTTCTTATTATTCGTGAAATAATTAATAAATACTTTTATTTCTTAATTATTTATAAATAAAGATATTTGACCATTTTGAATATTTTTTCCTTCTGCAAAAATATAATAAATGATTCCAAGCGGTTAGATATCGATTTTGGTCAATAACATGTTATTATTCTCTATTTTCAAGATCAACCCAATACTTTGCTGTAAATAAGAGGGTTTTTCATTCATTTCTCACCATGATCATTATCGTCGTCACCATTATTGTCTCATACCTTTGAGCTCCCATTTGAGTTCTACACATTATTTGGGTTTTCAAAAATGAAGAGAGGAAGATCTGAATATTGAAGCGACAAGGACATCAAAGTACCCATCCGATGGAGTGCGATTTATGGGCCTTTGTAAATATCCTTCACTAGGTGCTATTAATAAAATATTCATTCTTTCAAATCTTTTCCATGTTTGAGTTATTACATCGGATTAATTTTTTTTATTTGTTCTTTTCGATTGCACATATCTATTTTTCTGCAATTTTTTCTCACATATTTGTTGCAGATCTAAAGTATAAGCAACCACAATTGTTGTTAGGGTCACTATAAACATGTGACTTAAGTGAGATATTTTTGGTACACCTTCCAAGAAATTTCATATTAACAAATGTTGACTCGAATGATGTAAAAATTCAGTGTCTTGGGTGACTTTTTCTTCAAAAATTTCAGGGTTGTCTACAACTATTTTTAGCCTCCCATTTCTATTTATAGATTTTTATCCATTATTCTGTCAAATTTTCAGATTTTGGTGGTTTTTTGGTTTCTTCTGTAGGTCATAAGTACTAGCCGAGCAGGAGACGAAAACATCCGTACGATATTCAAGAACTGAGAGTCTCGGGAGAGAGAGAAAAAAAAAAGAAAAAAGAAAAGAAAAAAAAAGAAAAAAAAAGAAAAAAAAAAGAAAAAAAAAAGAAAAAAAAAGGAAAGATTTTTTAGCCCTAGAACTCTGCTTTGAGCTCCAGGATGCACTATTTGGACCAAAAACTGTGTTTTCCACCTGTTTTAGGTCAGTACATGTGTTTTGAAAAATTTCAGGAAAATTTTCATTTTTTTTCCAACATTGTCGAGAGTGCTGTTTGTATATTGGGTCAAGGTTTTTTCACTTCTATTTAAGTCTCCCTTAGGCTTGGATACTCTTAGTTTGTCTCTTTGAGGAAGAAAAAATCCCCCTAGGGTTTGCAATAAACCTCCACATTTTTTAGGAAGAGATTGGCTGAGTGAGGAGTCTAGGGTTTCAAAATTTTTAGGTATTGGTTTACAGGGTGGGATCCACTTTATTTCAACCCTTTAGGATAGGTTATTTTTCCACTTTAACTCCATTTTGAGTTTTCTCTTTCCTTCCCCCTTAGGATCCCCTTGAGTGTCCTAGGTTTGTTGAGCTTCTTGCCTATCCTTTGCAACAGATTTCACCTCCGATTTTTGCTGTTTGTCTGCAACATTTTCAACAACTTAGAGCCTTTAGATCTAGTCCCTTTGACAATATATCTTGCAGGAATTTTTGTGTGTTTTTAAGTATCTTGTTTGCCTCTCCTTGTTTAGTTGCTTGAAAGCCTTCTTCGGGTGGGGTTTGTGCTTGATTGGATGTTTATTTTACTATCATTTTAAAACATTATTTACAATATTTCAACAACATATGGCATCATAAAACATGCTCAATTAACTTATCCATGAGCTTGGTTAAAACTTCCAAGCCAAGACTTGAAACATGCCACATTTAATAATATAACACACATAGATTAAGCCCACTTGGGCATCATGGCCAAACAATCGATGTAGTTAGGTGTAGGATCGATGGGATAGGATTCCAATAAGACCCATTGATAATTTACATTGAGACATATAAGTTGACTTTGTAGGGATCTTAAAATCCTTCACCATCCCATGTTCCAAAGCCGGAGTGCGTTAGAAACTCAATTAAGAGTGGGTTAGGCTAGCTCATCATATGAGTATTTCTCCTCAGGGCTACCCAACTTGTGGTAGGGAATTCCGTGCATTGACTGATCACCAAGAAGCTGAAGACTCAACCACCCCTTAGGGATGAAGGTAAAAATAGTGACCAATCTCAGGAAATCATCTTATAGGTCTGGATGTTGGAAAAAATTGGTTCTCTACCCCACCTTTCTCTGGAAAAATCTACTTCAGGGATGAGATTCTGTCATGTAAAAAGTTCTTTAGAAGGAATTCTAAAATAGTATAATTAGGATTGTTTGAGGAATTAGATCACCTATAGGCTAGAGGTAATTTTATTTGATAGGAAGTGTTTGCTTGTATTAGAGTATCATCATTATATAGTTAGTTTACACTCGACACCATTGCACTAGGTGTTCGCTTTTTGTTTGTTACTCTCTTTTTCATATCATACTTTAGTCATTTAGTGCCATCTTTGTATTGAAATCATTACAACACCTCAGCGGTTGTCGCGGTGAATTCAAGGCCTTCAACCTCAGTTCCCATTTGGACATATTACTCCTCCCCGTCAGGTTAGAGTTCATCCTCCCAATCCTCCATCGAGTCGTTCTGACTCTGAGTCTACTAATTCCTTTGATTCCGAGTCTTATCAACCTCGTATCGCCACCATATTAGGCACCAATGAAGGTGCAGGAAACCAAGGTGGTAACTTGGGTCCTAACCCAGGTAATACCACTAATGGAACCTCAACTGGTACGGTCACTCCTACTCCATCAGTTGATTAATGATCCTATTCTCCATAACCCAAATTTGCTAGATATGACTAATAAAATCCCTTAAGACATACCTAAGTTTGAAGGAAATCCTAGAGAATATCCCACTAATCATGTTCGCTCATTTCACATGTGTTGTTCCTCTAAATCTATCACTAAAGACTCAATTTTTCTTCATTTATTCCAGCGCACTCTTACTAGAGTTGCGGCTAAGTGCTATGTCGATCAACCTCGTGCCACTCATTCCACTTGTACGAATCTTGCCAAATATTTTCTATTATATTTATAGTTACCTCTCTGTTATGACACTGATACTGAACTCTTGAATTCATTCCATCAAAATTCTTCCACCCGTTTATTTGACCATGTCCAAGAATGGTGCAGAAGGAGGAGCATGTGTGGGGCCCTTGAATTCAAAGAACATGTCTATATGGAATTGTTTCTTAGATCACTTTTGGTCCCCATATGTAAATATGTCATGTCACACTTCCCATAGACAAAGGAAGATGCACTCTAAGTAGCTTTAAAATATGACTTGATCTACGCTCAATCAGGATATGTTTATACCGTTCTCCCCGATCTACCTCGGCTTGGTGTTACTAATGCACCGAGGGCATCTCATGTTGCTGATGATATCATTGGATCAATTTCAAACCATCACCCACAACAATATGCTCTACCTCTGATGAGTTATGGTAAACCCCATAGGGGGGGGGGATCAATACCTCTTACAATTACCCCCTCTGCCAGGAAACCCTTATCCAGGTCAAAGCATCTCATACACATATCCCAAACCGCATCAACAGATGCCACAACCAACTATTTCTGATATTTTTTATCCAAATGTTTCCCCTCCTCCGTATGTCCCTTATGCACCACCTAGTGCTCCAACCCCTCCGACACCAACGCTTCAACCTCCCATGCCTCCTCAACCTCTGCCCCAACAACCACCTCCTCCTCAAGTTCAAGTGTATGCTCAATAGAGCGTGACTAATCCAAAAAACACCAAGAAGAAGTATAAGGGGAAAGGTAATAAGAAACAATAATCCCAAGGTAATGAGGGTAACCAGGGTCCTCCACCTAATACACTTAAGGGAAATCAACCTAATCCCACAACCCAACAATAAGGCAGAAAACCCAAGCAGTACAAGGCCCTTTGAATGGATAAGCCTTGTGCATGTTATGGTGTGTATGGCAATTATAATCATTATTGTCCCCTTTTACCTCATATGCATCAAGTATGGGAACCCCAAGTAACTGCCTCTAAAGGATAAAAACCCATGGCTCTGCTTCCTCTGACTCCTACTTCATCTCAGCCGGCTCTGCTTACCAACCCATTTCCTCACCAAGGATACATAGCTTCCCAACCTACAGAAGGCCAGGAAGCTCCCCAAACTACAAAATATGGTCACCATGATTATCAGATTCTCATGATGAATTTTGATGAGGTCAACACATAGCAAGTCAACCTTCATACTCGATCACGCTAGTATGATAAGCCACCTGCGAAATCTGTGACTGAGTCCCAACCAAAAGTTTCCACTAAGTATATTCTGACATAAAATGGTACCTTACATATCCCTCAACCTAAGGCAAAGGTTATTACTGAGATCCCCAAAGGATCATTACGTCAAAAATATTCTTTAGTTAAATCCACACATACCTATAGCATAGCAGATGACTTGGCGCAATATCCTGTTTCCATGTCAATGCTGGAAGTTCTTCAGTCGTGCCCATCCCAATGGAAAACTATTCTCAATGATTTCAGAGTCGTGGATCCTTCATATGATTGTATGATCATCTTTGACATTAATCAATCAAAACATCCCCCACTTCCTTCATGTATTGCTTTTCAAATACCATTCTCAATAAGAAACGCCACTGTTCAATGGTGTATCATTGACGAAGGTGCCTCCACTTGTGTGATGGATGCTATTGTTTGGAAAAAACTTGGTTCACCCGACCTATCCCCATCCACCATTACTCTCTGTGCATGGGATGGTCATCTATCTCAACCCTTTGGCTTACTTAGTAACGGACCTATCACTATTTCTGATAAGATTATCTCCATTTACATTGAAGTCATAGATGCCCCATTGCATTACAACATCCTTCTCGGTCATAGTTACACATATTACAAGTTAGCTATAACATCTGCGATTTTCTATAAGATGTGATTTTCCTATAAAGGAAAGATTGTCACCATCGATCAACTAAAATACTATGATCTGAAGGAACAAAATTCTCCTTAATCCAACATTTAATACATGACTTACAATACAAATGTATCATACCTCACTAATGTTTCACCTAGAGTATTCAAAGATTCCGCTTTGCTTGGTGCCTACTATGGTCCACCACCTACCCCTTCTGATCCCAACTCGTCCATTGTTTGCATGCTGAAAGTGTCACAGGATGCTCACAAGTGGTCTGGTATGCCCATCCAACAACCAACACCTTCGTAACCTACTGTTCCCAATTCAACCCAACATATAGGTATATTAATTCCTCAAGTACCACTTCCTTCTGCTGGTGTCTCCCTAGTCCATTCTAACTAGGTAAAAAATCCTCTAAGCCTTAACCATGAAGGGGAATTTCCAATAGGACATTATCAGATACATTTCTTATTCACCCCACTAGGATTTTTTTTTTTTTTCCCTATCATGGTTGCATTGATTTTACCCAACATTAATCTAGAGATCCTAGTCTGGTACATCGACCCCCCCGCAAAAACTCCACCTGGTCAACTTAAACCTTACATAAATTTGAACCCAGTACAACCTGTTGTGCCTTTCCCTACCTTTGCTTCAATTCCACAACAACCTCAACAAGGTCCTACACATGTTGTGAAAGCATCTGGTGAGGGGGGAAAAGCACAGGAAAATGGAACTAAAGACAAGACACCCCAAACAAATCCAACTCCTCCTAAGCCTCCAAAGTTGAAACCTCCGTGTTCTTTATGTGATGTTGTTAGGCATGGCACCAATAATTGTCCTGAACTCCCTCATATCAAAAATGTGGTTGTTGACACTTTTCCCAACTCTAACATCCCAGAGGTCCATGTTACCTTACCCGAGTCAGCCAAGAAAAACAAATCATTACCGACGAATAAACCTTGTGCTTTGTGTGATAATTTTGGTCACTATTCTCACCATTTTTCTTGTCTCAAATATTTTCGCGATACCTGTAAGGATCTTCATGAAATAAAGGCCACTCGTAGTGAATCCACCTCTTCTCTACCTACAGATTATGGTACCATTTTTACTTCAAAACAGGAGAGCCCTTCACCACACATTGTGATCCATCCTTCCGACGTCGAGATGACAGATAACATTTCTCCTATTCTCTACTTGTTTTCATCCATTGGATCATCGTATGGGGACTCTATTGGAGTTCCCTATTGTCATTTGATCGAACCTTCTTCGTCGGATACCCCAGTATCAACATCAATAGATATTCCATCTACTATTCATTCACCCCCTCTTGTTGTCGATGCGCATGTTAACCTTGTATCTCATGAAAATTATTCAGGTAGTTCCTCCACATCAAGTGGTCTGTCCTCCTCCCATCCGCCGATATTTCATTCAGATGAAGACATCATGGAAGCCATGACCACCCCTGATTATCCTTAGGACGATATGCACCATCATGCATATTTAATTCCACAACAAACCCATGATTAATATGCTGTGGAGTCTAAAGACTTCATTCATGGTGAATTCAATTGGTTTAGAAATCCCATTCTTGCACTAGATTCTTTTGAAGAAGGAAACATGGCCAATATCTCTCCTACCATTAAAATCAACCTTTTGAGTAAACCAGTGATCGAAGAAAATGTCACCTTGAGGGCGCACTGTAACCTAGAAGAAATTGATATTTATACCAAGCTATTCAAATAGTTCAATGGTGTTTTTGCCTGGTATTATTTAGAGATACCTAGACTTGATCCTACCATTTTTGAACAACATATCGGCACATGGCATGATGACATTCTGGTTTGCCAAAAGTTGAGACCCATTCGTCCTTCCAAATATGAGGCCATTAAATCTGAAATCAATAAGCTCACGTTGGATGAATTTATCTATCCCATTGAATACGTCACATGGGTGTCCAATCCTATTCCTGTTCTCAAGAAACAAGGCACCACTTGTTTCTGCACCGACTTCCACGATATGAATAAATCTTGTCCCAAAGACAACTTCCCCACCTTGTTCATTGACCAAATCATTGATGAGTGTGCGAGGCATGAGGTTATTTACTTTATGGATTGATCCTCTGAATATAACCAAATAAGTATCTGTTATGCTAATCAACTTAAAACTGCTTTCATTAGTCAGTGGGGAAATTACGCTTATAGGGTCATGCATTTCGGTTTAACGAATGTTGGAGCCACATTTCAGAATTCCATGTCTTACTGTTTCCATGACTTGGATCATATTATATTTTCATACTGTGACGATCTCACCACTTTCTCTAGTCTTCAGGCACAACACATTCTTGATTTGCATACCATTTTCCTCAGATGTCACAAGTATAACATCTACCTCAACCCCCTTAAGTATTTCTTTTGCGTTCTTGTTGACCAAATTTTGGGCTGCATTTTGTTGAAAGACGGTATAAATATCAACCCTATCAAAGAACATAGTTACCGATCAAACGGGAAATATTACCTCAAAACGAGAACTCTAGCCCAAAAAGACTCAAAAAACATGAAAAAAAGCCCCAAAAACAAAAAGTGTGTATTCCAGAACGCATTTGGTTTTTTCTCAAGGTAAAATTTCGACATTTTATAAAATTATGCTAAAAACGAAATTGTTTCTTGAAAAAAGGATTGAAAAAACGCCCTCAAAGCAAAATGATTTGATGCTGAAATAACAAAAAAAACATTGTGTCACACTTTTGACACATTGTAACAATGGAATTAAAGGCAACATATTAGGACATTGAAAAATTGTAAAATTCTAAAAAATTTGATACATGATGTTAAAGATAAACAAAATTATGTCTGAAGGCCTTATCATTTCGAACAATTTTCATCCATGTTGTTAAAGATAAAATATCTTGACTCTAAACAACCCTAAAATTGTAAATTTTTTCAACCATAACATTAAAGATAAAATTTCACAGTGCATAAAAACCTTTATTACAAGTTATAAATCTCAAGTTTTTAAATCTTAAGTATTCAACATACTTGAACCATGAAATTATGGAGAAATTATATGACTTAAACAATTTTAAAAAATGAACAAGTAAATGAAATAATTATTATTCCAAGAGTAATTTTAATTTTAAAGGATAAAAATATATCTCTTTTCAAATATTAGCCTAAGACAAATCTAAATCTAATTGCAACCAAAACCTAAAAATCAAACATCAAAACAAAGTGTCCCCTTTCAATGAGGCATATAATTTTTATAATTTTTAAAAGTATCTTATATGAAATGGTAACAATACATAATATCATGGCAATATCAATGCATAATCTAAAAATTCAACAGTAATTTCTATTTTCTTTTTTACTTCTAATCAAAATATCAACATTGGTACATTGAATATAAAATAAATTATATTTGTAATTCATTGTTGCGTTGTGGATATTATAAAGATATGAATTCTTCATAATTAAAACATATAATCCAACAAATATAGAAATGCATCATAACTTCATGAAAATTCAGATGGAAGTCAAAATATTTATTTCAAGTTTCCATACAAACATCAATTACTTGAAAGTGTCTTAGAAAGTTATTCAAAATCAACCATAGGTTCTGGCACACCATCAGAAACTACATTTTCATATGAATGACTCGATGCAGATGAAGATGATCCATATTCTTCTCTTTCATCAACTAGTGCTCTATTTGAGTCAACATGCATGCCCACCATTTCAGAGTTTGAATGTCTTGTAGATCTACGTCTACATTCTGCAGAGTCCCATCTCAACAGTAATTGTTCTGGTAGAAATTTCTTTAAAATATTTATGGTCTGCAACCAAAGAGTTCCTCTCTTTATCAAATTGAAGTCATACACAAGTATGTCAACATCCTCCAATTTTAAGACATCTGTGCAGCGACAATTTATATTTGTGCCCTTTCTTTTTCTCTTTCTAACATTTTTTTTTCAACTACCATCTCTGGCTTGTACACACCATTGAAAGGGTGGGTACTTGTGGCATACCAATGTACATCAAAAACTGTAATATCTTCATTTTCATTAATGACCTTTATAACCTTGGCAATCCAGAATGGATAGGCAAGTGGATCTTCATCTGCTAACATTGCTATCATGCAACCCTCCTCAACATCCTGCACAGAACCCCTGTAAAGGTCTTCCATGGCTTCACGTTGTGCACGTGATCTTCTAGAACCAATATAGATTTCTCTTTCCTCTACCTGTGGAGAATTAATAATAGCTTGAGACTGTTGTTGTTCAACAATGTGTGTTTCCTCATGTTCATTTGGAATATTTTGTGGCAAAAAAAAGAGTCTTCAAAAGTGTATCTTCATTTATTGATCTTGAAATCATATCACTTTGATTACTGAAAAAATACTCCCACCAAATTGAATCAGCAACATCGAAGTACTCATATGTATCTCTAATACATCTTTTAATTTCCTCCAGACATTCAGAATAATTTATGTCTCTCTTATGCCTACGTGCATTATGGAGTTCAACAACTGACTGTAATAACAATATCTTTGATGAAAATATTGGACGCTTTGGAATGGACTTCAAAAATGCTAAACTTGATGATGGCCCCCATTCTGTAACAATTGAATACTTCTTGCCCCATATAAGTGTTATCCCATCAATTTTTTTGATATGAAATTGATGTTGGAAGCTAATGTCGTTAAGTTGTTCAATACATTTTTCCTCACCATACGATCCTAAAATAAACCTTCACATGTCAATAATTTCTTCCAACACATGAAAAACAGGCTCTGGAATGTACGATTTCTTAAAACATTCAATTAATGATGGCAAGCTCCGAACACCTTTCCTCCTCAATGTCACTGAACATTTGATCAATATGATCATGAGTATGTCCAACAAGAATGAAACCAACCTTTATCTTTTTGAAAATTTCCAATTCAACGAACATGTTTAGATACCCAAAAAGAAATTTATTTTTGTTTTCACAACTTGTGTTGTCTAATTGTACATACCAAACTTCAGGAAGAATACCAGACCAATGAGTAACCACATCATGGATTATAATTATAGTCAGATTTGCATCATTATGAATATTTGGAGCTGTGAAGAAAACTCTTGGAAACATCTTCTCATTAAATACCATACAACCAACCAAGTGGAACTGAATGAAATTTTCCTCTTGTAATTTTTTTGGCGTGCGGACAAAACATGGAAGAAGTGTTTTCTTTTGGTCCATACCATCAATTATCAAACCCAAATATTTATTTGGATTATTATAACACTTCTTTCGATGTTTATACAAATTTTTCCTTTCACTTGTTTGCTGATTGCGATTCTCTTGAAGTTATTTAACAACAGAATCTGTACATAAAATAAAAGAAACACATGAATAAATATATTTTCATAGTTGATAACTATCCAATTTTAAAAAACAATGTTTTGAACGCATACCTCTTTATGGCCCTTGACATTTATCTCTTTTTGCTTTAAGAGAATCACATGTGCTGCAAACGCCCATCCTTTTCTTCTTAGGAATACGAACATTGTTGAATTCACTTTTCCATACCCTTGTAAAATAAAAATATGTAATAAAATTACCAACTCCTTTAACAACTTCTGCATAATATCTGTATAAGCTGAATATTTCTCGTCTCGAGAAATTATCTGTAATATATATTGTCTTTATTTGGCAGACTCTCCATACTCTGAAAATAAGTCTTTCATCCATGACATAGCAGTATTTGCTAACGGCCCAACTTCCCATTTATAACGCACTTCTGAATAATATGTGGGATCATTTTCCAGTTTTTCTTGGATTCTTGACAAACGAAAATTACCAATTGAATGCAAAATTTGAAAGAATTTCTACAGAGCAATACATTACCAATATGATAATCATAACCTACTAGTGTAGATTGCATGCAAGCCACTCAATATGAATTTTGCATGCTTTTATTCATTGACATATATGTTTTCCTTTTCTCCAAAGAAATTTTGAAATCGATATGTTTCAAGCAATCCCTTCGACAATATTCACTTGAAATCAAATGAACGACATAAATTCTTTTTGTGAGATATGTTTTCCTCACCCTTGTATAACTGGAATGTTTTGGATTGATATGAAAAGGTCTACTCCTACTCCTAGTTACAATATTTTCTTGCAACGACATCATCATTCCATCATCCTTTGTAAAAGCAGTTTCGTCACCATTAGGAGGAATATTATCCCCACTATCATTATTCTCAACATAGTTAAGAAATTCCTCAACATCACTGCCTGGAAAATTTTCATTACCATCCTCACTTGAAGAAAACATTTCACAAAAATCATCTGCGCTTTTGTAACCCTGACTCAGACAAAATCCTTCATCATCATGATCCATGCTTTCAGATTATTCACTGGGAGGATACAATTCTTCATCACCATGGGTGTCTTTGAAACGATCACTTAGAGAAAATGCATTATTCAGATCCGTGTCTCTAAAATTATCATTTTCAATAAACTCTTCATCCTCCCCTTCCTTAGTGGTGCTCTCATAATCCTTGGGATTAGGCCTAAGTGGAAGCTTTGAATCTGTATTCACTATAATTTCTTCTTCCCGTCCCTCCCCTTCCTCACCAGTGCTCTCATACTCCTTAGGATTAGGAATAAGTGGATGCCTTGAATCTATATTTATTGGAAATTCTTCATCCCCCCCTTCATGAGTGGTGCTCTTATAATCATTACGATTAGGATGAAGTGAAAATTTTGACTCTAGAAATTCATCCCCCTCTTCATCAGTGCAGCTAGCATAATCCTTAGGATTAGGACGAAGTGGATATTTTGACGCTACAAATTCTTCCTTCCCCTCTTTACCAGTGGTTCTGGCATAATACTTAGGATTAGGACAAAGTGGATATTTTGAATTTTCAAATTATTCATTCCCCTCTTCATCTGTGGCGCTCACATAATCCTTAGGATTAGGACGAAGTGGATATTTTGATTTTGGAATTTTTTCATCCCCCTCTTCATTAGTGTTGCTTTCATAATCCTTAGGATTAGGACAGAGTGGATATTTTGACGCTGCAAATTTTTCATTCCCTTCTTCATCAGTGGTGCTGGCATAATCCTTACGATTAGGACAAAGTGGATATTTTGACGCTGTAATTTTATCATTCCCCTCTTCATTAGTGGTGCTGGCATAATCCTTAGGATTAGGACGGAGTGGATATTTTGACACTGCAAATTCTTCATTCCCCTCTTCATCGGTGGTGTTGGCATAATCCTTAGGATTAGGACGAAGTGGATATTTTGAATCTGGAAATTCTTCATTCCCCTCTTAATTAGTGATGCTGACATAATCCTTACGATTAGGACGAATTTGATATTTTGAATTTGAAAATTATTTATTCCCCTCTTCATCTGTGGTGCTCACATAATCCTTAGGATTAGGACAAAGTGGATATTATTCATCTCCCCCTTCATCAGTGGTGCCTTCATAATCCTTAGGATTAGGACGTAGTGAAAATTTTGACTATGGAAATTCTTCATCATGCCCTTCATCACTGTTGCTTTCATAATCCTTAGGATTAAGAGTAAGTGGAATAACTGACTCTCGATTTACATAAATTTCTTTTTGCTGTGCCTCATCAACTATGTTCTCATCATCCTTAGGATTACGACCAAGTCAAATTTTAGACTCTCTATTCATGGTGAAATAACTCTTGCTATTTTCATCAATCTGAATAGAGTTGTTACATGACAAAAAAGTTGACGTTCTAGACAGAAAAAATTCGCTATCAGAAGAACCCATTGCTTTCAACAGGAAGATGTTGAATGATACAAATGCCTCTCCCACTTACAATATATAGCTTAAAGACTAAAAATTTCCCTCCAAATCCCCCCCCCAAACAATTTTTCGCGAAAAATTTCCCCTCTAAAATTTTCGTTTCAAAATTTTCGTACAAAATATTCGTCTAAAATGTATTTAAAAACATTTTAATAAACTGTTTGTGTTGAAATATTCTACTAATATTTCTTTTCAAAATATCCACAAAATATTCCTATGATGCATGCCTTCCAAACTAAAATAATCTTGTTATTTTAATGATTTAACATTGACTACATGTAAATATTAACTATAATAACTACACACAAATATTAACTATTTTAAGTATAATTAACTAATGTAAATATTTTAAATTTTAAATTTTAAACCTAAATCATATTCGTCTAAAATATATGTCAAAATTTCTTAATAAACAGTCGGTCTTGAAATATTTCACCATACTTTCTATTTAAAATATCCACAAAAATTCTTTTCATGCATGTCTTCCAAACTAAAATAATTTTCTTATTTAAATGATTTAACATTGACTACATGTAAACTATAATAAGTACATGCAAATATTAACTATTTTAACTATAATATTAACTATAATTAACTACATATAAATATTTCTAATTTCAAATTTTAATCCCAGATTATATTTGAATGATTTAACATTGAGTACATGTAAATATTAACTATAATAACTACACGCATATATAAACTATTTTAATATAATATTAGCTATATTTAACAACATGTAAATATTTTAAATTTTAAATTTTAATCCCATATTCGTTAAAAAGTAAACCAATCACGCAATATTCGCTATATAATAAGAATCATTGTTTCTATTCATGACATCACATCAAGTCTTTTGGTTTTTGTTGGAGCAATTTTCTGGAGGTGTTGGGTTGGCATCGATAACTTTGTGGAGGCGTTGCATTCGCATTGGAGACGTTGTGTTGGCATTAGTAATTTTGTGGAGGCGTTGTGTTCGGATTGGTAACAGGATTTTTTTGCATTTGAAAGGTTAGTTTTGTTTCTATTCTATCTCTTTAAAGACGATTTTGGGCAAAATTTGTTTTTTCTATGGTTTTTGTGTTCAAAAACTATTTTTTTATTTATTGTTTTTATGTTCGAAAACAATAATTTTTTTATATTTTTTTAGTGAAAAAGGGGAAAAAAACTCAAATTTTTAGGGTTTTTAAGACAAATTTAGATTTTTTTGTTTATTTGAAAGAGAATATATAATTTTAGTTTATATTAAACCTCATTTTTTTATTATAAATATATTGGTGGTTTCATTATTTAAATTGTATTTTTGTTTTTTATTTGAATTTATATATATATATATATATATATATATATATATATTTTAGATTTTAGATTTTATTCTTAATTTTAATTTATACTTTTAATTTGTTTTTGTCTAGATTTTAAAACATATCTTTTTTTTTTATTGTATAGTATTCTATTTTATATTAATTTTTTTTAAACAATAAAAAAAATGATATATATATATATATATATATATATATATATATATATATATATATATATATATATAAAACAATTATGTGTTTTTTTTTAAATTGAGTTTTAATTGTTTAAATTATGAATTGAATGGTGTTAATTTTTTTATTAAACAAAAATTTGTTTTTATTATAATTGTTTTAATATTTTTAAAATAAGAACAAATTTGTTTATTTGTTTATTTTTATTTTTTGTTTATATTATAAAATATTAATATAAATTTTTATTTTATTGCTTTTTGTTTTATATTATTATTATTATTGTTATTTTATTATTATTATTATGATGATAATAGTTTTGTTTTTAAAAAAAATTAAAAAATATATAGTTTTTTAATATTTTTATTGGTTTAAAAAAAAAGTTAATTTTTTTTAGTTTTTTAATACAGTTATTTTTATTTTTATTTTTATTTTTTAATTAAAAAAATTATATTTTGGCTGTTTGGCTGGGCGGAGGGTGATTCCGAGAATCACCCTACGCCTAACTGGGGGTCAAAGACCGGTTGTGCAACACCGTGGAGGGTTTCCTAGCCGGCCTTTGGCTCCCGGTGGACGGCGAAAAATTATTATTTTTATTTTCTTTTATTTTAAAATCTATAAAACCAATTTATTTATTTATTTATTTTTTAAATAGAACATTTATAATAAATAAAATTTTTTATGGTTTAATATATATATTAAAACTAATATATAAATTTATATATATATATATATATGTTTTAAAAATTATAATTAAAATTATTCAATTTAATTATAATTGTAATTTATATATCTATATTTTATAATTAAAATTAAAACTATTCAATTTGTAAATTAATGTATATATATATATATATAAAACAATCTAAACAAAATGATATATATATTATATTTAATTTGTTTTTAAATTCAAACCATTATTTAAAAAAAAAAATGTTTTTAATATAAAACAAAACAATTTAATAAAATAAAACAATTAAAATTAAAACAAAAAATTAACATTTTTTATTTTTATTTTTATTTTATTTTAAGATGAACTCAAACAATATTATATAGATATATACATATATCTAAATATGATTTTTAATATTTTGTTTTTAAATGAAAATTTTCTATAGTTATTATTATTGGTTCATTTTCAATTTATTAGTTTTACAAATATATATATATATATATATATATATATATATATTAGACATTATTTTCGATAAATTTTAAATTTATATTGGCAAACTTAAAAACAAATTTGATTAACTAAGTTATGTGTTTTCTCATTAAATTATATATATATATATATATATATATATATATATATATATATATATATATATATATATATTTATTTATTTATTTATTTATTTATTTTTATCAGGAAAATGGCATCAAAAAAGATTTCTGTGAATGTTTCTGCACCTAGGGCTATAACTCCCAAATCTAAAGTTGTAGTTGGACGCACTATGGATACAACTCCCAAATCTAAAGTTGCCGCTGGACGCACTATGGATACTGCTAGACACAATAAGGAGATTGTTGCACACACTAATAAAAGTCAAGCAAGTGGCCCACTAGCTTCATTAAAGCTTATTCATGATTGGAAGAACGTCGAGGAAATAAATAAAACTGATTTCTCATGGTATCTTGAAGACAGTGAAACGAAGGCTGATATACATATCTATTTGGTTTGTGGCATGATTGACTTAAATGAACCATATGAAGTGATTGGTAGAGTACGAGACATCTGCATGGTTCCGAATACAAACGTTATTTATGTTCTTGCAAGAGAGGCTAATAAACGTGAGAAGGTTAGATATCGTCTATCAAAGGTCAAGTACGACATAAATGAAATATCTACTAAGTTTTCTGAAGAAATCTCAAGCAATATTGCAAATAACATTGTAAGTATGCTTATTTATATTTACGCTATGCATTATTGTAAGGATCATTCATTTTTTTATAAATTATTGATCATTGACATGTTTTATTTTGTTTCATAGGATTTTATTCTGAGTCTTTTAAACATGTTTGAAGGTATTTATCATATGAAGCCAAATGTTATGACTCTGATCAACACTTTCCACACAGACAAAGCAGAGGAAAGGAGATTGAAGCAAAGATCAATAGCTCATGACATTGCAATAGTACAAAGAGGGGATCAACCAAGAGTCACTAATGTGGGTCAATCTAGTAAACCTAAACATGTTGCTTGTGAAGGTGTGGAACATGAAACTGAAAATTATGATAGAATTAGTGAGGAGGAGATTAGAACTGTTGTGCAAAAGGAGAAAACAAATCAGACACCAAAAATAAAAATGGCCAAATATGTATCTCTTTTACTTGATGATGAAGAGCTTGTTTATAAAAGAACTGATATGTTAACCAATAAGAAGAGGAAATCAAATATTGGTCAACCTGTAAAATTCATGAGCAGCAGTGAAGAACAAACTAAAATCTCTAATAGAAGCAGAGAAATCATAACACCAGGTGCTGAGTTAGAGAATGACATTATTAAAACAAAACAAAATTCCATTCAATATGAGTTGAGGAAGAATAAATTAATTCTTGGTGGCCAAATATTTGAGCTTAATGTCAGCCAATTTTATAGGCCAGATGAAGGACAATCTCAATATCAAATTAGAAAGCCCATCACCTACATGTACATAATCTGAAAACATTGTTCAGGTTCAATCCATATGCGCATGTGGTGGATTATGTGGTTCTTGTTGATCCACGTCAAGTTCCCAACAAATAGGCATTTGCTAAGAAAAAATGTTTTTATTACAAGTATTATGTAATTGGAGGGAATCATTTGGTAAAGGCTAAAAGACAGTTGATTGAGGAATATCCCAATAACTATATTTTTCAAATAGTGAAATGCATCATTTACGTTGGCTTAATAAAAGTAGAATCAAAGTTATTGGCATGGGATCATAATGCAGATAATGAGTACAAAATGAAAATGACTTTCATCCAAACGGTCATATTTATTCATATTGAATTCATAGAAAAATGTAGTGGGGATAAGACACAAGTTACTCTAACATTTCGAAAGGAATGTTTAATGGAAACAGATTATCAAATTGTTGAAAAAATCAAAGCAAAAGATGGAAAAATGCATTCAAGTATATTCAGAAGCATGGATAACATTTTTCAGTTGGCATTTAAAACTGGGGAGATATGGGATTTGATTGATGAGATTTTTGAGTGGTGGGAGAATATTTCCATAAAAAATCAGAAGGTTAAAAAGAGTAAACCCATAATATGTACCAATAATAAGACAGGTCCTGAAATGAAGCAACTTCCAGAGGATATGACTATCACACCTTGGAGAAAAATGCAAGGTGTGAAGGATGAGAAACTAGTCAAATCAGTACTAGCCTGTGTGAGTTGAGTGAATTATCAATGGATGAAATGTGTGCAAAATTTCAAAAGTAAGTTTCTTGAATTATTTATGATTTTCATTTCATTATAATTTTATTTTGAATAAAACATAATGTTGTTGGTAGAATTTTTATACATGTCACTATACTAACAATTCTAACTTTATTTATTTAGTCAGAATATTTTTATGAAAATACAAGAACATATGGTTAAAATGTTGAATGAAGATAATTGGGATGATGTTGTGCGCCACTACCCATAAGCAAGTTCTACAACAAGACTTAGAGATTTTTATATTGCATTCAATAAGGTATGTTAATTTATACATTCATTTTATTCATATTTAAACTATTTTTATTTTATTACTTATAGATATATATTTTTATGTCATTAAAGATTTCAAAGAAGGATGGAAATGGAGTACTAGATACTTTCAAAAGCTTTATTGAAAAAATTAAGTTGGAAAAGATGAGGAAGAAACGTCTTATGAAGTTGAACTTGATCCTACTCTTAATCATTACATTTGGAATGGGCTCGACAATATCCAATATCAAATAATACAAGGTGACTGTGAAGACATTGCATCACTAATACCTTTTTTTTTCCACAGAAAAAATCGGTAACCTTTTATTTATAAAAATGAAAAGTTACACATAGCATATGCATTGAAGCATTTTCAGAAATTGCCCGTTGGGCTGATGTGCTATAGCACATAATGCGACGTAGCGAGGCTACCTTGCATTTAGAAAGAATGAAAGAAAAGGAAAGAGGAAAGGGAAGAGAGAAGGAGGCAGAAAAAAAGATGGAAGCTTCTAGATAGTGGAAAGAACGTCCCACAAATCACGTTTTTCTCCCTTTCTTCTTCTTAACCTTGCGCCATTGTCCCTGAGATGGCTCAATAGTGGCAAGGACAATCTGATTTTCCACATGTTGAGTTCTTATGTCCTTGTCCGAATCTGATGTTTCTGATGAATGGTGTCTTTTGATTCCTCTGCTGCCTGAGTCCACGACATTCCTATCTGATTGTTTCGTCAGAAGGTGTGGATCCATGAGAACAGTCGTGTCTGTTGTTTGCATCTCAGTTTCCTGTGTAGGTTGTTTGCTTTCTAGTGGAGCTGGTTCCTCTTCTTCTTCTGGCTCGTCCTCCTCTGAGTCAGGAGGGGGAAACTGCCAGCCTTTCCTCTGCTTCCTGTTCGGTTTCTTTTTACTGTTTTCTTTCTTGACCTCTGGGCATGTATTTTGAAGGTGTCCTGTCATCCTGCAATTTCTACATCTGAACGCAGTGTTCTCGTAATCAAGTGATTGCAACCAGTTTTGTTGCTTATAAATCAGCATGATGTTCTCCGGTAATCCTTTGCTTAGATCCACTTCTACGCAGATCCGGGCAAAGGTGAAGACTCTGTTTTCTAACCTTTCCATGTCGGTTTTAATATACCGTCCAAGGCTATTCTTGATGCTCTCTAGAACCTGTTCGTTCCAGAAGTGAAGAGGCAGGTTGTGAATTCTCACCCATATTGGTAATCTGGAAACTGTCATGCTGTTAGGGTCAAAATCTGGAAACCATGGGGTGATAAACAACCCCGTGGACCCCCAGAAGCAAGGCCCTTCTCTGATTATAATATCTCTTTCCTTCGAGGTTTGAAATTTAACAATAAAGAACCCTTTGGAACAGAGATGTATTTCACCTTCCAGAGACCATTGGGTGAAGATCCAATGAAAAATATCCATGGGTTTAAGCCAGAAACAGTTGAAGCGGCATATTAATGCCTGGGCTTCATATGTCTTTATGTGATCCTCTATTGCTGTACTGTTGATTTTGAGTGCTGGGGTTTGATCCTGTTGTTCTACTATGTAGGGCCTTGGGGCGTTTCCAATCTGTTCTGGGGATGAGCCTACTGCTTTTTTCCCTTGTAGGATATTTTTGTAGGAGGGCCCTCCATTTGTTTGCTGTTGGCTGTTTGGACTTTTCCCTTTATCTCCCCCTGTGGACCTTGGCATGCTCTGATTTAAAACTCCTCCTCGCAGGCGTAGATTTATGGTAATGGTCATCTCTTCTTTTATTGTGTAATCCTTTAGGAGCTTGCAGTCCTAGAGAGAGTTGTACCCATTGACCAGATGTTGAATTGGTACTGGGTACCCCAGTAGGCCCCATAGTTTATGCTTGAGATGGAGAATGGGTGTGTCGTCATTTACCCAAACTAAAAGAGACTTGTCCACAGGGGGTCTGATAAATATTTGAAAAGGAGGCAGGTTTAGCAGAGAAGGGTTCTTACCTAATGGCTGCTCGGAGGGCGATTTGGTTGAAAGTGCTCCCTGCTTGTGCTGATCCCTCGTTGTCTTTGCCTCCCCTTTCTTTTGATCCGGTAGTGGGTTCTTGCGGATATGGCGTTCCTGAGCACAGCCGTTGATAGGGGAAGCTAGGGCAGAGGGCGCTCCCTGTTGTTGCCAGTCCCTTCTACATTCTACCTCTCCTTTCTTCCAATTCAGCAAGAAATCTTGCAGATCGGCTCTGGATGCCTCTCCTCTTGCCTTTTGCTGAGGCAAGAGCGTAGGGCTTGATCGGATCTCCAATCTTAAGGGTAAAAAGCTGATGATTGACGCGTGGAGTTTATCTATAGGAGTCCGTAGCTGCTTTTCTACCTCCGAAAGGAAAAAGGGTTCTTCTCCGTCTACTGCTGCCGCGGAGCAATCTGTAAAAAGCTCGATCCACCGACTCTTCGATGGCAGTGGCGGCCCGTTTGCTCTGTTCAGAAATTTTTCAAATAAAGCCTCATCATACAGCGGATCTGGCCAAGATCTCAGCTCCGATCTTCTTAGAGACTCCAACCTCAGCAGGAAATATAAAACCCCCTCTCTCAATGGCGTATCGAGGCCCATTAGATGCCATGCGAGATCAAAATTCGGGGTTTGGAGACCTCCGCCAGTTTTCCGTATGCAGGGGAAACAAAACTGAACCTGCGCTGGCCAGATCCTCCAGCTCAGTTCCTTTGCGCCCTTTGTAGAAACCACCCACGCGGCAGTCAGATCTGAGTTCTTCGTGAGGTAGAGAAGCCGCTCGTGGCCAGTATAGTCTCCATTCTCTGCGATGGAGGACTAGAACCCTTCGCCGAGCGCCAAGGAAAACCTACAGAAACCCTTTGCCATTGTTCCTCCGGTTCTATCATTAACATTCTCCTTACTCCCAACATCACTAATACCTAAAAGAGAATATGCCCTAGTTATTGCAAATATTCCTCATGGTTTCAATTTCCCAGACATTGAATATGATAGTGAACCATATACTTATCAAGATTTTAGTAAAGTGGTTACGGGTTTTCAAGAAGCGACAACACCACCACTTTGGCAGTTTGTGACATTTCATTCAGACACACAGTTTGCAATGTTATTAACAAGCTTCAAGGGAAAAACAAACTCAAGGATGCAACTTACATGGTATGACTTTGAAATTGTATGTTTGATTACTGTTAATTTTTTTTATTTATGTACAATTTAATTGAACTTTTACGATGTTATGTTACAGGCATAAGTCAAATATTGTTTCTTCCGAAGATCAGCTTATTATAAATGATTGTGAGTTCATCCATATTGAATGTTGGACAAAAGAGGATAGCTATAAGCGTATTTTTATGAATCGAGTAGATGGGAAGAGTCACAGTCAAGTATTGGTTCATGATGCAGTTGTAAGAAAACTAACATATGAGGATAAAGATGCAAAAGGAGATATAGTTAACATTTATCAAAAACCGCAAGCATTGATTAACTATCTTATAGATGTATGTTCAAATGAAGGAGATTGGGTTTTGGATTTATTCTCAGGTTCAGGTAAGTTTTATTATACAAATTTGAATTTAAATATTTTATTTTTTACTTGTTATGTCTTTATACTAATTTTCTTATTTATTTATTTTGTGCTTGATGATTATGTACAACACTAGCATGTTGTCTACCAAAAGGAAGAAATTTTATTGCCATTGAGAAAGATTCAGTGCAATGCAAATTTATTCAACAAAGAATTAATGCTCTTGAATTCATTCCAGATGCGAAGCAAGAAGTGGGTTTGAGGAAAGGAGATTTTAATGAATCACGTGTGGCAAAAAAATAAAAGGAACCTCAACCACCATTATATGGAATGATTGGAAAGGGACACTTTGGAAGATTTGTAGACATGAAAGATCCATTAGAAGATGACAATGACCAAAATGAAGCAGAAAATGTTGCGGAAGAAGACATCAATGATGTTCTAGAAGATGTTGAACATGGATTAGTTGATATTGTTGATGATATTTAAGTTATGCTTGCAAATAAAGCTTAGTTTTGAGATCTATTAATCAATTTTACTTGTAATGTTTAGACTTTGATATTTCTGAGAAGAATCCTTATTTTTTGCAAAATACATGTGATTACTATTATTTTTGACATAAAATTAAATACAAATGCTATTTTCTTAAGTTTTTTTTGTTAATATTTTCCCAAAAAATTAGTTTATTTAACATGTTTTTTTAACAAAAAGTCTCTAAAAGTGTATTTTTTGCATTCTATTTATATTGAAAAATTGTATTTTTTTGTTATATGGTTCAAAATATTGGTTTTTTAGCAACAATTATTTGATGTGCATTGAAATATTAATTAACATTACATAAACATGTAGAAAATATAAACTTTATAATATTGACCATTTTTTCATTTTTTTATCTATGTGAAAAAATTAAGATTTCATTACAAATTTTTATTTTTATTTTCTTTTTAAAACACAAGTACATAAATGCGCTTAAAAATAAACATCTCAGGGAAGAAGAAGACATTAGAAAATGTATAGTGTCAAAATTAATCCTCTAAAAAAATGTTGGTGATGATACACCACCACTATTCAAAATCGACATAAAAAGCCTGAAAAAATAAAATAAAATAAAATAAAATAATGTGCCAAAAACATGTTCCAAAAAAAAAGTGATTCTGCATCACCACTTTTCAAAATTGGGTGTTTTTCTTGCTACCTCAAAAAAGTAGGTACCAGTTCAGTTACCTATTTGATCGGTAACTATGTTAAAGTTCAAGCCATTCTCGAACTGCCATCTCCTTGTTTCGTTTTCCAATTATAAAGCATTCAAGGCAAAGCCAAATTTCTTCGTCGGTTTGTCCTTGACTATGCCACCACTACGCATGGGTTTCTCAGAATCCTACGATCTAACATTCCATTCGTTTGGGATGACCAAGATCAATATTATTTTGATGCCATCAAACTTCCTCTCACTTCATCTCCCTTGATTAGTCCACCTAAATTTGAAAGGGAATTCATCCTGTATATCTTAGCTTCCACCTATTCGATCTATGGGGTCCTAATCCAGGAAGATGCTATTGGAAATGAGCATTTAATATAATATGTAAGTAAAAACATCAATGGTCCCCATGTGTCCTATTCACATGAAGAAAAGTTGGTGTTGTATATAGTGTTCTCTGTTCAAAAGCTTCGTCATAATATCCTTACACGTACCACTAGATTTGTGACCAATTCCAACCCCATGGCATTCTTTTTGAGTTGACAGATCATCAATGGGAAGTATGCCCAATGGATCTTCATTCTGAAATAATTTGATCTCGAATTTGTCACACCCAAGAGTAAGAAAGGTTTGCCCCTGACTGAATTTATTTATGAATTTCCTACTGGTGCGCCAGATCCGTTGGTCAATGATGATCTTCCAAATGAAAACTTGTTTGCCATCACCTCGAATGATCCTTGGTATGGGGGCATCCTTACTTATATGTGAACCCAAAAATTCACCCCCATCTTAATCGTAAATATTGACTATGTATTCAACATCAAGCCCCTCGCTATCTTCTCGTCGGTGATGATCTCTATCGTCATGGTGCCGACACTGTCTTTTGTCGTTGTCTCAAGCATGCTGAAGGCCCAACACGTGCTCAATGCCTTCCATGGTGGCGCTTGTGGTGGCCATATCTCCGGAATGGTCACTGCCCATAAAATCATGCATGCTGGTTAATTTTGGCCTTCTCTCTTCAGTGACTACATTGAGGTACTCAAACACTGTCACAATTGTCATTTATACGTCCCTAAGGCACGAGCTCCACTTGATCCCCTCCATCATCATGTCATCGAAGTTTGTCCTTTCTGTAAATGGGCTATTGAATTCATGGAGTGTCAACCCCCATATAATAATAACCATAAGTATATTATTGTGGTATTCTACTATTTTACCAAATGGGCTGAATCCATGCCTATGTTCAATAACATCGCAACTACTACAACCCTCTTCTTCTTTAACCATGTTATCACTCGATTTGTGGTTCTGAAACGATTTGTTTCTGACCATGGCTGACACTTCGAAGTTGATATATGGCATGAGATATCCTCTTTGTTGGGCTTTGAATATCAATATTCGTCGTCTTATTACCCCCAAGTCAATTTCCAAGTTGAAGCGGTCAATAAAATCCTTAAAACTATGCTTCAACGGACGATGAATAAGCACAAGACCAACTGGCACCTTATGCTCTTCCCTACTTTGTGGGCCTATAGAACCTCTGTTAAAACCACAACCGAGTTTACTCCTTTCCATATTTTTTTTGGAGAGGAGGCAATCTTACCAATCGAATATGGAATCCCCTCCCTTCACCTTGGAGTCGAACTCCTCTCGGGCACCCAACCTTTAGAACAATGACTTATCATGCTTGAGCGCACCAATGAAGACTGATGTGTTGCATTGCAAACCATTGAAACATCCAAAAGGCACACAAAAGCTCAATATGACTGGGAAGTACTTAGTTATCTCGACGGGTATGGGTATGCCTCCCCCGCCTCATTTGAGATCATGTACTCCAAAATAAAAGGAGACTTATATCACTTTAGTAGGTCTCGCCCCCTCCATTTTTTTCCTTACTTGCATTGCTTCTGTCGTCTCTCTGTTTCTTTGAATCCCCTTTGGTGTCTTGTGCAAGTGTAACTTACAACTTATTCGGTCATACGATTTTCTCCTAAGACTCGTACGTTGGGGGGAAATCTGTTATCACCAAAAAATGATCACGTAACAATTTCTAACTAGGTGGATCGAAATACACCATGTAGGTTTAATTTTACCATAGAATTTTTTTTTTCACTATAGGAAATCATTTAACAAACCACTTTTATTAAGTTATTCCAGATTAAAACCCATGAGGATAATTAAATAAACCATTATTTATTTAATTTTCTCTAGGAATAATTATTAAATCATTGTTTGATAATTATTCCTTGTCACATTTGACTAAATCACCTAAGAATAATTAAATAAATCATTATTTATTTATTTTTTCTTAACTCCATCCTTGGAATAATTTTTAAATCATTATTTAATAATTATTTCATTTCACTCTTTTCTTATTATTCACGAAATAATTAATAAATCGTTTTATTTGTTAATTATTTCTAAATAAAGATATTTGACCATTTTGAATATCTTTTCCCTCTCAAAAAATATAATAAAGTATTTCAAGCGGTTAGATCTAGATTTGGTCAATAATATTTTATTATTCTCCATTTTCGAGATTAACCCAATACTTCTATATAAATAAAAGGGGTTTTCATTAACTTCTACCATGATCATTATCATCGTCACCATTATCGTCTCATACCTTTGGGCTCCCATTTGAGTTCTATAGATTGTTTGGGTTTTCACACATTGAGAGAGTAAGATCTGAATACTGAAGCAATAAGGACATCAAGGGACCCATCCCACGGAGGGGGATTTATGATCGTTTGTATATTTCATTCACCAGGTGCTATTAATAAAATATTCATTCTTTAAAATATTTTGCATGATTGGGTTATTACATCTGATTCATTTTTTCTGTTTGTTCTTTTAGATCACATACATATATTTTTCTGCAGGTTTTTCTCACATATTTGTTGCAGATATTAAGTATAAGCAATTGTTATTAGGGTCACTAGTCACCTGTGACTTAAGTCAGATCTTTTTGGTACACCTTCCAAGAAATTTCATATATATATATATATATATTTTGATTGTAAAATGAGATATGGTTTTTGGGCATGTGGTATCGATAAACTATGGTATTAGCCCATGGTATTATAACAAAGCTTATTTACAAGTTAATAATATCCATGGTAAAGTGGGGGTGACTATCCATGGTAAAGTGTGGGTGAGTATCCATGGTTAAGAATATTGTTATATTGTAAGTTTATTGTAAGCATTAAGTTTTTATATGCTAATTCATTAACTTTAAATAGGTTACAAAATCATTATTATCTCATAATCAATTGTCCAGTTGCCCATTATTAGTTTAGCATTGACTAATGCAACTTATAATGTTTAACTTCAAAAAATAAACACTTATTTTTCAAAAATCTATTTCTTAAAGGTGCAGTCTAACTTATAAACATAATGACCTTTTTCATGACATTTTTTTTTTGGTTAAATTTAATCAAAATCTGATAGATATTTTTAAAAACTTGATTTTAAATTGTTTAATCTGCGTAATTCCAGTGCCTAGGGGATTTTCAAGGTGCTTAATCCATTTATGCACTCAAAAATGTATTTTAAACAACAAAATATCTTGAAATTGTATTGCCGAATTTTGTTGAATTCCGGTGAAAAAGGCTACTTCGTCTATAAGTTATACTGCACGTTTTTGAACCTTTGTTTGGACCCTAACTTGAAGGTCTTATAGTGAAGGTATTATTGTAGTATTTGCATAATATAATGCCATGTGGATAACTGCATCACAATTTGTATGGATATGGTTCCAATATTCATGCATGATTTTTAAATATTGTGTAGTGATATGTTAATAATAAAAAAAAATATTTGAAAATATCTCATATTCACTTAAATAAGATATTTACCATTAATTACTTCTCACCATAATTTAAGCAAGTATTTACATAAAAAAATGATAGAAATAACATGTAAATAAATATAATTCAAAATATTGATTTGACATTTTAAAATTTTTACATGCATACATACATACTTACATTACACTTACACATCTCTACACTGAGCTATAGAGCACCTCTTGGCCCAATCAATTTTCAGAAGACATTGACATACCCATATGACCTAAGCATTGGGCTTCCTTTTACTCCTATATTTTTCTTTATTTTCATTCTCCATGTATGCAAAAATAATTTAATTTCTTCCTGTAGTTTAAATGTGCACCTTGATCTAAATTAGTTTCAGAACTGATTTTGGTACTTCAAATTTGAGCTTTCAAAACTTGAGCATTAAGGTTTTTCTATAGATGCATTCAATAAAGATGAGAAATCAAAAGTATTTATTCGGGATGGTTATCAATTAGTTTATCAAATAAACGATGAACCAATTCCCCATTCATTGTCATAAATATGGAATCAACTTCCGACTCAAGTACCCAACACACAAGATAATCCAAGTACACTAGTAACTAACTAAAGTTATCAATCAGAAAATTAAGGCATAGCTCCAACACTATTTCAACTTGGGTGGGGAAAACATTCTTCTTAGTTCTCTTGCATGGAGTGGAAATCATGGAACGTACCAAGAAAACATCAATTTTTTGTCTGAGGTTAACATATTCATCCTCCATTAGCTTATTACATGTGAACCATACATCTAGTATGAATTTGGCATACAAGTCTAGTTCTTCTTGATCTCCTATACTTTTCACTGACTATTTACTGCAAGATAATATCTTAAAGGGGACTTCTCCATTGGAAAATTTTGAGCCAATCCAACTAACTTCTTCTAGGAGACTAGAGGCTATGATACCCTCTACCATTTCCTTTCTCATGTCTACAGATTCACAAGGATTTTCATATATCTTGATTAGAACAATCGACATAAAGATGCATTGATAGGTAGTTTCCCACCATTCTGACTTCTCAATCTTGATATCAACATTTGGACAATTTTTTTGCTTCATGGCATTGAAAATATGACAACATCAAGTATCTAATGATTTTTTTGAGTCAGTTAATACAAAATTCCAAGCAACATATCAATGTGTATTATGTCTTTCCATGTTGTGAAGTTCCAACTTACACTAGAGATTCAATACTGTATGATAATCAACCCAACAAAAACTTGTTTGATCCTCACCCATAAAACTACTAAAATCGAGGCAATCAAGTGATTTACAAAGGAAAAATACTTGTATAATGCTGCAAAGACAAATGGGTTTTTCTCTAGTTCTAAGCACTCTATTAGCATGGGTTGAAAATTAACCTAGATCCACCAACATATATTATTTAAAATTGACCTAGATCCATCAATATATAATATTGAAAATTAACCTAGATCCATTTCTATAGATTACCAATAAAAGTGAAAAATATTCTATTGTCTTTCTATGATTCTAGAGATTTTATGCAACTTCTTAAGTGCCTTGAATGAAATCAACATGAATTCATATGTAGAGTAAGATAAGCATCCTTTTAGCCTTTCAAGAAATCTTTTAGGATCCTTATACTTATAGGATGAATATAGCAATGATGTCTACATATCAAAACCTATTATTGATCCTTCCATATGTTACATTGGATGTCTTTACATCATTGAATTGAAAAAGAAAGAAACTGATTGTTGATGCAAGCCTGTCCCCGTGCAATCAAAAACTTCTCTTTTGCGCACCACAGAAGCATCTAAGAATTCACATCTAATATATATCAACATGTGTTGGGTAGTATTGACATGACTTCCTAAAGGACATGTTCCTTCAATCTTATGTAAGCTATCTAAAACCTTTAAATATAAACTAATTACCACAAGGTAGGAACACAAGTTAATACTACTAATATAAGAGCATCTTTGAAGCACCAGAAGTAATGAATTAAAAATTTGATTTTTCTCAAACTCATCTAGTATAATCATGCAATTTGTACTTAGAAGATAATCCATTTGAAAAAGTACTCCATGAATGGCATTAAATGAAACAAATGCCTTGGCCTTCCTTCATATATGAATAAAGTGTATCATCTGTAACTCTTATCTCACATTCCAACTGCTTCATTTTCTTTCTCTCCTATACTTTATCCTTTTCAATATTCACCCTATCCTCATAGTCCATTTTGAATTTCCTAAACCAAATAATAAAAATTTTGATAACACAAGAAGAAAGAAAACAATTCCTAGGTCATATTGAACATACTCATCTCATGATAGTCGATACTAGTATTTGGACCACCAATCAATATCAACTGGAGTCCCTTTGAACAACTCTTGTTTTTTCTTCCTATTTTCAGCTTCCTTCAACCACCTTTCTCTAAACATCTTCTATTCCTTCCCCTGCCTTTCATCAATCTTATTTTCATTCTTATGATAACCCTTTATTTCATCTTATTTTAGCGCTTGAACTCTTTCTCCATCACTTATTTTTCTCTCTAATTCTATTTCAGCCCTTTGAATCACCTGCAATTCTGAATTATCTATCTTCCTCTTGCCCTTTTCGTACTTACCCTTCAAAACAGACACCAATTTCTTGAGATATTTAAATTCTAAACATTCGGGTTTGGGTTTCGACAATGATATTGAGTAACGATCGATGATATCCACATGAAGTCCCAAATTATCCCATGCATCCCAGAGCTTCTTCTCTCCATTAATAACTGAAAACATGGTTCTTACTATCCTATCATCATATAGAACCAACAAATTATATTAAACCTAGCCTTGGGTAGAGTCTTGTGATGATTGATAATATACTTTAGCATGTCTTCAAAATTTGATTTTAAAACATCTTTATAAGGAATCCATTCTTGAACAAATGGGATCCCCTCAGTATACACTACACACTCCCTGGGTGTCATTATGTCAACCTCTCTAGTAGTTTTATTCCTCTTTTCCCCTACGACACTTGCAAATGTAGTTGCCTCGGTTAATGCTAATGAAACAATTGTCATTTTCATGGCCATTTCAAAAACCCTAAAGACATCCTATCGAAATTGTCTTGTCTCTTCATTATCTTGGGATTGTACTGCTAGGGATCTAGTCTGAGAAGGGAATCGTAAAGTATGATTTTTAATCCAAAATGTACCAGAAAATTTCATTTGCTCCTTAAAACCCAACTTAGGGTTTTGGAATCAGGCAATGGGGTACGTAGGGAACCATATAGAATGGATTCCATGGTGTGTCAGTACATATGTTTCGATTTAATGTTCTTATAGTGTAAAATCTATATAATCTCAAGAACTTATGGATATATCTTGCAGGGAGTTTCCCCTTGGAAATATATTATAGGGATTTTTTGAGGTAAAATTTACAAAGTAGAAGTTAGCATTGAATACTCAGTTCCTTTGAATAATACATCTATATAAAGAGATAAATAAAGAAATTATTTTAACGTCTACGAGGCTAAAGATAGCCTATGGGATATATTTCTTCTTCATCTGGTTGTTGTATTCAACCATTTTTTTGTGAAGCTTCACAATAAATGTTCCCAGATTCTCAACAAACCCCTCGCTGAATAGATTATCCCAAGAGATATTTTCCAAAATATGTGCATAACTTTCCTTGATGTATTTGAAGGCCTCACATTCTATAATGAAATTATTTTCTGTTTCCACTTTTTTGGAAGAACAAAAAATACATACTCTTTCCTCCCACGCTTCTTTTGGCCTTTTCCAACTCCCTGTTTCACAACAAAGTTGATGAGAATTAGTCCTCAACCGGGAAATAAGAATTTTGGCTCTCAAAGAAATATTGGCTTTTATGTATGCTTTTTGTTGATGATTATGAGTGGGATTAAACACTTCAATATAATACTTTTTCTTTCTCCCTAGCTCCTTATCCCAAGTATTATTATGGAACGTATCCATAATAAAAAGTTTTATCTCTTTACTATTTATGGGATACATGTTCAAGAAGATACCCCATTTACTAAACGATTTGTTATTTTGCTGCATTCAGTCTTATTTCTTTTGTACAATATGTCATTAAATAAAAACTTAGGCCATCTTCCCTCGATTTTTTCATTTTTTTTAAAATACCTTATGACTGACACCATAAAAATTGATTCAATAAGAGTAGCCCCCATTTCACTTAACAAGATAGCATAAGGAACTACACTTTTAATTTTGAATTTGTTTGTGATCAAACGATTTTGAATTTTCTCAATTTGTTTCCACTGCATGTCGGATGTACTATTGTCGCACATTTCACAACCATAAGAATCATTGAAATCACTAGAAGCCCAAAAAGAGTTTGCGTAGTTTTCCAGTCCCATAACTCTACCTCTCTACACCTATTTTGAAAAGCATAAAATGCTTTCCATCCCCCCAAATTTATTTTATTTATACAATCATCCCAACATCAATTTATGTTGAAGTCAATTCCGAGGTATATGTAATCTGCAACTTCTTCCAGAATGTTGCCTTAAAAGTAGAACTTATGCTGGTTATGCTTTCTTTTTTTTTAATAGAAAACCACTACTTTTGTTTTGCTAATATTGACTTGCATCCCAACCCTTCTACAAAAATGCTTAAGGGATAGTAAGTGCTCTTGCAAACCAAGAGTATATTTAGCAATTAGAATAAGGTCATCTGCATACAAAAGAAGTATTATAACAAAAATTCCCAAATGGATACCATCACCCCCTTGTGAATTTAGCCACTCCTCAAGCTTTTCGTTATATAAAAAAAAAAGGGTAGGATACAATGGGAAACCTTGTTTGACCCTGATATCGCTTGTAAAATTCTCATAAACTTCCCGTTGAAGTTCTAATTTTGACTTTCAATTCTTCATAAAAACTATGCACAACTACTCTCAAATGTCTAGGAACCCCAAGTTCTTCAATTATGTGCCAAAGCTTATCCCTAGGAACCGTGTCAAATGCTTTTCTGAAATCAACAAAGCAACAAAATACTTCTTCCATTTTATCCCAAACTTTTTAAATAATGTGCCTTAAAGTTATACAATGATAAACTATGGACATTTTCTTTGAAAATTTTGAAATTGTATTCAAAGAGAAGTTTCCTGAATATATCTTCAACCAATCATCAATCGCTACACCACTCCAACACATCTCTAGGGTGCCAATTGTGAAGATACATATAAAGAACAAAAGAGAATAAAGACTCATTATATTAATGAATTATCCTGTAAGTAACATATAACTAGAAAGAAAGGTATAGTATGCCACTAGAGGTATGGATGTCCATGGGTATGCAATTGCGTTTATATAGTACAACCTTTCCAATATCGCCCCTTCTGTACCATTCCAAGATGTCCCTTCCCTTCAAATATTTATCCAAAATAATGTCTTGCCATATTACACTACCAAATTCCACCACCAAAGATAGACCTCCATAATGTTTTAGTGAATAAGGCCTAGCCGAAAGCCTTCAAGTCCAGGATGCTCCATCCACCTACATATTTCCCTTTTGTTATGGCATCGAAGAAAACTACATAATATTTCTGGATCCCCCAATTCCCATACCATAGGAAGTGCACCGTGATAGATTTAATTCTCTTAATAACATTTTCAGGAAGCCAAAATAAATGCATCCAATACATCGAAAACGGTTGTAAGATTGATTGAATTAAAATATATCGAACTCCCAAGGAAAACCAACGGTGCATCCAAAGGTAAAAACGATTATGAAAATTATCCACTAACCAACCCCAGTCATAAATCCTTTATTTGTTGAGCTTCAATATGGAACCCAAATATGTAATACCTTCCTCAATGTGTGAAACCTTTACATTGAGCAACCCAACAATATTATTAATCACCTCCATGTCACCATAGGAGTGAATAAATATGCATTTATTACCATTCATAATCAAGCTCGATGCTGCACTGAATCTGTCGAGAATGTGGTTTAATGTCTTTGACTGATCCTAGAAGACTTGTCAACATTTTAATACATAGTCAACCAAAAAAAGGTGTGTGACTGAGATAAGTCGAGATACCTGTGGCACATAGAAATATCCCTCCAAATGTGCCTCCTTAATATTCAAACCCAACCCATCCATGACTAGGATGAATATTAACGAGAACAAAGAGCACCCCTGTCAAATTCCTCTACTAGCTCGAAATAAGTTTGATGGGAAACATTAATTAACATTGAAAAGTTTGTAGAGGACACACATTCCATTATCCAACCTACATTGTCCATAGAAGGCTCAATTTTTGAAAGAATCAGGTGCAAATAGGACCAATCAACGCAATCGTAGGCCTTGTGCAAGTCTAATTTCATTAGTAAAGCCTCTTTCTTCTTAGTATGAATTGAATGTAGAAATTTCTATGCAGAAGTCCCAACATCATGAATATAGTGTCTAGAGAGAAAGTCAAATTGTTTCGACAATATTTATTTTGACAAGACATCCTCAATCCTACTTACAATGAATTTTGAAATCAGTTTATATGTGATATCATAGAGAAAAATCAACCAAAAATCAGAGAAATAAGTTGGATGAGAGGATTTGGGGATGAGGGTAATGAAATTGGAGTTAATTTCTCTAGAGACCCGACCAAATAAGCAATATTCTTTGACCAGGTTCAATAAATACTGCCCCATAATGTTGAAGAAATGGAGAAAAAGTTATACTGTCCAGTCATCTGGGCTTGGACACTTATCCTTCCCAAAATAATTGATAAACTTGGAAAATTTGTTGATGGAAATAAGGAATATATGTACTGGTATCATTCTATTAATATAAATTCCAACGTTTTTTCTTTAAAAAAAAAAATTCGAGTAGAGACCAAGACTTGGATAATCTCTTAGCCCTAACAAGAATATGGAAAATTACATAATACAATTCAATATTGCACACAACCATTTCACGGTCAACCCAACATAATTTTTTAAGGTCAGCATTAATTGCATTATATTTTTTTCACAAAGAGTAGTCTAGCGATGCAACAATGTTTCCCAAAAAATAGTGGAAATTCTGGCAAGATTTTGACAAAATCCGACAGAAATTTTGAAAAACCTAGGTTATTTTTGTCAATATTCATGATTTTGGGTGCCCCATGCGTTTTTAATAGTGATGAATCGATTTCTACCATAAAAAAATGATTTAAACACTCCTATGGTTAAAATTTTTGACAAAAAAAAGTCGAATTCCGATGAAAAATAACTTTCTAGGAAAAATTGTGGCCTGGATAGACAACTCCTTTTCACAGTTCTTGGATCACCTCCTCGCTTGTTGGTTATTTCACAATGGAAATATTTTTCTTCTAATTTGTTTATATCATTGTTTTTATACGACAAATTAGAGCATATTATTTAATGGTTAACTCACAACTAATATCTATAGTTTCCATGTGCCTAACACTTGTAAGTTGTGACACCAAATTCTCTCACAAAAAAATCAACAACCACTTCCTATGGTGTTACATTAGCATCACCAAATTAAGGTTTCTTACATATAAATAATAAATGATTTCTTATCTGCTTTGAATTAAAACTAAACTTCTATGAAAATCCTCCTAAATGTAGATTTGCAACAAACACTATACTAAGATTTTCATTTTAGTGTTTTTAAATTGACCATCTTGTACCCCTACCACATATTCCATTTTCAAAAAAAATTCTAATACATCAAAACCATACCCATTCTAAATAAGTATTGTATACATAGTATTCCAAGTGACCACACTCCTTTGAGACATTTTATTAAACAATTTGCATCCTAACTTTCCAAATTTCACTTTTGCATTATGTCTTCAGCCCATGCAAGCTCAATGTCAAAACTGGATACCACTTATAACATCCCTCTGCTACCTAGTTGGGGTGATTCCAATCATAGTGCTACTGATATCATAATAACACAACACAAATATAACAACATGCATAATAACCATAAATAACATAAGCACGTTTTAGCACTCATCTGATAAAATTCGTCGACTAGTTGTAGACCTTGAATGCACCACCTATCCCTATACCAAGCTGCTATAGCTCTCTCAACAATGAGTCACCCCTGATTTGGGGCCATGACTCCATAATGCAAACAAATTCCCAAGCCAGGAAGATGCCTAATGTTAGTGTCAGTATTTGCATCCTGCCATCAGTGATAAAAAATTCTCTTTTCATATCATTTTAAGGATCCCACTCAAATTTTTTATTATCATTCCACTAGGTCATGAAAAAAATTAGTCACCGATGGTAGCCCTAATCCAAAAACATCACTCTTCCTCAAATTTGATTAATTGCTGGTATAGTTTCATACCTTATTGACTGTACACCATCCATAAAGTTAGTATCATCATTTCAACACATCAGTCATGTCATCATGAAGTTCAGTCCTTCAAGGTCTCATCAGGTCTTTTAGGGTTTTCAGGTATAATAAACTTCATTTCCACTGCATAAGACCAGCAAGTAAAGGGTGATCCAATAACATCTCTTCACCATATGAAGATGATTTGTAAAGAAAAATTCTTGTTTCGACATGTACTTTTGGTTTTAAGATATAATTTTTAATTTTCATTATGTAATTTTATGTCATTCAATAATAAGTTCATGATTCCCAAGCTTCTAACTCAGATTTACAACATGCCAAAGCATAAAAAATGTCAAATCAAAGAGTTCTCAAAGTCATCAGATGATCAATTTGTCAAAGAAAAAGTCAAGTGCAAAGGTAAAAATTCAAAGTGTAAAGTGAATTGAAGAAAGGAAAAAGTGGGTCCGAAAGCCCAATTAATTAAAATGATGAAGTATAAAGACCACCAAGACATCACAAAGAATCCCATTTTCCATTTCATCAGTCAAGATTGCACTCCCATAGCCGAAAAAATTGAATTGCAGGGTCAGAGGCTGAGTTTTTCAGTTGCGCTGCACTTTTAGAGAGTGGCACCGCGCTTACAGAAGAGGTGCCGTGCTTAGAGTAGGCAACACTGCACTTTTCTCCCACTGGTGTTGCACTTCTGAGAAAGGCACTGCACTTTTTCCCAATGTTCTGCGCTTTTTCTCAGTGACCTCTCCAGGCACCAAAACTCAACAAAACACCCCCAAATCTTTCAAAAAATTCAACAAATGCCTCTTACACACTCTTGCAAGTAAGTACACCAAATTTGTTGCCCCCTTGCACTCTTAAACATTGAATTCATAGTGTTTTTGTTCTTAAGAAAATTGGAATTTGATTTAAGTGAGAAACCCTAGTTTTATTCCTTATTCCCAAATTTGATGCCCTAATACCTTGCATTTCCTCCCCACATATATAAAAACCCTATCCCTACCCTTACATTACCATTTCCTAGTCCCTAAATCCCTTTCCCATAAAACCCTAAGTCCTAGGCTTCTACATTCCTAGGTAGCCACTTCCCCAAACCTGTAATTAAATTATCATTTCAACCTCCCTTGACATTTCAACCTCCTATCACCTCCCAAAGTTCCATAATACCTTCCCCCATCTCCCTAAAATTTCCTAGACTTATCCCTATTCCCTAGACCCATCTTCACTCACCATTCCCATCTACCTCATCCCTAGGGTTTCATTAGACACCAAACACTATGGAGGAAGACAAAGACTATAGAGAAGAGGAGGGTAGAAAAAGAGAGGAGTATAGAGAACAGAGAAGGCCTCACAAATGAGGAAGAATCCTAAGGCTGGAGCCCACCAACAAAAATGAACTGAGGGCCTCTCCAATGACTGTCAATTGTTTTCAGTATGTAGGTTGTCTTGATTTTTGAAACATGATTCATAGGGTCCAACATCATCCTATTTTGAGTAGAGTATTCATCTCAAACCTCAGAGATAATCAGGTGACCCTTGCAGGTGCGACCTTCAGTGTATATACATCTGTCATTTCTGCTGCCACATGGATTTCAAACATGGGTGAGAAATGGTTTAAATCCAAATATTTTCAGGATCAATACTATGAAACATTCATTAAACCAAGGTACATAAATGAAAGGAAGAGGTTCTTCCCTTTTAGCTACCTTCTTGATAGGTATGCACCCATGATGAAAATCATCATCAAGTACTTCTCTTGTGAAGGGAGGTTTTCTAGGCTCTACACATACCACATTAGACTGGTGATGCATTTCACAGGAGTAAGATTTCTCAATATCCCATACTATCTATTTGGGAGCATAGACAAAATGGCTTTCATTGTGCAAAAGAGAGACTATGACCAGCATAAGAATAGCTTCTTCCACCACTCATTGATCAAAATCATTGTTCTCCATCACCTTGATCAGTTGGGCATCTCATGGTGCTAAAAAATCGAAGAGAAAAGGGAAAAAAAATATTTCCTAAATTTTTAAGGCTTAGGTTAAGACAAAATTAAACTAATAAATTTCCTATTTATTTTAAAGGGTCCCCATTTAGTATAAATAAATGGGGGTTTTTGTATAGTACAAAAATTGGCGATTCACTTGGGAGAACTGGCTATCTCTGATTAGTTTTTTGAAATTTCTAAAAACTTTTTTGAAATAAAAATAGTTGCAAGAATGAATTTCAAAAAATAATATCTCACCAAGCAACAAAATCTCTCTTAATTATAATTCATAAGAATTCATCTTTTAAAATAAAATTATGAATATCTATATCAGTCTTTACTCAATTCAAAAAGATAAAGTAGGTGGCTCTTTCAAATTAGCTTTATAAATATTTACTCTTTTATCACAGGTATAGCCTCTGATCCAATAGGAAATTTAAGCTCTTGGCAAGGTTACCTTTTACCCAGTAATGATTCATTGTCCCATCCAGTTTTTCTTACAATCTTAAAAAATAAATTCTAACTCTATACATTAGATCTCTTTTGGAACTTGCTTTTCTTTTTTGTAGATATTTTTTTATCATATTTTTATTTACTTAAAAACCATTGTATTGGCTTGTTAACCAAATATTGACAATGCCATTCACTAGTTGTAATTAAACTGATGAAGTTGGCTCTTGATGAGACCCTTGTCCTCTTGATATAATCTCAAGTCATTACCCTGTTTTGGTAGGCAATATTGGTAATGCCAGTTCAACTAGTTCCCTATGAACATGGTAAACAAGCTTGTGATGAGACTTATTATCTTTTAATATTTTTAGCATATTTTTTGAATTTATTTCTAAAAATTGATATGTTTTCCTGGATGGGGTGAATCATTGGTCCTTTTGAGGATTCTGGATGACAATTTTTTGAGTATTAAGATTGCTTCTCTATAAAATAATCTTTACTATGTTAAATATCATTTTCTTGACTGATAACAGAATAAACTTGCTTTATAAAGATGAGAGTTCATCTTAACTTCAGTGAAATTGTGTCTTTCAGTAAAATAGAATCTATTTGATATTCAAATATTTTGATTGTTTCCTTAACATTTCTTATTTATATAAGCGATAAATCAAAAATATTACCTGAGATGTTTACTTGAAAATCCAAAAATCAATACTATGCAACTTTTATTTTCCTAAGGAAAAGAAAAGACAATAATATACAGGGAATAGAAGGGGTTACCTCCTATGAAAAGTATTTCTTCAAAATCTAGCCATTAACATGCAAAGAATCTCTTTTGCCTGATAGATCTTGCAATAAAAATGTCGATGGGCCTATTTCTTCAATGATTTGAAATGGACCTAACCACGGTCTTTGAAATTTGGTGTGTTTACCTTTTTCCTCATGTGCTTTGTCCCATTTCAATACCAAATCACCAATTTGGAAGTTTTTTGGAGTAACAGAAGTTGAATCAAATGAGGCTTTTACTATCTATTGATGATGTGTATGAGTAACTTTAGCTTCTTCTCTTTCTTCTTCAAGCTTAAGAATTTGAAATTGTCTTTCTTGCAAGGAAGAAGAAGGAGATTCATCAATAAATTGAACTAAGGCGAGAAAAGGAATAACTACATTAGTAGGAAGAACAACTTCTTTTCCATAAAAAAGATTGAATAAAGAAGTGCCAATGGAGGCCTTCTGAGTTATTCGGTCTACCCAAAGAGCAAAGATTAATGAATTATGCCAATTTCATTGATTTTGATCAATAGTTCGTTTGATGATTGTAGTAAAGTTTTTATTTGTAAATTCTGCTAAACCATTTCCTTGCGGATAAAAATTTGCAGAATACTTAAGTTTAAAGCCTCTTTTAATTGCAAATTCTGTCATAGCAACTCCTCAGAAATAAGATGCATTATTGAAAATTAAAGCAATAGTTAAACCAAACCTAGTTATGATAAATTGATCAATGAAATCAATAATATTCTCAGAGTTGGCTACCTTTAGTGGAATTGCTTCCACCCATTTAGTAAAATAATCTGTAGCCGTGAGAATATATTTATGATGTTTGGAACAATTAGGAATGATCTCACTGATTATATCTAATCCCCATTGTTCAAATGGTTGCTCGATATTAACTGGAAGTAATGGGAAGGCTGGTTTCCTTTGTCTTCTGGATGCACTTTGACAAATTTTGCATTTTCTTGCATATTCATGAGCATGTTTGAAAAGTGTAGGCCAATAGTAACCTACATGAAGGATTTTATGTGCTGTTGTATTTCCTCTAAAATGTCCTCCAGCTGGTCCATCATGGAGTTCCCGCAAAACTTTTACTGCTTAAGTTTTTTATAAGCATATTAATATCACAGATTCAAAGTTTTTTCTAAACAATACATCATTGATTATTTCATATTGCTTGGCCTTTAATCTCAAAGCACATTTTGTTTTATAACTGAGTTGGGTTGGGGCATATCCATTATTCAAATAAAATTTGAGATCAGCATTTTGAGATTGCACGTCGTTGAGGCTTACCTATGATATTTGCATATTATTACCGGAATCTGCCATTAATGATAAATGGGATGCTCCTGCTAGCATTCTGCAAAATCCTTGACCTTTAACAATTTTATAAGGTCTAATTCCTACATCATATTATTGTAAAGAAGTAACCCAATTAGCCATTTTCTCTCATAGTTCTCTTTGCATCAATAGTTGTCTCACTGCAGAGAATGGAACTATTACTTGGTGTGAGTTTTAAGGAGAAATGGTCTAAAATACTTTATAGCCTTAAAGACACCAAATGATTGTTTCTCAATAGATGAATAATTTAGTTCTGTGCCTTGAAAATTGGAATTGAAAAATGACATTGGTGATTCAATTTGTTGGTCATTAGGCTATGTTAGAACAACAACTAAAGATGTATCTAATGAGAAGGTGTATAAAGTAAAAGGATCAAGAAATTGGGGGTAGTCATGAATGGAGCATTGATAATGGATTTTTTGATTAAATCAAATGCTTCTCTTTCGTTATTTCCCCATTTAAACACTGAATTTTTATTAATCATGGTTTGCAATGGTAAAACTATTTGCGAAAAGTCAAGGACAAATATTTTACAAAATTTATCTGCCCAAGATACGCCTGCATAATTTTCTTGTTATGAGGGAAAGGAATTCTTTTAATCTCTTCAATTATTTTAGGATCAATATAGATACCTCTCTTTGACACAATGAATCCTAAAATTTTTCCTTCATCTAAAGCGAAATATGAATTCTTTGGGTTTAATGAAATTCCATATTTTTTACATCGCTCAAAGACTTTCTTTAGGTCATTCACATGATTGGTTGCTTGTCTAGAAAAGACTGTAATGTCATCTAGATAAATAACCACTAATTTATTGATGAGTCCTCTGAAAGTTGTGTCCATAGCTCTCTGAAAAGTGGCACTTGCATTAATTAACCCAAATGGCATCTTTTGATAGGCGTAAGTTTCCCACTTAGTTCTGAATGTGGTCTTTAATTTGTCATCTAGATGTACAAGGATTCAGTTATATCCTGAAAATCCATATAGGAAAGACATAAGTTCAGAACTAGCTATTGTTTGCAATACTTATTCCATGGTTGGTAATGGAATGTTGTCCTTTTGACATGCTTTGTTTAAATTCCTAAAATCAATGCAAATCCTAATATCACCATTTTTCTTCCAGACAGGAACCAAATTTGAAACCCATTTATAATGTCTAACAGGAAAGATAATATTTTCTTTGAAGAGTTTATTCAGTTATGTTTTGATTTTATTTTCAAGAATCAGGTGAATTTTACTCAAATTTTGCTGTATAGGTTTCTCATATGAAATCATAAGAATAGTGTGTTGAATCACAAAAGTGTCATATGTTTTAAGATCAGTGTAATCCCAAGAAAAATAACTTTTGTACATTCTTAATAACTTGACAAATGATAATATTTCATCAGAAGATAGATCAGAACCTAAATTTTCATTTTGAGGTTTATCACCAGTTCCAAGATTTACTAACTCAAATCTTAAGGTAGAACTTTGAGTTTTAGAGTTAGTAACTCTTTTAAACCTATCTTTTAGATCATAACGGTATTCTAATTTGAAAACTGACTTAGGAATTTGATTTTCATCCAATTCATCCTTTATCTGAGTTTCATGTTTATTTTCATCCAAAATTTGACTATCATAAGATCCTTCAGATGTGAGGAAATCTATAATATCTGAATCATTATTAAATACTTTCCAATTTGTAATATTGTCAGGAATAGATGGCCTAAAAATCAATTCAATGGAAAATCTATCGGGACTAAATTCTTGAGATGGGATTAATTTCGATGCTACATTAGCCAATAAATCTGCACTAGCATTTTGTATTCTAGGCACTGAAGAAATATTGAAGGCTAAGAAATGAATGGTAAATTCTTGGATTAATGATTGGTAATGGTTTAAATGTCAGAATGACAATGAATAGTATTTATTACCTGTCTAACGATGATCTGTAAATATCCTACGACTTTCAGATATTTGATGTTAAGATAAATTGCTTTGTACAAAGCTTGGATTAATGCTTTGTATTCTGCTATATTTTTTGTGCAATCGAATTTGAGTCTGCAGGGTAACATGGTTTTTTCTCCTTCTAGGCTTATTAAAATACATCCAACTCGTGCAACATCTTCAGATTTATAACCATCAAAATAAAGAATCCAAAATAAAGAATTAACTACTGGTTTATCTACAAATTTTTTACATTTCAAAGTGTCTGTTTTGGAAAAATTCTCGATTTGAGAGATAACTACATTATCGAAAAAGGGTGATGTTTGAGCATTAAAATTTCCAAGAAATGATTCTGCTGAGTAGTTTCCAATAATATTATTATTGAATGCTACTGGTTCGTTTATCCCTTCAAGATCAGTGAATGTGTGTTTCATGAATTTCTCTCGGTCTACCCAGATTTGATTTGGCTTTCCATTGTGTAGTTGCCACATATGTGACTAGTCTGTTGCAAAATATCCATGAAGTTTTTTAGACCAGTCTCTACTTAACACTAAACCGTAAAACTCAAGAATATCAGCCACCAAAATATCGATTATCTGAGAAACCTTGGGGTTTGATGACAATCTGATAGAGACAAAAATTGTTTCTCCTACAACCTCTACTTTAGTTCTATCAAGTTGTACTATATGAACAGGGGAACTCTGAGGAGTTATGTTCAACTTAGAACATATTGATTTTGGCATGATATTAGAGGAAGCCCCTTAGTCTATTAAACAATTATGGAAATTTTTATTATATATCTCATAGGTTAAAATAAATGGAGGAGTATGAGAGATGGATCGGTCACCTATCATAATCAAATCTGTAACATCTATTTAAGTTGAAGGAGAAGGCGGTTTACCCATTTGACTAGCAGTTTGGACTACTACTGGAGCAGGTAAGGCTGAAGCAGGAACTTCATTTAAATCTCTAAGTAAGGTTTTCTACTGCTAATTTAACTTAGTAAGTTCGTGTATTGAAATGTTGGCCCTGGTCTTTTTCATATCCTGAACTACATTATACTCAATAGTGTCAGAGACTACCATTTTCTTTGATGTAGGTGGAGTATCTGAAGTAACATCATCAGGGGAATTTTGAGGTCTAAAATGGACCTCCTAAGAAAAATGTACAACAAAAATAAACTTTATAACAACCAATAGGATTCAAGATGATGATGTCAACCATGGGGGATAATTTACCATTTTTTAAATAAAAGGGTAAAAATATTGAAAAATAATAAAATAATAAAACTACTTTTTCAACTCGTATTTTCAACTTATCTCCCAAAATTTTTACTCAAATTTCGAGTGGGAGTACTCGTTGGATGCAAAATTTAATTCCTCATCCAAGGAGTACCCATGTTGCATACTTTAGATGAACTCTACTACACGAAAAATGAGAAATACATAAAAAAACGTGATTGTAATCACGTTTTTTTATGTATTTCTCATTTTGTGGAACCACTAAAGTATGCAACATGTACTCTTGGATGGAAATCATTGCATCCAAACAATACAGAAATTTGAATGGAGATAAAGTTGAAATATGGTTGAAAAAAAGTAGTTTTCTATTTCCCTCTAAAATTTGATGATGTCATCAAATCTTATTTGATTTTTTCCACTATTATTTTATAATTTCCTTAGGAGGCCCATTTTAGACCTCAAAATTCCCCTAATGGTTTATTTCTGTAACCTTAGAAGTAGAATTTTTACTTACTGTTTTATCTTTAGCAGGCGTTGAATTATTCTATTTATGATTTGGTTGCATTGCTTCAATAGTATTTTTGATCCTTGTACTCACAGGTATAGATTCTTGTTGTTCTTCATTTGATAGGATAAAATCCCACATTCCATTTAGTTCAACTTCTTCTTATTATTCATTTTCTTCTTCCTCTGTTTTCTCTTCATCTGTATCTTGATCAGATTCAACATTAGATATGATATTCAGAGGTTGAGAATTAGAAGGCTGATTTTTCTAGAAGGGTCTGAAAGTATTTTTTGAGCTAGAACTTTCAGTGACTTGTTTCTTGATATCTGCCATCTCATTTGTCATAGTCTTTAAAACTTTCTGAAGACCTTCTACATCAAAAGGGACTTTAGATGGCTTGTTTTTTGAATCATCTTTGAAGGATACTTTGTTTTATTTCCCATCTTTTTGGGAATTCTTTTTTCAAGAGAGATTATGTGTTTCTCTACAGATAAAGATTCCTTCATATTTTCTGTGAGTGTAGGCAGTTTTTCTCTATCAACAAAAATGGCTATATTGGATGGGAGAGACGAAATATACCACTCAATTTGAACTTCTGCACCAGGAACTGCTTCAACAAGAATTTTATTGAGAATTTTATTAAATCTTGAATTAAAATCTTTTATTTTGTCCTCTTTTTTAGCCTTTAGATTTGATAAATCATTGATGAGCGGTGTCGTGGTTCTATCATCCCCAAACTTAGCTAAAAATTGTTCTTCGAATATATTCCAGCTAGTTATAGAGCATGCAAGTAATGAAAAATACCAGTGAGAGTATATGGAGATAATCTTACAAAAAAATCTTCTTCAACTACCTCTTTTAAATTAATGGCTAACATGTAATTATAAATGTGTTCTTTAGCAGGAAGACCATCATCACGAATAAATTTAGGTAACCATATTTTAGGGTATTTTGGGAGAGGATGAAGAGGAGCAGGCATTTGTACAACCCATGGATTTCTCCATGGTTGTACATTTGGTGGAGGTACCTGGTCTACCATTGGTCCTTGGGTGGATGTGATGGATTGAGTTTGAGTTGAAGAAGAGACATGCTTAGTGTTGGAACTAGTTGAAGGGATAGTAGTTTGAGTACTGGAACTAGTTAAATTAACACTGATTTTTGGAATGGAAGTTGTGGAAGTGAGTTGAGGTAATGGAGGTGAATGGAGTGGATTATTTGATAAGATCTCGCTAGTGATTGACTCTAATTCAGTCTTCTTTATTCTCCTTCGAGAAGTATCGATAGGAAATTCAAAAGGAAGGATTCCTGTCTTTTGAGTTTCTGATCGAGTTAATATTCTTCTGGGTTGTAAAGAGGGTGAAATACTAATTTCATTTGATTGAGAAGATTCAGGCTTTTCAGTAGAAATGGATACTCTCTCTAATTTTTCTATCAAAGACTGAACTTCAGGGGAATTTTGATGAAAATCAGGAGATAATATGGGTTGAGTATCACTAGGAGACTTAGGAGAAGGATGTTCAACTTTAGATCTTAAATATTTAGATCTAGCTAATTTTCTGGAAGTTGAAGGGGATCTAGGGGTAGAGAGACTCTTATATTGACTTTTAGATTGATAAGATCTTCTTTCCATTCAAAATTGGCCCTCCTTCTAGCACCAAAATGTTGAGGCCTCGGAATTCCATTGCCACAACATCGGGGAAAACCACCCAGTCCGAACCTTAGAGAAAGTCCTTTTCCATTTGGTGTGGTGGCTCTGACTAAGGATGAAGGGACCAACTTCCCAATAAGGATGATTTTTTTGTGTAACCAGCTCCAAAAATAGAAGAAAAGAGATATCAACGCCTTAGAAATAAGCCACTTCGAGGGGGCAACCTCCAATACATTACATAAATGAACAATTCTTGGATGATACAATTCACAAAACCTCCTTTCTATATATAGGAGTCCATGGGGCCATAATGTAATCCTAGTGGGCCCAATGTAATCCTAGCCGACCTAACAATAATAATTTAAGGGCACAATAATAACAAAATGGGGGTTACAAGGGTACAATAATAACAATAAGGGGGTTACACTAACAACAATAAGGGACTATACTAGAAATATAGGGACCTAACATGCCCCTCTCCTTCAAAAAAGTGTTGTCCTCAATGCTTGAGTAGCTCTGGGTGCTTCTGTATAAAATTCTCATCCTCCCATGTGGAATCTTCAGTGGGTAAGTTCTTCCACTTGATGAGATACTCTGAAATTGATCGATTCCGTAGTTGTCGAGTTCTTTTTTCCATGACTGCTTCAGGTTCCAATATGATTTTCCCTTCCCCATCAAGTTCTGGCAATACTGTTTGAACTGGAAGATCATCACCTATAACCTTCTTTAAGCATGAAACATGGAAAACTGGATGTACTCGCGAAGAAGCAGGAAGCTCCAATTTGTATGCCATAGTACCAATCTTTTGCAACACCTTGTAAGGACCATAGTACTTTGGCGATAATTTATTGTCCTTCTTAGCTTGCTTGAGGGACATTTGTTTATATGGTTGTAGCCATAAAAATACCCAATCTCCTACTTCAAAACTTCTCTCGCTGCGATTTTGATCTGCCCGTTGTTTCATTCGATTTTGTGCCAAATTTAGGTTATCCTTTAAAAGTTGGAGAACTTCTTGCTGATGCTCGATGTGATTTTCCACTGCTTGAACCTTCGAATTTTCCCTCAAAGATGATGTGATGGATGGTGGATGATATCCATAAAGTGCCATAAATGGGGTCATTTTTGCTGCAGTATGGAAGGAAGTGTTATACCACCATTCAGCGAGAGGTAACCACTTGACCCATTGTGTTTGTTTATCAGATACAAAACAACGAAGATATCCTTCCAAACATTTATTTACTATCTCGGTTTGACCATCAGATTGAGGATGATAAGATGAGCTATGAGCTAATTGAGTACCCAAACAAGAAAATAACTCCGTCCAAAAATTTCCGGTAAAAATGGGATCTCTGTCGCTCACAATAACCCTTGGGCTTCCATGTAGCTTTTGAATTCTGTCCATAAATGTAGTAGCAACTTTACTTGCTTTAAATGGATGAGATAATGCACAAAAGTGTGCATACTTGGTAAGTCTATCAACTACCACCATGATGACACTCTTTCCTTCGGACTTAGATAAACCTGTGATAAAATCCATTGAAATCTCCTCCCAACGTTGACTTGGAATGGATAAAGGTTGTAGAAGTCCCGGGGTCTTAATTGTCTCCACTTTATTCTGCTGGCAAACCAAACATTCCGCCACAAACTTTTGAATATGAGATTTAAGGCCATCCCAAAAAAATTCTTTCTTCACCCTGTGGTAAGTTTTTAAAAATCCCAAGTGTCCTCCTAAAGGAGAAGTGTGCAATTCAAGAAGAATCTTTGTTTTAGTTGGGAATTCTTACAAAGATATAAGCGATCTTTGTACCATAAGGAATCATTTTTCCAACTAAATGTATCAGATGTACTAGGATCTTGCTGCAACTTTTGAATGAGTGTCCATACATCTTTTTCCTTCTTCCATTCCTCTCTTGCTTCGGTTATCCAATTTGGTTGGATAATAGAAATGGCACAAAGCAATGCTTCCACCTCTTCATTCTTTCTTGAGAGTGCATCTGCAACAACATTAAGCTTTCCTTTTTTGTAAATTATTTCAAAGTCATAGCCCAACATCTTTGTGACCCATTTTTGCTGCTCTTCTGAAGATAGTCTCTGTTCCAAAAAGTGTTTAACACTATCATGATCAGTTTTTACCTTGAAGTGTCTTCCCATTAGGTAAGTTCTCCATTTCTTTAGTGCATGCAGTATTGCTAACATTTCCTTCTCATAAATGGGTTTCTGTAAATACTTTCCTTTGATTGGACGACTTTCAAAAGAAATGGGTCTTCCTTCCTGCATTAAAACTGCACCAATTCCATTTCCTGAGGCATCACATTCCACAATAAAGGTTTTTGTGAAGTCTGGTGTAGCTAAGACCGGTGCTAGGCACACTGCCTCTTTAAGACGTTCAAAGGCCTTAGTTGCTTCGGAAGTCCATGAAAATGCATCTTTCTTCAATAATGTTGTTAGAGGTGCTGCTATTCTCCCATAATTCTTAACAAACTTGCGATAATACCCTGTTAACCCGAGAAATCCTCGCAACTGCTTTATGGTCGTGGGGACTTTCCATTCCTTAATGGCTTTAATTTTGTTAGGGTCTACTTTAACACCCTCGTGAAATATAATATGACCCAGATATTCCACCTCTTGTACTCCAAAGAAACATTTGGATGTTTTTGCATATAATTGTTTCTCCTGCAATAGTTTGAGCACCTGTCAACATGTTCAACATGATCCTTCCAAGACCTGCTGTAGATTAGTATATCATCAAAAAATACTAGCACAAATTTTCTAAGGAAGGGTTTGAAAATGGAATTCATCAACCCTTGAAATGTAGAAGGTGCATTGGTAAGGCCAAAAGGCATGACCAAAAATTCATAATGACATCCCTCATGAGTTCGAAATGTTGTTTTTGGAATATCTTCGGTCTTCATTCTAATTTTATGATATCCTGAATGAAGATCCAACTTGGTAAAATAAATTTCTCCATGTAATTCATCCAATAATTCATCAATCACAGGAATGGGAAATTTATCTTTAATGGTGAGCTTATTGAGCTCCCTATAATCCGCACACATTCACCATGATCCATCCTTCTTGTGTACCAATACTACAGGAGCAAAGAAAGAACTTTGACTAGGTTGAATTATACACGCCTCTAACATTTCTGCAATCATACGTTCAATTTCGCTCTTTTGGGCGTAAGGATATCTATAAGGCCCGATGTTTGGAGGAACACTTCCTGGAATCAAATGAATAGCATGATCATGATCACGAATAGGTGGGAGTCCTTTGGGAGTTTCAAACACCTTGGAATGATTGTCCAAGACTTGTTGGAGATCTGCAGAAATAGATGATTTTGATGTTGGAACTTCTAGTGAGCATAATTGTGCAATGACGCCTCGTTGTTATTTTTTTAGAAGCTTTGTCATGACATTAGAGCTTATTATCTTTCTTGGCTTCCCCGCAATACCCCGTAATTCAAATTCCTTTCCTTCTGAAAAAAATTTCAAGAAAAGTTCTTGAAAATTAAAATCTACCATCCCCAAAGATTGTAACCATTGTACTCCTAGTACAACATCAACACCTCCGATAGGAATGGAAAGCATTGGACTAGTCAATACATATTCCCCCATGGTTAGTTTGATATTATGGCATTTCCCAGAGCAATTTATAGTTCCTCCATTTGCAACCATCACTTGACATTCTGGTGCTGGGTATAGGAAACAATTTAATTCCTTGGCTACCTTACAATGAATAAAATTATGGGTGCTACCTGAATCAATCAACACTATTACCTTTTTCTTCTGGATTTGTCCTTCTATCTTGAGAGTTTGAGGAGTGGTAATTCCTTCCAGTGCATTACACGATATGGTCGGATTCATTTCTTCCTCTTCTAGGGCTGGTTCCTGGTGTATATCCTCTTCTTATTCATTTTCTTCTTCCTCTTCACAATCTATGTAAAATAATTTCTTCTCAGCACACTTATGACCTTTAGTGTATTTGCTATCACAACCGTAGCAAAGCCCTTTTGCTCTTTTTTCTTCCAATTGTTGTGGTGTCAACCTTGTAGGTTGTGGAAATCTAGGCGTAGCAACACTTCCTTCTTTATAGAATTGAGTGGTAGGCTTCCTTGTCGCCATAATTTTACATTCAACTCTTCTTGCCAACCTGAATGCCTTCTCCAATGAATCAGGTTCCAAAACGCGAACTTCATGTTGGATGTTATCCTTTAAAGTGCCTAGGAAGAGATCAATCCTGTGTTCCTCTGTAAGATCAGTTACCCTTATATTCAATTTTTGGAAGTCCTCAATGTGCCGCCCCACTAAACCCTTTTGTTTGAGATTTATCAATTGGGTAAATAAGGTGTTGCTCTTTGTATCCTCATAATGTGCTATCATTTCCTCCGTAAAAATTGACCAAGTGACAATTTTTTTACGGGAGCAAAGCCATTGATACCATACAAATGTATTTTGTTCTAAATGTAAAGTTGCAGTGCGTACCTTTTGTGTGTTTTGCACGTTATGGAGATCAAAATATTGCTCCATCTGTAGTATCCATGTTACAGGATCCTTTCCATCAAACTTCCTCATATCCATTTTTGGAATATGGTGGTTCTTCCCGCCAACATTAGAGTTTATGAAATCACGATTAACATTTATTTTGTGCTCATCATGAGGTTCTTCTACTATATTTTCACCATTAGGAAACATTTCTTGTATCAACTTTGTCAAACCTTCTATGTCTGCTTTTAGATCATTCTTCATGTTTTCCATTTTGTCTTTCATGTCATCCATCTTAGCTTCCATGCCATCCATCTTAGCTTCCACGCCTTTCTTCAAACCGTCCATCTTCGCTTCCACGCCTTTCTTCAAAACTTCCATTTCATTTTTTGTTGCTATTTGTGAGAGTGAAATTTGTTGCACTTGCTCTTGTAATTTTGATAGATCATGTTGCAATTCTTCATCTTCATGAGTCATACTAGAGCCTTCTAAAGGCTTAATGGGTGTTGGATTATTTTTACGGGGCATATTTTAGAACCCAATACTGATATCTATTCTACAATATGCCCTTGGAATCAATTCAAATTGATTCTTCAAACAAGACTTATGCAATTCGGAAAAAAAAAACACACCTTTTTCTTGCTTTTGAGGAGCTCGATATTGAAATTGGATTATCTCTGTGATTACGGCTCTTAAATATTTTAAATTTAGCACTAAAGTAGCCCTTTGAATTCTCTTTTGAATGCCACAGGTCTGACCTGATTTGGATTCTCCAAGACAAAGTTATGTCCAATCTCCCACAATGACCTAATTATGGACTGGTTCAGTAGAGCGAACTTGTACGACTTGCCACATGTCACTGTTTCGTCCTTCACCTCTGAAATTGATAGCCAAGAAACTAAAGTTTGTGTGCTTGCAACCAATTTTTACGGAACTCCAATCCGATGCTCATAGAGAGTGTTATTAAACTTTTCCCACGATCACCTCTTTGTGATGAAATTTAGGAGCCTGAAAAAGCACTACCTTCCACAGATCATATCTCCAAAAATATTGCGAACCAAGCTCTGAATTTTTTTGACGATTTTCCTTAGGATTTCATCTTTGCACCCTAAAAATTTCAGATTCTGAACCTTCGTAGAAAAAACGTTATAGCGCAAACGCCACGATGACATTTTTAGGAGCCTAAAAAAAGACCTAACTTCTACAGATCATATCTCCGAAAATATTGCGAACCAAGCTCTGAAATTTTTAGAAAATCTTCCTTAGGATTTTGGCTTCACACCCTAAAAATTTCAGCTTCTGAAACTTCGTAGAAAAAAATTTATAGAGAAAATTCCACGAAGACCTGTTTGGAGCAGCGAAACCCTAGAATCCAGAGCTCTGATACCAAATGTTGTGTAACCAGCTCCAAAAATAGAAGAAAAGAGATATCAACGCCTTAGAAATAAGCCACTTCGAGGGGGAAACCTCAAATACATTACATAAATGAAAAATTCTTGGATGATAAAATCTACAAAACCTCCTTTCTATATATAGGAGTCGATGTGGCCATAATGTAATCCTAGTGGGCCACAATGTAATCCTAGCCGACTTAACAATAATAATTTAAGGGCACAATAATAACAAAATGGGGGTTACAAGGGTACAATAATAACAATAAATGGGTTACACTAATAACAATAAGGGACTATACTAGTAATATAGGGACCTAACACCATTAAATTTAGGTAACCATATTTCAGGGTATTTTGGGAGAGGATGAAGAGGAGCAGGCATTTGTACAACCCATGGATTTCTCCATGGTTGTACATTTGGTGGAGGTACCTGGTCTACCATTGGTCCTTGGGTGGATGTGATGGATTGAGTTTGAGTTGAAGAAGAGACATGCTTAGTGTTGGAACTAGTTGAAGGGATAGTAGTCTGAGTACTGGAACTAGTTAAATTAACATTGATTGTTGGAATGGAAGTTGTGGAAGTGAGTGGAGCTAATGGAGGTGAATGGAGTGGGTTATTTGATAAGATCTCGCTAGTGATTGAATCTAATTCATTCTTCTTTATTCTCCTTCGAGAAGTATCAATAGGAAATTTAAAAGGAAGGATTCTTGTCTTTTGAGTTTCCGATCAAGTTAATATTATTCTGGGTTGTAAAGAGGGTGAAATACTAATTTCGTATGATTGAGAAGATTCAGGATTTTTAGTAGAAATGGACACTCTCTCTAAATTTTCTATCAAAGACTGAACTTCAGGGGAATTTTGATGAAAATCGGGAGATAGTATGGGTTGAGTATCACTAGGAGACTTAGGGGAAGGATGTTCAACTTCAGATCTTAAATATTTAGATCTAGCTAATTTTCTGGAAGTTGAAGGGGATCTAGGGGGAGAGAGACTCTTATATTGACTTTTAGATTGATAAGATCTTCTTTCCATTCAAAATTGGCCCTCCTTCTAGCGCCAAAATGTTGAGGCCTCAGAATTCCATTGCCACAACATCGGGGAAAACCACCCAGTCTGGACCTTAGAGAAAGTCATTTTCCATTTGGTGTGGTGGCTCTGACTAGGGATGAAGGGACCAACTTCCCAATAAGGATGATTTGGGGTGTATTTTGTTTATATAACATGCAATGGGAAATGATTTTAATCTATCACATGCATTTATCTAACACTTATCTATTCTACTATATACCCGGGGTGTTTCTTCCTTGATGCGATCTAAAGAGATATTATCCAACTATTAGTAATGAATATTATTTAACAGTTGAAAGAGATGAAAAATATGTAAAGATGATTCTTTTAATAAAATATTTTGATTAAAATAATTGTGAAAAGTATATCACATTCATATGTGATTATATAAAAGATAGGAAATCATAGATAAATATTAGTACATAAGTGCATTTAACATTAATTTATGATGACGTTTCAAATATATAATGCAAGTAAAAAGATAACCGTCAATCTAGAAATCAAAACTTAATACAAGTGAATATAAGTACCATATATATGATTTATTACTCATATAAACTGACAGTAGATTTTCTGCTCCTCTTCACTCTCAAGCAATTTAAAGAGTAAAATAGTGCAACATCAGTTAAACAACTTCAAATGTAAAAACATAATAGAGTGTGTTCCATTAATCCATCAAAGCATTTACAAACTTACAGAAGTGCATTCTTTGCAAATGTTTTTGACAAATTTCTGGACCCTTCTCTAAATGCATGAGAAGGGTTTAAATACTAAACTATGATATGTTTAAAAATATATTATTACATAAAAATAGAGGAGGTTTCAAACAACCATCCCTTTAAGACAAACTTCAACTATAATCTAGGAAAATAAAGTAACAATATAACTATGAATGCTGATCTTCCTTTTGGATTTGATTTCGAAGTTGAAAAATATCTAGCATGGGTTTGAGTTGAGCTGGCTGTGAAATTCTCGATCTGACCTGGCCCTTGAATATTGCATTTGAAAGTGTTGGTTGTGTTCTTTTTGTTGAATTGGTTAATGATTGCAGGTTTTGGTATTGATGATAAGGTTTGATAAAAAAATTCCAATAATTTTCTTGATCAAACTTATTTACTTTTTTAATCATTTCTTCCTGTATTTTCGTGCTTTGTTTCTACTGTGTTTCCAACGGCTTGATTTCTGAGATCACTTCAGATGTGGACTCTTTGATAAGCTCAGTTTTAAAAATTTGTTCACATACAGATTCAATAATTTCATTTGTTAACTTTGATGCTTTTACTGCTTGCCTTAGTTGTGCTTCCCAATCCTTAAATAATATTTCCTTGTGAAATTTATCTATCTGGGGTAGATCAACTTCTTTTTCTGAGTCTGATGCTTTCCATTGAACGTGTTCATTGATTTTATTCTCAATTTTTTCACACTCAATTTTCTGGATAGCCACTTGCTGGATCAGGATTTCATCTGAATCATAATAAGAGCTAGTAATAGAAGCTTGTTAGCAAAATACTTCTTGTTGCTGCTTTAGCTTAGAATTAACTTCCAATGCTTCCCTTATGAATTTCTCTACCTGTGGCTGGCTTTGTAATTTTTTTATTGTTGCTTCTAGTTGCGTTTTTTTTCTTTTTTCTTTTTCTGTAAATTAGACCTGATGCTGTAAAGTTAACCTTTCAAAATCCGTTTGAAACTGAGACATTTTCAATTCCATTTACTTGCTGGAGTTAGACTTTTCTTGCTCTAACAGTCTCTCTAAATCTTGTATTTTTTCGTCTCTATGCTTCAGTAACATTTGAACTTTAGTGGCCTTATCAATAGTGGAAGTAGCATATGCCCCTGCAAACTGTGATAGCTTAGTTAAATGTTCAGTAGGATTAGCTAGAGTATCCTTCCATAAAACGTAAACATATACATTTGTAAGACTTGAGGCTGTATCATCAATTATTCTCCTTATTCTTCTCTTGACTAAAGCCTTATGATTAGGACTGTAGAAGACATCCAATGAAGTGATTTCCTCAATTTGTAAAACTATCTGATCTGTTGGGTAGGTGAGAATGATCTCTTGATCATGAGTTTCAAGAACTTGTTGCAGTGGAGTAGTAGTTTCCACTAATTCCTGAGAATGTTCTGGTGTTTGAAAAATGGTAGATTTATCAGTATTAGGATTTGTTTGAGGCGTTTGCATTGCCTTAGAAAAATTATCCCATTCACTCTTCAAATCCTTTGGATGAGATTTTTCTGACTGATCAGGTGTATTTTGGCTGTGCTGAACTTCTTGGGAAGACAATTCATTTCCATTAATTCCTCCTTTCTCTTGTATCTTAATCTCATTGATTACTTGATCAATTACCTTTTCTGGGCTCTCATTTCTGCTTTCGGATTCATTATCAGAATGATATGAATTCTGAGATTGATGTTCTGATTTCCCTGACTCATCTTCAAATACGTATTTAGTTTCATTATCCAAGCTAATACTTGGAGTTGGTCTGTTGACATCTTCAATATTCAATAAATATAGAGGAATCCTTTCCAGTCTCTTGTTTCTGTATGCTTGGAAGGCTTCCAAGTCATATTGATTGAGTTGACTGGATGCAAACTTTAGTACATCTGAAAAATTTTCAATACCTTGAAAGAAATCATCAAATCTATTTATCTCTTTCATAAGAGGCTTCACTTTGAGCTCTGTGATGTAATTTTTAATTACATCATTGGGGCCATATGGACGCTTTGGCATTACAACCAAATTCAACAAATTAACATTTGAAACTTCCTTGAAAGCATGACCAATATCAAAAAGTGCAAAAGTACTGCCCTGAAAAGGGAAATTAGGCCAAATGGCCTTCTTAGCATCTTTAAGTTGTTTCGAGAGAACATTTACCACAAGTTGGTAAGAAATCTCTCTAGCAAGTAGCTTTTCAGGTACATAATATGGCAGGACGTGGGGAGAAGCATAACTCCCGAAAAATCTGACATAGGTGAAAATTTCTTCGGCAAACCATCTAGCAACAGGAAAAATGTCTGCACTAGCTTCTTTGAAAATCCTAGGGGCTTTCTCGTTAAGTATAATTTGGTGCATAGGTAGAATGACTCTATGGAAAAATTTGTAAAAATGAAGATGAAAATCTGACTCCCAAAGGGCTTTGTGGTAAATGTAGATTGGATTGGGGTCTTGGGCTGTCCATTTCCATCCCATGGTAGGAATACTCGAACAAAAGCAAATAACATCCATGACATAGGCACTCATGTAAAAGGAGGGTATTTCCCTAGAGTAAACACTTATTTTACTCCTATACTCCATGGTACTTTTGGCTAAATTATCAGATAGAATATTTTCCCAATTCAGAATTAAAGAATTGACGATTGCATCAATTAATGGAACCCAATCTATAAAAAACCTAGTAGTATGAGGCTTTGCAAATAATCTACACAACATACCGGCAACATAGCAATAAGGGGAAGGAATTTGTGCTATTGGGTACGTACCGAGTTTGTCTTGTTTAAGCTTGCCTTGGTCATCCTTCCATTCTTTTATAACTTCTGTCGGGTCTGGATGTTTCGTTCTAAAGCTTTAAAGAAAATCTTTGTCATAATTTTGCTGCGAGGTGGGTAAGTGGTACATCTTCCTCAAATCTTCTGCCCTGAATAAACTGATATTCTCGCCCTTTGAATCCTTAAATTTCCCATCTTCTATGTTCAAGTGGTCAATTACCCACTTAACCATATTTTTATAGGGGAGAATCTTTGGCCTTGCTGCTACCTTATGGGTGAATGAGCATGCAACGTCAAAATAGGTCGGGTTTGAAGGAAATGACGCGCCTACTATAGCAACTTTGTTTATTACCCTTGGCTTTTCATTCTCGAAGAACTGATACATTGCCTCCCATGAGGAACTGCCACAATCCTTGTTGCAGGTGGTATCTAAGAATAAGGCAGACATATCTGAGTCTTCAGTAGATGATGCTTGTGAAATTTCCTTGCCTTTCTTGCTCGTCTATGTTATCTTTGCTCTGTTAAGTGGTTCCTTGAATTCAAGCGAGCAGAGCAATCTTTTTAAATAGAGAGAATAAAGAGACAGATATAATTAAAGCGATATAATCACAAATATGACGTTCAATCATTCAAAACATGCTCGAAGTAAATATGAATCTTTCAAACTTTACTCCCATTAAATGCCGTTAATCACCCATAATTCTTTCAATCAAGTCTCTTACACACCTTCACGTGAAATGTCTATCGATAAATTAAAGACGTGAGATTTTATATCCGGTTGATTCGATATGAATCATTTTGCACACTTGATCAATAACCATCAATTATCACATATCACAACTCGAGACTATTTCTATTAGTTATGTTATCGATAAATTTCGCGAAATGCGATCTGCGCAAATCGCACATCGCAATTTCATATGGTAATAAAACTTGTATTTGGTTATTTGTTGCGAAATACGAAGTGCGCTTAAGGAATCATGCCGATGCACTTTATCGGACGCCTTGAAGTTTTATGATAATTGATTTATTAATTCGTCGGGTCCAATTTATCGTAATTCTTACTGAATTGTTATAAGCCAATCATTTTTTTGAAAGCTGCGATGCGATTTTCTTTTAAAGTGGGGTTTAGATCTTTTTGTAATGAGAATTTTATATGACTTTAGAAAAGTTTTAGCGCATATCGCAGCTCGCAAGACTTAATATGTTTTAAGTTGTTGGGCTTGTAAGCTATACGATTTGCGATGCGTGCTAAAAAATCAAAGCGAAAAGGGAAAAACTTCATTTCCTAAAGTTTTAAGGCTTAGGCTAAGATAAAATCAAACTAATATATTTCCTATTTATTTTAAAGGGTCCCCATTTAGTAGAAATAAATAGAGGTTGTTGTATAGTACAACACTAACCTAAAAATAATAATGTAAGGGCATAAAAATAACAATAGTGGGATTTTATGGGGCACAATAATAAAAATATGGGGACTATAGTGGTACAATAATAACAATAAGGGGGCTACACTAACAACAATATGGGACTACACTAGTAATATAGGCACCTCGCATGCCCCTCTCCTTCAAAAAAGTGTTTTCCTCAATGCTTGAGTAGTTTTGGATGCTTCTGTATAAAATTCTCATCCTCCCATGTGGAATCTTCAGTGGGTAAGTTCTTCCATTTGATGAGATACTCTGAAATTTATCGATTTCGTAGCTGTCGAGTTCTTGTTCCGTGATTGCTTCAGGTTCCAATATGATTTTTTCTTCCTCATCAAGTTTTGGTAATATTGTTTGAATTGGAATTTTGTCGCCTACAACCTTCTTTAAGCATGAAACATGGAAAAATGGGTGCACTCGAGAAGAAGCAGGAAGCTCCAATTTGTATGCCATAGTACCAATATTTTGCAATGACTTGTAAGGACCATATTACTTTGGCGATAATTTATTGTCCTTCTTAGCTTTCTTGAGGGACATTTGTTTGTATGGTTGTAGCTGTAAAAATACCTAGTCTCCTACATAAAAAATTCTCTCGTTGTGATGTTGATTTGCTTGTTGTTTCATAAAAAATTTGTGCAAAATTTAGGTTATCCTTTAAGAGTTGGAGAACTTATTGTTGATTCTTGATGTGATCTTCCACTGCTTGAACCTTAGAATTTTCTCTTAAAGATGATGTGATGGACGGTGGATGATATCCATAAAGTGCCATAAATGGGGTCATTTTTGCTGCAATAAGGAAGGAAGTGTTATACCACCATTCAGCGAGAGGTAACCACTTGACCCATTGTGCTTGTTTATCAGATACAAAACAATGAAGATATCCTTCCAATTTTTTTTTCACTATCTCAGTTTTCCCATCGAATTGAGGATAATAAGATGAGCTATGAGCTAGTTGAGTACCCAAACAAGAAAATATTTCCATCCAAAAATTTCCAGTGAAAATGGGATCTTTGTCGCTGACAATAATGTTTGAGTTTCTATGTAGCTTTGGAATTGTTTCCATAAATGCAGTAGCAATTGTACTTGCTTTAAATGGATGATATAATGCACAAAAGTGCGCATACTTGGTAAGTCTATCAACTACCACCATGATGACACTCTTTCCCTCAAAATTAGGTAAACCTGTGATGAAATCCATTGAAACCTCCTCCCAATGTTGACTTGGAATGGATAAAGGTTGTAGCAGACCCAGGGTATTAATTGTCTCAACTTTATTTTGCCGGCAAACCAAACATTCCGCCACAAACTTTTGAATATCAGATTTAAGGCCATCCCAAAAAAATTCTTTCTTCACCCTGTGGTAAGTTTTTAAAAATCCTGAGTGTCCTCCTAAGGGAGAGGTGTGCAATTCCAAAAGAATCTTTTGTTTTAGTTGGGAATTATTACAAAGATATAAGCTATCTTTGTACCATAAGGAATCATTTTTCCAACTAAATGTATCATATGTACTGAGATATTGCTAAAAAATTTGAATGAGTGTCTACACTTCTTCGTCATTCTTCCATTCCTCCCTTGCTTAGGTTATCCAATTTGGTTAGATAATAGAAATGACATAAAGAAATGCTTCCACCTCCTCATCCTTTATTAAGAGTGCATCTGCAACAACATTTAGCTTCCCTTTTTATAGATGATTTCGTTTTCATAACCCAACATCTTTGTGGCCCATTTTTTTTTTTCTCTTCTGAAGATAGCATTTTTTTCCAAAAAGTATTTAAGACTATCATGTTCAGTTTTTACCTTGAAGTGTCTTCCCATTAGGTAAGGTTGCCATTTCTTTCGTGCATATGGTATTGCCAACATTTCCTTCTCATAAATAGCTTTATGTAAATACTTTACTTTTATTGGACGGATTTCAAAAGCAACGAGTCTTCCTTCTTGCATTAAAACAACATCAATTCCATTTCCTGAGGCATCACATTCCACAATAAAGGTTTTTGTGAAGTCCGACGTAGCTAAGACTGGTGCTAGACACATTTCCTCTTTAAGATGTTCAAAGGCCTTAATTGCTTCAGGAGTCCATGAAAATGCATCTTTATTCAATAATGTTGTTATAGGTGCAGCTTATATTCTCCCATAATTCTTAACAAACTTGTGATAATACCCTGTTAACTGGAGAACTCCTCACAACTTTATGGTTGTGGGGAATTTCCATTCCTTAATGGCTTTAATTTTGTTAGGGTCTACCTGAACACCCTCCTGAGATACAATATGATCCAGATATTCCACCTCTTGTACTCCAAAGAAACATTTGGAGGTTTTTGCATATAATTGTTTCTCCTCGAATAGTTTGAGCACCCTGTCAACATGTTGAATATGATCCTTCCAAGACCCGCCATAGATTAGTATATCATCAGAAAATACTAACAAAAATCTTCTAAGGGTGGGTTTGAAAATGGAATTCATAAACCCTTGAAATGTAGAAGGTGCATTGTCAAGGCCAAAAGGCATGAATAAAAATTCATAATGACCCTCATGAGTTTGAAATGATGTTTTCAAAATAGCTTCAGTCTTCATTCTAATTTGATGATATCTTGAATGAAGATCCAACTTGGTAAAATAAATTTCTCCATGTAATTCATCCAATAATTCATCAATCATAGGAATGAGAAATTTATCTTTAATAGTGAGCTTATTCAGCTCCCTATAATCCGAACACATGTGCTGTGATCCATCCTTGTTGTGCACCAATACTACTGGAGTAGAAAAAGAAATTTGACTAGGTTGAATTATACCAACCTCTAACATTTCTGCAATCATACATTTAATTTCAATCTTTTGGACATAAGGATATTTGTAAGGCCTAATGTTTGGAGGAACACTTCCTGGAATCAAATGAATAGCATGATCATGATCACGAATAGGTGGGAGTTCTTTGGGAGTTTCAAACACCTTGGAATGATTGTCCAAGACTTTTTAGAGATCTGGAGAAACAGATGATTTTGACGTTGGAACTTCTAGTGAGCATAATTGTGTAATTATGCCTTGTTGTTATTTCTTTAGAAGCTTTGTCATGACATTAGAGCTTATTATTTTTCCCAGCTTACCTGTGATACCCCGTAATTCAACTTTATTTCCTTCCGAATTTTTTTTCAAGAAAAGTTCTTGAAAATTAAAATCTACCGTCCCCAAAGATTTCAACCATTGTACTTCTAGTACAACATCAACACCTCCCATTGGAATGGAAAGCATTGGACTATTCAATACATATTCCCCCATGGTTAGCTTGATATTATGGAATTTTCCAAAGAAATTTATAGTTCCTCCATTTGCATCCATCACTTGACACTCTGCTGTTGGGTATGGGAAGCAATTCAATTCCTTGGCTACCTTACACTAAATAAAATTATGGGTGCTACCCGAATCAATCAACACTATTACATTTTTCTTCTTGATATATCCTTCTATCTTGAGAGTTTGAAGAGTGGTAATTAATACCAATGCATTACAAGATATGGTTGGCCTCATTTCTTCTTTCTCTAGGGTTGGTTCCTGGTGTATATCATCTTTTTTTTAAGTTTCTTGTTCATTGCCTTCCTCCTCTTCACAATCTATGTAAAATAATTTCTTCTTAGCACACTTATGACCTTTAGTGTATTTTCTATCACAACTGTAGCAAAGCCTTTTTTCTCTTTTTTCTTCCAATTGTTGTGGTGTCAACCTTGTAGGCTATGGAAGTCTAGGAGTAGCAACACTTCCATCTTTATAGATATGAGTGCTTGGCTTCCTTGTCACCATAATTTTATTTTCAAATTTTCTTGCCAACCTGAATGCCATCTCCAATGAATCAGGTTCCCAAAAGCGAACCTCATGTTGGATGTTATCTTTTAAATTACCTACAAAGACATCAATCCTGCATTCCTCTAGAATATCAGTTACCCTTATATTCAATTTTTGGAAGTCCTCAATATGCTCCACCATTGAACCCTTTTGTTTGAGATTTATCAATTGGCTAAAGAAGGTGTTGCTATTTGTATCCTCATAATGTGCTATCATTTCCTCCGTACAATTTGACCAAGTGACAATATTTTTACGAGAGCAAAGTCATCGATACCATACAAATGTATTTTGTTCTAAATATAAAGTTGCAATGCATACCTTTTGTGTGTTTTGCACCTTATGGAGATCAAAATATTGCTCCATCTGAAGTATCTATGTTACAGGATCCTTGCCATCAAATTTCCTCATATCGATCTTTGGAATATGATGGGTCTTCAATCCAACATTATATTTTATGAAATCACGATTAACATTTATTTTTTTCTCATCATGAGTTTCCTCTACTATCTTTTCGCCATTAGGAATCATTTCTTTTATCAACTTTGTCAAACCTTCCTTAAAACCTTCCATGCCTTCTTTTATATCATTCTTCATGTCTTCCATGTTGTCTTTCATTTAGTTCATCGATCTTAGCTTCCATGCCATCCATCTTAGCTTCCATGCCATTTTTCAAACCATCCATCTTAGCTTCCACATCTTTCTTCAAACCATCCATCTTAGCTTCCACACCTTTCTTCAAAACTTCCATTTCATTTTTTGTTACTATTTGTGAGAGCGAATTTTGTTACACTTGGTTGTGTAATTTTGATATATCATGTTGCACTTATTCCTCTTCATGAGTCATAGTAGAGCCTTATGAGAGCTTAATGGGTGTTTAATTCTTTTTATGGGGAATTTTAGAACCCAATACTGATATCTGTGCTTCAATATGCCTTCGGAATCACTTCAAATAGATTTTTCAAACAAGACTTACAAAATTTGAAAAAAAAAACACCTTTTTCTTGCTTTTAAGGAGCTCGATATTGAAACTGATGTATTTATATAATTTTGGATCCCTAAGATTTTATCTTCGGTCCTTTAGTATCCCTTTGATTCTTCTTTCCAATGCCACATGTCTGACCTGATTTGGATTCTTCAAGGAAAAGTTATGCCCAATCTCCCGCAATGACCTAATTATGGATTGGTTCAGCAGAGCGAACTTGTACGGCGTGCCACGTGTCACTATTTCCTCCTTTGGATCTAAAATTGATACACAAGAAACTAAAATTTGTGTACTTTTGGCCACTTTTTAAATAATTCCAATTTGATGCTCAGAGAGAGAAAGTTATGACGATTTTCCCAAGGTCGCCTCTTTGAGATGAAATTCGAGAGCTTGCAAAAATCCTAACTTCCACAAATCATATATCTGAAAATATTACGAACCAAGATATGAAATTTTTACACGAAGTCCCTCAAGATTTCTTCACAAATGGTTTTTTTTTTAGCTTCTGAACCTTCGTACAAAAAACGTTATAACAAAAATTCCACGATGATCTGTTTGAAGCAGCGAAACCCTAAAATCCAAAGCTTTGTTACCAAATGTTATGAAACCAGCTCACAAAATGGAGAAAAGATAGATCAACGCCTTAGAAATAAGCCTCTTTGAGGGGGAGCCTCCTTTACATTACATAAATGAACAATTCTTGGATGATACAAATGACAAAACCTCCTTTCTATATATAGGAGTCCATGGGGTCACAATATATTCTTAGCCGACCTAACAATAATAATGTAAGGGCACAACACTAAAAATAGTGGGCTTTTATGGGGCATAATAATAACAATATGAGGACTACAGGGGTACAACAATAACAATAAGGGGGCTACACTAACAAAAATAAGGGACTACACTAGTAATATAGGGACCTAACAGAATTTGTCAATTGAAGTTCTGTAAGAATAGAAAAATTCTTGTGGGTTTTCCTCTCAATTGGAGAGGTTTTGTGTAATACCCCTAATGGAAATTTTAGTAGTAGATAGCATAAATTAACTTGAACAACTAACAAAAAAATAATCATAAATATACCCACAACCAACAAATTGATACACAAATATATGCAAATAAAATCACTGAGCCATTTTAAAAATCCACTGAAAGAGTACATCAACATGAAGGAATAATGGAACCTGAACTTTCCAACCAAGCGGAGTAGAACCTAGGAAATATCTTTGACCGAAATGATGAATGAGCTTGGCAATGATGTAGATGGCCCAGTGAGAAGATTGCTACAAACCTGCTATAACAAACTTTCTCTCTCCAAAAATCCAATGAAGCACCATGATATTTTTGAGTGAAATCTCCTCAATAGGGTTGGGTTTTCGTCCAACACCCACTAGCAAACTTGAGGGTTTCCGTCCTCAGATTTCAATTGAAGTAGCGAATTGGGTTCTCAAACCTATCCACAAGAAGAAAACACAAATCCAAGATATACTCAAATGTCCCCCTCCTATTTTTATAGATCTAATGGACCCCTCTAGAAGCCTTTATTTTATTATTATTTTAATCACAAGTACATTTTCCCTCCTTTTATTTTAATTAAAATACCATTTAATTTGGGAAGTGGTAAATCAATCACCATTTCTCCTCGAGCCATTGAAAGTCACTTCCCACCATCTCATCTTGTAGATATTCTTGTTCTGGTTACAACGAGATATTACACTAAGGTGTTCCATCAAGTATTATTCCTAGAATGCCACCTTAAGCATAATTAAGTGAGTTAGGCTCCATAATAACCTTGTTTTCTGAAATTTGTCGTAATTCAATGGAACAAAAGGCAAGTTGTGTGGATGATGGAATATTTCAAGTGTATGCCATAACATCCCAAAGAAATTCCTCAAAACCCCATAAACCCCCTCCAGAAGCTCTTGGGTCTGCTGATGGAGTAAACCAACTCTTGTGAACTAGCTGCCTCCAACCATGCAAGTCCATACTGACCACGCCATGAGGGAAACTAGAAAAAGAAACATGAAAATCCTCCCGCCCCAGGATTTCTTGCCCTCAAGTAATTCATATCTATCGAACGACTTGGTAGTCCTGTGCATATGAGAACCAATACGTGGATCCCATACAAACCACTGGGTGATATCATGCCTTTGTGCCACCCAACCATGAACGGATCCCTTAATTCCTAGATCCAAAAATAAACTCTGACTCGTCCTTCCACCAACAGATCCCCCTAGATCCCAATGCCACCATGGCCAATCATAAACACCTTTATCCCATGGCTCCAACTATGCCATGTCTCAGGCTCCATCAATCAAATACCAACTCATCACTCTTCTCCAATGCAACCTCTGACACAAACCAATGCCAATCCTAGTCTACTAATGTTGGGATGGAATGCTGAAGAGTTGTCGACCTGTATACCACTTCCAACTAAAACATGCAGTATCCATCACATCTAAGGGTTCCTATTGCACTATGTCCTTGACTAAAAATGTAACCCCACCAGGGTACCAACTCATCATCTCCCACCAATCCATCTCGTGGGAAGAATCTAATGCATTTACATCTATGTATAGAACAAGTCTACTAGGCAGAGGCTAGTCCATGTTCAACTCCTGCCTCTCCGACCGATCAACCAACAAGGAGAACTTTACCCCTCTCTCTCGGAGGGATAAAGGTGGGAAAATTGTGTCGCAATCCATATATATGTACTCCTCGAGAGGGTTGCCACTAATATATAATACAACCTTGTTGGTTTCCATTTCACCTATTTGCACCTCATGAATGGGTAGACCCATATATGGATGCACTACCATCTCTAGAATATCCCACTCATTTGAATAGAAACTATATGCTCCTTCGATCTACAAATCTCCTGTAAAGTTTCCCTGTTAGGCTCTAGCACTTGCTGATGAAAACTGTCAACAACCCCACTGGTAGCCCATGGATATGTCTGCTACTCGCCAATGTCTATCCCAAAGGACAATTGCTCATCCACCTCCATCATGGGTTCAACATGAGCCACTAGATGACTCTCAAAAAATGGCCAATCATGCCCATCATGCATATCATACTCCTTATTTGATCCAGGTTCCACCATACGCGACTCATGCGAAATCATCATGGGTGAACCATCTCCATGAATGTATCCCATGGGTTATACTAACTTCTCATAAGAATATGTATCTAGGTTGTTTTCAACAACTCCATACAATTTCTCATGCTCCTTAGAGGTATCCTCGTAAAAAACCCATGGAATCAACTAAAGAAGAATCCTCATTCGGAAAGTCAGCCATGATCCTCCTCTTGATATACCTCAACCATCTCTATTGTATCCCCAAAGAATGAGTTATTAAGCCCCGAAGGCTTCTTGAAAGTGTAGCAAAGACCCTTGCTCCTCAGATCATTCTTGCTACATGATCCACCAAACCTAAGCAGTTTCTCCTTGGTCAACCGTCTTTTGAATAACTCAATGTTGTTCTCAACCAACCTTTCATCTAGTTCATAAGAAACATGTGAGACCAATTGTTCTCTCCTCCAAATGCCAACAATGTAGTCCACAACTCCCTACAAATGGCATCACGACCTCCCATACATGAGGAAAAAATGGACTGCATATGTGCTATGACTACGTCAGGATGATGTTTCCTAATGCTTAAGAAACATCAAAATTTTTGGGGAATCGGGTCATCACACTCCAAATCAAGCATGATGTCATAATATCTCACCAAGGCCATGATTTCTAGAATCTCAAGCTAATTCCCAAATTCCGAGGCAATGGAATCGGAAAAAAATTTCATTTTGGAATGTGATGCGTTCGAAGAAATTAGAGAAAGTTATGGGAATATGTTAGCGTTTGTTTCTTGGCATTGTCTTTTTAGCGATAATATTGTTGGAAGGTTGAGACAACTTATCCTAAATTTAAATAAGAAAAAGACTGAAATGCAAAAGACGAAAAATAGAGAACTCATAGTCCCATAGACTATTTTTAGTTTTAATTTCATTAACCACTACAACTAGTATTTCACTCGATATATAATGCAGAAGACAATACTGACAACAAAGATAAGTAATCTCATCTCACACCACTTTATGGACTCCTTACCATAGCGACTGAAATAGTTTTTGACACCAAACCCTCTCAAAAATGTCTTAGCACTTAGCACAATTCCATAATGATAAAAGAATTACATTACAACAATAAAATGCATGAGTACATTCAGCTATCTTCCAAGAAAACAGTGAGAATAGAGGAACCTGGTGGGATTGCTCAGTCTCAAGATTACAAATCTCAGCCAATTACTTGTCCCTTCCAATGACTTGCTGGCTCCTGAAACTTTATGCATAACACAACGTTTTCATGCACATCTATCACGCACATCACAACAATTTATTTCCAGTATACTCAGTCTAGGCGATCAAGGTATTGTCACTCAACCCCTCGTATGCAGACAACTCGGCCCCAATTTCTAGCCTTGAGTCGGCTAGGTTTCAAAGTCGCAACCCTTGTGCAATTTATAGCATTGGCCCTCGAGCACCCAATGACTCGAGGTGAGGGAAATCAACATACATCGATCTAACGAATTGGAAATCAGTTGACCTTCGTATGTACAGAGACGGGGCTTACCAATTGGTCTCCCAATACGCAAAGTTCTGGCCTGAAATTCTGATATTTGTGTGCATGGGAATTCTCCGTCTTCCGATGATGGAATTTTGCCACACCTTTATCCAATCGAAACTTTGAAGTTTTAATTGATGACCTGAATGAAATGAAATTTTAACGTTTACTAGACCAAAAAAAAATTCTGACCCTAATGAAATGAAATTTTAACTTTCACAATGAGTTTTCTGTTTTTTGCATTTGTTTTTTTGCCTATAGGACTATGAGTTCCCTGTTTTTCGCTTTTTGCATTTGATGATGAGTTGACCCAACCTTCCAACAATCCCATTGCTGAAAAGACTTTCAAAAAAACTGATGCTAACATATTCCCAATTGTAATTTGCATCTGCCCCTTTAAGAAATTTGGACGGTTGTCAAAAAATTGTCCTCAATTAAGTTTGGCCACTCAATAAAATTCATTTGACGGGCCCCTCTCAACATGTGTTAAGTTTCAATTATTTCCTAAAATTGTTAATTTGTTGGATAATTATGAGAAAAAGACAATTTGGCAAAGAATTCGTTGGATACTTAATAAGAGAAATTTGTTGAATGGAAGTACTGGGTCTTTGGCTTCTCTGGAAAATAAACGAAATAACCCTCCAACAATAACAGCTGCAACTGAAAACTGAGAAACCCACGAGTTGAGCCAATACCAAGGCTCTGATACCATTGTAATATGCCTAATGCATAAATGAACTTGAACATTAAAACAATCGTAAATAGACACACAACCAACAAATTGATACACAAATATATGCAATAAAATCACTAAGCCGTTTTATTAATCCACTGAAAGATTGCATCAACATGAAAGAATAGTGGAACCTGAGCTTTCCAAGCAAGCAAAGAAAAGCCTAGAAAAAGATATCTGGCCCAATTGATGAAAAGCTCTAGAAATGACATAGATGGCCCAGTGAGAAGATCGCTGAAAACCTACTACGATAAAACTTCTCTCTTCAAAACTCCAATGAAACACTGTGATATTTTTGAGTGAAATCTCCTCAAGAGGGTTGGGTTTTCATCCAACAACCACTAGTAAGCCTGTGGGTTTTTGTCTTGGGGCTACTGTTGAAGTAGAGAACTGGGTACTCAAACCTCTCCACAAAAAGAAAACACAAATACAAGATATACGCAAATGGTTCCGTCCTTCTCTTTTTATAAATTTGATGGACCCCTCTAGAAGCCTTTATTTTATTATTATTATAATCAATAATACATTTTCCCACCTTTTATTTTAATTAAAATACCCTTTTAATTTGGGAAACTGGTAAATCGATCACCATTTCTCCTCAAGCCATCGAAAGTCACTTCCCACTATCTTATCATATAGATCTTCTCGTTTCGGTTCCAACGAGTTATTACACTGAAGTGTTCCATCAAATATTCTTCTTGGAATGCCCCCTTAAGCATAATTAATTGAGTTGGGCTCCATAATAACCATGTTTTCTGAAAGTTCTCGGAATTCAACGAAACAAAAGGTAAGTTATGTGGATGATGGAATATGCCAAGTGAATTCCATCAGATCCCAAAGAAACTCATCAAAACCCCATAAATCCCATCCAAAATCTCATGGGCCCGCTGATGGAGTAAACCTTCTCTTGTGACCTAGCTGCCTCCAACCATGGAATTCCATCTTGACCATGCTATAAGGGAAACTAGAAAAATGAGCATGACATTTTTTCCAAAGTTGATCGCCTACATCTTGTGTCCTATTTTCTCATTAATTTTATTGTTTGGTTGTTGTATGATGATAAATAACACTAATAATAATCAAGTTAAAGAAGATGTTAATCAAGTAAAATAAAAATATATCATAATCAATTATCAAGTTAAGAGAAATCCTCTACTCTAGTCGCCCCTAGATTTCTCAACAAAATGCCAAACCTTCTCAAGATCAATATCAAGCACTATCAATGTACATGAAAGGAGAGATAAGTGCTCAAAGAATCCTTTGAGGGTAAATCAAGGATTCTATCATCCCTTATGTAACAAAGTTGAATACAAAAAAGAGATCAATGAAAAGCCAGTAGAATTTCTCTTTGTAAGCACAACAAGAGAGATAATATTGTTAAGAACTTAACTATATAAGATGAAGGTATCAAAGGATGAAGGGGTATCCTCATACCTTATGAGAGTGTATCAAATAAGAGATCAACTACAAGAGCTGGGAGAACCAATGTTTGATCGTGAAATGACCGCCATTGTACTCAATGCACTACCTGATGAATGGGGGAAATTTGTATCAAGCATCTATGGGAAAAAGGAAGCCACTCCATTCAACGATCTGTGGTAATTATGCAAGATTGAAGAAACTATATTGAAGGCAAAGGAAAATGTTGTATCAAATGAATAAACACAATAACATCTATGGCAAGGAAGAAAGGGAAATTTGGAAACTTTGAGCCTCGAAATAAGTTTCAAAAGAAAATTAATATGTCTAAAATTCAATGTTATGAGAGTAATGAATATGGGAATTTCAAAAGGAACTGTCCTAAACTCAAGAAGGAAAAAAATAAGAGAAAGGAAAGAAATGAATCCCATGCCACCGAAGAAGTTGAAGAACCAGAAAAGAATAACATTATATACTTAGTTCTTTTCAATTTGTAGAAGATAACAATTATGATAGAAAGCATCACAAGTATGATAGGATGCATTACGACAAATATTAAGATGAAATCATCATAGAGGCATGGAAAGATAGCTGAAGTAGAAGTCTATATGGTTGAAGCAGACATATTACATGATAGAAGGGAAGTAGCTCATGGCATCTTCATTGGAAGCATAGGAAAACCAAAGTAAGCAATTTTATATTTGGATAAAGTCATCTAGCGAAATAGGAAGATAAAATTTGTCTCACTTCATCATCATTAGCATTTGCAGAATGAGGATCATCAAGATCCTCCATTGGAATATTTGTTATAAGATTCACCTCTACTTAGAAGAAGCAAGTGTCTTGCAGATAGTCTAAATTCCATCTAGTATGGAATCCACAGTTTGGAAGGATGATGATATGATGAAAAATATGTATAACATATCAAGTTGGTTGAAGTATTCTCATATTAAAGAAAATGAAAGGAAGCTTTTAAAAGGATGTCTAGATGACCACATAAAGGAAGAGGTATGTCCACATTTGGTAATAGATAGATAAAGTCATGTCATCATATGATTACAGATAGAATGGTTGAATGATATATCTCATGAGCATGATTGAAAAATAAGAAGCTCTTCCATTACAATGATACATGAAGGCATGTAGACAATGTCCCTTGAACTCTTCTACATATTGACAAGATGAAATCAACATAATATTACCTCATAAAGAATATGATGTGGCTGACAACTATGGTTCCTATGATGAAGGAACTATGTATAGAAGATCATGTGGAAGATATATGTGAAAAGGATGAAAGACGAGCTTGTGAAAGATGTATCTATAGTCACATAATATAAGATAAGTAATCAACATCTAATAACTATAAGGATTAGCTATGGCATATCCATGAAGAAGGTGTGAAGACCTTGATGTGTATTCTAGAAAATGAGAACATTTGGAATGAATTCCTTGGATATGGATTCATACATGTGCAGGATGCTGATGTTGCTACAAGTTGATGGCATGATGAAAGGCCATCATAAAGAGGTAACTTTGATATACTATTCATTTTTCTTTTTGAGGAAACATCTAGTTGGGTTGAAACAGGGCTACCAAAAAGAGGGTTGTAGAAGTTCATCTACAACTGAATGGATGGAAAATCCTGAAAGGAAAATGAATTGGAAGGGGTATATGTATGAAGGGTAGCTAGATGTGGACTAGAAGATAACTTTCCAATGAAAAGAAACATGACATGACTATTAGTTAAACACTATGTTTCTTTGAAGGGAAGTGATCGAGAATATGGTCGATGCCCTACGAAGAAGTTTTGGAAGAATAAGGCTCCATGATGAAGAAGTTGAAGTTCATCCATGAAATGATGATGCCGAAAGAAGGAGCCCTACAAGAAGCTGATAATACCATGATCTCCACCAAAGAACATATAGTTGTTGTTGGTAACAAGTCCCTAGTTAAGAGGGATATTGGGTATATTCCTTTTATAGGAATTAGTAGATCCTCCCTAGGTGAGAGGGAGAGATAGACACATCATTCTTGTTTTAATGATATGAATAAATAATGGAGGACTGGGTAAGAATCTAGTTTTTGATACTCTTTGAGGATGAGGTAGGGCATCCAATAGGTAAGAGTAGTCGAAGAGGAAATCCCTTTAGGATGTGTTAATCCAAGACATGAATGGTTATAGAAGGAAATACCTTGTGAAAATCCAGATGGGGTATGTGCCTTGAGAGACAATGATGAATTTATCTATAAATCATTGGTATCCCAACATTGTGCTCTAATCTTGTGGAGAGATAGAGTTGTTAGTCAAGGCCTTGCTATGTGACAATGTTGGTTGATATGATGAGATGCACTGATACAAGCTGAATAAATAGATTGTGAGATGGCTTACCAATCCGACTCTTCTTATGAGAATTATTCAGTATGAGAATGTTAGAGTACCTTGTATATATTATGAATACCTACCTAGTTAAGAGGGAGTGTTGAAGTATGTAACTAGGTTCAATATTCATAAATGGGAAATTCACTCTTAATTCTTGTATATTGTAAAAATAAAGAAAGTATTATTATTATTTTTGTAGCATGGGTTTCATGCTCTAGGTAAATTTGTTTGTAGGTCAAGCACCCAAGAGTGCTTCTAGGGTTTCTCATAGAGTCAATAATTCAACTAATTCATTTTCATATATGAAATACCCCATTGAGAACTTTGTATCATGTAAAGAGAATTTTTGTAAGTCAAAAGGCTCCCTCCAAGAACAAGTCGGCCTCATTAGGGTTGTTCGAGCCTCGTAAGAATACTATATATAAATTTCTATTGACCTCATTTGAAGAGCTTCCAAGCAGCTCATTGAAGAACAAGGAGTCTAATAAGAAGAGTGAAGAATAAGAGAAGAAAGACAAGATAAGACCAAATTTTAAGAAGACTATTTTGGGCCATTCCTTCCACATGTGGGAAGTAAAGTATATTAATTATATTGAAGTAGAGTATCTTTCTACTGCAACAAGGATGAAAATTTCATACATCTAATGGGTTGAAATCAAGTGCCAAATAGATCAAGTTTGAAAGACCAATTTTCAAGGGAGAGAAGGCTAACAAAGCAAAGGATAAAGGATGAAAATTCAGTCATATTCCAACAACACGTGTGAACTATGGTTTCTGTAGTAGAGGCTGGAAAGTGTAGTCTTGAAGCAAAAACCAAATTTTTGAAGGAGAGGTCAGAATCTGAAGTTTTGAAGCATGTTTACTTGGGGTTGACTTTGTGAGAAGCAAGTTCATAAAGAAGAGGTTTGAATTGATTTTGGAGGGGTCTTGGTCTTAGTTCATAGGTCTTGGAATTCGTCATTTGAAGATTCTATAAGAAGAGAAGAATTCTTGTGGGTTTTCCTCTCAAGAGGAGAGATTTTGGCCCTAGATAGCAACCTACATTTTGTGTCCTCTTGTCTCATTGATATTCATCGTTTGATATATTTTTTATGATAATAAAATAATAATAATCAAGTAAAATAATAATCTAACTACAAGTGCATCAAGTTAAGTAAAATAACATCACAATTAGTTATGAAAGTAAGAGAAATAACCCTAATCTAGTTTCCCCTTGATTTCTCAACACTTCTGAATTCACCGACATGCTTCATACTTTGAGCATTTACAAAATTATAATGTTGTTAACTTTAATTCTCCAACAACTCTCCTTGCTTCAGAGCACAAACATAGCTTTAAACCCTAGTTATATTTAGCCTTCATTCCCTATCGAACCTCATGGTATCATTCTTCATAATGTAAGCCTATAATATTTCACCTCACAACATCACAACCCAAAAAAACACACTTGATAACATAAAATACCTTATTCCATTATAGAACACCCTTAACAAACCCTTAACACTCCAAGAAAACTTCTTAGTCTCCTTGTGCACATTTAAACCCCAATATTATGCCCCGAATCCTCTTGCACACATTGAATCTCTTGTGTGCAGTTATAATTGATATTTATGCTTGGATACACTGCAAATGTGATCATCTATCCTTTATTTATAGTGTTTCCATGTTCACTTATGGGTCCTGTTACCACATAATCTAGCAGGGCCCTAAGGAATGTAAACCTAAGGGACGACTACTATTCTAAGTGAAATAAATGGGATAATGGCCCACTGTCACCTCGGTAAAGGTCCCCTACTCTTTATGGACTTTCACTGACGAGAGGAGTCTCGGTAGGAAGGGAATAACTTAATATGGATAAATCAATGATTTAGTTATGAAATAATTCTACCAAGCCCATTCAAGTAGAGACACAACATTGTTTCAATGCTTCAAGGAAGCTAACACACTCTCCAAGAAAAGCTTTAATATGAAGAGATCAAGGACTAGGATTTTAGATATGATAATGATAACAAGTATTCCTAAGGTCAATACTTTAGGATATGAAGTAGGACCTATCAAAGAAGCTCTATACAATGATTTGAAACTTACAAATGGCTCTTCTCTCTCTTTGAGAGACATAAGAAAAATTTATGCTAGACCTAGGGTTTTATGAATGATCGTGGGAAGAAATTGTTCCAAGGTATTCAATAGGTCAAGGTAGGGGAAGAAAAATGGTTTCTTGAGATTTATTCCAATGAATACTAAGCTCATACAACCCTTAAAGAAGTCCCGAAGGTGATAGGGAAAGACCTAGGTTTTTCCTCTTAGATTAGCACCTAGGGAAAGAGATTTTATGGATGAAACTTGGGTAGATGCACACCAAACTTGGAACATAGATAGCCTAGACTCTGAGCTTGATGTTTGGACCCTCAGATTCTTGAAAAATCACCTCCATAAAATTTCGTTGCAGCCCCTACCTTTAGGGGACTGAAATTTAGGAGGAGAAAATATGGATAAAGAGGACTTTTCTCACTAAAATCGTTGGACTAGTGCCTAGTCCTTTGGGCTATGGAGTTCTAGATGCATTAGGTTGGCCATTTTTTTCCTCAAGGAGGTCAAAATTTGATATCCTAGCTACTAACCTTCAAAAATTTCCTACTACTAAAATATGGATTTTAAAAAAGAAAAATAACATTTCATCACTAAGAAAATTCATCGCATGTTATATCATGAGTAGCATATAAAAGATCCAACCAAATTGCTTCCAAAAAAATTTCTTCAACAAAATTAGGGCACAATAACATTTACATTAGTTGCAATTGCATAAATTATACATTTTCAAGAGAAATATTTCATCAAAAAAATAATTTACAAGATATTCATGCAATATATCCATCCATATTCAATAAGTAGCTCCAAGACATGACAAAAAATCAAATCCAAATATCACAGTGCATCCAAGATACTCTAGTATCTTCCAAAGAAAAAGTGTGGGTTATTTTACAAGAGAAAATTCCAAGTGATGATTATGATTTTTCACAAATGAGACTCATCTCTATTTATAAGAGTCTATCATAATTCTATTTAGCCTAATGCCCCCCCAATAATACAAGCAATGTGCTAAGAACAAGCCTTGTTGACAAGCCGACCAAGTAGTTATCATAAAGAATGAAAAAACCATCCATAAGTAAGTCGAATTAATGACGTCATGATGTAGAAGGGTCATTGGAGAGCCTCGCTAAGTCCTCTAAGTGCCATGATGAGAGAGATGGCTCCAATAGGTATGATTTAGGGTATGACCCCTAATTTTTCATGTAAGTCATCGCGTGGGGCCCCAAGGTGGGTTTGGGGCACATTTGTTGGTCTCATGGATCTCCAAATGAAAGAATATCTTGTACAATGCTCCAAATGAGGGCTCCGGTGATGGTGCCTACCCTCCCTTGTCTTAATGGTGAGACAAAACTCCTCTAGGCCTTGGATCAACTGCCTTGATCATGTTAATCCAACTGGGTCATGTTGGTCCAAGTGCATCATCTTGAGAATAATATCGGGCAATGAACATATTGCTGAAGGTGTTGAGGGTGCCCATGGCATGGAATGATTCTCAAAGACATGATGACATAGAACTTCATGATGATGTGGAAATGTTTCTCAAACTTGGAAATGATGACATAGAACTTCATGATGATGTGGAAATGCGAAGATTTTCTCCTTGTTGTTTTGTCTTCAATCTTCACGACAGATTTGATCATCACTTCATCTTCATGAAAGATATGATTTGTTCTTCATCCTCACCCTCCAAAGGGTATTGCATAAGCTTTGCATTAGGGGAATTTTGAGGTCTAAAATGGGATTCCTAAGGAAAATATAAAATAATAGTGGAAATAATAAAATAATATTAGATTACATCATCAAATTTTAGAGGGAAAAAAAAAGAAAAAATATTTTTTTAACTCGTATTTTTAGTTTATCTCCTTATGGGTTTACTCAAATTTCGAGTGGAAGCACTCGTTGGATGTAGAATTTGATTCCTCATCCATGTTCCATAATTTTGATGGACTGTGCTACACGAAAAATGAGAAATACATGAAAAACGCTATTGCAATCACGTTTTTTCATGTATTTCTCATTTTTCGTTTATTAAGGCCCATCGAAAGTATGCAACATCGGTACTCTTAGGATGATGAATTAAATTTTGCATCCAATGAGTATTCCTACTCGAAATTTGAGTAAAACCTTAAGGAGATAAGTTGAAAATACGAGTTGAAAAAATAGTTTTATTATTTTATTATTTTTTAATCTTTTTAATTTGTTACTCTAAAAATAGCGAATCATCCCTGATGATTGACATCATCATATTGAATCCTATTGGTACTTATAAAGTTTATTTTTGTTGTACATTTTTCTTAGGAGACCCATTTTAGACCTCAAAATTCCCCTAATGGGACCTTCTAAGTCATCATGAAAAATTCTATCATGGTCTAGGATTTGTTTCATCCCTTCATGATGGTTCTTCTTTGTGATTCTTCTTTGCAAGTGTTTCTTTGCTTCCTCTCCTTGGTGTATTTCTTAAGAATCATCTTGTCATGTTGAGATGGTACACCTTCCAATGAATATCACTCATGACAAGGAAAAATTAGTCTTAAAATCATCTATCCTATCTCTAGCTTGCTCATGAAAGAAGCTACTTATGATAGGCCTATGAAAGGACTAGGAACAAAGGGCTTGATGAGGAAGTCACAATTTAGCCCAACAGTGGCTTAGGAAAGCACCATTGTTCACTAAAACTACACCATGCACTATAAGGAGGGGCTCTTCAAGGTCCATCGCAGTGGGAAAGCACAAGGAACAATGTGATGAGCTTGTTAACTAAGACTGTGCCATGTGCTAGGATGAAAGGAAGAGGAGATAGTGAGAGCGAAATTTGACATGAAAATGGCTGAGAGAAGGCCTCATTGAGCTTAGGACTGCGCCATGTGCTGAGGAAGGAAAGGGAGGACAAGTCTTTAGCATAGCGAGGGATCATAGTCAACAGTGTGAGAAATATTAAGCATCGTTGTTGCACTATGCATTGAGAGGGAAGGGGATACTTGAGGCTAGAAATTTTTTTCTCAACAATGGCCCACTGTTTACTATAAATTCATTTTGGGCCCTATGCTAGCGCAATTTTCTTCCAAAGGGGTTTTCTATGAGAAGATCTTGTGTAGTTTAGTAAGGGAGACAGTAGAAATATAAGTCACTTAGCCTAGAAAGTTTCTTACTGTATTGTGAAGTAAGGAGGGCATTTTCATTGCACATTTTACTTTTGCAAGGGGCTGGAAGATTTCCTTTATGTCAACTAGAAGTGCTCTATGTGCTATGCATGGAAAAGGTGATCACAACTCAATGCAGTGAGTCATTATACACAAGAATGGTTAGGTGACTATGCTTTAAAGGTTATGAATGTGTAGCCATAGGAGATGAGACTAAGGAAGACTCAGTGCATAAGCCTAGGAGGGAGAGATATCATCAATAAGGCTCATGAATAGGAAGTTCTCATCACTTGGGGAGGATTGAAATTTCATAACTTGCACTGGGTAGAAGGACCAAGAAGAGATCCAAAATGGCTAAGTGTGGAACTAGTGGAGTAATAGAGGGAAATGCATCTGAACGAGACTAAACATGGATCAAATATATTAATTCCATTGATAAAAGCTAGGAAAATGCATAGGACTCATGAAAAGCAATCAGACCTTGAAATGACAGTAAAGCGACACTTATTTCTAAGTGTAACAGTTAAAATGCCATATTACGACACTCAGAACACAAGTTGCCACACAAGGGTCGACTATGACCAGAAAGTGCACTAAGCTATATGAATGTGTCTAGCACATATTATTATGATATGTAGGGCCATCTAATGCAAATTATTGCAATAGTACTACCTCTAGTGAGTACGAAGGTGTGAAACAAACAAGAGTGAAAATGATTAGCAACGACACCTGCAACAATAAGAAGACGCGAAAACAACACTTGCAAAAGCTAAAGAAATTGCAAGCGACACATGACAGAGCGAAGAAAACATGAAAATTCCACTTGTTAAAGTGAAAACAAGTGACAATTATAGCCATGAATGTGAAAGAGACACTTATGAAAGAAAGGGTGCACATAAGTGAGAATTAAGAAAATTCACTGTAAGCTAACATAATTGCGACCATAGTGATTGAAATTGTCAATTGAAAGTATACACTCACTATTAACATGAGTTTCACATTGCACAAGTATTGCATTGATGGACTTCACTATGCCTTTTCAAGATTGCATAAAAGATGAGAGTTTGTGAATTTATCAAGGACTGAGCATGTGCGAAATACTTAAACATTTACAAAAAAATCAATCGAAAATGAAGTGACCATAGAAAGAAAGATCGTAAGATCCTCAGTAGGCTCCAAAATTCAAGTGTAGGAGAAATTTTGAAGGGTGTTGATCATAGTGTCAATAGTTGGTGACACACTAGAATAACTCCAACTTATTTGTTTAGGTTTTATGCTTAGGTGCAAGATCTCAATATTTCAAGAAGTATTGATTCTCCATGTATATTTCCTCGGCCTTGAAACTTATCTCAAATAAAGATATAGTTTCTTTTTTTCCTTTATCAACTCCAAACACATTAACAATATTATTCATACCTAAACTGTTTCGATAGGGGAAATTATAGTAAGTATACATAGCTTTTGATAATAAGATTTAAGCACATTACCCTGTGTTGCTCCATTTCTAGTGAGCCTATTCAGCACCCCGACAGAGTCACCTCAAGGAAACACATGTATCATTTCAATTACCTGATGAAGTTTCTTGCTTCACTACTCTGTGCAGGAAGCCTTTCCCTTATTCACCATTTATTTAGTTACTAATAGAATGTGAAAATTCACTTATTTCGACTTATTTACTTGTAAGAGAGGGTGGTTCCTTGTTTAAGATATTTGAAATACAAATGAATTAATATTCTCATTTTAAATGTTTTCTCATTTCCTTTCTCTACTCGATTGATTTGACATGTTAAAACACCATTTAATACAAGTTTGATTCAGGAATGAAGATCCTAATATAGATATGAGCTTGTAGTTTGACCAAAGGATTTTTTTCTGGAACGAATCATATTTTCCATTCAGACATCATAGACTTCAAAGATATATAACCAAGAAAAAGAAGAGGATAACATATCAACCAAGCATTGTTTTTCAACATAGTTCCCTTTTCAAGTTTTTCCACATTGTATTTTGAGAAAAGAAATAGCATATTTCATGCAAAGTCTTATTAAGCAAGACAAAAAAAAAGGCATGAAAAGAAAATGAAACAAAACCAAAAGGACACAACAAATGGAGACTGAGCTAAAGCAACATGCAAGACAAATATGAGAAAACAAAAGGGAGGACTAAAGAGAGAAAATACAAGATGAGTGCAAAAGGAAACTAAAATGCAGCTAGACCTACTCCTAACCTAACCAGCTAGAAGGTCAGGTTCAAGTGTAATGAAATTTCCAATGTAGCAACCATAGTTCCCGACCTGCAAACACAAAGATGCAAACAATTAGAAGAAATATAAATTATTGTGCAAAGGAAAAGGTAGCAACTTGAAAAACTTGCACAATGAACTAAAGGTCTTTCTTATTAACAAAAGGATATGGCATACTGACTCGCTTGAGCCAGTCTCGAAATTTACCTTGTTGATTGAAATTTCGATCATACAAACATCAAAGGTTCCTTGCGAATGTACATTCATATGTGTCTTCAGTTTTTTCAAACATTAAGAAAGATCGAAACTTGTTATTAGCATAGGAGCTTTCCAAGTAATATTTCTCTATCCATTCAACAATTTGATATTGATATTCAAAATAATCAATTTGAAAACCCTCAGACTCATGAGAAAATAATTTTTTAGTTAATACATTCGAATCCTAAAAGAGAATCTCCGATATTATGATTGGATTGGTCAATTAACATAAAATGTCCTTGATTCTCACGTGTCCATTTAAAAGTAATAGCCATATTTGCATAAGGTTTTTGAACCACCGAATGATGCAAATATTTGCAAAAACTAAAAAATAAATATTTTTCCAGAAAGATGACTAACTTCAAAACATTCACAAAAGAGATAAAAATATGAACAATCTTAGAAGAGTTTAACAGAGAGAAATATTCCAATGAAAAATGACCTTTATCTTGATAATCAAAATGATAGGCGTTAAATTTGTAATGATCTGTGAAATATGTGCTTTTCAACCCTTGGTCTAATGCAAGGGATTGACATGAAAAGGGACTATCCAAACAAGAATACTTTATCTGATCAGAAATTCTATATTGGGGATGAGGAATATTAACTTGGAAACACTGAAAGTCCTTTAAGAATGAACTCACAACCCGTTGGATAAATGTTAAAGAAAAAACTATGCATAAAAATCTGGGTCCAACTTAGTTCGACAATCTCGATAGGATTACGAGAAACTAACATAACCATTAGCAGGTGCTAAAGTGTCTCAACTTCTTGACAAGTCTTTATGATGGTGGATTGTCAAATTTAGGTGGATTGGAAAAATCGACAGGTAGACATGCACCGATATAAGATGAATCAATGAAAACATTGTTAGTGCCACTAGTTTGATCAGATTTAAGATTAGACATATTAGACTCTTGATGGATAGAATAATTAAATACATTGATATTAAAACTCCCTTGATCAGATAGAGTTGGCACATCTTCCTCTTGAGTTATGAAAGATTTATAGTTAAAAAAATCATGAATAATGGATTCAAAATTTTCATCCTCTGACTATAGGATCACACCATATTGAACTTGATTGCAACCATGACTAGGCAGATAAATATTTAAAGAATTTAGAGGAACTGGTGGTATGACAAGCTTATCAAACATATTTGGGTACAATGAGTAATGTGCTAGAGGTGAGGAAGGATGAAAAGACTCAGGAGGAGAAGTAGTAGTTGTAGCTAAATCATATCGAACTTGTCATTAGGGGTATTTTGAGGTATAAAATGGGTCTCATAAGGAGATTATAAAATAATAATGGAAACAATAAAATAAGATTATATTACATCATCAAATTTAAGAGGGAAAAAACAAAAAAAATATCTTTTTAACTTGTATTTTCAACTTATATCCCTATGGGTTTACTTAAATTTCAAGTGGAAACACTCGTTGGATGACAAATTTGATTCCTCATCCAAGGAGTACATTTTTCTTAGGAGGTCCATTTTATACCTCAAAATTCCCCTAATGAAGAACAATGAATCAATATCATTGTCATTAGTATAATGGTTTAAGACAACCATACCAATGTGACACTCAGATTGACCAAGATATACCAAAGATTCAAAAACCTGACAACTTACTTCTTCAGACTTGGTATCCGAAGATGTATGAATTAGAGTAATTTTTAGATCATTATAAATTGAAAGAGTATCCCAACCCGCAAATGGAGATTGTACATTATGAGAATCAAGTTCCAAATCGATACCTTGTAAATCTAAATCCTCAAAAGAAGAAAATATATCATCTGATGCACTTGGGAACTCTTAGTGGGAACATGGATGTAGAGGTGATGGTTTTCCAAAGTCTCAACTTGAATGCAAGGATAAAAATCATTTGAAAAGTTATTAATATTACCAGATTAGTGATTAGCCAGAGATGGAAAGTCGTCATATTGAAAGAGGGAAGAAAGATAAGACATACCTTCAACACTTTTCTCCTCTTCATATGAAATGAAATTACCTTGTTCTTGATTACCGTTTTAAACAATAGGTTAAAAATAATTAAGAGTTGAAGTAGTTTGATCAAGAAAACTAAGGAACAAGGAATCAAAAACAAAGGAAAGTAGAGGTTGAAGGGTAACCCTTGAGGAAATAAAACTTCCAATTGGGTTAGATTCAAGATTATACTTATAGACATTGACATGACCTTGGAAAACCAAGGGACAATCTTTCAATTTAGGATCCATGCAATTACTGAACCATTCCAAGTTCTCCTCAATAGGATCTATATCATGGAAAGTGGGCGAAGGTTGAATGGACGGATCAACAACTTTATTTTTAGATTTCCCAACTTCAACATAATCACTATGAGGCACCAAAATTCGTACTAAAAAAGGAGGAGGGAAAGGAAAAAAAGGGATAGCAAATTCCCCCTCTAAAATTATAGGTGTCTCATGCTTTGCAAAAGCTGGGAAAGCAAGAAATTCCAGGGATTTAGATTCAAAACATTTCAAGGTGAGTATAATAAAACTTTGAAAATTTTCCTTAATGAAATCCAAAGCAATCACTCCTTCAGGAAATTCATAGCAAAGGCGAAGAAATCGATGAAGGAAATCCTCTGCGGATTCACCTGAATTCATTCTAAGATAATCGATTTTATCAAATACATCTTGATAATCATACCTATCAAAGGTTTCATAAAGCTCTTTAACTAGTTGTTCAAATTAATGAATGGAAGAAACTGATAAATTATGACACCATTTCTTAACTCGACCTTCAAGTGTGAGGGTGAATAATTTACTAGTGATATCTTCACAATTAATTTCATAATATTAACAAAATTTAAGAAACAAAAATATATGTTGAGTTATGAATGTTTCACCCTTGCCATCTGTTGGTCGCTTTAATTGTTTTAACAATTCAAGCACCACATAAATTGTCAACCCAGGAAGGTCTATTTATTCCAAAGACAATCACGCACTGGATATGCTCAATTCCAAAAGCAAAGAAATGTTGTAGCGTCAATCACACAAATATCAATCAAACTGTTCACACCTCACTCTTAACAAAGCTGAAGCCTACTTGTGTTACAGCAGAAACAATCCCTCTATTGCAGAATTTCATTAAAAGAATCATAGGAAAAATAATGAAAGGAAATCACACTGCAGAAAAGGAGATCAATCAACCATAACAGACAACAGGACCCTATTCCTCCAAACAGGAATCTTCAGCACCTGTTGCCTGATATTAATCACACTGTAGAAAAAGACCAACCCACGGAAAACGGGACCCTATTCCCTTGAACAAGAATCTTTAGCACCTGTTTCCTGATATCAATCCCACTGCAGAAAAATAAGATCAACCTACAGGGAACATGACCCTATTCCTCCAAACAGGAACCTTCAGCACCTGTTTCCCGATATCAATCTGTCACACATTCATCTAGTAAACAAATGATTGAAAAGAAAGTAACTCCCAGCTTCTTAAGAATGAATGGTATAAAGCTAATGCAGTGTTAAAGAAAATAGAGTGCTTAATAAGAAACACATAACTGTATAAATTCTTCAGCAAACAAGGTTAAATTAAGGTGCGAATAACATAAAAAGAAACAAACTACAGGAGCAATTGGGTGAATCTTGTGATGAAGGCGGGCCCTGTCCTTCTCACAAGATTCCCCGAGGAAAGAGATTAAATTGAAGCGCTCAAAATGGACTTTTATTCATCTGTCAAGAAACGATACATTAAAATAGAGCAAAGGCTCTTTCTTGCTTCAAGAAATGTACTCCCGCAGTTTCTAACTCCCCCCTAATGATGATTTATCCTCTTTTTAAAGAGGAGACATCTATTACAGTTACATCAGAGAAATCCTATTTTTATCCAAATCTAATCTCTTTTTTTAATACAGGATCTTTTTTGTTCTTCCATCCTGGAATGCTGTTACAAATAAGTAAAAAAATACTAGCTTCAAAACGATCCGTGTAACAACTTCCCTTGCTCGTCTTCGTCCTGCTGTCATCATTCTTAAAATACACTTGAAGATCGCAAATCACGAGCTGTCTCAGCTACAGGATTTGCGTGTCTGTTGACTGTTTCAGCAACAAGTTCGGCTGTTTCAGCAACGCAATCCTTATCATGAATTATCTGCGATCCTTTAGACTTGTCTTAGAAACTATCTATCTTCGATTAATGATTAAATATAAAAGTAATGTGGAATTATATGCAAAACAAATTAAATACATAGTAAAGAGGAGGATTTCATATACCTTTGGATAAAATGGATGGAAATGATAATGTAACCTTTTAAATATGGACTATAAAGAGTAAAGTGGTGTCAAAATGGTACATTGTGAGGTCCTAACATCCCCCCCAGCTGAAAGGGTTGCATGTCCTTAGGCAACTTTTACTCTGAATCAGAGTCTGAGTACTGACTCTTTGCATGCAAGTTACTCAAGCAATAACTATGGAAGGTGGCCTCTGTTGAAGATCTGAATCCCTGGTTACTCTGCAGTTTCTGCCATGCTGCTGCCTCGTCTCTGTTAGCTAATCTATAATGAGGTTGATATCGTTCTGTTGGCATTCATAAGACAGGGAAGTGAAAATTATAACCAATCCAATTCTCGGCGCATTGCTGAATGCATCTGACATAGTTTGGTATTCTGGACAGTGTAGTTTGAATATTATCAGGGCTAAAGGGATTATACTCTTGCCTTTCTTTACAGGACTGTTGCCAGAACATGGTGTTTGCCTTCAAAGCAGCAGTCTCTTTGACCCTGATTAACTGATGACACTCTCGGAGTACTGAGGATTGCAATTGTTGTATGTACCTGCTCATTCTTGGCTTCTGCAAAAACTGACGATATTCTGCTACAAAAATGGCTGGGTTTGAAGGTTCCGGCTTTATCCAGAGGAGGAAATTATCCTCATTGTGCCTACCCGCGATAAAAGCGGGTTTCCATGTGATTTGATTGGCAAGAAAGGAAACAAATGCCCTAATTTGTATATCACCAACAATCGGATTCAGGTTGACTTGTCTGTTTTCAGGCATAGCCTCATTATGAAGATAAAGTTCACATAATAGATGTTGATCACTAGCGGAGGCCTCAACAAATGTTTTGACAAATTGTTCCGCTGTGAGCAACTCATGAGGTCTCCCTTCCTTAATTGCTTTTAACTGAAAATAAACAAGGCGTTCGGAAAGAAACAAAGAATAATTCAAAGAAGGTTTCTTGGTGGCTAGCAATTTTTGAACTAATGAAAACATCAGGACCAGTTTGTCTTTTAACTCCTTGGTTTCTTTCTTGGAATCCTTAAGTTGCTGAAGTGTCTGCTCCCAGTTATCCTAGTTGGAATACATCTGATTCTGCCATGCCAACTTATGCTGTTGTAAAATTTTATCTTGATCAATAGCATACTGTTGCTTCCACTTATTCATTATTTCCAACTCTTTCCATGGTAGAGTTTGTGTTCCGGCATTATAAGTACTGGGCGGAGGCATAGTCTGAGTAGCTGAGTTAACTAATATAGGGCAGGATATCTGTGGCTTGGTTTCTTTCTCCATAATTTTTGAGGGCCCTACTGGTTCTTGTGTGGCAGTAGGGCGTTCTTCTTTGACTGCGACTGATGTGGATGCCTCAGGCGCCGGGACTTTAACTATTTTGTATCCGGCCTGTTGGTAGATGTTTTTACATTCATGGCACATATATTCTCTACATGGGTCATTCTTTTGTGCTGATGTTGTATGCGCCAACATGTAGAGGTTTAGTTTTTTATCAAAGGCTTCCCTTGCCGTTACCAACTCTCTTTTGTAGGCCTCTAACTCTGACTTCAAAAATTCATTTTCCTCTAATAAAGATGCCATGGTGAGTGAACCCTATGTGTTGGTTGCTTTTGCTGGAGTTTATTGCTGTTCCGCAGCTGTAGCTGGTTCTTGTGTTTCAACTACAGCTGGTTCCCTTATATTATCATGCTGGATGTTTGGTTTTTGCACTTCAGCAGCTGGTTCTTGTGTTTCAGCTGCTGAGTGAGTAACTGGTTCTTGTGGAGCAGTGCCACAGGACGAGACAGGTAATGATTCGAGAATTTGGAATGGTGATGACGAATGAAGGTTTAGAAAGATAGCTGCAGGGTCAGGGGAAATGGGAATGACTTCAGATTCAACAGTCGTTTTCATTTTTCTCCTAGGTAGGAAAGTGGAAAAAGCAGTGACTTTATTTTTCTTTTTATGAGAAGATTATTTTCTAGGAGAAGGGCTATCAGAAGAGGTGACAGATTGGGATGTGGCCCTTGTTTGCATTTTTGAGACAGAGACTGTTGCAATTCGTCTCTTTGTTTTATGAGTAGGGGGTGATGGGGGTGTTTCAGCTTCTTGGGGAATTTCAGGGGCTTGTTGGAGAAGTAGGGGTGGGTTATTTAGAGGGGGGTTTTGCTGGGAAAAACCCCTCTGAATTAATAATTGACACAGGCGATGATGGGTAAGGGACAGTAAGGGGTATTTTACCCGTCTACAGTAATATGACATATTTTTAATGCATCCAAGCAGATAATAAGGAATGTTGGCTAATCGACCATGCCGCAAATGACTCATTAAAACAAAATCGTGTTGATAAACTACCTGGTAGCGCCCCTCGCAAGTTAAATAGTGCTTGACAAATTCAGCTACCTTTGGCCATGGGGGAGGTAATGAATGCAGACCTATGCCACGACCTTTAATCTAAAACTGTTCATCTGGAAGAAGGAAGTCCTACTGTGCGTTTAGGATGACTTGTTTCCTACTAAACCAGCGAGCACCTGTGATCGGTAATCCCGAAACTTGTGCTATATCTTCTTCTGTGACCGAAATTCAGACCCCTTTGACTATAGAGTGATTCTCCTGAAAATTCTATGCAAACTCCAAAACTTACTGAGGATCAAATTCTCCTAGCCTCTCAAAATATTTAATCCATCCTGCCTACTGAAAAATTTGGTAAGCGTCCGGAAATAGTTCGAGAAGAGCCATCGAGCCAGGTTCATGTCTGATAGCCAAGCCTCCCATAGCTACTAACTTGAGTCAAATGCAGAGGTGTAGAGAGCAGAAACACCAGACTCGATCAGACTAATCGTTGCGACTGAGGATGTGGAGTATCAATGACGGCGGAAATAATGGATATGAAGAGTGACGGTGGATTGGATGGTGTGGAATGATGATTTAATTTTTGAAATTCCCCCCTTTACGTGTGATGAAATGATGTTTAAGTGTGCGGGGATTGTAATCATAATGGGAAAGATCCTCTCTTTAAACTATTATTTAACTGTATTACATAAAAAATCCACATACCTTATATTTTGACCTCTGTTTTTATAATTCGAAGTATAGAGTGCTTGTTCATAATGGCTTAATACTGATGGAAGAATCTTTAGATTTCTCTAAAATGTAGAAACAGGAGCATATTGGAGTCTGCTCAATACTAGATAATATTTACCCAAGGGATCTGAAGAATAAAAGTGGGGTACTGGAAAACTTGTGTAGCAGAGGAAAGGAATGGTGTTTTAGCAATGGAAAGATAGATGACAGGTTTCTGAAAGTGGTGTTTCAGCAATGGAAAAATGAATGACATGTTGCTGAAAGTGGTGTTTCAGCAATGGAAAAATAAGGAAAATGGAATGTAATGATCTGGAATTAAGAAAACTGGGGGAAGTACTTGCTGAGGAATGATTTCAGCAGTAGGGAACGGGAAATGCTGGGTGAAAGATGTTGTTTCAGGAGTGGGTACGATAGGAAAAATAGGAAGTAGGGAAAGATGGAGTAAGGGGATAAGTGATAAAAGAGACATTGCTGGGAAATGAGGAAATGAATTGAGATGAGGGAAACAAAGCTTCTCTGATTGAAGCTTTAGATCTTCTTGTGATGAAACTGTCCTCCTTGGTGTGTTCTTCCTTAATCTGCAAAATACAATTGTAACATGCCAACCCTTGATAGGGATTATTAGTTTTAAATCTAATCTAATACTAAAAATATAGTGTAGAAAATTAAATGCTGTGAGGAGCAGAGGACTCCCCTATTAAAAGATAATGTGTATCAGTCATGCAAGCAGCCTTAAAATCTTCTTTAGAAACAGGGCGCTGGTACAAGCGAAGCCTATGACCATTTACTAGTAGAGGTGTTTTAGAATCATCAATTGTTACAAGTCTTACTGTTCCTTTGGGAAAAAAAACATCTATTTCATATGGTCCAAGCCATCTTGTTCGTAACTTACCCTGAAAGTTTTCAAACCGAGAGTCATACAATAAGGCCCAATTACCTTTTTGGAACTGCTTGTGTTTGATAATTTTATCATGCCACTTCATTCTTTGTTGTTGAATCATGGTTGTCTGGTGAATGGCATCTAATCTATTTTCATCCAATTCAAGAAGCTGCTGCAACCTAGCTGTTTGCACATCAGTCAAATCAAGGTTAACGGCTAAAGCAATTCTTAAAGTTTTGATTTCAAATTCCACAGGAAAAACAACACTTTTACCATAAACCAATTCATAGGGAGAAAATCCTGTAGTATTTCTCCAGGTAGTTCTGTAAGCCCATAGTTCTTCAGGGAGCCTTTGAGACCAATCCTTCCGGTTATCCTTCACTGTTTTAGTTAGAATGGCTTCTATTACTTTATTTGTGCTTTCCACCTTCCCATTGGCCTGGGGATGGTATGGAGTAGTCATTCTGTGATGAATATGATATTTCTGAAGGGTAGATTTAAAACCATGAGAATTGAATGGAGGTCCTCCATCTGTAACTAGCTCTCTAGGTATTCCAAATCTAGTGAAGATTTCCTCAAATAAGAAAGCTAGAACAACTTCTTCATTGGCTCTAATAAGTGCTTTTGCCTCCACCCATTTATTCATATAATCTGTAGAAACTAATATATAAGTTCTTTGATTGGATGGAGGATTAATGGGTCCTATGAAATCTAAGGCCCATCTTTCAAATGGTTCGAGTATTACCTAGGGGTTTAATGGCATTTGATCTCTATGATTAGGTTGGCCCATTCGCTGACAGCTGTCACAAGCCCGCACATATTTCTTTGCGTCTTTAAACAATGAGGGCCAATATTAACCCATCCTCAAAATTTTGTGTGTTGTTCTTTTATCAGCAAAATCCCCTCCACAGGGGCCATCATGACAAGATTTTAGTATATCGTACACTTCATCCTCTCTGATGCATCTTCGGATTTCCTGATCAAGCCCTGTGTAGAAAAGACACCCGCTTATCCAGCTATACCTGGCACTTTGTTGAACAATTCTTCTCTTTTCCCTATATGACAGGTGTGATGGTAACTTTCCTGCAACCAAATAATTGGCAATGTCTGCATACCAAGGAGAGTGAGAAGATACTGCAAATAAATACTCATCAGGAAAGGAATCATCTACTAAAACATTATTATCAGTTTTTAACCGTGAAAGGAAATCAGCCACAACATTTTCTTTACCTGGACGATCTACAATTGTAATGTCAAAGTCCTGTAGTAAAAGTAACCATTTGGTAACTCGGGCATTTGTGACAGATTTTTTCATTAAATACTTAATAGCTGAGTGATCAGTGTGGACAAAAGTAGGATAACCAGTGAAGTAATGTCGAAATTTGTTAATGGCATAAATTACTGCAAGAAATTCCTTTTCGGTAACTGTATAATTAAGCTCAGCAGGGGTCATGTTCTTACTGATAAAATAGATAGCATAAGGAAGATGGTTTTCTTCTTGTCCCAAGACAACTCAAATTGCAGTGTCTGAAGCATTAGAAGATATATGAAAGGGGAGTGCCCAATCAGGTCCTCTCAAAATAGGAGCAATAGATAACTGATGCTTGAGTTCTACAAACGCTTTTTGAAAAAGATTAGTCCACTTAAATTCCACATTTTTCATAAGCAACACAAATAATGGAGAAGCTGTCTTAGAAAAATCTTTAATAAATCTACTGTAGTATCCAGCATGTCCAAGAAAACTTCTTACATCAGTTTGTGTTTTAGGAACAGGAAGATTCTGAATGACTTGTATTTTGGATGGGTCTACCTGAATGCCTTGAGATGAAATAAAATGTCCAAGCACTACCCCTTCACTCATCATCATATGACACTTTTCAGTACTTAAGGAGAGGTGAGCTTGAATACAACGTTTAAGAACTTTCTCAAGATTCTGTAGTGCATCTTCAAAAGACGCACCATAAGGAGTAAAATCATCCATAAATATTTCCATAGAGTCATTCAACATATCAGAAAAGATTCCTATAACAGCCATCTGAAAAGTTGCTGGTGCATTACATAGTCCAAATGGAAGAACTCTATAGGCAAAAGTTCCCCAAGGACTAGTAAAAGTGGTCTTGTCTTGGTCTTGGGGTGCAATTCTAGTTTGGTTATACCCACTAAATCCATCTAAAAAGGAAAATAATTTCTTCCCTGACAGACTATCCAACACTTGATCAATGAAGGGTAAGGGAAAGTGGTCCTTTTGAGTAGCTTTGTTTAAGGCTCTGTAATCAACACACACTCTCCATTTCCCATTTTTCTTAGGGAATATTACCAATGGGGAAACCCATTCACTGTCAGATATGGGGTATATAAATCCTGCATTAAGCAATTTCTGAAGTTCTTCTTTAACAATTTCTCTTAAATTAGGGTTCATTCGTCTTTGGGGTTGACAGACTGGTCGGAAACCTTCTTTAATATAAATTCGGTGAGTACATAATTCAGGAGAGATTCCCTTCATATCCGTGTAATCCCATGCGAATGCTTCCTTATTTTCAAGTAATAATTTCATTAACCGCTGTGTTTCAGCAACTATTAGATCAGGATTTATATTTAATGTTTTGCCAGGTTCGATTTCCACTGTTATGCTTTTAGAGGAGATGGTGGTTAATGTCTGAGATAAATCTTCAGATTCAATATTTTCCTGGGTATCCGTTTCGAAAAGGGTAGTCAATTGATTGTGTGTTTCAGCAATTACAGAGGAAGGTTCACAAATGAAATTATTAATTATTTCATCCTCTGTGTTGTCTTTAAGAGTTAAAGCTTGTCTGATAGTTAAAATAGGCTGAATAGCATTATCATCATAATCCATCCACACAGAATTTTCGTTATTAATTATGGGTGTAGCATGAGGATAAAGAGTAAGCTGTTTAGTTTCATAACCATTAGAAATTGCCATCGAACTGGATCTGTAGCTGATAAAGGCATCGGCTGTGGCTAGCCATGGCCTTCCTAGAATTAAAGGGTGTCCCCCCAGCTTTGTTTTAGTTTGTAATACCACAAAATCAGCTGGGTAATTCCAGGATTCAACCGAGATAAGTAGATCTTCAAAAATTCCTTCTGGTTTAATTATAGAATGGTCAACTAACTCTAGGATGGTTGGTGTATCTCTAATTGTTTTATTCAGCTGTAACAACTGTGAAGTTTCGAGAGTCATAATGTTTAATGCAGCACCTAAATCTACCAAAACTTGAGGAATTATCGTTTTACCAATTTGAACTGTCACAGTAGGATGGCCGGGGTCACCATATTTCACAGGAGGGTTTTTTCCGGACATTAATGCAGATAGATCACCCATAACATGAACTGTAAGGGGGTCTTTAGTCTTCCTACTAGGTTTCTTAACACAAATGTCCCTCATGGTTCTGGCATATATTGGTACATCTCTTAGTGCCTGTAATAGTGGAATTTTAACATACAAGTTTTGTAATTCCCCTAAAAGATTAAAATCAGGTGTTTCAGGCATTTTAGTCAAAACTAAACGCTCGGGGAATGGTGGCTCTGTTATTTCAACACCCTTGTTAGAGGGTGGTTGTGCTTTTTTATGTTTCTCAGTTTCATCTTTATCAGAATCAGAAGAGGTTATATCATCTATGATAGGTTCTACTATTTTCCCAGATCTCAAATGAATATCATTACATTGCATAGTAGAAAATGTAGGCTGATTCTGAATATCAATGACTTGCACAACTTTATTATTGGGGTTAGGATTTGGTTGCACAGGTAGCTGGGGTCTCATTTGATTATTTGATGGAGCTCTTGGTGGTAGAGGCAGTGGTTACTTAAATTGAGGAAATTGATTTGGATATGGGAGTTGTTGGCTTCTCCAATTTGAATTCCATGGATTGAAAGAAGATGGCTGTTGTGGGGGCCAAGGAGTCCACATTGCAGGATCAACAAAGGGAGGGTTTGTTTGTTGCATGGGTGGGTAATTCATCTGATTAAAGGGTGGGTATTGCATCTAATTAAAGGGAGGGTAATTTGTCTGACTGAAAAAAGGATAATTATTCCAACGATTAGAAGATGTAAATGACATGCTAGAATTCATACCTTGTCCTCTTGGTTGCCATTGTATTCTTTGTGTTAACAGATAAACTACTTCAGCTTCTTCTTTCGTTGGCTGCAATGCTGCTTTTATTCCCAGTAGAGAGGGACATTGTTGTGTTTCATGATCTTTCTCACAAAGGGTGAAGATTGGTATCTTGTCCAATGGGCATTCCCTTAGTGGATGTTTCTCTCTGCATTTAGGGTAAAAGACAGCCAAAGATGCTTCTGCTTTAGCCTGCTTCTTTTCAACCTGCAAGGTGTTAATTTGTGAAGCAAAAGAACTTAACATTTCAGTTTTAAATTCTTCAAGTAAATTACCTATTTCAGCCCTTGTTGCTCCCCCACTGGCTGATTTCTGAACTCTTGAATAAGTGGAATCTTTGTTACTTGCTCTATTCCTTGTAGCTCCTCTTGAACATCTTTTTACAAAGTTCAACAATCTCATCATATGATTATTTAGATATATCCCCTTTACCAAGCATGTTAAGCATGTCTAAACAATCGTCCCTTAATCCTCTAAGTAATATTGTTTTACGAATTTCTTTACTTACATTCGGATGATCATATCTCTGCAGATTATACTGCAGCCTTTCCACATAGTCCTCCAAATTCTCATCCACCTTCTGTGCCATGTTGAATAATTCCTCCCTCTTTTCTCTTGTCTGACAATAATCTTGATATTTAAGCATAAATTTCTATTTCATCTATTCCCATGTTGTAATTACCTGGCTTCCGAGGCTTATAAACCATATTAACGCATTTCCCTTTAATGTTGCTGGAAACAGTTTCAATTTCTGAGCATTAGTAACATAATCATAACTTCTACATAATATATCAAATTCAAAAAGAAATTCATCCGGATCTTTAGAGGATAAACCATGGAAGTTGGGTAAAGCTGACAATGGAATATTCTTCATAGGAGTTGTTCCTCTAGGGAGATCACTGATAATAAATCCCAAGGTAGAGAGAGAATTTTCATCCCTTCCTTCTCCTTCAGGATCTACACGTCCTCCACTAAAGAATTCTTCGTTGTTTCCTTCCATTGGCTGTTCTCCTATTGCACTTGCTCGATCCTCGAAATCTTCTACTGGTTCCTCAATGTTTTCCACTGGTTGTCCAATATCTTCTGTTAATTCCTCAACGTTCTCTGCTGATTCCTTAGTGCTTTCTTCTGATTCTTCAGCACTGGCTACTGGTTCTTTAATGTCTGTTACTGGTTCCTCTACGTTTTCAGGGCTCACAAATTCTTCTGTTTTGTAATCTGTTTGAGGGGAGCATTGAAGTTTTGGTCTTCGAGAGCTTAATCTCTGTGACGATTCAGCCTTTGATACAATTTCGTCAATAAAAGTCTTTCTTCCTCCCCTTCCTTTGCCCTTGCCACCTGTAGGGTTAGTTTTCTTTTGGGTTCTGCGTCCTCTCATACAATCTGCACATCTAGAAAGAAAACATCAATGCTTTTAAAATATATAATTGCCTTCCCTAGCAATGGCGCCAAAATGTTGGTCGCTTTAATTGTTTTAACAATTCAAGCACCACATAAATTGTCAACCCAGGAAGGTCTATTTATTCCAAAGACAATCACACACTGGATATGCTCAATTCCAAAAGCAAAGAAATGTTGTAGCATCAATCACACAAATATCAATCAAACTGTTCACACCTCACTCTTAACAAAGCTAAAGCCTACTTGTGTTACAACAGAAACAATCCCTCTATTGCAGACTTTCATTAAAATAATCCTAGGAAAAATAATGAAAGGAAATCACACTGCAGAAAAGGAGATCAATCAACCATAACAGAGAACAGGACCCTATTCCTCCAAACAGGAATCTTCAGCACCCGTTGCCTGATATTAATCACACTGCAGAAAAAGACCAACCCACAGAAAACAGGACCCTATTCCCTTGAACAGGAATCTTCAGCACCTGTTTCCTGATATCAATCCCACTGCAGAAAAAGAAGATCAACCTACGGGGAACAAGACCCTATTCCTCCAAATAGGAACCTTCAGCACCTGTTTCCCGATATCAATCTGTCACACATTCATCTAGTAAACAAATGATTGAAAAGAAAGTAACTCCCAGCTTCTTAAGAATGAATGGTATAAAGCTAATGCAGTGTTAAAGAAAATAGAGTGCTTAATAAGAAACACATAACTGTATAAATTCTTTAGCAAAAAAGGTTAAATTAAGGTGCGAATATCATAAAAAGAAACAAACTACAGGAACAATTGGGTGAATCTTGTGATGAAGGGGGCCCTGTCCTTCTCACAAGATTCCCCGAGGAAAGAGATTAAATTGAAGCGCTAAAAATGGAATTTTATTCATCTGTCAAGAAACGATACATTACAACAGAGCAAAGGCTCTTTCTTGCTTCAAGAAATGTACTCCCGCAGTTTCTAACTCCCCCCTAATGATGATGTCTCCTCTTTTTAAAGAGGAGACATCTATTACAGTTACATCAGAGAAATCCTATTTTTATCCAAATCTAATCTCTTGCTTTAATACAGGATATTTTCTGTTCTTCCATCCTGGAATGCTGTTACAAATAAGTAAAAAAATACTAACTTCAAAACGTTCCATGTAACAGCTTCCCTTGCTCGTCTTCGTCCTGTTGTCATCATTCTTAAAATACACTTGAAGATCGCAAATCACGAGCTGTCTTAGCTACGGGATTTGCGTGTCTGTTGACTGTTTCAGCAACAGGTTCGGTTGTTTCTGCAACGCGATCCTTATCATGAATTATCTGCGATCCTTTAGACTTGTCTTAGCAACTATCTATCTTCGATTAATGATTAAATATAAAAGTAATGTGGAATTATATGCAAAACAAATTAAATACATAGTAAAGAGGAGGATTTCATATACCTTTGGATAAAATGGATGGAAATGATAATGTAACCTTTTAAATATGGACTATAAAGAGTAAAGTGGTGTCAAAATGTGTGGTCAAAATGGTACATTGTGAGGTCCTAACACCATCGAACTTCAATTGAGACAAATCATCAATTATGTCCACAATAAATTTAAAATTTTATTTGTTATAAAAACATCCTGATATTATGATTTTGGAAAGAGCCATTTAAGACAAGAGATTCAAAACAGACACAACATGCACAAATTGTTATTTATCCCTCCTTCTAGTGCCAAAATATTGACGGTGGTGGATACCACTACCATACAAGGGGTTTCCCCAATGTGAAGTCCCAATTATACCTCACATCATTTGGAGTAGGAGCTCCATCCTGAATATCAACCCGATCACCATAACTGAAGGTTTTCCTTGGCTGAAATGAATAAAATAAGACATTACACACATATTTTTGAAATATGCAAGTAATTTGACACTGTGAAACACCAATTGTAATGTGTAAAAGGAGACCTCCACGAGAGGGAAGACAAAAGTGAGTCTCTAGAAGGAAAGTAATAGCAATATCCTAAGAGAGGCACACTAGAGCTAGGAAATCTTTGTTGATTAACCTGAAAATTAGTTCACAAGATAACAATGATTCATGAAAGAAAATAAAACACACATTCAACAAGATAAACACCAAAGCCACCGAAATAGCTCAATTTATTTAGGACATAAGAACGCAAAAATATACCACAACTATCTAAATAATAGTCTTAAAACATTCATAATACATGCATGAAAGTGTTCTGACTCAATGAGATGCAATTTAATAAGTGAAATATCCACGTACACAGTTACAATGGTGAGCCACTAGCTCCAACAATAGAACATTAAGTCACTTGTTGCTTCTCCAAAATAATGATCTTCTCTCTGATGCCAAACTGAAGAAGTCAAGTCTAGTTCTCCAAAGTCTAAGCCTCCAAAATCTTGTTGCTTGAGTTATGAGGTTGCTTTTATAACACGAGGAGTTAATTTCATATCCCCATGACTCTTTAACTAGTCTTATGACTCTTGGACTTCTAATGTGACTTTTAAACTTCTATTTAGCTCATTTTTCCACATGTGACTTTTCAAGTTCCACACATGACTCTTATAATTCCACTCATTACATTTTGTCATTTTCCTTTTGATAATTACATCATTGAATCCAAAAATGGTGTGGAAAGACACATAAACACATATGACATTATGATGGCATTTGTACAAGCCATAACTTGGAAATGATGACATAAAACTTCATGATGATGTGGCAATGCCAAGTTTCTCTCCTTGTTTCTTTGTCTTCAATCTTCAAAATAGTTTTTCTCAATAATTCATCTTCATGAAATATTTTCTTTGTTCTTCATCCTCACCCTCCAAAGGGTCTTGGATCAACTTCGGGACCTTAAGGTCATCATGAAATATTTTTCATGGTCCAAGATCTGTTTCATGTTTTCATGATGGTTCTTCTTTATGATTCTTCTTTGCAAGTGCTTCTTTGCTTCCTCTCCTTGGTTTCTTTCTTTAGCATAATATTGTCATGCTGAGATGTTACACTTTACAATGAATAAAACTCATGAGAAATCAAAATCAGTCTTAAAATCATCTATCTTATCTCTAGCTTGATCCTGAATGAAGCTACTTATGATAGGCCTGTGAAAATACTGAGAAGGAAGGGCCTGATGAGAAAGGTGTAATTGAGCCCACCAGTGGCTTAGGAAAGCACCATTTTTCATTAAAATTTTGCCATGCGCTATGAGGAGGGGATCTTCAAGGTCCAGTGCAATTGGTAAGAATAAGGAACAATGTGATGAGCTTGTTGACTAAGACTATGCCCTGTTCTAGGTTGAAGGGAAGATGATACAGTGAGAGCATAGTTTGAATTGACAATGACTGAGAGGAGGCCTCCCTAAAATTTAGGATTGTGCCATGCACTGAGGAACGAAAGAAAGGGAAATAATTGGGTGTGGAGAGGGATCACAGTCAACAGTGGGAGCAAGACTAAGCATTGTTTCTGCGCTATGTGCTAATGGGGAAGGGGAGACATAAGGCTAGCACAATTCCTCAACAATGGCCCACTAGTGTTGGAAGGTGTAACTAGGTTCAGTCTTCATATTGACTATGTAATTATGTGTTTATGTAATGAAGTAAGAATAATATATATATATATATATATATATATATATATATATATATATATATATATATATATATATATATATATATATATATATATATATATATTATTCTTACTTCATGGGTTTCATGAAAAAGGATTATTAAAGGTCAAAAGACTTCTTCTTGATGTCTTTTAGGGATTTTTCATCTTGTCATAAATGTACTAATTAAGAGTCATGTATATGAAGAGTTAAGTCAAAGAAGTATGCCTAAAGAAATTGTCACATAAGCCTTGAAGACACTGCTCAAGATCAACGTTGAAATGAATCCTCAAGTTAGCCTAGAAGCAATGAACATGTCGACCTATCCTTAGTTTGTAAAGTCGGCCTAAATCACAAGAAGGAGTATACTATATAAGGTAAGGTATGAAACACATTTGAGAACAAATCTGGGGATAATTCTGAGTAAAAATTTGGTCATATATCTCTGAGTTAAGAGCGTGAACATGACTACAATAAGTGTGAGAACAAGTCTGGTTATACTATGAAGTAAGGATTGCGTTTAGAGCGAAGAAGGGGTTGTGATAAGTGCGAAATTACGACACTGTGATAAGTGATAAGTTGCAGGACTATGCTACTGCGGAATTGCAGAACTAATGAAAAGTAAATAAGGATAATTATGATATGATATATATCACAACAAATAATGGAAACCTACCTCGGATCTCTGTCCTACAACAAAGAGAAGGAGTCAACTCATTGCTTTTTATGTATCTTTGTTTTGGAATATAAAGAAGAGATATATTATAGAACAAAAAGGAAACCATAGAGGCATAATATAAGAAGAACAAAGTATAAGAGGGAGATATAGGAACCGAGATTTCCTAGATTCTATAAGAAAGAAGGATCATTCAATGGATAAACTAAGTTATCTAGTTCTGGTGCAGAAAGGTGCATGGCGGTGTAGAATGGTGCAAGACGGTGCAGAGAAGAAGGATCAACCTAAGGAGTCAATGAAGAAGTAGTGACAAGGTCTTGTAGGCATACAAGGATCAAGGGTCCATGTCATGGTTATGGTACTTGTCATTTGAAAGCATATAAGAAGAATTTATGGTGGGTTTTCCTCTCCAAGAGGTAGAGGTGAGCCTAAATTTGTGTCTCTTGTATTTTTGGTAATTGACTTGATGAAAGACATAATAAGATAAGAAGAAGACATAAGTAAAAGGAATTAATCTCACAATTAATCATCAAGAAGATAATTTGAATTAAACACTGCCCTACCAAATTATCAACATGGTATAAGAGATAAGTGGCTGAAAACAAGGGCTACTTGACAACGATACACTCAAGGAAGCAATAATAAAATACTACATTGAAAAGTAAAATCAGTTTGAAAGGAATATTCTCAAGTCATCTCAAGAATACCTTTAATCTCATTCAAAAGATTCACTTATCAAGGAGATAATATTTTCCATCAAAGATTTACATTGAAGACATTGTTGGTAGAGACATCATATTTTTGAAGATGCCCTTTATCATCAAGGATCCAAGGCCACCTACATTGGAAAATTCAATCTAAGAATAAGTTCCTAAATTCATTTTCATCATCATCAAGGAAGTTGCTAGAAGGAGGAAGTCACCCTACTCAAGTAAGTATCTATGACCTTATCTAAATCTATCAAAATGACTTATTGCAAAGAGAGCAACAAATTGGTTGGGCCATCAAACTTTAGTGCATGGAAGAAGAGGAAAAATTTTAATCTAATTGAAAATAAAGTTATGGGCTACATCGAAGGATATTCAATTCAACCTTCAAAAGAAGACATTCAAGCATATATCAAATACATTAAGGGAGACATAGAAGCTCGAAGGATTCTTATATAATCCATAAAAGACTCTCTCATTCCCTATGTATCAAATCTAGAATCCTTTAAATAAATATATGATAAATTGGTGGAGCTATTCTTGAAAGGTTTCGCAGGAATTAGGGGAATTTTGAGGTCTAAAATAGGTCTCCTAAGAAAATTGTAAAACCAAAATAAACTTTAAAAGAACCAATAGGATTCAAGATGATGATGTCAACCATGGGGGATGATTCACCATTTTTTAAGTAAAAGGGTAAAAATATTAAAAAATAATAAAATAATAAAAGTACTTTTTCAACTTATCTCCCAAAGTTTTTACTCAAATTTTGGGAGTACTCTTTGGATGCAAAATTTAATTTCTCATCCAAGGAGTACCCATGTTTCATACTTTTGATGGACCCTACTACATGGAAAATGAGAAATACATGTAAAAACGTGATTGCAATCACATTTTTCATGTATTTCTCATTTTTCGTGTAGTAGGATCTATCGAAAGTATGCAACATGGGTACTCCTTGGATGAGGAATTAAATTTTGTATCCAATGAGTACTCCCACTCGAATTTTGAGGAAAAAATTCGGGAGATAAGTTGAAAATACGATTGAAAATGTAGTTTTTTCTTTTTTCCCTCTAAAATTTGATGATGTAATCAAATCTTATTTTATTATTTCCACTATTATTTTATAATTTCCTTAGGAGGCCCATTTTATACCTCAAAATTCCCCTAACGGGAAATAATATCCCTGAGACAAAAACTATACAAATTGAGAATGCAAGAAAGGGGGGAATAATTCCATATCTTAGGGAGATTTTCACAATAAGAGATCAACTGCAAAAATTGGGAGAAGTAATGTCTGATGGAGAAATACTCACTATGGTAAAAAACGCTCTTCCTAAAGAATGAATTAGTTTCACTTCAAGCATCGATGGGAAAGAGGAAACAATACCATTCCAAGATCTATGTAAGATAGAAGAAACCAGATTGAAAGCCAAACCTAATACAGGATCAAGTGAAAGGAATCAAGCCTTTGCAGCCATGTCCAGGAAGAAAGGAATATTCGGTAAATTTGGTCCTCATAATAAAATAAGAAATATGGACAAAGCACGATGCTTTGGATGTGATGATTTTGGGCATTATAAAAGGGATTGTCCTAAATCTAGAAAGGAAAAGAGGATAAAGGAAGAATCCCATGTCTCAGATGAAAGGGAAGAACCTAATGCAAATAAATCTAAGAAAGAAGAAGCAAAAGATCTCTATTATGATTGAGATCTCCTTCCTCTTTAAGTGATTTCTATTGGTTGTAAAATAGTATGATAGGAAGCAATGTATATTAATAATACCATGATAGAAGCATGGAAGGAGCACTTGAAGAAGTAGCTCCTGGAAACCTCATTGATAACAACATTGATGGATGGAAGTAATCAAAATTGAGGATCATCATTCAATAATCACTATGGAAACATGTACTGATATTTTTCTAATGGATTCCTCTCTGGACTCACTAACTAGAAAGAAAGCAAAAGGTTTCATCGGGAATTCTATCTTGAATAATTATGGGATTAGTATATGATGACATATTGATGAAGCAGTTCAAGGGAATGAAGTTCTTCATTCTAGTGAAATTGCTGCAAGATGACTCAAAAGGAAAAGGATGAGGTACATATATCTATATGCTGAAACTAGATAATGTGAAGTCATGTCATATGGTTGCAGGTGATGGAAGTATGATAAAGGAAGAAGGATCTCTTCTAGTTCACAGGTTACCACTAACAGATGAAATAAAACATATGTCCTCATATGGAATATGAGGTGGTTGTATACAAACAAGGAAATGGATATTGGACTGTCCTAGGAATGAAGTTGTGTGGAAACAAAAAGGAAGATATCATGAAGTGCATCCATGTCAAGAGGAGGTTATCATATAGAAGCCAAGAATATGCGACTAGGAGATATCCTGGGAAGATATGTGGACTTTGATAGAAGTATGGTAAATAATAATACCCTTGACAAGACATATATTTAGGAGATGTGTCAATATGAATAGAGGATGTCGATTCCTATAGGAAGATGTCATGGTGAAAGATCATCACTGAGGTAAATTTTGATTTAAAATTTCTTATGTATATGTTTATTTGGATGAGTTTATGCAAGGCTGCCAAACATGTGGAAGGATGTAAGATCCTTGGGAGATGGTTCGAAGGAAAGCATCATGGCATAAAAGGTGGACCAGATGAGAAAGACAGATGAATCACTTTTTGATGATGACATGACTCATGGATCAAAGTGATGGATAATTTGTGCCCTATTAAGCCAAAAGTTTGAAGATTCCTCAATATCAAAATCCATGAAACCGAGGGGATGAATTCTTCATGAGCAGCTGAGTGTCTCACCATTGTTGCTGCAGGTCCCTAGTTGAGAGGGAGCCTGGTGGTAAGTTTCTTACTTGGAAGAAACTTTAAGTATGTCCTTCCTGAGTTAAGAGGGAGTGACGTATATGATTCTCTAATTCATGTGTCATGCACTAGACCCGGACTAACAATCGTAAGTCTTGGTGAAGGCCATGAGGAGAGAATGGATAGACACATCATTCTGGTCTTCACCTGGGAAGACAGAATGTCGGATTGGGTAATCACATGACATCTGATACTCTTTGAGAACGAGATAGGGCATTCAAGATAACAGTAGTCGGGGATTGATATTATTTGAGGGCTAGCTACCCAAGAGAAGAATAGTCCAAGAAGTTCATACTCTGGGAACACTTGGGTGGAGTATGTAACTTGGAGAGACAATGACTATGGTGTCTATAAGTCATGTGTCTCGCCAGCATTGTAGCCCATTGTCTCGTTGAGAGATGGGGTTGTTACTCAAGGCCGCACTAGGACAATACTGGTTGATATGATACTATACAAATGTGAATACCAATCTGATTCTTCTTATGAGATTCTTCGGGTTGAGAGTGACCATGTACCTATATGAATACCTCCCTAGTTAAGAGGGAGTGTGGGAAAGTGTAACTAGGTTCAGTCTTCATAGTGACTACGTAATTATGTATTTATGCAATGAAGAAGACAAAGATAATAAAATGTGTTTTTTTGTTATGCTTTCTTCGTGGGTTTCATGAGGAAGGCTTTTATTATAGGTCAAAAGACTTCTTCTTGATATCTTTCAGGGATTTGTCATCTTGACATAAATGTACTAATTAAGAGTCATGTATATGAAGAGTCAAGTCAAAGAAGTATGCCTCAAGACCTTGTCACATAATCCTTGAAGAAACTGCTCTAGATCAACGTTGAAATTCCCCCTCAATTCGTCCTAGAAGCAGTGAACATTTCAGCCTACCCTTAGTTTGTAAAGTCGGCCTAAATCACATGAAGGAGTATACTTATAAGGTAAGGTCTACAACTCATTTGAGGACATATCTACAGATAAGTCTGAGTAAAAATTAGGTCAATATATCTCTAAGTTAAGAGCGTGAACAGGACTACAATAACTGCAATAACAGGTCGGGTTTTACTGTGAAGTAAGGACTACATTTAGAGAGAAGAAGGGGTTGTTATAAGTGTGAAATTGCAACACTGCGATAAGTGATAAGTTGTAGGAATATGCTAGTGTGAAATTGCAGAACTAGTGCAAAGTAAATAAGGATGATTATGATATGATAGATATCACAATAAATAATGGAAACCTACCTTGTATCTCTGTCCCACAATGAAGAGGAGGAGTCAAATGATTATTTTGTATGTATCTTTGTTTTGGAATATAAATAAGAGATATATTACAGAACAGAAAGGCAACAATAGAGGCATAATATAAGAACAACAAAGTATAAGAGGGATATCTAGGAACCGATATTCTAGAGTCAAGAATAAAGAAGGATCATTCAGTGGATAAACTAAGTTATCTAGTTCTGGTGCAGAGAGGTGCATGACAGTGCAAAATGGTGCAATGCGGTGCAGAGAAGAAGGAACAACCCAAGGAGTCAATGAAGAAGCAATGATAAGGTCTTGGAGGCATACAAGGAACAAGGTTTTGTGTCATGGTTATGGTACTTGTCCTCTGAAAGTCTATAAGAAGAATTTTTGGTGGGTTTTCCTCTCTAAGAGGGAGAGGTTTTGGCCCTAGCTCGAAGAGCCTAAATTTGTGTCTCTTGTGTTTTTGTTAATTGACTTGATAAAAGACATAATAAGATAAGAAGAAGACATAAGTAAAATGAAGTAGGCTCACAAGTAATTATCAATAAGATAATTTTCATTAAACACTTCCCTACCAAATTCTCAACAACTAGTTCCTATAAATGTGCTTTTATCCCTATGCTAGGGCAGTTTTCTTCCAGAGGGGATATCTGTGAGAAGAGATTGTGAAGTTTACTGAGGGAGGCAGTAGAAAGCTAAGTCACTTAGCCTATAAAGGTTCTTATTTCATTGTGAAGGAAGGAAGGTATTTGCATTGCACAATTTACATTTGTAAGGTGTTGGAAGATGTCCTTTCTATTAGCTAGAAGTGATCTATGTGCTATGCATGGCAGAGGTAATCACAACTCAATGTAGTGAGTCAGTGCAAGCAAGAAGGGTTAGGTGAATATGATTTATAGGTTCTGAATGTGAAACCATATGAGATGAACTTAAGGAAGACTTAGTGCACAAGTCTAGGAAGGAGAGACCTCATCAATAAGGCTCATGAATAGGCGGTACTCATCACCTCGTGGAGGATTGAACTTTCATAACTTTCACTGGGTAGTAAGACCAAGAAGAGCTCCAAAATGAGTAATTGTGGGACCAGTAGAGTAAGAGATGGAAATGCATCCAAATGAGACTCAAATATGGATCATAGACATGAATTCCAGTGATACAAGCCAATAAAATGCACAGGACTCATGAACAACAATCACACATTGAAACGAAAACAAAGCGAAACTTATTTCTAAGTGCGACAGCTAAAACGCCACATTACGAACAAAAGTTGTGACACAAGGGTCAATTGCAATCAAAAAGTGCGCTAAGCTATAGGAATGTGTATAGCGCATGTTCTTATGATATGTAGGACCATTTAATGCAGAAGAGGGTGCTATAACTTCCTCTATTGATGTGTAAAGGTGTGACACATACAAGAGTTAAAATGATTAGTAGCAACACCTGTGACAATAAGAAGACACAAAAATGACACTTGCAAATGCTAAAGAAATTGGAAGCGACAGATACCAAAGTGAAGATAACACAAAATGCCACTTTTTATAGTGAAAAAAAGAAAAAATGATTGCCACAAATGTGAAAGTGAACTTATAAAAGAAAGGGGGTGCATAAGTGATAGTTAAGAATATTCACTGGAAAGCTAACACAATTGCGATCATAGTGAGGGAGATTTTCAATTGAAAGTGTGCACTGACTATCGACATGAGTTAAACATTGCAAAAGCATTTTCTTGATGGAATGCACTATGCCTATTCAATATCGCATAAAATATTATATAAATATCTCTTAATATGGCTCTCTTTTTTGCCTTTCAATCGAGCTTTGGAGTCCCCAACAAATGTGCTATCACTGTTTGAACTTGAACCTTCACTTATTAGCTCCTTCACTTTCTGGATACTTAGCTTAAAGACTAAATTGGCTCTAAAACCAAGTATTGTAGTCAATAAATGAGGAAACATAATCATATATACTAAGATGTAAATATAGATAGACAAGTGGACATGATATTTTACTAAAATAGAAAGATAACATATTTGTGGTAGAAGGCCATGATATATGATGGTAAAGAAAAGATAAAAAGAGTGTTATTAGAGGGCCAAATAGATTTCTTGAATACTTCGTGAACACGGGGGGAATAATTAAAAGCAACCCAACAACGTTCTCCAAGTGCTCATACATAGGTAGAAAGAGGAACTCAAGACTCTCTTACTAGACCAATTAAAGTTCTTGAAACTTTTTGAACATAGTGGGAATAAGGTGAACTAACACATATAGATAGACAATCTCTAGAATCTTCAATTCCTTGATGCCCAAATGAAAGGAGAAGAGCCTTATTTATAGGAATTACAATATGTTTTTGGTAATCTTTAACTGACAACATGCGATATACTTCCATTGGCATGTTGTCCATTTTCACTGAAGAGAATCCAATAAACTGATAAACAAAGGCATGCAAACCTAAAATTAATAATTCTTATGGGTCTAGGCTAGTGGGGAAAACCACTAATTATCTCATTCCTTAGATGGTTGACCATACGGGGACAAGATTTTGACACTAATTTATAGTACAATTATCATTATGTATAAAGAGAATGTATTGGTCCACCATGCTTCAGTTAGGAGTATGATATCAATATATTTCAAGATCTATGTATGTAAGATGAAGATATTTGTTGCTCAAAATATCTTCATAATGATATTTGTTAGGAAAAAAACCTAAATCCATTAGAGGAAGCTGAAAAAACCCTCTGCAAAAAGGTGAAACCATGTGCTCACTTGATCCATATTCTTGCATGAACTTGGAATCAAAACATGATGATGAATAATGCCATTTTCCCCACTTTGTAGGTCTTCAACAACCAAATCCATGCTGATTTTGAGTTATTATATTTGTAAATAATACCAATGATAATGATAGACACCTTTAGGTAGGTCAACACTTAATTATACATATTTATAAAGAAATTTCAACTCTAGATCACCACATGCTGAAAATATTGACATGAAGACTTCAAACCATGAAGTAACAGGGAAAAGAACTACTATAGAGCAATCTAAAACTAGTTTTATTGACCTTCTATATTTTATTAATTTAATGATGTTGGAGAGATCATCATAATCCTAGTTTCTATCCAGACACTCTATTACTATTTGAAAAATATATGGCTCATGATCTAATAGATGGATTATAAAGTATCTACTTCTAGTGAAATAATTATAATTGAGGATGTTGATTCAAAATCTGATCCACAGTAGTCATTTTTGTGTCAACGTTTCAATTATATAATAAGACTCATCGTCAGGACTGTTAGCACTGCAATTTTTCGAAAAAAAAATCAAATTCTGGTCTTTGTTGAAAGTCGTGTCTTTAATCCTTTCCTGTCTTCTAACCTATGGTGAAGAGCCCTGGAGGATTAAATTGTATGAGTCTTTATCAATTTTTAATAAAATCCAAAAAGAATTTTGAGTCCAATAGTCTGTTTATGTTACAAAGTCGATAGGGTAAAGTCTCTTTTAAATAGGTCTTTTAACTACTTCAATGGTTAATATCATGAGTTTCCATTTGAAAAAGGGTCTTATTATTTCACTATGATTTCCTATCTGAGGTCAAAGACAAAATGTTAGAATCATGAATTATGTTAAGAATAACATAGGATTAGCTGTTCTTTCCATGAGAGGCAACTATCTTTTTTAAAAGTTATGGTTTTTACACGAATAACTGCCTTTTTTCAGAAAGGTAGCAATTACCTGCAAAATTAGTATAAGAAAGCAGAGGAAACATTATTCGATTGAAACCAACACTACTATTTGAAGATCAAGGACATGTTAAAGCAAGGGGTGAAAACTCACCTAAAGGATGTTTATTTTTCATTGGAGGATGCACTAAAAGGGTGATTATTTTTTCTGCTAAAGTTACACAAATATATTGCTACTCATTAACTTAGTATATGTGTTAAAGTGCAGTACGAGTAGAAATTATTAAGAAATAAGATGGAGTTGGTGAAATGAGTTGGCAGCGAGTTTAAATCATTTATGTGTTCATGTCATTCCTTTCCAATGAATCTTAGGGCATGCATAACCCTGCCTCCATCCACTCTCGTGACAACTGCAGTTAAATATTTTTATTCTCCAGTTTAAAACAATTGGTTAACAAGTGCCAGCAAGTAGGGTTTCGTGGAGAGTAATTGTTCCTCGTTTTACAGCTGTGCATCAGAGGTTAGGTTAACGGTAAGTGGGATTGTCAAAGGAGTTAACGTGAACTGTTCAGAGCCAAATAACACTCATTTTGTGGGTCATTGTGCTAAATCCGAGTTCAATGCAGCAGGCTGGTACCATTTTTTAAGGAAATTTACAGGTGAGAATATGGCCGTGGCTCAAGTGTTTGCTGAGACCTTTGGTGGAGAAAAGGTTAGGATTGGGTCTCAGACCTTCAAGATTACTGAAACCATCATTTCAAGGGCATCTTAGACTTCAGTAACAAGTGAGTCCTGGCATAAGAATAACAAAACTCACCTTAAAGCTGATTCAAATGCTTATTTAAATCCAAATCATGAACATATTGGTTAGAATCCTACCATTCATATTTCATACTTTAAACCTGAGTGGCATCATGTCATTGCTACTGTACAATGTTACATAACTTGTGAGGGTAGGTTTTCAACTGTCCACAAATACCAAATGAGGTTTCTAGCCCATATCTTTGGTGCCAAACATATGAATCTACTCTGTTTCCTTCACAGATCCCTATTATCAATATCTCGAAAAATACACAAAACCCAAGGCCACTCTCTTCATAATCTCTATCACAAAGGTTTGATTAAGATACTAGTAGTTTATCACGTGAGAAAGGAAAGAACTACATGGGAGAAATTTATAGTAGATGAGGGATTTAGCAGTGTTTATACAAGAAAAAGATTAGGAAGGCCCAGAAAGCTGAAAAATCAAGAAGAACAGTCAAACCCTACCCCTACATCAACTCCCTTACAAGCTAGCCCATATTCAATGTCATCTAGTAGGCAGACTAGGAGCCTAGCTAGAAAGGCTAGAACCACTACATCTACACCAAAAACACAACCAACAAATGAGGTCTACACTAGCAGTTCATCCAAGGAGCCACATACCCTAAATTATTTCATGCAGTAATATATAAACAAGTTTAAACAAAGAGATTCCCTGCTTGACAAAAACACTTTGTCTAAAAACAAAGAAGAGGAAACTTTATCTTCCAAGGGTAAACATGAGAGAAGACTCATTATGACAGGGGGACCTTCAGTTGAAGTTAGCCCTGAAGCCTTGACATCCAGCCCTGTTTTACCTTCATTAGAAGTCATCCCTGAAGCCATGATGTCAAACCCTGTTTTAGCGGCTAGACAGGAAATTCAACAAAACAATGATATTTCATTCAAAGAGCCTACTCTTTCACAAGTATTTTCCTCACTTAATAAAGGGTAAAGCAAAGTTTTAGAGACTATCACAATGGAAGAACCTACCATAACTCAAATTTTCTCACATATTGGTTCTTCAACCAAGAAGAGGAAGAAAAATATAATACATTCATGTTCATATTTTGAGGAGGATAGCAATGAGACAGAGTTCACTGAGTCAGAGTTTGAAGAAGGACAATCAAGTAGATTCATACATGGTAGAAAGAGTACGATATATATTCCAAACCCATACATTCAAAGGCCTCGTGCTAAGCCTAAGAACAAGCTCAGATTAACATGTAAGCTCATTGTCAACCCTGCTCTCAGGGATGAAATCATAAACATTGATGATAGCCAGAGAATGAAGCCAAGAAGAAAAAGACACAACAAAAAAATCAAGCACAGAAGATGAGGTCAAACAAAAGGGTAACTAAAGCTAAAGCTATCAGAATCTTTGCCTCCATATTAGACCTCTGATGAATGAATATACAGAGCCTTGAAAATTTGAAGGAGCATTTCATTTTTGGTTTATATTCAGTATTTTTGGAAATAGCTACCCTTTTCAAAAAAGGTAGCTATTATTTTCAGATTTTGTATATGGAGAAGAAAAGTTGCTTTTTGGTTCTATTCTCACAAGAATGACATTAAAGATGATGAAGTGAATGTAACCTCTATGGTGATGATATTTTTCCAAGTGTCATCTAATCAAGATAACTTCCAGTTGGTTAGCCACTCCTATTTTTTTGGAAATAAGTATACAGATGTTCCTTTCAGTTGGTGGATTCCATTTTTTTATGGAGGCAGTTTTTGACAAGCTACGAAGGGCACTCAACCAGATCTACTCAGCCAGATCTAGCTCCATGATGCCCTGATTTATCTTTATTTCTATTTCAGTTTCCTTGTTAATGCCTTAGATAAACTCTACTATATGTTAAGATTTGTAATAAATTCCCCAAAACAAATTTCCACTTTTATTGGAGCCTTTTGGCAGAACTCTTATTTTGTATAAATACTGTCTAATGCAAAGCCAAAAGGGTTCGCTGGTTGTATTTTTTAGAGCATACTGTGTTACATTTTGAATATTTAATATATCATAAGCACTCTTGAGGACTTGTGAATGTTTGGTGTGTGTATTGTCTACTTATCTCATGTATTTCCATATCTAAATTCTTCAGTTCCAGACTGTGATATTAATATTGTTTCATGTTTTTGTTAGTCTCATGATATATCTATGCATGATTATCTAATTTTATCAGTCTTTCCTAGAAATATTTCTTGATAAGATATGTATGGTAATTTATCCATGAGCATTCCTTGTAACAGATACATTTAGATGTACAACGAAATTTTTGTAAGTCTTGTAAAAGATTTCTTTTGTTGATGCATTACCAATCTGGATCTTGTGTTATTTCTTCATCCAAATAGTGGATTTCTATCCTATAGACCCACTGTCCTTTTTCATATTCTCCTAGCCAATAGATTACAAATTTACCCTAGCTACCACATCAAGCCCTAGTACCCTCATATGTGTGAAAGAGAGTTGTTTGTTTGAAACCCTTTCAGTGAATGTAAGATTCAACCATCTTCAAATAATCCAATCCAAATCATAAAATATCCCTTGAGCTTAATATGTGTCTGGTCAGGCACTTGTCACAACCCAAGTGTTGATTCTGAACTTAGTATTCTCTCGAAATTGTTGCATGAATGCCTAGTACTAGTTTTTAAAGGTGAATAAAAACTAGTCACTATTTTTTATTGTAATTGGTTCACCTGACAACTCCACAAAGAGGACGAGGGGTTTCAAGACCGCCTACCAGAAGAAAAAATCAGAGACCACCTCCTATGATTCCAATTTCTGACCTAGAGAAGATAATAAAGGATGCAAGAGAGAAACATAAATCAACTGAAGTTGCATCACATTCAGTGAAAAATCTGCATTCAAAATACATTCCAAAAGAAAAGGTACCATCATCTGCTTTACAACCTAAATAAATTTCAGTTTCAAAGCAATATCCTGAAATAAACTGCTTCCATTAAAGGAAAATTAGATGATGTTAGTTTAGGTTCAACTGAAAGTATCTCTCAGTCATCACTTAGTAAATCAGAAACAAATATCATTCTAGTGAAAGAAGATAAATTAGAGGTTTTAGGTGTCATTGAAGAAAACCAAAACTTAGAAACCTTTGTGCTGATAGAAGAATTAGAACAAGTGTTGGAAATTGCACCCTTCCTAGATAGAGCTATTTTAACTGAGGAAGACATAATTTTTTTTTGAGTTTTCCTCAAACTCATCTTGAATATCTGATTTCTTTTAGTCCACAACAGGAGTATTTTACTTTGTTTCAAAACCCGGCTTTTGGTTCATCTTCTTCTCATCAAAGAGGAGATAACCTTCCTAAAAATTTGACTTTTAGTCTCTCTAACTTTTTAGTCCATCAAAAAAACTTGAAACTACCCCAATCATTCAAGAATCAACATTTGAAACTGATTCTCTTGGAGAAGTTGAAATAAAACCTTTTGCTATCCATTTCTTTGAAAATCCATTATTTTCAACTCCACAAACTGAAATTTCCAGCATTCAAACCTCTGTATCAACAAGTTTTCCACTTATACCTTAGCAAGTCATGTCTTATCCTGCTCCTACAAGGATGCATCAAATTTTTGCTGCAAGGTATACGCCACTCGCCCATCCTCAACCTTTGCATCCTCTTCCTCAAGGCGATTATCTGAAATATTTTGCCAAATACACAGGGGAGGGAGAAGGAGTATCTGCTAAAAAACACATAGTTTCCTTCTATAGTTATGCTGATAACCAAAACATTGAACATGAAGATGTTTGGTCTAGACTTTTTGTTCAAATCTTAGATGGAGAAACTAGAAAGTGGTTCAGAAATTTGCCATCAAACTCAATAATAGGAATAGATGTTTTGGAACAAGTGTTTTTAAAAAAATGGGGTGACCAGAAATATTACCTGTATTATCTCACATATTTTGGGGCTTTAAAGAAGAAGAACGATGAGTCATTGGTAGATTTTACAAAGAGGTTCAATAAATTCTATCAAAATATTCATGTAGAGGTTAAACCCCCTGAAACCACAACCATGATTACCTTTTCCAATGCATTAGACTCCAAGTTTTCACTATGGTTGAGAGCTGAGAAGCCACAAACATTAGTGGGTATGCAAGAGGCTACTATTGGAGTGTAGTTCAATTTTATGGCCTCAAACAAGATGAAAATTGAAGAAGGGAAGGGGGCAAAGGATAAAAAGAAAATGAAAGAGGAGAAACCATCTTCCTCCTCTAAAAATTTTACAGTTGAAGAAAAACTAGATCATATGTCTAATTTGATTAAATATATTGCTTCTAAAATGACAAAATTGGAGTTAGAGAACATTCCTACTGCTAGGCCCTTTCAAAATCAAGGAAATAGAAACCAGGCTCCTTTTAGGAGAACCTTTCAGCCCCAACAAATTTTACAACACCCAAGGAGAAATCTTGATGATCAAAATTTTCAGCCTCCACTGAATAATTTTGCTGAATAAAATTAGCGAGAAGAAGAAGAAGAGGAGGATGAAGATATAAATATTTTTGGAGAGACATCACAGTCAAATTGTTTGACTTTACAAGAATTTGAAAATTAGTTTAGGATAAATCTATTTTCGTATGATCAGGAGGTTCATATTCATGTTCAAAATGAGAAAAAACAACCTGAAAATCAGATAAGAAATTATCCTTTGAGGTCAAAAGGGGCTGTCTAACAACCTCAACAAAAACAAGATGCTAAAAAAATTGTTGCAAAGAAAAAAACAAAGGTTAATGATGTTTCTTCATCACCTAAACTTGCCCCAATCATAAAAAAAAATGCAGAAAGTAAATATTTGACTCCACTCAATTTCAGTTTCAAGTCAGAATTGAATAAAATCAAGATTCCAGTCACTCCTAGAATTACTAAAAAATCCAGCCTAAAGAGAGTCATTCAAAAACAAACACTGTGTCTAAAAACAAAGAAGAGGCAACTTTATCTTCAAAGGGTAAACACAGGAGATGACATATTATGATAAAGGGACCTTCAATGGAAGTCAACCCTGAAGCCTTGATATCCAACCATGTTCTACCTTCAGTGCAAGTCAGCCCTAAAGCCATGACATCAAACCATGTTTTAGAGGCTAGACAAGAAACTGAAAAAAACAGTGACATTTCATTCAAAGAGCCTACTCTATCAGAAGTCTTTTCCTCACTTAAGAAAGGGAAAATCAAAGTTTCAGAGACTATCACAATGGAAGAACCTACCATAGCTTAGCTTTTCTCATATATTGGTTCTTCAACCAAGAAGAGGAAGAAAACTATAATACATTCATATTCCTCTTTTGAGGAGGATGGCAGTGAGACAGAGTTCACTGAGTCAGAGTTTGAAGAAGGACTGTCAAGCAGATTCATACATGGTAGAAAGAGGCCTATATATATTCCAAACCCATACATTCAAAGTCCTTGCACTAGGCCTAAGAACAATCTTAGATTAACAAGTAAGCTCATTGCCAACCCTGCTCTCAAGGATGGAATCATAAACATTGATGATAGCCCAGAGAATGAAGCCAAGAAGAAAAGGACTCAGCAGAAAAATCAAGCACAAAAGAGGAGGTCAAACAAAAGGGCAACTAAATCTGAAGCTATCAGAATCTTTGCCTCCATATTGAACCTCTAATGAATGAATATACAGAGCCTTGAAAATCTAAAGAAGCAGTTCATTTTGGTTTATATTCAGTATTTTCAGATATAGCTACCCTTTTCAGAAAAGGTAGCTATTATTTTCGGATTTTGTATATGGAGAAGAAAAGCTGCTTTTTGGTTCTATTCTCATAAGAATGACACTAAAGATGATGAAGTGAATGTAACCTCTATGGAGATGAGCTTTTGACAAGTATCATCTAATCAAGATAATTTCCAGTTGGTTAGCCACTCCTATATTTTTGCAGATAAGCATATAGGTGTTCCATTCAGTTGGTGGATTCCATTTTTTATGGAGGTAGTTTTTGACAAGCTACGGAGGGAACTCAACCACCTCTAATCAGCTAGCTCCAGCTCCATGATGCCATACTTTATCTTTATTTCTATTTTAGTTTCCTTTTTAATGTTTTAGATGAAATCTACTATACGTAGAGAGTTGTAATAAATTCCCAAAAAAAAATTTCCAATTTTATTGGAGGCTTTTGGCAGAAATCCTATTTTGTATAAATACTATGTAATGCAAAGACAAAAGGGTTCGTTGGTTGTATTTTTAAGAGCATACTATGTTACATTTTGAATATATAATATATCAGAAGCACTCTTGAGGACTTATGAATTTTTGGTGTGTGTCTTGTCTACTTATCTCATGTATTTCCATATCTGAATTCTTCAGTTCCAGATTGTGATATTAATAATGTTTCATGTTTTTCTTAGTCTCATGATATATCTATGCATGATTATCTAATTTTATCAATTTTTCCTGGAAATATTTCTTGATAAGGTACGTATGGTAATTTATCCATGAGTATTCCCTGTAACAGATACCTTTAGATGTACAACGAAATTTTTGTAAGTCTTGCAAAAGGTTTCTTTTGTTGATACATTACCAATCTCGATCTTATGTTATTTATTCATCCAAATAGTGGATTTCTATCCTATAGACCCATTGTCCTTTTGCATATTCTCCTAGCCAATAGATTACAATTTTACCCTTGCTACCACATAAAGCTCTAGTACCATCATATGTATGAAAGAGAGTTATCTGTTTGAAACCCTTTCAGCGAATGTAAGATTCAACCACCTTCCAATCCATTCCAAATAATAAAATATCCCTTGAGCTTAATATGTTTCTGGTCAGGCACTTGTCACAATCCAAGTGCTGATTCCAGCGCTAACATCTTTTGTTGTGTCTGTCGGGAGATGAAGATTATGAACTTAGTATTCTCCCGAAATTGTTGCATGAATGCGTAGTACTAGTTTTTAAAGGTGAATAAAAGCTTATCACTATTTTTTATTGTAATTGGTTCACTTGGCGACTCCACAAAGAGGATGATGGGTTTCAAGACTTCCCACAAGAAGAAGAAATCAGAGATCACCTCCCGTGATTCTAGTTTTTGACCCAGAGAAGATAATAAAGGATGCAAGAGGGAAATAGAAATTAGATGAATATGCATCACATTTAGTGAAAAGTTTGCATTCAAAATACATTCCAAAAGAAAAGGTACCATCATATGCTTTACAACCTAAATAAATTTCAGTTTCAAAGCAATCTCCTGAAATATTTCAAGTTGAAACTGCTTCCATTAAAGGAAAAGTAGATGATGTTAGCCTAGGTTCAGCTGAAAGTATCTCCCAGTCATCACTTAGTAAATAAGAAACAAATATCATTCAAGTGAAAGAAGATAAATCAGAGGTTTTAGGTGTCAATGAAGAAAACCAAAAGTTAGAAACCTTTGTGCTGACAGAATGGGAATTAGAACAAGTGTTGGAAATTGCACCCTTCCTAGATAGAGCTATTTTAACTGAGGAAGACATAAAAACAATTCTAAGTTTTCTTCAAACTCATCCTAAATATTAGTCTTCTTTTAGTCCACATCAGGAGTATTTTTCTTTGTCTCAAAACTCAGTTGTTGGCTCATCTTCTTCTCATCAAAGAGGAGATAACCTTCCTGAAAATTTGACTTTTAGTCTTTCTGAATTTTTAGTCCAGCAAAAAAAAATTGAAGCTGCCCCAATCCTTCAAGAATCAACATCTGAAACTGATTCTCTTGGAGAAGTTGAAATAAAAAATTCTGCTATCCATTTCTTTGAAAATCCATTATTTTCAACTCCACAAAATGAAATTTCTAGCATTCAAACCTCTATATCAGCAAGTTTTCCATTTATACCTTAGCAAGTCATGACTCATCCTACTCCTACAAGGATGCAGAATATTGTTGCTACAAGATATGCGCCACTCGCCCTTCCTCAACCTTTGCATTCTCTTCCTCAAGGGGATTATCTGAAATATTTTCCCAAATACATAGGGGAGGGAGAAGGAGTATCTACTGAAGAACACCTAGTTGCCCTCTATAGTTATGCTGATGACCAAAACATTGAACATGAAGATGTTTGGTCTAGAATTTTTGTTCAAAGCTTAGATTGAGAAGCTAGAAAGTGGTTCAAAAATTTTCCACCAAACTCAATAATAGGCATAGATGCTTTTGAACAAGTGTTTGTAAAACAACGGGGTGACCATAAAGATTACTTGTATTATCTCACAAAGTTTGGGGCTTTAAAGAATAAGGCTGATGAGTCATTGGTTGATTTTACAAAGAGGTTCAATAAAGTCTATCAAAATATTCCTGTAGAGGTTAAACCCCTGAAACCACAACCATGATTCCCTTTTCCAATGCCTTAGACTCCAAGTTTTCACTATGGTTGAGAGCTGAGAAGCCACAAACATTAGTGGGTATGCAGGAGGCTACCATTGGAGTGTAGTCCAATCTTATGGCCTCAAACAAGCTGAAAATTGAAGAATGGAAGGGGGAAATGGATAAAAAGAAAATGAAAGAGGAGAAACCATCTTCCTCCTCTAAAAAATTTATGGTATAAGAAAAGCTAGATGATATGTCTAATTTGATTAAAGATCTTGCTTCTAAAATGACAAAACTGGAGTTAGAAAACAAGCCTACTGTTAAGCCCATTCAAAATGAAGGAAACAAAAATCAGGCTCCTTTTAGGAGACCCTTTCAGCCCCAACAAATTTTACAACACCCAAGGAGAAATCCTGATGATCAAAATGTTCATCCTCCACTAAATCATTTTGCTGAAGAAAATCAGCAAGAAAAAGAAGAAGAGGAAGATGAAGATATAAATCTTGCTGGAGAGACTTCACAATCAAATTGTTTGACTTTACAAGAATATGAAGATCAGTCTAGGATAAATATATTTTCAGATGATTAGGAGGCTCATATTCATGTTCAAAATGAGAAAAGAACAGACTGAAAATTAGACAGGAAATTATCCTTTGAGGTCCAAAGTGGATGTCCAACAGCCTCAACAAAAACAAGATGCTGAAAAAATTGATGCAAAGCAAAAAATAAAGGTTAATGATGTTTCTTCATCACCTAACCTTGCCCCAATCATAAAAATAGCTATATAAAAATAAATATTTGACTCCACCCAATTTCAGTTTCAAGTCAGAATTGAATAAAATCAAGATTTCAGTCTCACTCCTAAAATTACTGAAAAATCCAGCCTATATATAGTGATTAAAAAACAAACACCGTGTCTAAAACCAAACAAGATGTAGCTTTATCTTCAAAGGTTAAACACATGATAAGACTCATTATGACAAAGGGACCTTCAGTGGAAGTAAGCCCTGAAGCCTTGAAATCCATCCATGTTCTACCTTCAGTGGAAACCAACCTTGAAGCCATGAAATCAAACCCTATTTTAGAGGCTAGACAGGAAACTCAACAAAACAATGACATTTCACTTAAAGAGCCTACTCTTTCACAAGTCTATTCCTCACTTAAGAAAGGGAAAATCAAAGTTTCAGAGACTATCACAATGGAAGAACCTACCATAGCTCAAATTTTCTCATCTATTGGTTCTTCAACCAAGAAGAGGAAGAAAACTATAATACATTCATATTCATCTTTTGAGGAGGATAGCAGTGAGACAGAGTTCACTGGGCTAGAGTTTGAAGAAGGATAGTCAAGCAGATTCATACATGGTATAAAGAGGCCTATATATATTCCAAACCCATACATTCAAATGCCTCGCACTAGGCCTAATAACAAGCTCATATTAACAAGTAAGCTCATTGTGAATCCTACTCTCAGGGATGAAATCATAAACATTGATGATAGCCCAGAGAATGAATCCAATAAGAAAAAGACCCAACAGAAAAATCAAGCACAAAAGAGGAGGTCAAGCAAAAGGGTAACTAAAGTTGAAGCTATCAAAATCTTTGCTTCCATATTAGACCTCTGATGAATGAATATACATAGCCTTGAAAATATGAAGGAGCATTTCATTTTTGGTTTATATTCAGTGTTTTCGGATATGGCTACCCCTTTCAGAAAAGGTAGCTATTATTTTCGGATTTTGTATATGGAGAAGAAAAGCTGATTTTTTGTTCTATTCCCACAAGAATGACACTAAATATGATGAAGTGAATGTAACCTCTGTGGTGATGAGATTTTACCAAGTGTCATCTAATAAATATAACTTCTAGTTGGTTAGCCACTCCTATATTTTTGTAGATAAGTATACAGGTGTTCCTTTCAATTGGTGGATTCCATTTTTTATGGAGAAAGTTTTTGACAAGCTATGAAGGGCACTCAACCACCTCTACTCAGCCAAATCCAGCTCCATGATGCCATGCTTTATCTTTATTTCTATTTAATTTCCCTTTTTAATGTTTTATATAAACTCTACTATACATAGAGAGTTGTAATAAATTCCCAAAAACAAATTTCCACTTTTATTGGAGGATTTTGGCAGAACTCCTATTTTGTATAAATATTGTGTAATGCAAAGACATAAGGGTTCGTTGGTTGTATTTTTAAGAGCATACTATGTTACATTTTGAATATATAATATATCAGAAGCACTCTTGAGGACTTACAAATTTTTGGTGTGTGTATTGTCCACTTGTCTCATGTATTTCCATATCTGAATTCTTCAGTTCTAGACTGTGATATTAATACTGTTTCATGTTTTTGTCAGTCTCATGATATATCTATGCATGATTATCTAATTTTATCAGTATTGTCTGGAAAACTTTCTTGATAATATATGTATGGTAATTTATCCATGAGCATTCATTGTAACATATACCTTTAAATGTACAACAAAATTTTTGTAAGTCTTGTAAAAGCTTTCTTTTGTTAATGCATTACCAATCTGGATATTGTGTTTTTTCTTCATCAAAATAGTGTATTTCTATCCTATATTGGACCCACTATCCTTTTGCATATTCTCCTAGCCAATATATTACAAATTTACCCTTACTACCACTTCAAGCCCTAGTACCCTCATATGTGTGAAAGAGAGTTATCTGTTTGAAACCATTTCAGCGAATGTAAGATTCAACCACCTTCCAATAATCCAATCCAAATCATAAAATAGCCCTTGAGCATAAGATGTGTCTGGTCAGGCACTTGTCACAATCCAAGTGTTGATTCCAGCGCTAACAAGGACAAATGTCAAGGAGAAGAGAATGAGTGAGAGATGATAAATAAGAATGGGAGGATGAGAAGTGAGCATGAGCCGACCTTCCAACCACAAATTAATAATTATTTATTCCAACCACAAATTAATAATTATTTAAGGTGTGTTTAATATATTATTAAAATCATATGAGGGAATTAATTTATTAAAATGGTTAATTTATGATGACGAGTGATATTATTATTATTTATTCTAAAGTTACAATAATTAGAATAATGTTATCATTATAATATTAAAATTTTTATAGTGTCATTTATTATTGGTATAGATATTTTAAAGTTTAATAATTTAATATTATTATATAGTTTAAATTAAAATGAAGTTTTTATGGTTATTAGATTAGATTAGGAATTTTTGGGGAAGATGTGCAAGGAATAAGGAGATGGGAAGGTGATGCAGGGGCCTTAGACACTAGCCAACAATGTAGGAGTTTTGTCCACATGTTGTGGCTAGGAGGGTTTGAAAACAGTCGAATTGTTACAGCTAGGTGTCAATACCTTAGCTGATTGTATTATTATTTCAGTTAGAGTCGTAGAAGTTGAATAGCTCAGTTAGTCTAGCTATCATATTCCAGTTAGTTGAATTGTTTTAATTAGACTGTTGATTTCCTGAAACGGTCCTCTTAGAGGAACCGAAGAGTCATAGGTTTATGTATATAATTTTAAACCCTCGGATGTATGAAAAAAAGGACAAGAAGAAGAGAGGAGATTCTGCAATAAACTCTGTTGTTACAATTGCTTCCAATTAAATGGTTTCTGTGTGCATTTACCCTAGAATTGTGTTGAATCATTAATTGTCAAGAGGTTGTTTAATTGCGGAGTGATGAACTATGTGCATATGTATCTACTGGAACAAACCATTATATAGATTCTGCCTGTCTCTGTCTATTGTTTCACTCAATTTTCTCGAGTAGAGAAGCCTGTGAAACCGTGGTCATTTAAATCTGGTTAATGGTAATAGAATCCCGCTTAACACAGTAAGTTACAATTTTTTGTCAACCGGAGTCCGAACCTGAGTTAACAACCGGAGTACACAAAGGCGAACGCAAACCCTGACGTGAACCCTGGTTAGCCACTATTCAAAACCGCTAGCGGATTTGGGAAAACGGATTGCCCATATCGCACCGCTTTTGGTGCGAAGGCGATATTTCTGGGTCGAGGAGAGATTCCATAGAGAATTTGACGCGTGGCAAGGTGGACCCCCGGAAAACCACCATTCAAGCGCGCCATCGCGTGTTAAACTTCGACGTTGGATGCCGAGCAATATGCGTATGAGCCGTCGATCCGGGTAGAGGCCATCGGACGGTGTTCGTTCGACAGAGATGCATGAAGATTAAACAAGGTACGACGTGCGCATTTGATTGGACCATTGACATATATGTGGGGCTGGCCGAAGGTCTATTATAATGCTGGTTAGTTATAAGGTGTCGGGATATTATATAAGGCGCGGAGAATTATTTAAATTACAAAGGTTCGTTATAAATCCCATATTAATATATAACGCGCGAAGGTATAAAATTTGATTATAAAGTTGGAAATAAGATATAAGCCAGGAGATACCATTTGATATTCAAAGCTGTTGAATATAGTTATTTATCAATTTTCTCCAAAATTAATAAATAAAATTGCCACGGAATTGTAAGTAGACCACGTGGAGCCAAAGAACGAGGGTTTTGAGAAAGGGAGTTGACTTTCAGTTGTGTGACTACGTCATTTATGGTATCAGAACGAGTCTGAAGTTGTTTCACTGACATGGCAATCCGAGTTGGTAGAGGTGCTGGCAGAAGAAGACCTGTTGCCAATGCAGAGGTGTTGGGGATGTTGCAGAGGGTCGAGGCCAGAATGGATGCCATGGAGCAAAGACAGCCCAGAGATCCTGAAGACATCAGTGAACCTGAGACAGAAGAAGCAGAAGAAAATTTTGAAATTCCTCCTGACATGAGGCTCCTTAGAACTATTCTGGGGTTTGCAGTTAAGCCCAGAATTGAAGTGTCAAGCTATGCAGGGGGACTGAATCCAGAGGAGCTGGTGGACTGGGTTAGTGAAATGAACAAGTGCTTCGATTATGAAGAAATAAGTGAAGATAAGAAGGTAAAGTTTGCAGTAACAAAGCTGAAAGGACATGCTGCACTTTGGTGGGATGGAGTGCAGGCAGAAAGGAGGAGAGTTGGCAAGCAACCTATCAAGAGCTGGACCAGAATGATGGCTAAATTAAAAGGTAAATTCTTGCCTAGTGATTACCAGCTAACATTATATAAGCAAATGCAGAACCTGAGACTGAGGTTGCTGACAGTAAAGGAATACACAGAGGAATTCTACAGAGTAAGCATAAGGGCTGGGCAATTCCAAGACACACCAGAGAAGACTGCTAGATATGTGAATGGTCTCAAGCTGGAGATCCAAGATGAGATTGGTCTCCTGTCTCCTAAGACATTGGAAGAGGCCTATTAGATAGCCTTGAAAGTAGAGGAGAAACTCCTGAGGAAACAGTCTGCCAAGAAGAGAGGTACTTTCCGAGGAAAGGGAAGCCAGGGTGGTAGAGGAAACCTGCTACACCCAGGGATGGAGCTAATAGTAGCTCACCTCAGAATTCATCTACAGAGGATAATGCAAGGGGCAGAAGGGGTTCTTATAGAGGAAAAGGAAGAGGAGGCAGATACTAAGGCAGAAGTAGAGAATTGAGGTGTTATAGATGTCAGCAAGTGGGACATAAGCACTATGAATGTCCAAAGAATGTGGGTGCTGGTCCAAGGAATGCTGTTGTTGCTCAGATTGGAGAAGAGGCAGAGATTGAAGAAGAAATTCTTCCAGAGAGGGGAGAATCCTTGGTGGTGAATAAGGTCCTGTTGAAGCAAGCCAAAGAGGTCACTGAGCCTGCACAAAGAAAGAATTTGTTTAGGAGCATATGCAAAGTCCAAGGGAAATGCTGCCAGCTAGTCATTGATAGTGGCAGCACAGACAATCTGGTTTCCACTGAGGTAATAGAAAAGTTGAAGCTGAAGACAAGGGAGCATCCAACTCCCTACAGGGTGTCCTGGCTGCATAAGGGGCACCAGCTGGTTGTAAAAGAACAGTGTGAGATAGAGCTGCAAATGGGAAAATATAAAGATAAGGTCATGTGTGATGTAATGCCCATGGATGTGTGTCATATACTGTTGGGTAGACCTTGGCAGTTTGACAGAGCAGCAGTGCATGATGGCAAGAAGAACACTTACAAGTTCTTCAAGGATGGGGTACATCATACATTGATTCCCATGGAGGAAGGAGAGCCATCCAGCAGAGTGACTGATCCAAAGACCTTGTTGCTGAGCGGGAAGGAATATCTGCAGCAGATAGAAGAAGAAGAGGTAATCTTTGCTTTAGTTTGCAAGCCTAAAGTAGTTCTTACTTCTACAAATATTTTTGATTTGCCAGTAGAGGTACAAGGGATGTTAGATGATTACTGTGACATTGTTGTGGATGATTTACCTAATGAGCTGCCACCTGTGAGGAAGATCAGCCATCAGATAGATTTTATCCCTGGTTCAAATCTGCCAAATAAGGCAGCCTACAGAATGACTCCCAAGGAAAATGAGGAAATGAGGAGACAAGTACAGGAGTTGGTGGACAAAGGACTGATCAAAAAAAGTCTGAGTCCATGTGCAGTACCAGCAGTTTTGAGCCCAAAGAAAGATGGGGGCTGGAGGATGTGTACTGATTCCAGAGCAATTAATAAGATCACAATCAGGTACAGATTCCCTTTGCCCAGAATTGAGGATTTAATGGACTGTTTGAGTGGTGCCAAATATTTCTCAAAGATAGATTTAAAGAGTGGATATCATCAGATTAGAATAAGAGAGAGTGATGAGTGGAAAACTGCCTTTAAAACAAATGAAGGGTTATATGAATGGATGGTAATGCCTTTTGGGTTGTCAAATGCACCTAGCACTTTTATGAGACTTATGAATGAAGTGTTGAAAGAATTCATTGGTAAATTTGTGATAGTATATCTGGATGATATATTAGTTTTTAGCAGAACTAGAGAAGAACATTTAAGGCATCTTAATCATGTTCTAAAGAAGCTGCACCAAGAGAAACTGCTGATAAATTTGAAGAAATGCTCATTCATGAAGGAAGAGTTGGTGTATTTGGGGTTTGTTGTTTCGGCAGAAGGATTGAAGATGGACCCAGAAAAGGTTAAGGAAATTGTGGAGTGGCCTTCACCCAGGAATGTTTTTGAGGTAATAAGTTTCCATGGACTTGCTAGTTTTTACAGAAAGTTTATAAGAAACTTCAGTAAGATTAATGCACCCATAATAGAAACAATAAAGAAAAAAAAACAGCCATTTAAGTGGACTTCTGAAGCAGAAAGGAATTTCAAGCTGCTAAAGCAAAAGATAACAAAGAAGCCTGTTTTGATTCTTCCTGATTTTACAAAACCATTTCAAGTAAAATGTGATGCCAGTGGAGAGGCCATTGGAGCTGTGTTGAGTCAGGATGATAGGCCTGTGGAATATTTCAGTGAGAAGATGAATGACACCAGAAGAAAGTATTCCTCTTATGAGAAGGAATTCTATGCAATTTTTCAGGTACTGAAGAAGTGGAGACATTATCTGATGTCCAGGGAATTTGTATTATATTCTGACAATCATGCTTTGCAGTATATTGTACAGCAGCCCAAGTTGAAACATAAGCATGCTAAATGGGTTGAGTATCTCCAAAGTTTTAAATTTGTTTTGAAACATATAAGTGGCCAAGCCAATAAAGTAGCTGATGCTTTGAGTAGGAGGCACATGCTTGTTTAGGAAACTAATTTTGAAGTTGTAGGGTTTGATTTTTTGAAAGAATTGTATAAAACAGATCCAGATTTTAAAGAAGCATTTGAGGCATGTAGTAACCTTGTTTTAATAGATAGAAGCTAGTGGCTGGATTATTTCTTGCAGGAGGACTTACTATTCAGAAGAAGCCAACTGTGTATACCAAAATGTTCCATGAGGGAAAATTTGATCAAAGAGAAGCATAGTGGTGGACTTGCTGGACACTTTGGTACTAATAAGACTTATGAGCAGCTGAGTCACTTTTATTTCTGGCCCAAGATGAGAGCAGAAGTGGACAAGTTTGTGAAGAATTGCAAGATTTTTCAATATGCCAAAGGAAGGAGCCAGAATGCAGGATTGTACACTCCCTTACCTATTCCAGACAAGCCTTAGGACATGGTGAGTATGGATTTTGTTCTAGGATTGCCCAAGATTCAGAGAGGGAATGATGCAGTCTTTGTTGTGGTGGACAGATTCTCCAGAATGGCACATTTTATTCCATGTTACAAAACTAGTGATGCCACCCATAACCTGTTCTTCAAGGAATTTGTTAGATTGCATGGGTTTCCCAAGAGTATTGTTTTAGACAAAGATAGCAGATTTGTGGGTCATTTTTGGAGGACATTGTGGAAGAAACTTGGTACCAAACTAAGTTTCAGCTCAACTTATCATCCTCAGACTAATGGACAAACCGAGGTAGTGAATAGGAGTCTGGGAAATTTGTTGAGATGTCTTGCAGGAGAGCATCCCAAGCAGTGGGATCATATTTTGCCCCAGGAAGAATATGCATACAATGATTCACCAAACAGAAGCACAGGGCAGAGTCCATTTCATATTGTTTATGGAATGCACCCCAGAGGAATATCAAAATTGAGAAATCTAGGGAAGACAGAACTGAGAAGTGCAGATGGTGAGGAATTTGCTTCAGAGATCCAGGCCATACATGAACAAGTGAAACAACAACTACAAGGAAACAACATCAAGTACAAAAGCAGAGCAGACTTAAGCAGAAAAGAAGTTCATTTTGAAGTAGGAGATCAGGTTTTGGCACACTTGAGAAAGGAGATATTCCCAAAGAAGTAGTACAACAAATTGAAGTTCAAGAATATTGGGCCATGCAAGATACTTAGGAAGTTTTCTGCAAATGCTTATGAGATTGAATTACCTTCTCATGTTGGAATATATCCTATTTTTGATGTTGCAGATTTGTACAAGTATCAAGATGATGGTGTAGAAGAAAGAGCAGCAGACAAGGAACAGATTGATTGGAGAGAGCAGCTACCACCAGCACAGCCATTGCAACCAGAGAAGATATTGGACAAAAGAGTGTTCAGAAGGACCAGAGGACGAGAGTACTTTCAGTACTTGATCAAATGGAAGGATAAACCAGATGAAGATGCCACCTGGATGACTGAAGAAATGTTGCAAAAGATAGGCAGATCAGTGGAAGAGCTCATGGACAGGAGCCCATGAAGAAAATTGCCCTCAGGAGTCTGATGCAGGGGCATTAGACACTAGCCAGCAATGTAGGAGTTTTTTCCACATGTTGTGGCTAGGAGGGTTTGAAAACAGTCGAATTGTTACAGCTAGGTGTCAATACCTTAGCTGATTATATTATTATTTCAGTTAGAGTCGTAGAAGTTGAATAGCTCAGTTAGTCTAGCTGTCATATTCCAGTTACTTGAATTGTTTTAATTAGACTGTTGATTTCCTGAAACGGTCCTCTCAGAGGAACCGAAGAGTCATAGGTTTATGTATATAATTGTAAACCCTTGGATGTATGAAAAAAAGGACAAGAAGAAGAGAGGAGATTCTGCAATAAACTTTGTGTGTTACAATTGCTTCCAATTAAATGGTTTCTGTGCGCATTTACCCTAGAATTGTGTTGAATCATTAATTTTCAAGAGTTTGTTTAATTGTGAAGTGATGAACTCTGTGCATATGTATCTACTGGAACAAACCATTGTATAGATTCTGCCTGTCTCTATCTATTGTTTCCCTCAATTTGCTCGAGTAGAGAAGCCTGTGAAACCGTGGTTATTTAAATCTGGTTAATGGTAATAGAATCCCGCTTAACACAGTAAGTTACAATTGTTTGTCAATCGGAGTTCGAACCTGAGTTAACAACCGGAGTACACAAAGGCGAACGCAAACCCCAACGCGAACCCTGGTTAGCCACTATTCAAAACCGCTAGCGGATTTGGGAAAGCGGATTTCCCATATCGCACGGCTTTTGGTGCGAAGGCGGTATTTCTGGGTTGAGGAGCGATTCCATAGAGAATTTGACGCGTGGCAAGGTGGACCCCCAGAAAACCACCATTCAAGCGCGCCATCGCGCGTTAAACTTCGACGTTGGATGCCGAGCGATATGCGTATGAGCCGTCGATTCGGGCAGAGGCCATCGGACGGTGTTCGTTCGACGGAGATGCACGAAGATTAAACAAGGTAGGACGTGCGCATTTGATTGGGCCATTGACATATATGTGGGGCTGGCCGAAGGTCTATTATAACGCCGATTAGTTATAAGGTGTCGGGATATTATATAAGGCGCGGAGAATTATTTAAATTACAAAGGTTCGTTATAAAGCCCATATTAATATATAACGCGCGAAGGTATAAAATTTGATTATAAAGTTGGAAATAAGATATAAGCCGGGAGATACCATTTGATATTCAAAGATGTTGAATATAGTTATTTATCAATTTTCTCCAAAATTAATAAATAAAATTGCCACGGAATTGTAAGTAGATCATGTGGAGCCAAAGAACGAGGGTTTTGAGAAAGGGAGCCGACTTTCAGCTGTGTGACTGCGTCAGAAGGTATGTAAGTTATTATTGTATAGATATTTTAATAAATAATTTATTTATCATGTGTATGTTTAATAATTTATTATTATTATATAGTTTAAATTAAAATATAGTTGTTTTGGTTATTAGATTAGTTTAGGAATTATTGGGGAAGGTGTGTAGGGAATAACGATAAAGGAAGGTATGTAAGGAATAAGGTGAAGGTAAATGCAATGATAAGATTAGAGGAGATAATAAAAATGAGGGATAGGGGAGAAAGGAGAAGTCCAATAGGGGATAAGGGAGGAAGAAGGACAAGGGTGCTTGATTGAGCCAAGGATTTAAGGTTATTGGCTTTGAGTAAGGGGAACCAACTTCTGCTAACTTCCATACTCCATCTCTGTTGATATTGTGAGGGTTCTTCATAATTTCTGGGGCTTCATGGACCTTTCACTTATAATGATGTTTTGCTTGAGTGACTATCTTGGTGTCCTCAAGGCAAATATGGTGACAAAAATTCAATGAGTGTTCTGCAAGGACATAAGATTAGGCTCTCCCATTTTTAATGTCAATGCCATTTTATCTAAGTCTAATCTTGAGGGATCTCCTTGTTTCTCCAATGTAACATTCTCCACATGAACACATGACCTTGTAGACACCTTTGTGTTGGAGGGGGTCTAGTTTAAATTTTATAGATATCATATTCTATCTAATGGTTGTTAGGGGCTTGAATGAGGTGTCTATGTATTTATTTTTGAGAACCTTGGCCAGTTTATCTAAGACTCATCAAATGTAAGGAAGATATGCCTTCTTCTTAATAACAATGGAGTCTGTTGTAGGGGGTCTAGTTCCCATCTTGTATCTTGCTTTATTGATGATCTTGACAATGTCTTTATTTCTATATCCGATGCTAGAAAAGATTTTTTTTAAATAATTTATTTCTTCTTCAACATGCTCCATATTTGATATTCTTAATGCTCTTGTGCAGAGGGTGTTAAGCACCCCCATATTTTGTGTTGGATTATGGTGTGACTCACAATGTAGGTAGTTATCCGTGTGGGCTTTCCTTCTGAATACCTTGTGTCCAAGGGATCTGTCTTATTTTTTAAGGAGGATAATGTCTAAGAACGATATGTTGTTGTTTTCCTCAACCTCCATTGTGAATTTTATGTCTTTTGATATACAATTTAGATGGTCTAGAAAGTTTCTTAACTCATTGTCTCTATGAGGCCAGTTTACACTTGTTTAATCAACAAACGTGATCCAGAATTTGGGCTTCAGTGGGTAAGTAAGTTTCCAATGATTTATTCTCAATTTTATCCATAAAAATGTTGCCTACTATAGGGGATAGTGGGGACCCCATAGTCACTCCAGAGGCCTGCTTAAAGAATTCACCTTAGAAGCTGAAAAATGTAGAACGTAGACAATTTTCTGTAAGTCTTGTTGTATGGGGGTCTGTGACATCTTTCACCACTCGTACAACTTCATCTAAAGGGATTTTTGTGAAAATATGTAGAACATCAAAACTTACCATCTTATCCCTAAGATCCAACTTTTCCTTCTTTATAATATCTAGATAATGGTTGGAGTTTTTAATGAATTAATTGGTTTTACCAACCAGTGGAGCAAAGATGTTAGAAACATATTTAGCTAATTGGTATGTGGGTGCCCTAATAGTGTTGACAATAGGTTTGAGGGTGGGCACCTACTGTTATGAAACACACTCACAAAATAGAAGAAAATAGAGATCAACGACTTATAAATCAGCCACTTCGAGGGGGAAACCTCATTTACATTACATAAATGAACAATTCTTAGATGATTCAAATGAGAAAACCTCCTTTCTATATATAGGAGTCCATGGGGTCACAATATAATCCTATACAACCTAACAATAATAATGTAAGGGCACAACAATAACAATAGTGGGCTATTATGAGGCACAATAATAACAATATGGGGACTACAGGGGTACAAAAATAATAATAAGGGGGCTACACTAACAACAATAAGGGACTAAACTAGTAATATAGAGCCTTAACGAGCCCCTCTCCTTCAAAAAAGTGTTGTCCTCAACACTTGAGTAGTTCTGGATGCTTCTGTATAAAATTCTCATCCTCCCATGTGGAATCTTTAGTGGGTAAGTTCTTCCACTTGATGAGATACTCTAAAATTGATCGATTTCGTAGTTGTCGAGTTCTTGTTTCCATGACTTCTTTAGGTTCTAATATAATTTTTCCTTCCTCATCAATTTCTAGAAATATTTTTTGAACCAGAAGTCTGTCACCTATAACCTTCTTTAAGCATGAAACATGGAAAACTGGGTGCACTCGGGAAGATGCAGGAAGTTCCAATTTGTATGCCATAGTACCAATCTTTTGCAACACCTTGTAAGGACCATATTACTTTAGTGATAATTTAATATCCTTCTTATCTTTCTCGAGGGACATTTGTTTGTATGGTTGTAGCCGTAAAAATACCCAGTCACCTACATCAAAACTTCTCTCGCTGCGATGTTGATTTGCCTATTGTTTCATTCGATTTTGTGCCAAATTTAGGTTATAATGTAAGATTTGGAGAACTTGTTGTTGATGCTCGATGTGATCTCCCATTGCTTGAACGTTATATTTTTCTCTTAAAGATGATGTGATGGATGTCAGATGATATCCATAAAGTGCCATAAATGGGGTCATTTTTTCTGCAGTATGGAAGGAAGTGTTATACCACCATTCAACCAGAGGTAACCAATTAACCCATTGTGCTTTTTTATCAGATACAAAGCAACGAACATATCCTTCCAAAAATTTGTTAACTATCTCAGTTTTCCCATCGGATTGGGGATGATAAGATGAGCTATGAGTTAGTTGAGTACGCAAGAAAGAAAATAATTCCGTCCAAAATTTCCAGTGAAAATGGGATCTCTATCGCTTACAATAATCTTAGGGCTTCCATGTAGCTTTTGAATTATTTCCATAAATGCAGTAGCAACTGTACTCACTTTAAATGGATGAGATCATGCACAAAAATGTGCATACTTGGTAAGTTTATCAACTACTACAATGATGACACTCTTTCCTTCGGACTTAGGCAAACCTATGATAAAATCCATTGAAACCTCCTCCTAACGTTGACTTGGAATAGATAAAGGATGTAGCAGACCAAGGGTATTAATTGTCTCAACTTTATTTTTCTAGCAAACCAAACATTCCACCACAAGCTTTTGAATATCAGATTTAAGGCCATCCCAAAAAAAATCTTTCACCCTGTGGTAAGCTTTTAAATATACTGAGTGTCCTCTTAAGGGAGAGGTGTGCAATTCCAAAAGAATCTTTTGTTTTAGTTGGGAATTATTACAAAGGTATAAGCAATTTTTGTACCATAAGAAATCATTTTTCCAACTAAATGTATCAGATGTACTAGGATCTTGTTGAAACTTTTGAATGGGTGTCCATACTTCTTTGTCATTCTTCCATTCCTCCCTTGATTCGGTTATCCAATCTGGTTGGATAATAGAAATGGCACAAAGAAATGCTTCCACATCTTCATCCTTTCTTGAGAGTGCATCTGTAACAACATTTAGCTTCCCTTTTTTGTTGATGATTTCAAAGTCATAACCAACATCTTTGTGACCCATTTTTGCTTCTCTTTTGAAGATATTCTTTGTTTCAAAAAGTATTTAAGACTATCATGATTATTTTTTACCTTGAAGTGTCTTCCCATTACGTAAGGTCGTCATTTCTTTAGTGCATGTAGTATTTCCAACATTTCCTCCTCATAAATAGCTTTATGTAAATACTTTCATTTCATTAGATGGGTTTCAAAAGCAATGGGTTTTCCTTCTTGCATTAAAACAACACCAATTCCATTTCCCGAGGCATCACATTCCACAATAAAGGTTTTTGTGAAGTCTGGCGTAGCTAAGACCAGTGCTTGGCACATTGCCTCTTTAAGATGTTCAAAGGCCTTAGCTGCTTCATGAGTCCATGAAAATGCATCTTTCTTCAATAACGTTGTTAGAGGTGCTGTTATTCTCCCATAATTCTTAACAAATTTGTGATAATACCTTGTTAACCTGAGAAATCGTTGCAACTTTTTTATGGTTGTAGGGACTTTCCATTCCTTAATGGCTTTAATTTTGTTAGGGTATACCTTAACACCCTCCTAAGATACAATATGACCCAAATGTTCCACCTCTTTTACTCCAAAGAAACATTTGGAGGTTTTTTCATATAATTGTTTCTCCTCTAATAGTTTGAGCACCCTGTCAACATGTTGAACATGATCCTTCCAAGACCTATTGTAGATTAGTATATTGTCAAAAAATACTAACACAAATTTTCTGAAGGGTTTGAGAATGGAATTCATCAACCCTTGAAATGTAGAAGGTGCATTGGTAAGGCCAAAAGGCATGAACAAAAATTCATAATGACCCTCATGAGTTCGAAATGTTGTTTTTGGAATGTCTTTAGTCTTCATTTTAATTTGATGATATCCTTAGCAGAGATCCAATTTGGTGAAATAAATTTCTCCATGTAATTCATCCAATAATACATCAATCACAGGAATGGGGAATTTATCTTTAATAGTGAGCTTATTGAGCTCCCTATAACCCGGACACATGCACCATGATCCATCCTTCTTGTGCACCAATACTACTGGAGCAGAGAAAGAACTTTGACTAGGTTGAATTATACCAACCTCTAGTATTTCTGCAATCATATATTCAATTTCGCTTTTTTTGACATAAGGATATATGTAAGGCTTAATATTTGGAGGAACACTTCCTGGAATCAAATGAATAGCATGATCATGATCATGAATAGGTGGGAGTCCTTTGGGAGTTTCAAACACCTTGGAATGATTTTCCAAGACTTTTTGGAGATATGGAGAAATAAATGATTTTGATGTTGGAACTTCTAGTGAGAATAATTGTGCAATTACTTCTCGCTTTTCTTTCTTCAGTTGAAAATTTGTCATGATTAGAGCTTATTATATTTCTCGACATCCTTGCGATACCCTGTAATTCAACTTCCTTTCCTTTCGAAAAAAAATTCAAGAAATGTTCTTGATAATTAAAAGCTATTGTCCCCAAATATTGGAACCATTGTACTCCTAGTACAACATCAACAACACCCATTGGAATGGAAATAATTGGACTATTCGATACATATACCCCCATGGTTAGCTTGATATTATGGCACTTTCCAAAGAAATTTATAGTTCCTCCATTTACCACCGTCACTTGACACTGTGGCGCTGGGTATAGGAAGCAATTCAATTCCTTGGCTACCTTACAATGAATAAAATTATGGGTACTACCTGAATCAATAAGCACTATTACATTTTTCTTCTTGATATGTCCTTCTATCTTGAGAGTTTGAGGAGTGGTAATTCCTGCCAATGCATTACAAGATATCGTCAGATTCATTTCTTCTTCCTCTAGAGTTGGTTCTTGGTGTATATCCTCTTCTTTTGAAGTTTCTTGTCCCTTTTCTTCCTCCTCTTCACAATCTATGTAAAATAATTTCTTCTCAGCACACTTATGACCTTTAGTGTATTTTCTATCGCAACTATAGCAAAGCCCTTTTTCTCTTTTTTTATTCCAATTGTTGTGGTGTCAACCTTGTAGGTTGTGGAAGTCTAGGAGTAGTAGCACTTCTATCTTTATAGTTGTGAGTGGTAGGAATCCTTGTCGTCATAATTTTGCTTTCAATTTTTCTTGCCAACCTGAATGCCTTCTCCAATGTATCAGGTTCCCAAATGTGAACCTCATGTTGGTTGTTATACTTTAGAGTCCCTATGAAGACATCAATCCTATGTTCCTCTGGAGTATTATTTACCCTTCTATTCAATTTTTGGAAATCCTCAATGTGCTCCATAATTTAACCCTTTTGTTTGAGATTTATGAATTGAATAAAGAAGGTGTTGCTCTTTTTATCCTCATAATGTGCTATCATTTCCTCCGTAAAAATTTACCAAGTGACCAGTGGTTTACGAGAACAAAACAATAAATACCATACAAACTGATTTTGTTCTAAATATAAAGTCGAAATGCACACCTTTTGTGTGTTTTGTGTATTATGGAGCTCAAAGTATTGCTCCATTTGTAGAAGTTATCGGATCCTTTCCATAAAAATTCCTCATATCTATCTTTGGAATATGGCGGGTCTTAAATCCAAAATTAGAGTCATGAAATCATGGTTAACAGTTCTTTTGTTCTCATCGTGAGTTTCCTCTACTACCTTTTTTCCATTAGGAAGATTTTCTTGTATCAACTTTGCCAAACCTCCCTTCAAACCTTCCATGTCTTTCTTCAAATCTTCCATGGTATCCTTGCCATCAAAGTTCCTCATATCTATCTTTGGAATATGGTGGGTCTTAAATCCAACATAATTTAGAGTATGTGAAATCATGATTAAAATTTCTTTTGTTATCATCATGAGTTTCCTCTACTACCTTTTCGCCATTAGGAAGCTTTTATTGTAGCAAAATTTCCAAAAATTTCTTCAAACCTTCCATGTCGTTCTTCAAATCTTCCGTGTTTCCTTCTATACCATCCATCTTAAGCTTCCGTGTCATTCTTCAAACCATCCATCTTAGCTTCCACGCCTTTCTTCAAACCATCCATCTTAGCTTCCATTCCATTTTTTGTTACTCTTTGCGAGAGCGAAATTTGTTTCACTTAGTCTTGTAATTTTGATATATCATGTTGCACTTCTTCCTCTTCATGAGTCATAGTAGAGCCTTCTAAGGGATTAATGGGTGCTGAATTCTTTTTAGGAGGCATTTTAGAACCCAATACTGATATTATGCTTCAACATTCCCTTGGAATCACTTCAAATTGATTTTTCAAATAAGACTTATGCAATTTTTAAAAAAAGTACACACATTTTCTTACTTTTGAGGAGCTTGATATTGAAACTGATGTATCTTTATAATTTTGGATCCCCAATATTTCATCTTTGGTCCTTTAGTCGCCCTCTGAATCTTTTTTGCAATGCCACATATCTGACCTATTTTGATTCTTCAAGACAAAGTTATGCCCAATCTCCCACAATGACCTAATTATGGACTGTTTCAGTAGAGCAAACTTGTGCGACGTGCCACGTGTCACTGTTTCCTCCTTCGGCTCTGAAATCACTAGACAGGAAACTAGAGTCTGTATAATTTTGGCCACTTCTTACATAATTTCAATTTGATGCTCTAAGAGAGAGTTATGACGCTTTTCCCAAGGTCACCTCTTTGATATGAAATTTGGGAGCCTGAAAAAAACCTAACTTCCACAGATCATATCTCTGAACTATTGTGAACCAAGATTTGAAATTTTTACATGAAGTTCCTTCGTATTTCAGCACAAATTGGATTTTTTTTAGCTTTGAACCTTCCTAGAAATAACGTTATAGCGAAAATGCCACAATGACTCGTTTGAAGCAGCAAAACCCTAGAAACCAAAGCTTTGATTCTAAATGTTATGAAACCAACTCAAAAAATAGAAGAAAAGAGAGATCAACAACTTATAAATCAACCACTTCGAGGGGGGAACCTCCTTTACATTACATAAATTAGCAATTCTTAGATGATTCAAATGACAAAACCTCCTTTCTATATATAAGAGTCCATGGGGTCACAATATAATCCTAGCCAACCTAACAATAATAATGTATGGGCACAACGATAACAATAGTGGGATATTACGGGGCACAATAATAACAATATGGAGACTACAAGGGTACAACAATAACAATTAGGAGGTTACACTAACAACAATAAGGGACTATACTAGTAATATAGGGCCCTAACACCTAATTTATGAACTTTAGGAACTCCATAAATGTACAGGGTAATTTCATAATCAAGAGAAAGACACTTCTTTGTTCTATCGTCAAGGTTAGAATATTTAATGGCCTTCTTAACTACCTTGGTAATCTTAGTCATCATTACATGACCATTTTTTCTAATACCTATAATTGTTTTCTAAGTCATCTTTACATGACCATTCTTCTAATATCCTACTAAACTACAGGCATTATTTTTATTTTTTGTACAAAGTAACTCCGACAAAAAATTGTGCTCAGGCTCTTTTGTCACACTCACTTGAATCTGGATTACTTTCTAAATTGGATGCTTCTTCTACAACTTGCTTTCCCTTTTCTTCTGATATAACGATTTTGATGAATATTGAGTTTGTAGAAGCTTCTTTAGTGAGCATATCAGTAATGTTATTTTCTTCACCACATTTATAATGTATGCCAAAGTCATAACCATTAAGACTAGGGCTCCATCTAAATATTATGCTCTGTCCCTATTCTAAACTTGTGTTTGAATTTGTAGCATACCTTCCATGTGTTTTAAAGTTATGCATACTATGAATTTCACAAGTTTGAAGAAGAATATAAATATAGCTATGCTCTTTTTGACAGCTAGAATTTATTTATGGCTTGAAGGATACTTGATTTTTGCATCTTTGAATGGTCTAGATGTATACATACATATTCCTCCTTACTATTTCTTATTGTTGAAATTTTCTACAATATTAACATTAGAAATCGATTTTCTGATCTTGATAATTTATACCTAATGATTCATCAACTAGTTTATATTATGCCACTAATATCAATGAGAAATTATACACAAAAAATCTCAACAATAATGCAGTGAAAATAATAAGATCATAAAGAGACACCCATGTACGATAGTGAAAACAAATTTACCCTAGGAAACCCAAACATGGGAGAAAAATTGTTAATTTTTAGAGCTAGATTGTTCTCTGCTATAGATAATTGCATTTTAAAACTTTTTCAACATTCTTCGCATTAAATTCACCCCATAACATCATATCATCAATAGAAACTGGGTAAAGAGAACAATAACATCAACAATACAATAGAACAATAAGGAACAATAGAAGAAAATCATACACAATAGAGACATCAGGATTTAGGTTAGAGACCAGGAGAAAATCCCACAAGGGGGAAAACCCAACTAGATTCTTCTTCTGTTAGATATTCATCAAATTTTTAGCCGAGATACAAAGTACAAGAAGTATGAGACACATCTTACAACATCCAATATATTAGACCTCCTAGGCCAAACCCAAAAACAAACAAGTATACACAGGTATCCATGTTTCTGTCACAAGAGTATTGTAGACATATTGATTTCACTTTCATCTAGATTAAAGTTGTCACTATCACATCAAGTTCATTTTCCATGTCATTCATCAAGGTCACTATTATGTAACAAGGTCACTGTCATATCAATTTCATTGTCCCTATCATTTATCAAGGTCACTGTTATATCAGGTTCATTGTCCTTTTTATTCATCAAGGTCAATGTTTGTGTAATAAGGTCACTGTCATATCAAGTTCATTTTCATCAAAGTCACTGACATCAAGAGAATGTCATCATCGTCATCAAGGTCACTAATGTCACACACACACTAATATAAATATGGACATACCAAGGCACTCAAGGTCACTCTACCATATATTGATTTCTCAACCCTAATGTTATTAAGTATCATCGCCAACCTATATCGTTGTCATAGAATTTTTCACTGGGACATTGTCATATCCATCAGTGTTGTGCCACGATATCAAGGGTCAATGTTATGATAAAGTTGCTACCATATATCTTTGTTTCATCATGGTCAAGGGAGCAGTTGTTGTAGCCAATACGAGGCAAAATAAACTATTTCAAATCTTAGAGATTCAATATGAGCCTCAAGGAAACAATATGAGGCACAAGAATATAAATGTGAGCCATAGACATAGGGTGTGAGCCACATATAGAGTGAGAGCCATAGTCACAGAGTATATATGAGATCCATCACAAAGTATATGGAAGATCTTATCACATAGTATATACGAGATCCATCACAAAGTATATGAAAGATTCTGTCACAAAGTATCCATCAAAGAGTATATGCGAGATCCTGTCAGAGAGTATAGCGTATAGTGAAAGCCTACCACAAAGACAAAGTATAGTGTGAGCCTGCAACAGAGACATATGAACCATAGAGTGCGATTTTTTGTTGTGATGAAAAATGGGCCACAAATATTGGCAATTTATAGTTGATCCTTTGAGCGAAGGGACACGTCCCTTAGGGAAAACCGACTTGTACATGAATGAGGCCGACATTTAATTTGGAGAGAAACACAAATTCAAATTATCATTTAAATATATTTTCACACAATTTGAAGATTTCTTTCCCAAGTAGATTTGAACCACGTTAAAAAAGAGAAGAGACAAACCTATTAATAATAATTTCCTTTATCCAATTCTTTTCGTTTTGGGGAAAGATGGGATTCTCTTGGGATTTTGGGTTCCTATGGGGAAATTCGTCCCATAGCTACCCCAATTTTCAACAAAACTCAATAACTTTTATTCTAGGAAAAATGATTCGTCAACAAAGTTTACAATTCCAATTTTGTTTCGAAATTTGTGCCAAAATCCAAGCCTAAACTAGTCAAATTTGGTTAGAATTCCATCCAGTCAACGTTGGTCAAACCACCCAAATAGTTAGATATGATCAAAATTTCGGTGTGGTCAACTAGCTCCTGTAGTTAACTTTGTACCTATGGTTGACTCCCCTGATCAACTCAAACCTGCGGTCAAACCTGCAGTCACTTCGACCTATTTTGTGGTCAAACTTAGCCAAATAGCTCAGATAAACAAGTTAATGACCAAACTTCCCACTTATTCAAATCTTAGTAAATTTGGCCTATGTTTTCTTGCACGTGCGACTACTATAGAAGATACAATGGTATGATTATTGGTCAAAATGAAGATGCCACATTGTGTATATATACTTGTCAAATGGGTGAATTTTGATCAAGGGACACTCCCTTTCATGGTGGGGCCAACTTGGCCATTTTGAGCCTACATGATTCCCAAAAAAGAATATTTTATTTTAATTTTCTTAGGTTGTCTTAGAGACCTCTTTGGAACATGTGGGAATACCTCCGAATGCTACACAAAATCAACACTCCCTCTTAGCTAGGGATATATTCTCCTTAGATGCAATAGATTTCCTCTTAGCTGAAATTTCTCCTTCCATAAGAAAAAATCATGAACTTTCCATGTTGATACATGTCTGTAGATAACTCCATCTTGGAGTGAGAAATGTAAAAATTCCTCACATGCACGTCTATAGATCACTCCATCCTGGAGTAGGCAATGTGAGTATCTTGGGCCTTTTATCTATGGCCAAAGTCTTTTATGGCTTCTTAGGAGAGAAATTGCCCTTCGACCATTCACCCTTATGGAACTGGCCCAACCAAAGTCCTTTATGGATTCTCTGGTGAATTACATCTATCTCCTCTAGTCAAAGTCCATGATGACCAAACCAAGTCCTTTTGGCTTCTTAGGATAAAATTTGTTCAATCCTGCAATTTCCTTGGGTCATTTACCTCTGGTCGAAGTCCTTTATGACCCATCCAAGTCTTTCTAGCCTCTCGGGTGAATGTATCCATCTCTCCTGGTCAAATCTGTATGACCTAACAAAGTCCTTTATGGCTTTAGGAGATGCTCTGCCCCAATCTTTTGGAGACATCATCACTCCCTCTCAACGAGGTAAACATTCCGCATCACAACAAGCTTTTCTATGAAGTATACAAACTTCACTCTAGATAGAGGCTTGGCGAGAATGTCAACAATCTTCTCATCTATGGATATCTATTAGAGCTCCACTTCTCCTTTCTGCACTATGTATCACATGAGGTAGATTGATCAAAGAGTTATATAAGAAGATTTTGAAGCCACTACTTCACGACTTGTGACACTGCCTGTGATATACTCTTCTCCTGATGTCTTGAGTGTGACAGAAAGATGCTTCCTGCTAAACCAAGATATCATGGTTGATATAAGCTAAAGAAACAATCTCAAGGTGCTCTTTCTTTCCTCTACAATCCATGCTCAATTTCAATATGTATATCCATACAACTTCACTTCACCTCCTAAGACATCTCAAAGCATATCAAATTATACCACATTGGTATTACAACACATGCTTCGCTGCAACTCAATGTACATGCCTCATCTCAACCATAATCTGTCTCAGGGTGCTCACTACAAAATCAGGCTTGGTGTTAACTAGGTACATTAAGGATCCGATCAACTGCTGTACCTATGAATCTGAAGCGAAATCACTCAATTTATTCAGATTGGTCACCATAGATGTAGCCATGGACTTGCAGTCCATCATATTGAATCTCCTCAAAATCAAGACAATGTACTTCCCTCAACAAAGATCTTATCAAGCCTTTGCTACACCTCTAATCCCAAGAAATTTTGTATCTGGCCAAGATCCTTCATTTCAAACTCCAAGGCCAACTTCCTCTGACACTGAAGCACATCCTCCTGTGGTAGTCCTAGTTGAACCCTTTTTTATGAAAGAAAAACCTTCTGCTATTGTTTCTCCCTCTATCACGTAAGTAAATTCTTCTACCATTGTTGCTCCCTTTCTTGTCTGACATGGTCCCTTCAAAGAAAACATACTTCTCTTAGTCACCTTCTGTCTCTCAGCATCTTAAAAATATAAATCCATGACATCCTCTTGGAAAGCTGCTCCATCCATTATGCATTTGATTCCCTCGAAATTGAAAGCTCTTTTTGATCATCAGGCACAATCCTAGATGTTTGTAAAATTGTTGGAAATATTGAAGGGGGGGTGGGGGGTGTGAATCAATATTTCTTATACATTAGCACTTTTAAATATTTTCAGAGCATTAGTTAATCTTCAATTATTCTTAATTTTTATCGAGTAACAACAGTAAACAATAGAACACAATAGGCACACGAATTTTAGGTGGAAAACCCCCTCCCGGTTAAAAACCACCGAACACTTTTCTAATAAATTCTTTAATCTTTAGCCCCAAATCAAATGAAAGGTAAAACTTCCTAGAATTATAGAAAAGCATTCTTCTCCAGATCCCACAGGAAGGACGCTCCAATACCCTGGTTTCTTCAGTAGTCAACTGAATGGATGCCTCAACATCCTAGACCGATCTACCACCTTGAAGTGTTCACAGGCTCCAACCTGTAGGTGACTTCATGCACCAAACCAGCACCTCCTTGCCACCCTATAATGATAAAAAATAATACAAGAGCGTGGACTCCCGTACCAGGGACAATGATCCACGATACAATATGATTCACGATGATTTTCTTGAACTATATCAATCACCCAATCACATTATGACCTGCAACCCAACCATAACATTATCCAACAATGACACTTATACCTCCCAAAAATTCCTCTCCAACTCTAGTCAGATTGAATCTTTTAAAATAATGACTCTTTTACAATTTTACAATGATGATTTTTACAATACTGACTTTTGACACAACCTTATACTTGACTTGACACTGCTTCTTTGAACACTAGCAGCTGTTGAGGTATTGTTGTGCTTGCTTCAAGTAATGGTACTTTGGCGTTGCATTGTCCTTCTAGTATGTGTCTGAGTTGTCCTCTTGTGTCATCCTTCCTTACATGCATTAATGAACAAGACCCAAACTAATATACAAAAAAAATACCTACATTGTCCTGCAAACCATATGTCAGAGAAATATTCAAAATTCAAATGTAAATACGTTCAACATTTATGAACAAAATCCAATCAAACATACATACAAAATAATTACACTACCCTGCAAAAACACATGTTAGAAATGATTTTCAAATTAAAATTCAGACACTAATCATACATACCATGCTGTAGCAGACTTACCCTTGACTGTTGATGTGTTGTCCTTCCTGCAGTGATCCTTGAATGCACATTTTTCTTGCCTTCTAGAAGCTCGATATCGAATCTGATGTATCTATGTAATTTCAAATCTCCAAGGTATAAAATTGCATCCTATGGTAGCCCTCTAAGTCCTCTTTGAAACCTCGTAGGGCTGATCAATATTGGATTCTTCAAGAAATAGTTATGCCAAATCTCCTACGATGACCTGATTATAGACTAATTCACTAGAGAAAAATTTTACGAAGTGCCACATGTCAGTGTTTCAACCTTTGGTCCTGAAAACGATATCCAACAAACTATAGCCCACCCTCTTTCTATCACTTTTTACGAAATTTGAATCCAATGCTAAGACATAAATCTATGACAATTTTCCCAAGGTCGCCTGTTTGACATGAAATTCGGGAGCCTGCAAAAACCTTAACTTCCTTAGATCGTATCTCCGAAAATGTAGCAAACCAATATTTGAAATTCAGACACACGCTTCAATAGGATTTTGGATCAAATAGGTATTTTTTCAGCATCTGACGCAGAAAAAAAGTTATAGCGAAAAGGCCATGACGACCTGTTTTAAGTAGTGAAATCCTTACATGAGGAGGATATGAGGGTCACAATTTATATAAATTCTTAGGTTGAGAGGGTCTTCAACAAGTGAAAGTTGGAGGGATTTTAGGAGCTTAAAAAAGTGTTAAATATTGACTATTCAATGACCACAACCAATTATTAGTGCCATGCCACAACCCCATTGTGTTTTAGCCCACTAACTGGGGTTACTAACTTCAAACATGAATATCTCTCAAATCGTGAATAATTACGTGGCATGCCATATATCAACGGAAACATCTCGACAAGTAGAAACCATCCAAAATATCCTTGACTCAGAATAGAGTAAGTTGTCAAGTCAAAATTCTCATGCAAGATTTGGATAGCCCTTGGCGTTGCTTGGGTTGACATCAATGACAACCACTGATCAACAATCTCCCATTTTGGCATTAATGGCAACACAAGTACTCCCCTTGCGATCATGACACCTCTTCCTACGAAATTCTCTCCTCATTTTTCATCAATGGAAAATGGTAACTCACCCGGACAAATGTGTTAGGTCCCTATATTACTAGTATAGTCCCTTATTGTTGTTAGTGTAACCCCCTTATTGTTATTGTTGTACCCCTGTAACCCCAATATTGTTATTATTGTGACCTTACATTAGTATTATTAGGTCGAGTAGGATTATATTGTGACCCCATAGATTCCTATGTATAGAAGGAGGTTTTGTCATTTGTATCATCTAAGAATTTTTCATTTATATAATGTAAAGGAGGTTCCCCCCCCTCGAAGTGGCTTATTTCTAAAGCGTTGATCTCTCTTTTCTTCTATTTTTGGAGCTGGTTTCATAACATTTGGTATCAGAGCTTTGGATTCTAGGGTTTCACTGCTCCAAACAAGTCATCGTGGAATTTTCGTTATAAATTTTTTTTCTACGAAGTTTCAGAAGTTGAAATTTTCATCACGCGAAGCCGAAATCCTGAGGAACTTCGTGTAAAAATTTCAGATCTTTGTTTGCAATATTTTCGGAGATATGATTTGTGGAAGTTAGGGTTTTTTCAGGCTCCCGAATTTCATCTCACAGAGGTGACCCTGGGAAAATCATCATAAATCTCTCTCTGAGCATCGGATTGAAATTCTATAAAAATTGGCTGCAAGTACACAAACTGTAGTTTCGTGTGTGTCAATTTCAGAGCTGAAGGAGGAAACAGTGACACGTGGCACACTGTACAATTTTTCTCTATTGAACCAGTCCATAATTATGACATTGTTGGAGATTGGGCATAACTTTTCCTTGAAGAATTCAAATCAGGTCAGACTTGTGGCATTCGAAAGAGGATTCATAGGGCTACTATAGGGCCTAATTTCAGATATGGAAGATCCGAAATAATAGAGATAATTTAGTTTCAGCATCGAGCTCCTCAAAAACAAGAAAAAGGTGTATTTTTTTTCTTCGAATTGCATAAGTCTTAAGTGAAAAATAAGTTTGAATTGATTCCAAGGGAATATTGTAGAAGATATATCAGTATTGGGTTCTAAAATGCATCCTAAAAATAATTCAAAACCATTAAGACTTCAGAAGGCTCTACTATAACTCATGAAGACGAATAAGTGCAACATGACATATCAAAATTACAAGAGCAAGTGCACCATATTTCGCTTTCGCAAAGAGCAACAAAAAATGAAATAGAAGTTTTGAAGAAAGTCGTGGAAGCTAAGATGGATGGTTTGAAGAAAGACATGGAAGCTAAGATGGATGGTATGGAACCTGGCATGGAAGCTAAGATGGATGACATGAAATACAACATGGAAAACATGAAGAATGATCTAAAAGAAGACATGGAAGGTTTGACAAAGTTGATACAAGAAACGTTTCCTAATGGCGAAAAGATAGTAGAGGAAACTCATGATGAGAACAAAATAAATGTTAATTGTGATTTCATAAACTCTAATGTTAGAGGGAAGAACCACCATATTCCAAAGATGGATATGAGGAATTTTAATGGCAAGGATCCCATAACATGGATACGACAGATGGAGCAATATTTTGATCTCAATAATGTGCAAAACACAGAAAAGGTACACATTGCAACTTTACATTTAGAAAAAAATATATTTGTATCGCATCAATTGCTTTGCTCCCGTAAAAAAATTGTCACTTGGTCAATTTTTACGTAGAAAATGATAGCACATTATGCGGATACAAAGATCAGCACCTTCTTTACCCAATTGATAAATCTCAAACAAAAGGATTCAGTGGTGAAACACATTGAGGACTTCTAAAAATTGAATATAAGGGTAACTGATATTCCAAAGGAACACATGATTGATGTCTTCATAGGGACACTAAATAATAACATCCAACATGAATTTCACGTTTGGGAACTTGATTAATTGGAGAAGGCATTCAGGTTGGCAAGAAAAATTGAATGTAAAATTATGGCGACAAGGAAGCCTATCACTCACATCTATAATGATGGAAGTGTGGCTACTCCTAGACTTCCACAACCCACAAGGTTGACATGAAAAAAATTGGAAGAAAAAGGAGAAAAATGGCTTTGCTACAGTTGTGATAGCAAATACACTAAAGGTCATAAGTGTGCTGCGAAGAAATTATTTTACATAGATTGTGAAAAGGAGGAAGAAAATGAACAAGAAACTTCAAAAGAAGAGGATATACACCAGGAACCAACCCTAGAAGAAGAAGAAATGAGTCCGATCATATTGTGTAATGCATTGGCAGGAATTACCACTCCTCAAACTCTCAAGATGGAAGGACATATCAAGAAGAAGAAGGTAATAGTGTTGATTGATTTGGGTAGTACCCATAATTTTATTCATTGTAAGGTAGCCAAGGAATTGAATTGTTTCCTATAACCAACACCAGAATGTCAAGTGATGGTTACAAATGGAGGAACTATAAATTGCCCATGAAAATTCCATAATATCAAGCTAACCATGGGGGAATATGTATTGAATAGTCCAATGCTTTCCATTCCAATGGGAGTCGTTGATGTTGTACAAGGAGTACAATGGTTACAATCTTTGGGGATGGTAGATTTTAATTTTCAAGAACTTTTCTTCAAATTTTTTTCAGAAGAAAAGGAAATCGAATTACGGGATATCACAGGGAAGCATGGAAATATAATAAGCTCTAATGTCATAACAAAACTTCTGAAGAAAGAACAAAGAGGTGTAATTGCACAATTATGCTCACTAGAAGTTCCAACATCAAAATAATCTATTTCTCTAGATATCCAAAAATTCTTGGACAATCATTCCAAGGTGTTTGAAACTCCCAAAGGACTCCCACCTATTCGTGATCATGATCACATTATTCATTTGATTCCAGGAAGTGTTCCTCCAAACATCAAGCCTTACAGATATCCTTATGTCCAAAAGAGTGAAATTGAACGTATGATTGCAGAAATGTTAGAGGCTGGTATAATTCAACCTAGTCAAATTTCTTTCTCTGCTCCAACAGTATTGGTGCACTAGAAGGATGGATCATGGTGCATGTGTCCGGATTATAGGGAGCTCAATAAGCTCACTATTAAAGATAAATTTCCCATTCCTATGATTGATGAATTATTGGATGAATTACATGGAGAAATTTATTTTACCAAGTTGGATCTTCGTCAAGATATCATCAAATTAGAATGAAGACGAAAGATATTCCGAAAACAACATTTCGAACTCATGAGCGTCATTATGAATTTTTGGTCATGCATTTTGGCCTTACCAATGCACCTTCTACATTTCAAGGGTTGATGAATTACATTTTCAAACCCTTCCTTATAAAATTTTTGTTAGTATTTTTTGATGATATACTAATCTACAATGGGTCTTGGAAGGATCATGTTCAACATGTTGACAAAGTGCCCAAACTATTGGAGGAGAAACAATTATATGCAAAAACATCCAAATGTTTCTTTGGAGTACAAGAGGTGGAATATTTGGGTCATATTATATCTCACGAGGGTGTTAAGGTAGACCCTAAAAAAATTAAAGCCATTAAGGAATGGAAATTCCCCACAACCATAAAGCAGTTGCAAGAATTTCTCGGGTTAACAAGGTATTATCGCAAGTTTGTTAAGAATTATGAGAGAATAGCAACACCTCTAACAAGATTATTGAATAAATATGCATTTTCATGGACTCTTGAAGCAACTAAGGCCTTTGAACATCTTAAAGAGGCAATGTGCCTAACACTGATCTTAGCTACGCCAGACTTCACAAAAACCTTTATTGTGGAATGTGATGCCTTGGGAAATGGAATTGGTGTTGTTTTAATGCAAGAAGGAAGACCCATTGCTTTTGAAAGTCGTCCAATAAAATGATAGTATTTACAAAAAGATATTTATGAGAAGGAAATGTTGGCAATACTACATGCACTAAAGAAATGGCGACCTTACCTATTAGGAAGACACTTCAAATTAAAAATTGATCATGATAGTCTTAAACACTTTTTGGAACAAAGACTATCTTAAGAAGAACAGCAAAAATGGGTCACAAAGATGTTGGGTTATGACTTTGAAATCATCTACAAAAAAGGGAGGCGAAATGTTGTTGCAGATGCACTCTCAAGAAAGGATGAAGAGGTGGAAGCATTGCTTTGTGCCATTTCTATTATCCAACCAGATTGGATAACTGGAGCAAGGGATGAATGGAAGAAGGAAGAAGAAGTGTGGACACTCATTCAAAAGTTGCAGCAAGATCCTAGTACATATGATACATTTAGTTGGAAAAATGAGTTCTTATGGTACAAAGATCACTTATATATTTGTAAGAATTCCCAACTAAAACAAAATATTCTTTTGGAATTGCACATTTCTCCTTTAGGAGGACACTCAGGATTTTTAAAAACTTACCACATGGTGAAGAAATAATTTTTTTGGGACGACCTTAAATTTGATATTCAAAATTTTGTGGCAGAATGTTTGGTTTTCCAGCAAAATAAAGTTGAGACAATTAAGACCCTGGGTCTTCAACAACCTTTATCCATTCCAAGTCAACGTTGGAAGGAGATTTCAATGGATTTTATCACAGGTTTACCTAAGTCCGAAGGAAAGAGTGTCATCATGGTGGTAGTCGATAGACTTACCAAGTACGCACACCTTTGTGCATTATCTCATCCATCTAAAGCAAATACAATTGCTACTGCATTTATGGAAACAATTCAAAAGCTACATGGAAATGCAAAGATTATTGTAAGTGACATAGATCCCATTTTTAATGGAAATTTTTGGACGAAATTATTTTCTTTTTTGGGTACTCAACTAGCTCACAGCTCATCTTATCATCCTCAATGAGATGATCAAACTGAGATAGTGAATAAATTTTTGGAAGGATATTTTCGTTTTTTGTATCTGATAAGCAAACACAATGGGTCAAGTGGTTACCTCTCATTGAATGGTGGTATAACACTTTCTTCCATACTGCAGCAAAAATGACCCCATTTATGGCACTTTATGGATACCACTCACTCTCCATCACATCATATTTAAGAGAAAATTTTAAGGTTTAAGTAGTGGAAGATCACGTCGAGCATCAACAAGAAGTTCTCCAACTCTTAAAAGGATAGCCTAAATTTGGCACAAAATCAAATGAAACAACAGACAGATCAGCATCGCAGCGAGAGAAGTTTTGATTTAGGAGACTGGGTATTTTTACGGCTACAACCATACAAAAAAATGTCCCTCAAGCAAGCTAAGAAGGATAATAAATTATCGCCAAAGTACTATTTTCCTTACAAGGTGTTGCAAAAGATTGGTACTATGGCAGACAAATTGGAGCTTCCTCCTTTTTCGCGAGTGCATCTAGTTTTCCATGTTTCATGCTTAAATAATGTTATAGGTGACAAACTTCTAGTTCAAACAATATTGCCATAACTTGATGAAGAAGGAAAAATCATATTAGAATCTTAAGCAGTCACGGAAACAAGAACTCGACATCTACGAAATCGATCAATTTCAAAGTATCTCATCAAGTGGAAGAACTTACTCACTGAAGATTCTACATGGGAGGATGAAAATTTTATACAGAAGCATCTGGAGCTACTCAAGCGTTGAGGACAACACTTTTTTGAAGGAGAGGGGCATGTTAGGTCCCTATATTACTAGTATAGTCCCTTATTGTTATTAGTGTAACCCCCTTATTGTTATTGTTGTACCCTTGTAAGTGCACTATTGTTATTATTGTGCCCTTACATTAGTATTGTTAGGTCGGATAGGATTATATTGTAACACCATGGATTCCTATATATATAAGGAGGTTTTGTCATTTGTATCATCAAGGAATTGTTCATTTATGTAATGTAAATGAATTTTCCCTCTCGAAGTGCCTTATTTCTAAGGTGTTGATATCTCTTTTCTTCTATTTTTGGAGTTGGTTTCATAACAAAAAGTCATCTTACGGACCAGTACACACCTCAACTCCCCCCCCCCCTTTTTTTTATTTAGTTACATAAGAGAAAGAGTATAATGAGAACTTGGTAGAATCCCAAGCTTTAGGCGAAGATACTCAAATGATTCACGAGGTAATGGTTTGGTAAAGAAGTCAGCAATTTGTTCCTTTGTGCCAACATATTCAAGCTTGATATTCTTTTCGGTGACATGCTCTCTAACGAAATGATATTTGATCAGAATGTGATTTGTTTTGGAATGCATCATAAGATTCTTGGAGATACTGATGGCACTGGTGTTATCGCAAAAGATGGGAATAGGCTCATCAAACTTGACTTGAAGATCTTGCAAAGTTTTCTTCATCCATAGAACTTGAGTACAAGTTGTTGCCGTGATATATTATGCTTCTGCTGTGGATAACGAGATTGAAGACTGGTTTTTACTTAACCATGAAACAAGGAAACCACCTAGATAGAATTATGCTCCACTAGTACTCTTTCGATCATCAACGCTTCATGCCCAATCTGCATATGTATAAGCTTGGATAACTAGATTATTTCCTTTGGGATACCATAAAACATATTCTGTTGTGCCCCTTAAATATTAGAGAATTCTTTTGACGACAATAAGATGAGATTCTTTTGGTGCTGCTTGGAATCTTGCTACTTGTCCAACTGCCTGCATTACATCTGGCCGAGAAGTTGTCACATATAGAAGACTACCAATCATAGATCTATACATCCTCTAGTCCACATCCTTTGATGAATCATCTAAAATTAACATGAAACCTGTTACCATTGGGGTAAGGACATGCTTGAAATCTTCCATCTTGAATTTCATAAGCATTTCCTTAATGTACTTGGTTTGATATATAAATATTCCTTTATCCTGCTGAGATATTTGAAGCCCTAAAAAGTATGTCAGCTCGCCAAGTACAAACATTTCAAACTCACTTTGCATCTTTGTGGCAATTTTTTTACTTAATCTTTCATCATTGCTTCCAAAAATTATATCGTCTACATATACCTTGATAATTGTTAGGTTATCTTGATCCACTTTCACATAGATATTGTTGTCGTTTCTTCCTTTCTTGAATCCTTGTTGATGTAGATATCCATCAAGACGAGCATACCAAGCTCTAGGAGCTTGCTTGAGACCATATAGTGTCTTCTTTAATATGCAGACATAGTCTTCCTTTTCAGAGAGTAGAAAACCTTTGGGTTGTTCAATGTAAACTTCTTCTTCCAATTCACCATTTAGAAAGGTTGACTTAACATCCATTTGGGATACCTTGATTTTTCTCGAGCATGCATAAGCTAGAAAAATTCTGCTAGCTTCCATTCTAGCAATGTGAGAAAATGTTTCTTCAAAATAAATTCCTTCAACTTGTGCATATCCTTTGTAGGCTAATCTTGCCTTATTCCTAGTAACTTGTCCATCCTCATTCAATTTGTTTATGAAGACCCATTTAGTTCCAATAAAATTTTTATCCTTTGGTCATGGAACCAATTCCCAAGTGTCGTTCTCAATTTGATCATGTTCTTCATTCATAACTGCTACCTAGTGTTCATCTTGACTAGCTTCTTCAAAATTGCTAGGCTCAAAAGTTGCTAAAAAAACAAGGTGGACTTGTTGTGATGAACGAAGCTATTGACTTCTTCTGGTTCCAATTCCTTCATTTATGTTGTTGATGATTTGATTTGATGGATGATTCTTTTGACACCATTATTTTAAAGCTTTTGGAGAATTTTCTTGTACATCCTGTTGACCATTTCTTATTTCCTCTTGGTTGACTATTGTTTCCTTATTTGATTGGTCTTGTTCTGGAGCTTCTTCTTCATCCTTCAAAGATTCTCCCTAAGATACGTCAGATTTGCTTGAAGCGACAATCTCATCATCATCCTTTGTAACACAATCTTCATCAAAAGTAACATTTATGCCTTCCACTATTTGTTTTCACCTCAGATTGTAGCATCTATAAGCCTTCCTTTTGCGTGAATAACCAACAAAAATACCTTCATCGACACGTGAATCAGACTTGCCCAATTTTTTATCTTCTCTTTTGATGTAGCATTTGCTTCCAAATATTTTGAAGTATTTGACGTTAGCCGGTTTTCCTTTCCATAATTTATATGGAGTCATGTTACAATTGTTATTTAGCAAACCTCTGTTTATAATGAATACAACTGTATCGATTGCTTGAACCCAGAATTTATCATCTAATTTTGGTTCATTTAACATTGTTCTAGCCATTGGCTATACGGTTCTATTTTTTCTTTCAGCAAACCCATTTTGTTGCGGTGTTCTGGTTGTTGAGAATTGCCTCTTTATTCCATTTTCATCACAACACTGCTGAAATACCTTGGAAGTGAATTCTTCACCATTATCTGATCTCAGACATTTGATCTTCAAATCAGTTTCATTTTCAACCAATTCCTTGTAGATTCTAAAACACTCAAATGCCTCAGTCTTTTTATTTAAGAAGCCGATGGCTGTCATTCTAGTGTAATCATCTATCAATAGCATAAAATATAATTCTCCATCTAAACCTTATGTTCTCATAGGACCACATAGATCACTATGTACTAATTCCAATGGACATGAGGCAAAGTGTTCTTTTCTCTTGAACTCAAATTTTGTCTGCTTGCCGTGCCGACAAGATTCACATATCATATTGGTAGGTTTTGAAATTTTAGGAATTTCTCTTACTGCTTCCTTCTTGCTAATCCTGACCAAATTGTTGAAATTTATATGTCCCATTCGTTTGTGCCATAACCAACTTTCGTCTTCTTTCGCCAAAAAACACCCTTAGGTGTTTCATCCAAAATATATATGTCATTTGGAGCTCTGCTTGTTGTAGCCACAATTTTACTGAACTTGCCTTTCCCGATTTCACATTTCTTAGAGTTAAATAGCATTGTGTGTCCTTGATCACACAATTGTCCAACACTAAGCAGATTGTGATTCATATTTTCAACCAACAACACATCTTTCGCTAATGCATTCTTGCTTCCAAGTGTGACTGTACCTACTCCTATGACGTTTGAAGACCCGCCATTTCCAAAAGACATTGTTCCTTCTTTTCCTTCAAGGATATGAACTTATTCCTATCTCCAGTCATATGAGTTGAGAAACCACTATCAACATACCAAAAATTTATGTTGCTTTGAGCCTTGAGAGAGATAACACATTTTTCAGTCTTCTTTTTCCATATTTTTTCATTTTGATTTTGCGAGAATTCCTTTGAAGAACTTCCAAGTCTGCAATCTTTAGCTAGGTGTCCAAAATTGTTACATTTGTAACATTCGACATCATCTCTCAAGTGATCAAATCTATTAATATTCTGCTGAGTACCGGAATATCCCTTTCTGAAAGATTTCCCAAAACTATATTTTTTCCAAACATACGTGCGACATTCTATAGCTCCATGTCCAAACCTTCCACATGAATAACAATGACCATAGAAGATAGGCCGATACCTGGGAGGAAATATTCTTGGAGGAGTTTCCTTCCATGGTTCTTCCTGCAAGTCGTGATCTCTTGAATTGGCTGAGAGGTCTACCTACTTGTTATATTTTGCATATCCATCTTCTTTTGTTGTCATAGAAGGACTTGAATCCTTTTCATATTTTTCTTTGTTACCAAGACTAGTCTTGTCACTGTTTGATCGTTGATTGTTGATGATTTCTTCCAATTCCTTAGAGCTGTTGGTATAGTTTTGAAGAGTTTTTCCATTTTTTACTTGCTTTCGTAGAAAAACTATTTCAGTTTCCAATGCTTCTCTTTCCTTGTTTCTTTCCTTTAATTCTTCCCTGAGCGATTAATCAACTCATTTGTATTCTTCAACCTTGATTTTAAAATTTAGGACCTGTTCCCTTTCTATATTTAATTCGTCTTCAAGAGTGTTGACATGCTTTTTCTCGACCTTGAGCTCTTTGATAACACTGATCACTTCGTTTTGAAATTCAACCTCAATCATCTCTTCTTCTTTGTTAGATGCTTCTTGCTTATTTTTCTTGGTCATAAACAAGACTCTTCTGTTGATTTCGTCTTCATTATCACCGTCTTCATTAGATGAGGAGCTATCTTCTTTGGAGAAGAAACTCTTCTTAAACCATTTCTTATTGTCTTGCATATTGAACTTCCTCAGACCATTCTTTCCTTTCGTAACAACCTCATTTTTGTGAGGAAACTTGGCTGCAAAATGCCCAACCTCACCACAATCGAAACATATCAATGGAAGTTTACATTTGAATTTCCTCGTTCATGTTCTCATTTTTCGCATGAAGTGGGAAAATTCTTTATCTGAAAATTCTTCTTCATATTCTTCCTTTTCTTCTTCCTTACAACTACAAGTTTTCACTTTCGGAGCATGCTTGTCCTCACTAGTTTTCTTGGATGCGACATGTATCTCAAGAAACAATCCCTTGGCTATGGTAAGGAATCGGTGCTCAAGAAATATATATATATATATATATATATATATATATATATATATATATATATATATATATATATATATATGTCACAAAAATATGATACAAATAGTCTTCGCTTAATCAACTTTAGAAATTAATTATTAAAACCCTCAAGAATATGATATAATAAATGCTTCACAATGCCATTATCTGCTTATATTAATTGGAGTGATAGGAAGAACATCAAGGAAGCTCAAACTAATATGCTGATAAACATGATCTATCACTTTAAACTTCAAAATAATTTTACGTGAGTGAAATAATTAAAATGAAGGAGTGCTCATTAAGGGTGTTTAACTCTTATTTACGTATGTAAAAAGAGACTCGCAACTACATTACTTCATTTTATTCATAGAAGGAAAAAGACAAAATGGAAACTAGAAAACATATCAACAACAACAGATGCAAGAATCTTGATCTTCATTCATTATTTATCAGAAAATTGAGTACAAAATTTGCATTAGTCCAAAGGTCCAAAACTCAACCTTTTCCTTTCTTCTCTTTCTCTTTAAATACAATGTAATGCAATTTGTAACTGCTGAAACTACTCTTAACTACTCAAACTACTTGAAACTGTTTAAAATACCTATTATATATCATCAAAGTATCTTATTACAATTTAACTCTCTTAATAAATATAAAATAAAACTAAAATTCTAATCTATCTGCTGAATAGGAATTTGCTCCACTGCTGCTACATTCCCCTGATTGTTTGACTTGTCCCTTTTAGAAGATGAGGGATCATTAGGTAGAACAACCATCCAAGCTTTGCATTTCTTTCACACTTCAATATTTGTCTTAGGAGAGTTGATCATCTTGTGGTACTCCAGCCTAAAGGTGGTGATCTTGTTAAATGTTGGTCGCTCTGTAAATAAAGTTTTCACCATCCATAATAACTGAAAATGCTTTTGAAGAAAGTTAATAACAATTGTTCCTTTCAAGATCTGAGTTTTCTCATGAGTGTTATCCACCTTACTTTTTTCCAATACCAATGATGGTTTATAGGAATCCCATGATAAGACACTACCTTTAAGGTCCCAGCATGATGGCAATCCTGCCTTGGCTCTTTTGTCATACAGATTATCAAATATGTTCACTGCTTCTTTAATCTCTGTCAACTTCTTTTCAGTGGTCTTCCTGCAAGTATTTTTAATAATCAACTTGTTAATCTCTACAACATATAGGATCCTATATTTAATATCATTTTCCTCTAACTCTTGATCAGAATTTGAATCAATTAAATCAATAAAATTCTTTGCCCATATGGCTCTGTTAATGGTCTTCTGCTTATCTGCCATAACTTGCTCCTCAAAATCTTTGACAATGTTGTTCTCTTCTGATACAATAGTCAAAGATCCCCAGGTTGCTTTCATCTCTCCAATAATTTCATTCCAGATGATATCTTTAGCCTGTATCAAAGTTATATTTCCCTTCAATTTCTCCTTTAGATTCTTGATTTCGGCATTAGCTGTTTGACAATCTGTCCTGTACTTATCAATTTCTCCATCCTTGGCCTGCATTATTTTTGTTACTGTTTCCAGATCATTCTGTGCCTTTCTGAGATCATTCTCTGCCATTTTCAATTCAGTGCCTAACTGAGATAAACGTGCTGTTGGATCATCAATTCCAGATGGCATAATGATAGTACAGGAGTGGGAATCAATCTGGCTTTGCGATTTCAGTACAGTTTCTTTCAACTTAGAAATTTCTTCTTCTTTCTGTAAGAGCTGTTGAAGAAGGCTTTCCTTTTCACTTTCCACTTCTGCCACCTCTGCTGCCATTGAATGCTCCCCTGTAGGTAATTTCAAATTTTTATTTAACACAAAAATCTCTGATTCTGCACTTTATAGTAATCTTTTCACATCAGGCCTATCATTTGGATCTACTCCAATCTTCCCAATTATCTTCTTTAGTTCTTCATTTTGGGTTGTTAAGGCCCTGTAGTTGGCTTTCTCCAATTTTAGTTGCTTGATCACCTTCCCTAGCAAATTATCTTCCTTAAGAGCCATTGCATTAGTCTTGGTCGGGTCATTTACTATTAATTGACCTGTTTGCATCTGTAAATTGACTTTATAAAGCAAAGGAATCTTTCTCACATCAAAAATTAAATTTATAGTATTGAATTACTTGATGACCCTAAAGTCATATCAAAAGGTTGAGAAAGAGCAATTTTAAACTGATCTTTTTTTAGATCCATGGCAATCAACAATCTTGTCTGGTCCGGAGTTACTTGATATTCAGCCTGTGCCTCCATGCTAGCCTTCATCTTTTAATTCCTTTCAACAATTTGAGAAAATACTTGTTTAATCAAAATTATTTGATCCTAAGCATCTCCATGTCTTCTTGGTGAGGCTAGAACATTCTTTTCATATCCTAGTTGAAGCAAGAAACCATGCTAAACACCTATTATGTCTTCATTGAATTTTTCTCTCTTTTCGGTTCTTTGTTCCTCATCTTCTGAATCTACAACTGCCTCTTTACTTCTCTTACTTGATTTTTCAGATATGATAGGAGTCTGTATGCTAGAACTAGCAGAACCTGCAAAACTCTTATTGGCTAACTTCTATATGTCAGGTCTACTATCATGAACAAATGCTGAGTAACCATTTTCAACTCTCCTGTTTGAAATTACTTTATGAGGATCATAAGCCCATTTATCTCCTAACAATAAGTGCATACCATCTAACATCTTATTATCCTCATTAGTTGCTTGCCTCCTGTTGAGTATAAATGGACCCACAGACATAGGTAATTTAAACATGTGGCCCTTTTTCATTGGTACAAAATTTATTTGGTCTACATTCAAACTCTGCCTAATGAATTATAAGGCAAATAGTCTCATAGGAACAAATGTGGGAAGTCTATATGGTTCTATCCCAACTCCATAAACTCTGATCTCTGATTAATATTCATACACATACCAGTCTCCAAATTTACAATTATTACCCAACTGAAGAGATTCTTGAGCCTTTGGCAAGAAACATGGAGGGAAAACTCCATTCAAAATCTTATAGACAATAGACATGAAATGATTTGCAAAATCAAACACCCCCTCCTCATTTTGTTCCTCCCTTACTACATCAGTCCAAAACACTACTGACTACTTCTTTTTATTTATATCCATGATGTTCAACCCCAAAATGCAAGAATTCTTCCACATTTTGATATAAAAAGAGATAAGTGAAAAGAGAAGAGAACCTGAACGACCCAGTCAGTGATAAAATCATGAGTTGAGTATTGACGACCTCCTGCCAGTAAGAAGGGATGTCTAGCACTATTCCCAGTTTTATCATCGATGCACACAGTCCCAGTACTGATTTATCAATTAGGCTGTCGTACTCCTTTCCTAGTATCTTTAATAAACACCTCAGCATTGGTCGAACTTCTGCATCAAAAACTTCTATGGAGAACTCTTTAAAATACCTATTACATATCAGCAAAGTATCTTATTACAATTGAACTCTCTTAATAAAGATAAAATACAACTAAAACTCTAATCTATCTGTTGAATAGGAATTTTCTCCGCTGCTGCTACATTCCCCTGATTGTCTGACTTGTCCCTTTTAGAAGATGAGGGATCATTAGGTAGAACAACCATCCAAGCTCTGCATTTCTTCCACACTCCAATATTTGTCTTAGGAGAGTTGATCAACTTGCGGTACTCCAGCCTAAGGCAATGATCCTGTTAAATGTTGGTCACTCTGTAAATAAAGTTTTCACCATCCATAATAACTGAAAATGCTTTTGCAGAAAGAAAATAACTATTGTTCCTTTCAGGATCTGAGTTTTCTCATGAGTGTTATCCACCTTAATTTTTTCCAATACCAATAATGATTCATAGGAATCCCATGATAAGAGACTGCCTTTAAGGTCCCAGCATGATGGCAATCCTTCCCTGGCTCTTTTGTCACACATATTATCAAATATGTTCATTGCTTCTTTAATCTCTGTCAACTTCTTTGAAGTTTTAACAATCAACTTGTTAATCTCTACAACATATAGGATCCTATCTTTAATATCATTTTCCTCTAACTCCTGATCAGACTTTGAATCAATGAAATCAATAAAATTCTTTTCCCATATGGCTCTGTTAATGGTCTTCTGCTTATTTGCCATAACTTGCTCCTCAAAATCTTTGACAATGTTGTTCTCTTCTGATACAATAGTCAAAGATCCCCAGGTTGCTTTCATCTCTCCAATAATTTCATTCCAGATGATATCTTTAGCCTGTATCAAAGTTATATTTCCCTTCAATTTCTCCTTTAGATTCTTGATTTCGGCATTAGCTGTTTGACAATCTGTCCTGTACTTATCAATTTCTCCATCCTTGGCCTGCATTATTTTTGTTATTGTTTCCAGATCATTCTATGCCTTTCTGAGATCATTCTCTGTCATTTTCAGTTCAATGCCTAATTGAGATAACTATGCTGCTGGATCATCATTTCTAGATGGCATAATGATAGTACAGGAGTGGGAATCAATCTGGCTTTGCAATTTCAATACAATTTCTTTCAACTTAGAAATTTCTTCTTCTTTTTGTAAGAGCTGTTGAAAAGGCTTTCCTTTTCACTTTCCACTTCTGCCACCTCTGCTGCCATTGAATGCTCCCCTGTAGGTAATTTCAACTTTTTGTTTAACACATAAATTTTTGATTTTGCACTTTGTAGTAATTTCTGCACAACAGACCTATCATTTGGATCTACTCCAATCTTCACAATTATCTTCTTTAGTTCTTCATTTTGGGTTGTTAAGGCCCTGGAGTTGGCTTTCTCCAATTTCAGTTGCTTGATCACCTTCCCTAGCATATTCTCTGCCTTAAGAGCCATTGCATTAGTCTTGGTCAGATCATTTACTATTAATTGACCTGTTTGCATGTATAAATTGAATTTATCAAGCAAATGAATCTTTCTCACATCAACAGTTAAATTTACAGTATTGAAATTACTTGATGACCCTATAGTCATATCAAAAGGGTGAGAAAGAGAAATTTTAAACTGATATTTTTCTAGATCCATGGCAGTCAACAATCTTGTCTGGTCCGGAGTTACTTGATATTCAGCTTGTGCCTCCATGCTAGCCTTGATCTTTTGATTCCTTTCAACAATTTGAGCAAATACTTGTTTAATCAAAGGTATTTGATCCTGAGCATTTCCATGTCTTCTTGGTGAGGCTAGAACATTCTGTTCATCTCCTAGTTGAAGCAGGAAACCAGGCTAAGCACCTGCTATGTCTTCATTGAATTCTGTTCTCTTTTTGACTCTTTGTTCCTCATCTTCTGAATCTACAACTGCCTCTTTACTCCTCTTACTTTATTTTTCAGATATAATAGGAGTCTGTATGCTAGAACTAGTAGAACCTGCAAAACTCTTATTGGCTAACTTCTCTATGTCAGGTTTGCTATCATGAACAAATGCTGAGTAACCATTTTCAACTCTCATGTTTTAAATTACTTTATGAGGATCATAAGCCCATTTATCTCCTAACAATAAATGTGTACCATCTAACATCTTATTAACCTCATCAGCTGCTTGCTTCTTGTTGACTATAAATGGACCTACAGACATAGGTAATTTAAACATGTGGCCCTTTTTCATTGGTACAAAATGTAGTTGGTCTACATTTAAACTCTGCCTAATGAATTCTAAGGAAAATAGTCTCATAGGAACAAACATGGGAAGTCTATATGGTTCTATCCCGGCTCCATAAACTCTGATCTCTGAGTAATCTTCATACACATCCCAGTCTCCAAATTTACAATTATTACCCAACTAAAGAAATTCTTGAGCCTTTGGCAAGAAACATGGGGGGAAAACTCCATTCAAAATCTTAGAGATGGTAGACATGAATGATTTGCAAAATCAAACACCCCCTCCTCATTTTGTTCCTCTCTTACTACATCAGTCCAAAACACTACTGACTGCCTCTTTTTATTTATATCCATGATGTTCAACCCCAAATGCAAGAATTCTTCCACATTTTGATATAAAAAGAGATAAGTGATAAGAGAGGGGAACCTGAACGACCCAGTGAGTGATAAACTCGTGAGTTGAGTATTGATGACCTCCTGCAAGTAAAAAGAGATGTCTAGCACTATTCTCGCCTTCATCATCAATGCAAATAGTCTAAGTACTGATTTATCAATTAGGTTGTCGCCCTCCTTTCCCAGTATCTTTAATATACACCTCAGCACTGGCCGAACTTCTACATCAAAAACTTCTATGGAGAACTCTTTACTATCTGGTGCAAACCGCTTCGTGTCTGGCCTTAAGAAGAAGGAAAACTGGGTGAATTCTTGTCCTGCAAGGTTATCATAATATGCTACCAATGATTCGTCAGTGAATTGAACATAAGATTCAGACTCTGAGTAACATAAGGCTTTACGAATTAATTGGGCCAAGACTTGTAGAACATTCTCTCCTAGGCAATTCATTACAAAACATTTACCAAGATACATGACAGATACCAGCCAGTGCACAAACTTAGGAAAAAGATGAGTTTTAGGGATACATGCAGACAGTACGCCTGACTTGGCCATGGCAGAGAAAATAGGGCAAGCTTTGTCATTTAAACATACCTGTTGATAAAATGGGAGGTGTTTTAGAGAGCAAATGGTATGTCGAATATCCCACTCGGTGTCCATGAGAGGAATATGACTGGATGAGCCAGAAAGAGATGGATGTTTCGCCATGATATACCTCAGGGTGGCGAACAACGATGGAAAACACTGGTGCAATCAAGGTTGACAAATACAAAGGAATAACATTTAACTTTTGAAAAGAAAAACAGGTTTATATAGATGGCGCAAGCTCTTGAAATTAAATGCTAATTTGACTCACAAGAGAACGTTAAATGATATCGTGATGTGGCTAAAAGGTGTCACCAACTAGCAACTCACGTCACTGCGGGAGGCCCTTGGGGTACAGAGTACTCATCGGGGCCCTTCCCCCGCAGTGAATCCAGATTGTCGATCAATATCCACTGGTCAGTCATCGGGCTCAACTGCAGAGGCACCATCCCCATTAACCCGTGCGCTGAATGTGCCTGCGGGTTGTCGTCTTTATCCTCTGACAAGAAAATCCTCGGATCTTGCTCGATTACTTGCTTGAACATTAACCGAAGCATTAGGTCCCACCTTTGCGGATCCTTCAAAGTATTGAACTTTAAATTTACAAAAACATTACAACTTTAGTTAAAGTATGAGGAAGCTCTACTTTAACACATATTTTATATATTTTTCCATTTTTTTTTGTATTTTCGAAAAATTAAAATAAAGGATATTGCAAATGAGCCACAACATTTGGCTCCACCTAGGGGTAGTGTTTTTTTTCACGAAACACTAAGAATTGCAGATTAGTGCCTTCACTTCGGGCATGGAGCCAAATGTTGTTTGATGAAATATGAACAATGAAAAATCCGGATATGTACAATGGTGAACCATAAAATTTCAATGTTGGAAATAATGCTTGAGATACTGCCCATTCATATATAGTTGTATTGTCTCTCCATCAAAATTCTCCAGAATAAATGTGTTATTTGATCTTACTTCAGAAATCTTGTATGGGCCATACCAAAGTGGGTCTAACTTACCGTGTTTTCCCTTTTCTTCTCTTCTGGTATCCCATCTTAACACCGAATCTCCAATTTGAAAAATAATCTCCTTTGCTTTTCTATCAAAAATATACTTCATCTTTTCTTGATAAGTGATCAAATTTTCTCTGACTTTGTTCCTGCTCTCACTAGATTCTATAACCTTATTCAACCTTCTCACCATTGCATTAGGTTCTTCTTGTAATTCTTGAAGAAAGGAAATCACTGGTCTAGCCAACTGAGTAGGAAATAAAGCTTGAGTTCCATAAACCAGTTCATAAGGGGACTTACCTGTAGATCTTTTAGTAGTTACTCGTACTGCCCAAAGAGCGAATGTCAATTTTGAATCCCAGTTTCTCTGATTTTCATTAATTGTCTTCTTCAAAATCTTGACCAATGTCTTGTTAGAAGATTCAGCTAGCCCATTCCCTTGAGGATGATATGCTGTAGAATGAGATAAAATGACATTATATGTTTGACAAAAATTAATGAATCAAACTAAATTGAATACTTGGGCATTGTCAGTTACAATCTTGATTGGACAACCAAACCTGTTGAAGATGTTTTCTTCTAGAAACTTCATTACTACCTGGTCATTAGCCTTTCTGGTAGGTATTTCCTCCACCCACTTTGTAAAATAGTCAGTGGTAGTCAGAATCCACTTGAACTGTCCACTTGATGGTAGATTAATTTCCCCAATAAAATCTAATCCCCATTGCCTAAAGGGTTCTTCAATGAACACTAGGAGAAGAGGTAGAGGAGTAACCTTTTCTTTTCTGCAAATAACTGACATTTTTGGCAGCTTCTAACCATTCTGAATACATCAGCAAACAAGGAGGGCCAGTAAAAACCTGATTTGAGGATTTTATGAGCAGTAGCTTTCCAACTATAATGACCTCCACATAAACTCTCATGATATTCTTTTACAACTTCCATTGATTCACCTTTAGTCAAACATAACAACAAGATGCCAACAGGATCTTTCCAATATAACTTAGCATCAATTATGACATATGGTTGGGATTTGAGCTTAAGAGCTCTGTATTTTGTTCTATTTAGTGAGATTGGACAAGAGAAAAAACATAAGTAATGAACAATATCCTTATACCAATCAGAGCACAAAAAATTGTATTTAATTGTTGTCTTTGTACTGCTCTGACTCCTTTCATCAACAGCTTCATCCAATGGTGCCAACAAATTAATCCCCAAGGCTTGAAAATTTGACTCTGTCAGCAATTTTGCCAAACCCTGATCTTTGACCAACTTGGTGGGCTTGATATCTAAGTCATACTCTTGGATTTTAGCTATCCACTTTCCTCTTTTACCTTCAACATCATTTTGAACTAACACATCTTTCACAACAGAGTTAAGAACATAAGAAACTATCTAAAACTGCAACACATAAGTCCTGAATGCTTTTAATGCTGTAACTAAAGCATACACCTGTTTTTCCAAAAAGTTATATTTAAGTTCAATGTCCCTGAGAACTTTACTGAAAAATGCCACAAGTTCTTCTTTACCATCTTCATTCTTCTGCAACAAAACAACATCAATGGTAGTAGGTGATGCAAATGAAAATATTTGAAAAACCTTTTGATAGTCCAAGCTGATTAGAACTGGAGCTTCCTGAAGGGCTTCTTTAATCCTAGCAAAGGATTCTCTAGCATCCTTATCCCAATTTACTTCTGCATTCTTCTTCAGCATATCTGTTATGTTTCTAACAATTTCAGCATAGTTCAGGACAAATCTTCTCAGGAAATTTATTTTTCCCAGAAACCTCTGAATATCCTTTTTACTCCTGGGCAAGGGAATTTTATGAATAACTTCTATTCTTGTTGGGTCAATTTTTACTCCCTAATTCAAAACTATATGTCCTAACAATTTCCCTTCCTCCAAAGCAAATAAAGATTTTTTGGAATTCAATGACAACCCAAATTCTCTGCATTTCAGGAAAGCCTTTTGTAAATGTTCCAGGTGTTCATCATCCAAGCCTGAAAAAATGGTCACATCATCCAAATATATAACTACAAACTTATCACCCACAAATGCTATATCCATTGCCTTTTGAAAAGTGGCACCTACGTTCATAAGGCCAAATGTCATTCTTGCATACATGAACGTTCCCCAGGGTGTGGTAAAAGTTGTTTTCTTCTGATCTTCTTTTTCAACTGCTACCTAATTGTATCCAGAGAAACCATCAACCATGGACAATCTGTATGCTCCTGTTACTTTCTGTAAGACATAGTCCATCTTAGGGAAAGGATAATTATCCTGAAGTGATGCCCTGTTTAAATTCCTGAAGTCAACGCATAACCTTATTTCTCCATTCTTTTTCCTCACAAGAACTAGGTTAGAAACCCAGTCTAAATATCTGAGTGGGACTGTAATTTTTTCCTGTAGCAATTTCTACCTCCTTTTTTAATTGAAGCAAGGAGCAATGGATTGATCTGCCTAAGTTTATGCCTGTGAGGCTTGATCCCATCCTTCGACGGTATCTTGTGTTGAATTATGTCTAGGTCATATGTTTTCAAATCCTCGTAGGACCATGCAAACACATCCATATATTTTTTAAAGAGGTCAATGTACCTTTATTTATAATTCTTAGGGATACCCTTGAATAACTTGACAACCTTGGGCTCCTGTTTAGTTCCCAGATTACAATCTTCCATCTCACCCTCTTGAGGTACCTTCTTTGGATCCATTGCTACATGATTTGAATCAAATAATATTTCAAGAGGAACTAATCCTCTGGGCAATATGTTATCTTTCAACTGGATTATTTTCTGACCACTTATTGATTGTTTAAGATTTTTCAGCTCTTCATTGTGATCAATCTATTCACTTTCTTGGTCTATTTCAATATCTTCAAAATTTTCAGTCATTGTCAGAAAATGATTTATTTGCTCATCATCTTCAAGTACCTGCTAGTGCTTAACATTGTCAGGAATAGAGGGTCTGTGCCTCATTTCAATTTCATACTTTAGTTTGGAATTTATAGGTGGCTTGAAAGTACTAGCTGCAACTGCTAGTGAATCTGCCATTCTGTTATCTTCTCTTGGAATGAATTGAAGATTCAAAGCTTCAAAATAATTCTCAATCAAGGCCCATACTTCGTTCCTATATGATCTTAGCCTTGGATGCTTGGTTTGACAAAGGTTTTTAATATGCCTTATAATCAACTCAAAGTCACCAAAAATGGAAATACACTAGATTCCCATTTGTTTAGCAGTTTGAAGACGTAAAATTAATGCCTCATACTCAGCTACATTATTCGTTGATTCAAATTCAAGCTTAAAAGAAAAAGGTAAAAGATTACCTTCTGGAGATATCAATAAAAATCCAGCTCCTGTGCCATCTTTTGAATAGGCACGATCAAAGTAACACTTCCAAATTTTGTTTGAACACAACTCATTATGTACAATTGCCGAAGAAAGCTGCTTCTCTGAGTCTTCAACAAACTCTGCATCTTCATGCAGCATAAAACAAGAAAGATCTTCTTTTTCTTGACCATAAATAAGGAAATTTCCTGCATCTTTCTTTGTGGTAGTTTTAACAAACCTTGTTTCTCTATATAACCTTCTTTCTTCCCCATTAAAAACAGGAATAATAGCATTGTGAAGTCCAGTTTTAAAACTTCTCCAAGCTTTGCTCCCCAAGATTTGGACAAAAGCATACCAAACCTAGCCAGAATATTTGCGACCACTACATCCATCATGATACTTTTCGCTGGGATTTGGGCCAAGGATACCACCATGTCTTTGATAAGCCCAACACACTTCACCCTTGAGATTATGTGAAGCACCCGAGTCTAACATACAGTTATGAAAAATGAAATCATGAAGAAGCAATGATATATAAAATGGCGGAACAAAAGAATCTACCTCCTCCACATGTGGACCAAAAGTGCATCCCATAATTTCTTATACCACTTATAAAGAAACATGATCAAATATACTTAATCACATTCACCCATGAGGAAACATGATCAAATATACTCAATCACATACACTATGGTATAGAGATAGATAGAAAAATGAACATGAGATTTTATTAAAATAGGCATAAAAAATTTGTGGCAGAAGGCCATGATGCAAGATGATACAAAAGACAAACAACAAAGTTTCTTAGAGGACCAACTAGAGTTCTTGAAGACTTTATGCACACAGTGGGAATAAGGTTAACCAACCCATCTATGTGCAGCAAATGCTTGGACATAGACAGATTGACACACTCTAGACTCTCTTAGTTGACCAATTAGAGTTCTTGAAGAGTTTTTGAACATAGTGGGAGTAAGGCAAGCTAACATAGTTGCATGCTCCAAGCACTCAAACATAGACATAAAGACAAACTCTAGACTCTTCAATTCTTGATGCACGACTGAAAGGAGAATAGCCTTATTTATAGGAATTACAGTCAATTTTTGGTCATCTTTAATTGACAAAAGGTGGCATACTTTCTTTGGCGTGCAGACCATCCACACTAGAGAGAATTCGATAAACCGACAAACAAAGGCATGCAAGCCTAGACTCAATAGTTGCTATGGATTTGAATTATTCCTACAGATCTGGGCTAGTGAGGACAACCACCAATTATCTCATTTCTTAGAGGCTAAATATGGGGTCTAAATCTTGACGACTATTTTATAGTACAATTATCTTTATGTACAAAGAGTAAGTATTGGTCCACCATGCTTCAATGAACAATACGGTTTCAATATCTTTCAATTTCTAAGTATGCAAGATGGAGATCTATGTTACTTTGCATATCTTAAGAATGAGATTTGTTAAGTAGGAAAAATTTAGGGCCGTTGGAGGAATCTGACCAAGCTCTCTATTAAAAGGTGAAGCCATGTGCTCATTTGGACCATATTCTTGCATGAATTTTAAATCAAACATGATGATGCATGGCACCAATTTTCCCTAGTTTGTAGGTCTTCAACAACCAAATCCATGCTGATTTTGAGGACATCTATTTGGAAATAATACCAGTGATAATGAAGGGAACCTTCAAATAGATCAACACTTTACATATTTTTGGAGAGATTTTAACTTTGGATCAACGTATAGTGAAAATATTGACATGAAGACTACAAACCATGAGGTAACAGGGAAGAGAGATACTATGGAGCAATCTAAAACTATCCATGTCGATATCTTAAATAAAAAGAATTTCACAACTAATAAGAAAAGGAAAAGAAACACAAAGAAACACAACACCCAAGGCCATTTGGAAGCCAATTCAAAACTGCAAATATTAATGAAGGAAGAAAGAACTATAGAAATGGGCAGCAAGGTTCCACATTAAACAACTAGGTCGAAAAACTTCAAAGAATGATGCACACGATATAAAGGAACCTCACTGACATTCAATATCAAATCGAGAACTGGGTCAACTGGGTCAAGCATTGTAGTGAGATTATGATTATTTCCTCGACGAAGATCTGCTCATGTAGAAAAATCCTTACCCATCCTGTGAGGACAAAGATCTCCAAAGGGGAATGCAAAATAATAATAATAATACTTAATCCCCTAGGGACTTAGCCCTTCACCTCATGACCAGTCAATGGGTCTATATACTTTCACAAGTTATTGTAAAAAAATCAACATTCCAAAATTTATATATTTATTTGCATACACCTGTATATCTTTTGTAATAGCACTATGGTGCTTGTTACAGTGACATCAGTCATTGACTGATAATATTGATAAAACAACACAAGGTAGATACGAGAGGGGGGGACCCCATTTATATCATTACGAGACAAAAACCTAACTTAATGTTTCACTAATCTGATCTATTAGGCCTTTATTATGTGGCCTTTTTACAAATATAATATTATTACAGGGTGAGCCCAAGAGGTTAGTTCAACTAGTTGTTGTTAATGTTGTAGGCACTTACACTAGTTTCATGCTTTTAGCTTCCCGGTTTGAATCCCCTTCGTTGGGTGCATTAGTCTATGCTGATGGATTTCCTAGGGATGCCATCCAAGAATGTGGTGACTTGTCCACAAGTTTTTCCAAGGTAAAAGACATTATTACAAGATCATGAGTATACACACAAAATAGCTCATGTATATAGTACAATACTAATAAGGATTTTGTGGTTAGGTACACAGCAAAATTTGGTTACATGGCTATGGATGGGAAATGATATAACCGTAAAAAATTATTGCAACATATTTCAAATATTTCACAGGTGCCTACATAGTCACTCCCTCGGTTGTCTCTACCAGAAACAGAACCACAGCTTTCTAAATTATATAACACTTTGATCTGCAATAAAAAGCTCTATAGATAATAGGTCTTATACATAGAGTAGCATCAAAAGATTATCTCAAAATTTAGGAATTCATATTCAATCCACATATTCTCAATGCAATCTTTGACAAGAAAAAACCTAAAAATACAATAAACTTTCAAAATTGTCCATTTTTCTCATATTACACCAGAAAACTAAAAGTATCATCCCATTAGCATTGAAAATGTGGGATTTCTTATCATTTGGTCAGGAAGAGGATTCATATATGGTAAAAAATGTACATATTATACAACCACATTTGATATGTGGAAAAGTATATTACTAGATCCTGTATTTGACGAACAAATCTGACCTATTAATCAGATATGCATCCTCTTATTTAATGAACAATGAAAAGATTCAACTGATCAACTCAGCTTCTAATTTATACAGAATATAATTGTGAACACTTTGAGATCGAAGATCATTGAGACACACATAACTTTACAACAGAGTGTTCTGTCTAGTTTATTTGGACCTCTGATAGTGGGTGTGTTAGACGCCAATTTGTGTTGGACCTGCCCCTTAAATCATGATATAATACCTGTAAAATTCACATAAGCGAATGCTGAGCCAGAGAAATTTACTTCAACAGATTAAATTCATGAATCTATCTGCAGTAATTAAGCAATAACCTCAAGGTTACCATGAAGTGCTTTTGTCTGGATGAAATAAAGCTTGGAAATTTGAAACAATAGTTATATAGTTTCGAGCTTTTACCAATTAAACTAATTTCAAAACTGTTCTCCAATGCCATGAAGACACCTTTGCAGATTTACCCTACTTTAATATCCTCACTATTAATGTCCAAATATTTAAAGTACTATTTAAACAGAGAGTTATTTACCAATGACAGCTTATCTTTGTTAGCAATACCTGGGAATAACCAGCATTAAACACCAAAAGTATCTATGGAGTAAAGCACATAATTCCATCCCCGCTTTGTGAGTGTTTCAGGTCTCACTTATATTGATAAATTTTAAAATATTTACTCTGATAGCCATCACAAGTACATTCTGAAAATAGACTGGTGAAAGAACAGGGACCTTAGTTCTAGAGAAAGAACAGGATCCCTTTAAATGATCTAGTTGCTTCTGAAATGCTAGTGATGAGGGAATTAATAACACAACTGTTAATTTAAAAAAAGAGCTTACTCCAAAAGAGAACTCACCACTTTCTGATCATCACCTCCACTACAAATATATTCGTCATTGGGAGCCACAGCTACCTGTGACAACCATTAAGCATCCAAAGCTGAGCAAAATACAAAGATAAGGGAAAGAAAAAATCTATTACCGGTGTGTATTGAATTTATGGATAGAGGTAGTGTGATGATACCTATGGAACACAAGATGTTTACTTACTGTATTAGCACAGCGGGTATGGCTACTTAAGTGTCTGACACAGGGTTGTCCTAGCGTAACATTCCACATAGCAATGCTGCAGAGACATAGTGAAAGTTTACTTTCTGAAAAACAACATATAAAACACAAGCATTTTAGAATAGGACAAGATGTGATGCCATATAAAGCACAATTCCTTACCTTCCATTACCACTTGCTGTTACCAAAACTGGCATGTTATGCAACCAACGAGCATCATTCACACCTTGATCACCTTCGTCAACAAACCTGTCAATGAAGTCAGAAGCTCAGGCATTAATAGCGAATGACAGTAAATCACATCCATGTAGAAATCAAATTATATGGATTCCAACCACAGAAAAATAAGCAGATATCAAACTAAATACGGACATACAGAGCAAGAATAAATTTTATTATCATTAGATCATTCCCCCCTTCCTTCTCAAAGGTCCCCTTGAATCTCCAACAAGGTGTGTGTGTGTGTGTGTCAAAATGAATGTCTATCCAAATATATGCCCATTATCTAGTATTAGTCTGCAGCATTCTCAGTTTACAAAGAAATGCAGAATGAGGTCAGGCCTCGGAACAAAGGATCCTTGAGATTTTTAGAGCTTCAAATGAAGGACCACATCTTAGTGTCTAGAGTCTAGACAAATGGATAGAACGATAAAATCCTGACATATTGAGGATATATGATAAAAGAGGAGGGTGGATTTCATTATTATTTGGGAAATCGTGGGTGAGAACCCAGAAATGGACACCACATGGCTCAGAGACATAACTCACACATCAAAGGGTAACATCTGGGGAGCAACAGAAAGGTTGTGTTACTGCTCAAGAAGACTTACACCTGGTACAGTACTCCCTGTCATGTAGTGTCACATTGACCACATTGACAAATGACCCTTCATGATCATCCAATACAGATTGTGGAAGAATAAGGAGATAAAACACAGATCAACTGTCATAAATACCAAGAATATGAAGAAAAATGAATCAGCTACGCACAAGATATAATGGTGACTGTAGGATAACTCAAGTACAAAGGCACATTAAAGAAAAACAGTAAAAAGCACATGACTAGTACATTAGACTAAATTGGTCTTAAGCAACCTCCTAATGCGCAATATCGTAACATCAGACCTTAACAAAAAAGTGACAAACTGACAAAAAGGCAAGGAACAAGGAATTATGTTGATCCCAACTTAATGACAAATTCCTTCACACCTAACATAGACCAAAGATACAAAAGAAATCTGTGTCAGGGGCTTTGTGCATTGATGCTGAACTGGATGTCTGGCAATAGAAATAAAGTTGCCAAAGAGCAATGTCTAGAAGATGACATAGAAGATGACAATGTTGAAGTTGAAAGAATCCATTGGCACTAAGGTCAAGCATGAAATATCCACAAGAGAGCTTCAAGCCAACCAAATAAGCAATGCTCCATTCCCACATCATCCTAGACCTGTGACCTGTCAGTTTGAGTTTGTATTCAGTTGTTTAGTCAGACCATGGCCTGTTCCTTGAAAGTTTCACCTAAGCACTCCCGTCTCTAACTGGATTGAAGGGAGTTTTTTGGACTCTCTTGAGTATTCATGGTTTTATGGGAGCCTGCATTTGTAGGGGTGATCACCGTTGTATAGGCCAGTCCAACCCGTGTCAAGGTGCACCTATGTCATTTCAAATGGTTAGTCTTATCGAGTTTGTAGGTGATCTTCACCTTGGTGCAATATTCCTCGTGACAATTCTTGTTGATTTCTGGTAGCATCGGATGTGCTCTAAGTCTCAAATTTTGCAAGGAGGCTTAGACACATGTATTCCAAAATACCTAGAAAGCGTTTTGGGAAATTCCACCTGGATGGGGTTTTATTAAAATAATTAATTATTTATAATGGGAGCCTAAGTCTAAACTTTGGGAATTAAAATAATTAAAGTATACTAATGGAACTGGGTGTGAATCTCCCAAAGTCTTCTTCAATGAGCCATGTAAATCGTCAACTATCTCCTGAGTCCTCACTTAGTCTCCATGTCATGTCATCAATGATAACACTTGTCTTCTCATGAATGTGTCTCCACTGCTCTTCATGTTACCCAAACACTTTCTCCAAGGTTACCTCATGATGGCTTTTCAACAATACATCATGTCCTCCAAAAATTGCCTCCAAGTCAACTTCTCTGCAAGGGCTCAACAACTGCTTCACAATGATGTCTTCAACATGCTGATCCAAGATTGCTGCTACAAGGGTTCTTTAATAGATTTGTACACCAAGGATGCCTCAATAAAGATTTTAACAAGGCTGCTCTAATTTTACTTCAAGACCTGATCCTAGATCTCCTTTAAAAAAAGGCTTCAACCCTGCATTAAGAAGGTTGTACATAAACTCTTCAAAGGCTGCTTCTTCTCAATTCTGGATCTTCAAAAACAAATTCAATATTGTGCTTTCAACCTTTAATATAGTGCTTCCATTTTACCAACCAAACCTACATAAGGGAATCACTGTAATACAATTCAACAAGCTTCAATGGTGTTCTTGGTCTTGTATCCCACATAGAAATACAGTTCCTATAAGGGACAAAGATGCCCTTTATTCTGCCTCAGAATGTCCACTTTCACACTAACTTATAGGAGTATGCCACAGATCTGAGCACAACTCTAAAGCTGGTCACCAGACTTTAAGTTCTTCAAATGACTGCCTCAATGAGCTGCTCAATAAGATCTTCAAATTCTTCAAAAAGGATGTCTTCAAACCTGCTTCAACAAGAGTGTTATAAGGGCTTAGTCTTTCAAGGTCAACTCCAACATTTTTTTGTCACAACCTCAATGATGTTGCTCCAGGGATTATTATACCACAGATTCGAGATGAATAGATGATCATAATTTAGATTTTTGGAGTCTTCACACAGGTCTGAAAATACAGAGGTCTGCAATTTGGGTGCAGCAAAAACAGGTCTGAAGTCTACACGAGATCAGTCCAAATGTCTCTTCACAACACGTCTGAGTTTATTTCTTGCTCAGGTTCAAGTCTAATACAGTCACAGGTTCAAGGTGTAAGTCCAGTACTGAGCCTTAGCACCTAAGTCACCTGATACGGGGATACAGGAATTCGAAGAATCGGATGCGAATGCAGTGACCCGAGGAACATATTCATACACGGGATATGATAAAACATATATATATATATATATATATATATATATATATATATATATCTTAAAAATTAGATATTTTTTACACAAATTCATACTTAATTCATTGATTTAAACATAGATTTATCTATCATCTTAGATAGTCAAGGTTTTGTTTGAGTGACGGGTACATTTTTAGTAGGGTCAAGATAGAGGAGTTTGACAACCAATGTCACTAACATCAAGGTACATAGAGGGATTGGTGCTCTTGATTAAATACGAGTTCCATACCTTAATACATGACAAAATTCGATGGAAACATTGCAATAACCCAATCCTGAAATCCTGAAAAACTGATAAGTCTGCTGGATTTTGAATGAGATCTAAAATTCTACTTTCTCCATATGAAATCCAATGAGGTCGGAACCACTCTCAAACATCCTGAGTCATTTCATGGTAATGTTAAAAATTTAAGTAAAAGGATGAAAATGAAGATTAAGGAGAATCACATATAAATACTAGGGCCATAGGCTTGATGCCCTCTCCTGAAAAATCCTCCTCAATTGGTGAAAAACAATGAGCAAAAGCCCCCCTTTATAATAAAAAAACAACGCTTTTTTGAACCCGCGGGCCCGGCCGTATCCGGTTTTACGGGATACGGCGTATCCGAACGGGGTACGGTCGAGATGCGTCGTACCCCGTTCGGATACGCCGTATCCGTTGAATTGGGGCAGAATCCCGTATGTATACGTACCCAATACGGGGATTCGAGATTCGTGGCCCCTTTTAGGCAAATCTGATTACTTAGCTTAGCACATATAACCAGATAGCACTGTAATTACAGGTCCATGGTAGATTTCATGTCCAAGGAATAAGCCTTTTGCTGGAGGTCTGAAGTCTAAGTACTATTCCTTATTGCTCACAGGTTTGAGCACTTCCCACAGGTAAAGTCTACAGGGCTGTCTGAGATCCGCACTTCCTCAAAGCTATACCACGCTTGAATGATAACCTAATAGCAGAATTAACCCAACCAATATGTCCTCCTCGACCTCCTTGGTGTCTGTCTCCTTGACTTTATTCTTGAAATAATCTTCACTGAAATTGTTGATCAAATGAAGTGTTTTAGATGTCTATATATACTGGTTTTGGAGTTACATGAATAGACACGTCGGTTGGGTGAAGGAGTATGAGCACACAGTAGTCGGCTCAAGTCGGCTAGGCAAAAAATATATATCTTTCAACTTAAAAATTCAATTTCTCACAAACTACTAGGAGTTTTGGGACAAATAAGGGCTCATTGGAAAGCTAAAATTATGCTCTAAAGGATGGTGAAGGTCTCACAAAGAAATTTTGCCTCTAATATGGTGAAACATATTTTTCTTTGTGACTGTCCTTTAATTTTATGCATAAAAAGTTTGGAACAACATGAGGAATGTTTGGGATTGTGTGACTTCTTCATTCTTTGGTTTCTTCATTGTTATTAATGTCATTATAGGATCATAGAGTCATTATGTAGGAGTGCAACATTCATGTAGCATCATGTATCAACAATGTCATCATATACTAGTACAGTGATATATCATAGTGTAGCCTTCATTAATTTGTCAAAAGTTCCAAAGCAGTCTTCCAATTATGTGAAAGTGTGGTCATTCTTCAAGAGTATGACATCATCACGTGTATGACTTCATCAATTATAGTTATCCACTTCAAAGGCTTGTATATCGGCACCTATGGTCTAGATCACCAATCAAGGCACATGATTGACACTCGACAACATTATAGTTAGTTCAAGGACTTGTTTAGGCAAGACTTCTTCATTAGTGGCTTGACATCTTCATTGATAGCATCGTTATCAACTAAGAGTTATGACATCATCATCTGGAATCAGACATCTCAAGAATATTGACATCTCAGTGAAAGTCATATTGACATCTCAGTGAAAGTCATATTGACATCAATGACAACCTTGATTAGCAATCTCCCCCTTTGTCATTGATGGCAATATTCTTGCCCTTCAACATTCTCTCCCCCTTTGACATCAATGGCAAAAGGGGTGCTAAAGTACTCCCCCTATCAAGCTGCTTCTCTTTATCATATTTTTTCGTCAATAATAGTTCTTCATAGGTACAATGCTCCCCCTGTCATGGTGCTCTTCTTTTTGGCAATGTGTTCCATGATAGATGTGTTGACATTTCTCCATGGATGAACCAACTCCCTCTACATGCATAAGCTCTTCTAGCTTTTTTTAGACAAGAAGGATTGTTGCCTTGTGATCAAGTGGAAGAAATATTCACAATTTCATTATTTTCTTCAATGGAGTTACTCCCGAGAGATGATTTGTTAAGATTGTCCAAGTGTGACTCATCATGGATTCCATAACACCTTTTCACGGAGGACTTTTGCAAGAATAGTCATGAGTCACCAACTCCCCCTAACAGTATGCATGGTCTCCTTTTTGGCAGAGTCTCATCATCAAACACTTGAAATATCACATTTGCAAAGGATGTCTTCATCAAATCAACAACATGTGTTGTTGGTTGAAGTGTCTAAGAGACTTTCGGATCCAATTTGCTTCCTTCTCCATACTTGTGTAACCTTCTTCTTTGGCATGGTTCTAGCTTGTGCATGGGCCCATGTCAAGTTACAATCACGTGCCATATGTCCAATGTTATGGCAATTGAAGCACTCTATCTTGTTCACGAATAAGAAATCATGACTTCTTGCAAAATTGCTTCTAGGAGATTGACAAGGACTATTATATTTGTCCTTGTGGTATGCCCTACAATCCTTTTCCATGTGCCCAAAATTTGTACAAGAATAACAATAACCAAAAAATCTACTTTCGTCCCTGGAAGATGGAGATTGCCTTGATGTACTTCTAAAATAATTCTGTCTTGGGATCCTTTGCTCAAATTTATTGCCTGTAGCATTCTTGACACCATCAACATACCTTCTTGGAGTAGGGTTTCTTAAAATGTCATCTTGACTCTTCTTCTTGTCTTTGCTGGAACTGGGGGCATCAATATTTCTTCCAAGATTTTCCACATCCTTGTTGTTTGAGGCATTAGGGATTGCATCATTCTTGTTTGAGGCATTAGGGATTGCATCATTCTTGTTTGAAGATTCACCTGTATAACCAAGACCCGATTTATCAAGAGGAGAACTTTGATGACTCAAGATGTCATCTAGCGTTTGGGAGCTCTTTAGGCTCTTGTTAAGATGATCAACTTCCTTTTTAAGGATATCAATTTCTTCTTTCATTTTCTTGCATTCTTCATCCTTCTTTGATAGACCAATCTCCATTTCTTCCTTCATCTTGGTTGCTTCACATGATTGGGCCTTGAGAAGATTGATGTCTAATTTTAATTTGAAGATTTCTTCATCCTTTTCTTCTAGTTGGCATATCATGGTGTTTCTCTCCTTTTCTGCTTCATCAACTTGTCCTTCTATGAATGCCAAAGTTTCCATTACCTTCTCGGCTCCTTCTGCTTGTTTCCTTGCTTCTTCTAGTTGAGATCTAAGAGAAGGGACTTCTTCCTTGTATTGACCAATCTCTGATTCAAGATTGTTCAAGCTTTTAAGTCTTTGTTCAAGGTGGCTTGACAAAGTTTCTTCCCTTTTCTTTGCCTTATCCAATTGATTTTTCATAGATATGACTTCTTCATGATGCTTTCTTTTGTTTTGATGAAATTCCTCCTTCAGTTTGGCAAGCTCTTCATCTCTTCCTTGAACTTGAAGCTTGACAATGTCAACTTCCTTCCTTGTCTTGTTTTGGTCACCAAGTTGCGCTTTCTTCTTAAGTTCCTCATTTACCTTTCTCAACTTGTTAATCTCTTCCATGGAAGCCATAAATTTATTCAGGAGATCTTCTTCAAAGTCTTCTTTGTTTTCTTCATTTTCTAGGTCTTCTTTAGCCTTGTTGTCATCTCTTTTATCTTCAACTTCCTTGATGGATTCTGGACTTCTTTCTTGTTTTCCATCATCTTCTTGACTAGAGATCATGATCAATGCTCCTTTTGAGTGAAGATCATGAAGTTTGTCCCATATGACTTTTGCTGACGAACATTTTTCAAAATTGCCCTTCACAGAATTTGGTAACACATTCAAAATTGCCTTCATTGCTCTTGTATTGTACTCGGATTCTTCGTCCATCGTGTCATTAGTAATTACTGATTTCCAAACTTCAATTCCTTGAGTCTTCAAGAAATTCCTCATTCTTGCCACCCATATATCAAAATTTCCATTGAACAATGAAGCCTTCGCAAATTGATTTACTTCAATTTCAATGGTTGAGGAAGACACATCTTTAGGAGGATTGGATACTTTCTTCCTTGGCTTTGCCATTTGTGTTCTAATGATCAACCTTCAAGCTGTTAGGCTTTGAGTGAAGGTACTGGCTTTGACACCAATTGTTGGAAATACTGAGAGGGGGGTGAATTAGTATTTCTTTCCAATTGTTATTTTTACCAATTAGATCACTTATATTTAGAACACAAATGAACAATAAGAATAAATTATTTTATTAATATTCATAAGTTAAGTACAATATTTGTGTAGGGCTCAACCCTAGATGAAGACACCAATCTTCAATCCCCCAGGCTCCAACCTATATTATGCCAAGCACCGACTTGGACTTCCCAAGGCTCCAACCTTGTCAATTTGAGGCACCAACCTCTGGGGCTCCAACCCTTTCTCTAGTACAAGCTCCGACCTGGTTTCTTGAGGACTCCAATCCTCTAGGGCTCCAACCCTATCTTCCAAGGCACCGACCTTGTCTCTATGAGGCTCCAACCTCTTGGGCTCCAACCCTCAATTTCACATCATCAAAATATGTTTGGTTATTCTTCACAGCTCCCAAAGTCTTCTTCAATGAGCCATGTAAATCGTCAACTATCTCCTCACTTAGTCTCCACGTCACGTCATCAATGATAACACTTGTCTTCTCATGAATGTGTCTCCACTGCTCTTCATGTTACCCAAACACTTTCTCCAAGGTTACCTCATGATGGCTTTTCAACAATACATCATGTCCTCCAAAAAATGCCTCCAAGTCAACTTCTCTGCAAGGGCTCAACAACTGCTTCACAATGATGTCTTCAACATGCTGATCCAAGACTGCTGCTACAAGGGTTCCTTAATAGATTTGTACACCAGGGATGCCTCAATAAAGATTTTAACAAGGCTGCTCTAATTTTACTGCAAGACCTGATCCTAGATCTCCTTTAAAAAAAGGCTTCAACCCTGCATTAAGAAGGTTGTACATAAACTCTTCAGAGGCTGCTTCTTCTCAATTCTAGATCTTCAAAAACAAATTCAATATTGTGCTTTCAACCTTTAATATAGTGCTTCCATTTTACCAACCAAACCTGCACAAGGTATTCACTGTAATACAATTCAACAAGCTTCGATGGTGTTCTTGGTCTTGTATCCCACATAGAAATATAGTTCCTATAAGGGACAAAGTTGCCCTTTATTCTGCCTCAGAATGTCCACTTTCACACTAACTTACAGGAGTATGCCACAGATCTGAGCACAACTCTAAAGTTGGCCACCAGACTTTAAGTTCTTCAAATGACTGCCTCAATGAGCTGCTCAATAAGATCTACAAATTCTTCAAAAAGGATGTCTTCAAACCTGCTTCAACAAGAGTGTTATAGGGTCTTAGTCTTTCAAGGTCAACTCCAACTTTTTTTTGTCACGGCCTCGATGATGTTGCTCCAGGGATTATTATACCACAGATTCGAGATGAATAGATGATCACAATTTAGATTTTTGGAGTCTTCACACAGGTCTGCAATTTAGGTGCAGCAGTATCAGGTCTGAAGTCTACACGAGATCAGTCCAAATGTCCCTTCACAACACGTCTGAGTTTATTTCTTGCTCAGGTCCAAGTCTAATACAGTCACAGGTTCAAGGTGTAAGTCCAGTACCGAGCCTTAGCACATATAGCCAGATAGCACTGTAATTACAAGTTCGTGGTAGATTTCATGTCCAAGGAATAAGCCTTTTGCTGGAGGTCCGAAGTCTAAGTACTGTTCCTTACTGCTCACAGGTTTGAGCACTTCCCACAGGTAAAGTCTACAGGGCTGTCTTAGATCCGCACTTCCTCAAAGCTATACCACGCTTGAATGATAACCTAATAGCAGAATTAACCCAACCAATATGTCCTCCTCGACCTCCTTGGTGTCTGTCTTCTTGACTGTATTCTTGAAATAATCTTCACCAAAATTGTTGATCAAATGAAGTGTTTTAGACATCTATATATACTGGTTTTGGAGCTATATGAATAGACACGTCGGTTGGGTGAAGGAGTATGAGCATACACAAGTCGGCTCAAGTCAGCTAGGCAAAAAATATATATTTTTCAGCTTAAAAATTCAATTTCTCACAAACTACTAGGAGTTTCGGGACAAATAAGGGCTCATTGGAAAGCTAAAATTATGCTCTAAAGGATGGTGAAGGTCTCACAAAGAAATCCTGCCTCTAATATGGTGAAACATATTTTTCTTTGTGACTGTCCTTAAATTTTATGCATAAAAAGTTTGGAACAACATGAGGAATGTTTGGGACTGTGTGGCTTCTTCATTTCTTGGTTTCTTCATTGTTATTAATGTCATCATAGAATCATAGAGTCATTATGTAGTAGTGCAGCATTCACGTAGCATCATGTATCAACAATGTCATCATATACTAGTACAGTGATATGTCATAGTGTAGCCTTCATTAATTTGTCAAAAGTTCCAAAGCAGTCTTCCAATTATGTGAAAGTGTGGTCATTCTACAAGAGTATGACATCATCACGTGTATGACTTCATCAATTATAGTCTCCACTTCAAAGGCTTGTATATCGACACCTATGGTCTAGATCACCAATCAAGGCACATGAATGACACTCGGCAACATTATAGTTAGTTCAAGGACTTGTTCAGGCAAGACTTCTTCATTAGTGGCTTGACATCTTCATTGATAGCATCGTTATCAACCAAGAGTTATGACATCATCATCTGGAATTAGACATCTCAAGAATATTGACATCTCAGTGAAAGTCATATTGACATCAATGACAACCTTGATTAATAAATCTTCTAGAAAAAAACGAAGATAAAGTCAAGTTAATCTTAGCCCTTGATTATGTTTTAATCCGGGCCGTTGATTTCTCAACGAGAAGGTTATAAGAGAAGGCTTGATGGGCATTTGGAAAACACACCAAGTGAGTCTAGACATCGATTTCTCAAGTAAGCAGCCGGAGAGATCATCGAGTTGATTCAATTGCAGTGAGGGGCAATGATAGTTCTGGTTGGAAATATTTCTTGAACCAAGAATACATCACACCGAAGGAAATGAAGAGGACGCAGAAGTGGCAGCGTAGGGGCTAAGTTTGGCAGCGCGGAGCCACGCAGAGGCAACACTGAGCCTATGAAGAGATCCGCAATTTTGCTGAGAATCAATCAGATTGACTGCCAAATTGTCAGGGTGTGAGATTGGAGGGGTAGAAGATCAACATCTAGCCAGCAGAACGACTAATAGAAGGAGGTGACGCAGTCCCCAACCAGGGTGATGCAGATCTACACAGAGGCAACGTGGCATTGTCCAGTTCAGTGGTGGGTCAGTGCCGAATCTCCAGTGTTAGTGTGAGGTAATCCTCACTAGTTCTCTGTCAGTCAGATTCTTTGTGTATAGCCAGATTTGGGCATCCAATTGTATTTAGAAACTTCTTAATAATACAAACCCTCAGCTGCTGCACCAGTATTCTTGCATTGTTTTTTTCCGTGGACATTAGTCCAAAACTAACGGTGTCATGTGTGTTTGATTTTCCGCAGTTTATTTAGTGACGGTTACAGTGTATTTGCTTTAGTATTTACTTGTAGAACACAATAAATAACTTGCATAATTTATCAAGTAGGAGAAGTAATATCAGTTCGCTGCAATATGATTCCAAGACTAGGAATTTTCACATGGTATCAGAGCAGTGCAGGTGAAGTAAGAGAGCAGATTGAAAGATCTCAGCGTTGAAGAGAAAGAGGGAGATAAAATAGCTACGTAGGCAGCAAATCGAATCCCCAAGGGATTGCATAGTCCAAGCAAGAAGGGCAAGATTCTCGAGGAAAATCTCTCTCTGAGTGAGTCGATAGAGAGGTAGGATTTCCAGTTCATGATTTTTCAACGACAAAGGGAGTAGCACAGCAGTAGCTTCAGCGCAAAGCAGTTTTCTGTGGGATGCAACCTTTCTGTAGCATTTGCTGGGGCAGAAAAGCATCAGAAGGAAGAGGAAGACACTTTTTGAGGGAATTTTCTTCCTTAGTGAATTTTGAGCCAAGCAATTCTAATTCTCAGTTGCTGAGCAACAGTAGCAAGGAGCAGATCTACTAATTCCAGTAGGGAGTGTGTAGGCCAGCCTAACAGTTGCGCAGAGGAGAGAGAGGGAGCAGTTTGACATTATTCAAACTAGTGATGACAATATCGCCGATATTCGGAAATATTGCAATATTTTCGGGGAAACGAAATATCGCGAAGAAAATATTACGATATTTTCTCTCACCGAAAATATCGCGATATTTCCGAAATATTGGCGATATTTTGGAAAATATCGCGCGATGATTGAAAATATCGCCGGGCTTCTCCTGGCCACAGCTAGAAAAGGGAAAAAACGATTTCTTTTTTCATTTCTATTTGAGTGGCTGAGAAGGAAGGTTAAAGCGTTGTGGAGGTTGTCAAAGAGGAATTGGTGATCGAACAACCATTATCACCAGCACCTAAGAAGTTTTTCACCATCAAATATTGAAGAACAGTGAGACAAAATCCATCTCTTCCATTAACAGGTATGTTCTTCCAAACCCATATTTTAATGAATTTTTTTTATAGATTTAGGGCTATGCATCCTTGCCTCTTTGCCTACCAACATTCTGCTACTTTGTTATTTTTCTATTTACTATGATTTTCATGCCCATGAGCCAATGCAAGGGTTTTGACCATATCTGGACAGCAAGCTTCATTTTTTTTAACATTCTTATGCGCCTTCTTATTGCCAATTTTTTATTCATGTTGCAAATGCCAAATAATGTATTTGTATTCTTGTAGTATTTTTTTTTAAATAACATGCTTATTACTTATTATTTTTTAATTTTTATGCATGGGTGTTTAATGCCAATTTATTTTTTTTGTGTGCCCTAGGTTTAGATGAGTTCACTACAAAAGTCAAATAAGCCAAAAGCCTTGGACCCATTTTGGGAGTATGGGGAGCCTGATGGTGGAACAAATTGGGCATATTTATCATGCAAATTGTGTGGGACAAAAATGACAGGAGGGGTTACGAGATTGAAATACCATTTAGCTAGACTCTCTGGACATGATGTTTCCCTTTGTATAGTTTCTAGTCTGGAGCTTATACAAAAATGTAAAGTTTTGTAGATGTTCTATGCTAGTACTGATTTTGAGGCTGAGGGTAGTGGGAGGGCTCCACAGCATCACCTGCAACAGCTAGTGCTAATGTTGTTGGGAGTGGGAGGTCATCATTTTTTGTTCCACGAACAGGACATGGAACACAACTTTCCATAACATCAGTTGTTAAAAAAAAGGAGAAGCTAGAAGGAGATAGAGTTATGGGGAAGTGTCTTTTTTGGAGTGACTTTCCTCTCAGCATCACCAAAACCAATCCATTTTGGTAGCCAATGTGTGATGCTATTGCTGTTGTGGGCCTAGGTTACAAAAGTGCTACATATGAGGAGTTGCGGGGGCCAATCCTTAAAGCAGAAAAGCAGGACATCAACTCTAAATTGACAGAGTTGAAAAAGACATGGGAAGTGTCTGGATGCACAATGATGTCTGATGGTTGGACAGATAGGAAGGGTAGGACCCTTCTAAATTTCTTGGTACATTGTCCTAAAGGTACCATGTTTATTAAAACAGTGGATCCATCAACACACAAAAGATGTAGCAATGATATGTGAACTGTTAGATGGCTTCATCTGGGAGATTGGCGTGCAAAATGTGGTGCAAGTCATAACAGATAATGCAGCTAATTATGTGGCTGCCGGCAAGATGCTTATGCAGAGGCACAACACATTGTGTTGTACTCCATGTGCAACACATTGTATTGATTTGTTGCTTGAGGATATGGGAAATCTCTCCTTTATGAAGGAGGTGATTGATATGGCTAGGAATGTCCCCAAGTTTATATATAACCATGCTTTTGTTCTTAGCCTCATGAGGAGATTCACCAAAAACAAGCAGTTGTGGCATCCTGCAATCACACGTTTTGTCACCAACTTTATTACTCTTCAGTCTTTGCTTTGATGCCAGTTTGAGTTGAAGAAAATGCTTGTTTCTGATGAGTGGCGTGATTGTACATACAGAAGGAGACAGGACGGGAGAGCCATTGCAAAAATGGTGTACACTAAGACATTTTGGCAGGGAGTAGAAGAAATGTGCTCAATTAGTGAACCTATAGTAAAGGTTCTGAAATTGGTAGATGGGGAGAAGCCTGCAATGACTTATGTGTATGAGGCCATGGATAGGGCCAAAGAGGCCATTCGCTCTTATTATGCAGACAGCATTCTGCTGGGCATGATAAACATATGAGGTTATGGGATGTGATTGATAATCGGTGGACAGGGATGCTTCATCGACCCATTCATGCAGTAGCACTCTTCCTCAACCCTGCATTTTCATACAAATGCACCTCTGATTTTGATGGTGAGGTGATCGAAGGGCTCCATTCTTGTATTCAGAGGATGGTACCCAATCTTGAGCTTCGTAGCAAAATCAACCACAAGATACAGTTTTATCAAGATTGTGTTGGCCTATTTGGCTTTGATGATGCTATTAGGGAAAGGACCCTCTTCATGCCACGTAAGTGACAAGCCATCACTCATTAGAATTTTCAATTTATAATTTACTTATTTATAATTCTATATTTTTAAAATTAAATTATGTAACTAGCATTTGGAAGTTTAAATATGTTTTATGTTTTTGAATTTTTATTTCTTTATTTTGTTGTAGATATTTGGTGGCGAACCTATGGTGCAAGGGCACCAAATTTGCAGAAATTGGCCATAAGAATCCTGAGTCAAACATGTAGTTCTTCAGAGTGTGAGTGCAATTGGAGTGTATTTGAGAAAATACACTCAAAAAAGCACAACAAGTATAACTTTGACCTTCATCCTTCAGTTGAGCAATTACATTTATTGTTATTTTAATTTATGACCCTCAAGTGTCAAGAGGGAAGACTCATTAGTTTTTTTGACACTCTTATAGGTTGGAGTTTGCTCGTCTCAATGATATAGTGTATGTGCATTACAATATCCAACTTCGAGTGAAGCAAATACAAGCACCAATGGATCCAGATGCCATTTCCTTAGACAATATTGATGTATTGTCTTAGTGGAGGGTGGAGACTAAGCATCCCGTCTTGGAGGAGTCACCTGCATGGTTAGAGCCAGAGGAACAATTAGAATAGGGGCAACAAGAGGAGGAGGACTCAAAGGAGGAGCAACACTCGGAGCAGGAGGAAGAAGAGGAGGAGGATGATGAGAAGGACACTGTGGGAGCATCATCGTCTGTACCATTTGCTATAGATATATGAGAGCAAAGCTCCACACCCAGTAGTCAGTATTTGACATTAGGTGCAGGGTCAGGGCCTTCTACTGCTAGAGGCAGGCTTGACAAACAACCCCTCATGTTTTCCTGTAAAAGGGGGAGAGGGCAATGATTTCAGATAGATAGCTGCTATTTTTATTTTTTTTGCTACATATAACTCATGATGATGAGATATTTTTATATGTGTGATGTTATTTTGTATTGGTTCTCCACATTTGAGTCCTTGATTGGACAATTATCAAGGATCAACAGGATTTGGAATCGCCTTTGATGTATCATTTTTATTTTACATCCACTACATCATATATATTAGTGATTTCTTCATATTTATGTGCCAATGTGTTTATTTCATGTTGTTATTGCTTTATATGTTTAAAAATCTGAAAAAAAAAATGAATATATTATGCATTTTTTATGCTTGTCGATATTTGCCGATATTTTCGCCGATATTCCCGATAAGATCTTTTCTGGACCCTCGCCAATATTTTGCCGATACCGATATTATCAACACTGATTCAAACGACAGAGGTGGCAGCAAATGGGCTGAGAGATCAAGATTGATTGGAGGGTGCCTCCAACTATGTGATTTGGTAGGCAAGGATCACTTGTCTATTAGATGAGCATGATCTCAAGGCCTTTTTTGAGAATGTGGTAGTTGTCCTCGTAGATGTAGATCCGTTGAAAGCCTACAAGAAGAATATGGCAAAGGCTAAGCATTTGATCTTCGATGGAGTGAGGGATCATGCAGTGTGTCACATCACTGGCAAAAGTAGAAGTATAACTTGTTTAAGTAGGAGAAGTATAACCAGAATTAATAGTAGGGTTTCTGCATAAAGTAATATTCATAATTTTTCACACTAGCCATCCCTAAAATCGGTAGGGAACACCTTTATGGGACTTCGTTTAGTTAGATATTTGAAGGTGATCCAATTTTGAAGTATTATTATGCCTTTAACAATTAAGTATGGTCCACTATGATGCATCTATGGTAATTTTCCCTAATGATTGGTAAATTTCATTGGAGTTTGAGAGGGTTTTGCAAGGTGGTCCTTCACACAGTAGCAGAGGCCTTAAGGGCACATTTCATGTCTCCACTACACATTATGCCTAGGCCATACCACACTTTCAGAGCGCAGAGATGACCTTGCAAATGTAGCGTTGCCCATCCAAAGCGGAGTGTAGGGCACTTTGATGACTCCAACAAATGATTAACAACTCAGAGCACCCCCAGATATTGAAATGCTAAGCTCCTCTTGCTTGGTGTTGTGATTTCTTGATGATGTATTGAGAAGACCTAACATGCCCCTAAGTTGGCCTTAACATTGTTGATGGGAATGACTTGTTTCAGAGTCCAGATAATGATAGTCATCCCCAGGATGACAAAGGAGGGCTTGTACTACCACTTGGAGCCCTAATTTCGGGCAGAAAAAATGCACACGTCACATTTCTAGCCCCTTGAAGGTGGTGCAGGGCACCCAAAGCATGGTTTTAACACTTGGAAGCATTTTGAGGCACTTCTTGAGGGCTTCCCCTCAAGGATGGAGTTGATTATGATGATGGGACATACCTCGAGCCCATTTCATGCACTTTCATAGCATTTATTGTCTAAAAATGGCATGACGTCATGCTTATGGAGAGTTTCAACCCACACGTCTGGGATTTTGTGGCATATTTTATTATTATGAGCTATTGGGTTGGCTTGTAACCCACTATCTTGACTAACACTCAAAGTTCAAGTCATAGGGATTTTAGGCTAGTATTAGTGAGTGACAGACCTCATATATATTGAGGACCACTCACTCCTTATTTTTCATCATCACACTTGGATTTCGGCCTCTTCTTGAGAGTGTTAGTTTTTGGTAGCAACGAACATGTGTTCTAGTCTCTATGGTGTCCAAGAGGCTAAGGAACTCAGAAGGATAATTATCTTCAAGACCCATAAATTATTTCTAAGGAAAATGCCTTAATTAGATTACTTAGCCAATTATTAATTATTTTCCCAAGTTTAACTTAGGAAAACTAGTTAATTAAATTAGATAGATTGAGGAAAATTGATTTTCTCTAGAGACTTCCAGAAAATTTACTTGATGGGGTCAAGATGATCTTAGCCATCGACTGTGATTAGATTGTGGTCATTGGTTTCCCAAGAAGAGGTAATAACAGAAAGTCGATAGGGCTTTGGAGAATATACAAAGATACTCAATGGAGAAATTTGTAGTGAAAGCAAGGGCACAGAGGGAGACACCAACAACAAGTTTTCAACAGAGATATTGGGAAGATAATTTTCGGAGAAATTCTCCATAGAGATTCCAACATTCCAATGAGAAGAAGGGAGGCTGAATTATTTTCAGAGACGCCATTCCAAGCAGTGCAAGTTAGCACTGCACATAGTTGGGTTGTAGATTGATTTACAATTGCCGGAGATAGGTGCTAGAGGAAAAGCGAGTTGCTCAGTCAAGTTGCAAGTGGAAGAAGTTGCAGGAAATTTTTTCCAAAGGTGGTGCGAGTTCCAGTTGGACCGTATGCATTTCGAGTTACCAGTGCAAGTTGCAGGTAAGAATGTGAATTGCACTGAGGAGTTCGTTTTGATTTGGTAGAGGAAACTTGGGTTTCCAGATCGATTTTCTAGTGGAGATATTGTTCGTTGGAGCTTTGCTAGTGAGAGGAAAGTTGATTGTATTTCTCAATTTCGCCAAAGAATTATTAATAATATAAACCCTCATATGTAGGTTGGTTTTCCCCAAATGGGAGTTTTTCTAGGGACTATTGTCCAAAAATCTTGGTGTCAATAATTTTGTGTGTGTGCATTATTTCTCAGTTCCTATATTTCTTTAGGAAGATTGCAGTGGTGAATTGATCATTATTTTCCGAATTAATTTATGAAGAAAAATAAACTGCATAAGTTAGAAGATTAAATTTCCAGTTATTGCAATTAAGGAAATGTCACAAAGAACTTGACTTAGCCTTTGCGTAATTCGCTACTCGTGGAGATGTGATTTTTATGGTGCTCTTTCTATTGGAGACTGGCTTATGTCTTGGAGATGCCTTTTTGGGATTGAAAGAAGGTTTTTTCAGGGAAAAATTGTAAGATTATTGCAGAATTTTCATTGTTTTACATGTAATTAATTGTTGCTAGGGTTTTTCTTTGTTCCATGTCTAAATGAAAATTATTTATGGAAAATCATGGTTAATTCTTGCATGTTGAATATATCTTCCTTGAACTCCATATGAGACCTCCTGGAAATCTAAAAGATAGGGTTTATTTAAGTGGAAACAAGAGCTTTCCCCCCTTCCTTCAAGCATTTGTCCTTTATCTCTTGAAATCGCCCTAAAAAATCCATCACCCTGTTGACGAAAAAAGGTATCAAGGAGGTGTTTGCTATTGCTTTTTTCCTTGGCCAAAGAAAACATATGAACCCACTTTTTAGTGTGACTTTATGTGGTTATTGAAGTTGTGACTTTTTAGTCACTTTATGATGTACAAAAAGTACATGGTACTTTATTAGATTAAAGTGACTTTATGAGAAAAAGGTACAAGGTACACAAAATTATTAAAGTGACTAGGTTAAGTCATTAATGAAGGGGGAGATATGAAAAGGGGGTCAATGGGAGATTAGATATCTACCCTTGATCAAGGACAGTTGAGATCTAATCTCAGCCCTTGATCTTAGGGATAGGGCTTCTCATCATTAGAGAGAATAAAAGAGGAGGAAAAAAGCAAAGGGCTCATTCATACTTCATGTGCAAGTGTTGAGAAAAGAGAAGAGGAAAACGAGATAACAATTAATGACATATACCCCTGTACAAAGAATTACTGCACAAAACTCAAGGGCTATGGTGAACTTTCCCCCACTATCAGCATGGATTAAAACCTAAAGATTCACTTATGCAAATGGATGCCCGCGGATGATGATGCTCAACTTGGGTTTCAACTGCTGAATGGAATAATTCTTTTTATCTATGCTTTGAGGACTAATCTTTTTGAAGGGGGAGGCAAGTAACAAACCTAAATAAATAGAAGTATAGTAATAACAATTATTATTAATAAAATAATAATAAAAACATATTATTATTATTATAATGAAGCAACTTGGGTCACACCCTTTCATCATGCGACTGTCGATGTATATTTATACACTATCACGAGGGCCATTGTAAAGCACCTATCTATTATTCAATCATTTTATAAAATACATTTGCAGATATATTCTGAGTTATTCATAAAAGCACAATGGTACTTATTGCAACCAAACGGCCTTCAATTTCTAATTTTTTTTGAAAAATAGTGGATGTACCAATACAATGGTAAACCAATATCAATAAATTTAATATGGAGATGTCATCCCTTGTCATAATAGATCCAAACTGAAAAAATGAAAAAGAAAGAAGCTTAGCTATGGATCCCTATAACACACAAAATGCACAAGAGAATCCGTATAGTAGTAGCCAGCAAAAAGAAACGAAAGACTGTAGTGATATCAGATTCGAGCTTGAATGTTCTTAGTTTTCATATTAATTTTATCACTTTCCATCAGTATAAAAGATGCCTGCATAGAAGGATTTATGAACGTAACCAGAAAATTCACAACATCCATCACAAAGCACATATCTTGGTCTTGGAGGAGATTCTTCAGGAGAATGATCCCTTTAGTTTTTGAAAATGATTTTATGATGGATTTATCATTTCACCAATTCCTGATAGTTCAATATTTGTACTCATTAAGCATCTAGCAAAGCAAATCATTTCTAATTGCAGTAACTTCATTGCTGTGTAGCTGCAGCAAAAGATGTTTTATGAATATGAAATACCTGTATGGATGCGGCCAAAGATGTTTTATGAATATGAATTAACTATGTGACATGGTACTGATTTAAATCAATTTACCACTATGCACTTTGACTTGGTGAATATTACATGCATTGTTTTGAAATTTGAAGCTCAAGTATAAATGGTTGTGATTTTCATACAACTTTGGAAACAAATAAAAAAAAATTAAAAGAATTAAGAAAACCCTCACCCAGGAAGTTGACCAGCATGTTCTGCAGTTGGCATCTGCTTCCCATGGCTCAGACAATGAAGAGGCCTCGCAGAATGCAAGGCTGGCTCAGTAACTGGTAAAGGCCTCTCAGTAGGCATTGGACCAGGGGTCATCGACATCATTCGTGTATCCCAGACCAAGGTTGCATTGCCTGTGCTGGAAGCATGAAAGTATGTCCCACAATTGCTGAAAGAAACAGACGTAACCTGATAAAAATAACAAAAAAGGTGAGATACAAGTCATCACTTCACCATATTATAGAAATAAATGCTTTTCAAGGTATCAAACTGTGGAAACAATTCATGCAAGTTTGTGTTTTTGAATTTAAAAAGAACAAATGGAAAGCCCTATATGCCTTTTTTGGTGGATTTTGAACAACAATACCAATAATTAATTTCTTCTAGCCATGTTTGCATGCAAAAGACACCACAACAATTGAATATATATATATATATATATATGAAACTCATAATCAAGTGACTTTTCCAAGTAACTATACATGGAGAATCAGCAAATATCTAGAAAGATTCATGGATTTTGAAAAACAATACCAATGATTGATTTCTTCTAGCCATGTTTGCATGCAAAACACACTACAAAAATTGAATAAATCCATCTATATATATATGTGTGTGTGTGTGTCCACATAGGCTCTACTATTAGATATGAAACTCATAATGGAGTGACTTTTCCAAGTAGCTATACATGGAGGATTACCAAATATCTAGAAATATTCATGCAACCATCTCCTTTGCAGAAAGCAAGGATTTATCAGATACCATGAAGGCTTTCATCAAGAAGATAGGGCTGAAGGGGGCAACTGAATAAAAAGCAAGGTAAAGGGGAAAGTAGAATCCTACCAAACAAGGGAATGGAAAGACAAAGGTTGGTGGACTGTCAAAGTTTCTAAGAGGGATAGGACAGAGAGGGTGAGTTTTTCAGTGAAGAATAACAACTTCCTTCTTGCTACATTCCAAATCTGCACTCAAAGAAATTCAAGTCCCAAAAAGAACTGCAAACCTAGAGGCACCTAGGAAGGTTACTCAATATCACCATAAAAACTCTTCCTCTCATTTTTTGCCAGCTCTCCTTTGGCACAATGCTAAAAACCCTAGAAAATATGTTTATGATATTCTTTAGAATTTAAGGGATGGTGTATTTCCAATACCAAGCCTATTCAATTGGGAAAAGGAGTCAATATCCATAATCAAAAGTGTTACGGCTCAAACTAGCATGGGTCCTAAAAGGGCATCCTTGAAGGGCTACCACTGGGTCAAGGGAAATAATGGAGCAATAGCCCACTGTCACCTGGCTAAAGCTCCCTACTCTTTACGGACTTTCACCGATGAGACGAGACCCGTTATAATAAGGATCACAAAATTGAATGGATCAATGATAGGATGAGAGGTGATCCTAAAATCCCATTCACAAGAGGCACAAATATATGGCTTGCTTGCTTTGAAAGAAAGATGAAAAGCTCTCTAGGAAGGGCTTAGGGGAATTCTAAGAGCTAGGGTTTGAGTATATGACTTGTCAAGAAGATTCTTAGCTTCTAAAATCCTTGTCTAAACTTGGCTTCCAAGTGGTCTTTGTGAAATTGGCTTCAATAAGTTATGACAATTTCGTTCCAAGAAAAGCAGTGAATTAACCCTAGAATAGAGAAAATCATAGCATCATGAATGCAACAAGATAAATAACAAGAAATACATTAAAACATTACTTACATGTAGGAAGAATATATCCAATCACCAAGATATGCCAATCATAGAAGCTCCAAGACAAAGAAGATTATCCAAACATCGAAACTCATCCATTCATCCCAGAAATAGGTGTGGGGTTGGCCCCTTGTTCTCCAAATAATAAACCTGTGGTGCTCCCAAATAGGTGTTGGGACACACAAGTGTACTCATGGGTCTCCAAACAGATCGAAGATGCCTGTAGACCATCTGCAAGGGCTCGGATGATGGTACAAGTGATGCCACATCAACATATAGGTCCTGGGTCATCTGCCAAGTACATGATGTAACTACGGGGCCGGCTAGGCATGCTGAACCAGGTGCATCTTCCTCATCCAATAGGTAAACCATGAGCAATCTATGAATGACTCTGAGGATCCATGGAATATTGTCTGTTGCTGTGGAGGCCCATGGCTCTCTACACACACCCTACATGTGCCAATGTAGCCCTCTGGAGGGTTAGGACCCCGTATAGGGAGACCAAACCCAAGATAACTAGTGAGAAATTATCTCACTCCACAGGCAATCCCAAACCCATCATGATTTGTAAACTCTTTAGTGTCGGATTGCTTGTGGAGTGAGATAATTTCTCACTAGTTATTATTGCCAGTCATTTCTCTATTTGGATTGCTAGAATAAGCATCCGTATTTTTGTACTCAAATTTACTACTGCATAATATTAAAACCCTCAGTTGTTGCATCGATTTTCTCGAGTTGGATTTTTCCGAGGACTTAGTCCAAAAATAATGGTGTAAAGTTGTGTGTGTTACAATGTTATCGGAACCGAACCGGTTATCGAACCGGAAAACCTTGTGGACCGGGAATCGGTCGGAACCGGAAAAAAACCGGAAAAAAAACCGGTTTACCAAAAACACATAAAATATTCATATTTTAAAGAAAAACCAGATATATTCATGTACATCCATAATAATCCAAACCATTTAAACACAAATATGCAAAAGTTTTCATTATATAGGTGCAGATAGCCAAAATAGCACTTAGTGCAAAACATCGCTGAACAAAAAATGTAACAAACATCAAGAAACAGGCTCTAAAAGGCCTTTATAGTCCAAAATAACATGTTAGATCATAGTATTATACTATAGCCTACAATACTACAAGCTACATATGATCAAATCATCAATCACCATCAGAATCCCTAAGTAACCTGATACGGGGATACGGGGATTCGAAGAATCGGGTACGGGTACGGTGACCCCGGAACAGGATACTTCTGGGATACAATACGTTATATATTATTTTATTAAAAAATATATATATTTTAAAATATATATATATATATATTAAAAATTAGATATTTTTTACACAAATTCATACTTAATTCATTGATTTAAACATAGATTTATCTATCATCTTCGATAGTCAAGGTTTTGTTTGAGTGATGGGTACATTTTTAGTAAGGTCGTGATAGAGGAGTTTGACAACCAATGTCACTAACATCAAGGTACATAGAGGGATTGGTGCTCTTGATTAAATACGAGTTCCATACCCTAATACATGACAAAATTCGATGGAAACATTGCAATAACCCAATCCTGAAATCCTGAAAAACTGATAAGTCTGCTTGATTTTGAATGAGATCTAAAATTCTACTTTCTCCATGTGAAATTCAATGAGGTCGGAACCACTCTCAAACATCCAGAGTCATTTCATGGTAATGTTAAAAATTTAAGTAAAAGGATGAAAATGAAGATTAAGGAGAATGTCACTTTTACTTTAAGAATTTAACATTACCATGAATAGTGTGAGGGAAATAGAGGGGGTGGGGGTGTTTAAGTAGCTTTAGGGGGGGCTAGGGTAGCGTTATTAACTAGGAAAAATAATAATTTAGAAAAAAAAAATTTAAAAATTTAAAAAAAAATAAGAAAAAAAAAATTTTTTTTTTAGTGCCCAGGCTTGTGAACCGGTGGAACCGGTCTCTGAACCGGTCTGAACCGGACCGGTACGGAACCGGCCGGTTCAGTACCGAACCGGTCATTTCCGGTTCGGAGGGCCGGTTCGGACCGGTTTTGCCTCCAAACCGGTCGGACCGGCCGGTTTTTCAGAACCGGTTCGGTTCTGATAACATTGGTGTGTTAATCTATTCGTCCAGTATTTATTTTTCTTCTACAATATTTGTTTTGTGAAGAATGCAGTGTATTTGTTTCGTTATTTGTCGTAGCATATAGTAAATAATGTTTAATTTATTTAACAAATAGAAGAAACAATATCAGTTGTTGCAGTACGGTTCGGGGTTTCCTGAATTTTCACATGGTATGAGAGCGTAGATAGAAAGCCGGAGAGCTCAGTTGCAGAAGGGAAGAGGAGCTTCGTAGCACTGCATAAGCAATTGCTCGAAACCCCAGAGGCAATGCAAATCCTTTGGCCAACAGGTCAATTTTTAAAGAAAAATCAATTTTCTCTGAGAAAGCTACAAAGAAATCAGATTCTCCAGATCGAGGAATACCAGAGGCAGAGGGAGCAACAATATTTTTCCTTGTAGAGCAGATCTCCAACTGGACGCAGTACTTTGCAGCAGTTGCTAGTACAAAATAGCGTCAGGAGGAAGAAAGAGCACAAATTGAGGGAAATTTTTCCTCAGGGGACTTCTAGCTTTAGAAGTTCGATTTCTCATTGAAGAGTAGCAGTCGTTGTGAGTAGATTTACTCACTCCAGCAGGGAGAGCGTAGAGCCTAGCATCAGTTGCGTAGAAGAGAAGAGGATTTCGACTTATTTTTCTGAGATGGCATCAACAGGCTGAGAGATCAGGATCGATTGGACGGAGCATCCAACTATGTGATCTGGAAGGCAAGGCCTTCCTTCCTTCTAGATGAGTACGATATCAAGGCTTACATTGATAACGTGGTGGTTGTACCCACGAATCCAAATTAGCTCAAGGCCTACAAGAAGGAGATGGCAAAGGTGAAGAGATTGATTCTCGATAGGTTCAATATCATGTAGTATCACATATCGCTGGTAAGGACATTGCCAAGCAAAAGTGGGATGCTCTCGCCATGTTGTACCAGGGATCTTCCGAGTAGTGGAAGATGTATTTGGAGGAGAAGCTAAGATATATTCGTATGCAGAAGGGGCATCGCATAGACCCCTTCCTCACCAGACTTCAGGAGGTCGGAGACTAGCTGTCAGCTATAGGGTCAGCAACCCAACCTACAGAATTGGTGCGGTTAGCTTTTAACAGTGTTTCCAAAGACTGGAAGGTCTTTGTCCAAAGTATTTTGGGCAGAGACAAGTTGCCAGAGTGGGACAGGATGTGGGTTGATCTGTAGTAAGAGGAGATGAGGTGAGATTTGGTGAAGAGCACCATCTGTGGTAGCAGTGGGACGAAACTGGTGAAGGAAGAGAAGAATGTGGCCCTCACATTAAAGGGGTAGTAGAAGCAATGCAGGAAGAAGAAGGACCTTTCAAAGGTCAAGTGCTTCAGGTGTAGAGAGCTAGGCCACTACAACACTCAATGTCCTCTTGGAAAGAAGGACAAGGAGGAGAAGCAAGACTAGTAGGTTGCTTTTGCAGAGATCGATAGGTTGTCCTCTAGGCTGGAGGAAGATTTTGCCATGATAGCAGACATCCCTCCAGGAGTAACGTGGGGTGACTTCGTTTTGTAGCTTCATAGTGCTACAGAATGGGCAGGATTCTTGAGGAGGTCCACCTCTTGAATCAGTACCTTGCTATAGGAGCCCATAGTATGCAGTAGCAAGATGAACCAGTGGCAATCGGTGTAGTCAGATGTCAGAGTGACAGATGTAGTAGCTAGTAGCAGTTGGAGACTGCGCAATGCAGTGCAGAGTTGGCAGTAGTGCAATTGGCACATTGCAGAGTCAGCAGCAGCGCAGAGGCTTCAGAGAGACAATGCAGATACTAGTATCAGTCAAGACTCCAGTGACGGATGCATCAGACTAAACACAGATGGTTTAGTACTTTTGGATAGTTCTTAGCTGCAAATGTTGCAGTTGCAACAACAGCAAATGAGAGGGAGTTGCAAATGCTGCAGCAGCAGCAACAACAGAGTTGCAGTGTTGGCAGCAGATCAACAGAGTCATCAAATGCAGCGCATATCAAGTTGCGGAGTAGTTGGTGGGCAGTAGTAGCCGGACATTAGTAGCGTGATAGGAGATGGTGCAGAGGCAGCGTAATGTAGCAACAGTCGCAATACTAGAACACTTTCCTCGCTAAGAGGGAGTGTTAATTTTTGTAGCATCGGATGTGTTCTAGCCACAAGATTTAGCAGAGAGGCTTGGTTACATGTATTCTCCAATACCCATAAATCGTTTTTGGAAATTCCACCTAGAGACGACTTAATTAAATTAATTAGTTAGTTTTTAATATTTCCTAAGTCCAAAATTAGGAAATATGATTAATTAAAAGAAATTAATTAAGTCATGGTGAGAATGTTCTAGAAAAGTACATGGATCAAGTTCTAGTTAACCCTAGCCATCGATTAAGATTTAATCATGGTCGTTGAAGTCTCAATGGAGGATTATAAGAAGAACTTGATGGGGCTTGGAGAAGACACAACAAATCAATTGAGTATTCGATTTGTTGAGAAATCAGATTCTAGAGTAGCGGCGTTTTACTGCCGGAGGTGATTCAGTAAGTCGAAGAAATGAAAGAGGGGCAGAGATAGTAATGTCAGAGGAAGCTTTTCCAGTTCCAGTGAGTGCATTGTAGAGAGGCGGTGATTGCCACAGAGAGGTAGCGCAGAGCTTTGTGAGGAGATTTCGTATTTGGTGGGGAGTAGGAGATATTCTGAGCCGAAAGTTGGGAAGAGGGTCCTGAGGCAAAGAAGATCAGTCTTCCAAACATCAGCTGCAGAGACAACAAGAGGAGACGTTGTTCCAAGCTTGTGGGATGTAGTACTGCGTAGGCTGACACAGTGACTGCGCAGAGGGAGCAAGCAGCAGCTCAAATTGAGTTGAGGTCAATGTCGGATCACCTGTGGAGTGAGATAATTTCTCACTAGTTATTATTGCCCTTCATTTCTTTGTTTGGATTGCTAGATTAAGCATCCATAGTTTTGTACTTAGATTTACTACTGCATAATATTAAAATCCTCACCTGTTGCATTGGTTTTCCCGAGTTGAGTTTTTCTTGAGAATTAGTCCAAAAATAACGATGTCAAATTGTGTGTGTGCATCTATTCTTCCAACATTTATTTTTCTTTTGTAGTATTTGTTTTGTGAAGGTTGTAGTGTATTTGTTTCGTTATTTGTCATAGCACACAATAAATAATTTGTTTAATTTATTTAACAAATAGAAGAAACAATATCAATTGTTGCAATACGATTTGGAGTTTCCCAAATTTTCACAATTTTAGGCTCGACCCAAGGTGCAGACAAGGGGAGGGGAAGGCTAACCCTATGTGGACCCAGGGAAGGAATGTGGACTCAAGTGGGAGGAATGATGAATGGGGTTATAATGAGTGGAAAGGGAGTGATATATGTGGATAAGGGAGTAGGACCACGCAACCAAAATTAGGGTTTCCCATGTAGTACCATCTCTAAAACCCAAAGGACAATAAAAGAGCTCCCACGGGACTAGGGTCCAAGGGTAACATCCAAAAGAGGTCTAGGGGAAAAGAGCACAAACCTAGCCCACTCCTTCTGCAGAATCCCCCATTAATCCATGCCCAAAAGTTTCCATGATAAGTAAACCACAATAGTCAATTACCAAATGACAAGGCATATCTTTAGGTTTGGGAGGCCCACCTTCAAACATACGGTCATGACAGATGGGTGAGGGCCACATGGCTGGCTCAGGTGGTGGAGAAATGACACAACAAGCTAGTTGGTGGTTGCAAGGGATTGTTGGTTGTTGGCTAAGGACATCTTGGAGAAAAATTTTCTCCAAGGGATATCACCCACAAAATGGTGGGTAACATCTGGCTCCAATTAGGACATGATCTCTCGGAAAAGTGGGAAAAGCTACTTGAACGGGAGGTCATCAGAACACCAACAATCTCTTGGTTACCGTAGACCTGTTACCTGCACATATTAAAGACTAAACCCACGAGGCAACATGTTTCTAAAGTGTCTTATGATCACCCATGCTTGGTGTTAGGCCGTAAAATAAAAATAGAATATTAAGATTTTAATCTAAATGCAACTAATCTACCATGAGAAATATCATATGACATTACTTCTAATGTAAAAATGAGCATGCAACGCATCCTACCCTAACATGCAGACGATGAAGCGAATATTAACTGTAATCATAAAGCCAATTCAACCAATATATAATTAAATCAATATAAATATGTCTGCATATATGATTAATCATGCAACAAATCCCAAAGCGAATGCAAACCCAAACACATGGAGGATGTTGCGAGCGGGAAGTGGGAAAATATGGTTTCCATGTGAGGTAAGAGGAATCCCTAGGAGAAGGAACATGAGTCAATATAGAAATGTGGAGCCTTCCCTCTAAGTACACAATGGTGGAATGATTGATTATCCTTAAGAACTTCTTATCACAATCATTTCTCATAATATTGTGCTTTGAAGATGTCACAAGGTTGTGATGAGAAGGGAACGAAGGGTGAGAGAAAGGAGTGTAGCAAATAGGTTGCCCAAGGTGATGGTCACATTGGAGAGGGGAGGTCATGGAGTGATCAAAACCCTGAGGGTGTGTCCAAGGAGGTAAAGAATAATCAATGAGGGGCTCTTCCTTGACACTATACTCAGAAGGGGGAAAGGGCTCATTGTCACTTGAGATCATATGACAAGAGGTGAGGGAATCACTTGATGAAGACTCAAGATGATGAACAATAGGAAAAGGCAAAAGGGAGGGTGAATTATTGTATTCAACGAGTTTCTCTTCGCAAAAATCATAATCCAAAGGCTCAAGTGATTTGAATATAGAATCATACTAAGGAGAGGTGGGAGCCTTATCGATTTCCTTAGTATCAAAGATTGGGTCTCTCCTAAAAGGAAAATTGATCACTTCCAACTGCCCTCTTTATGCAAGGGAAAATAATAATTCTCCTTCCCAAGGGTATCAATGGATATGTCATCATAAATAATGCCTAAGAGAAAGGGAAGACCAATCTTAGCCTCATCCTCCTTGTCTGTGTCGTAAATGGGAGCACAATCAAATTGAGGACGAACAATTTCCCATTTCTCCTTTTCAATGTGGAAGTAATTTCCAATGTCATCTTCCAAGGGTCTAATGGGATCACCTTCCTCAAGGTTCTCAAAAGGAGAGTCATCAAGAGCAATATCCTCAAGATAGGTAAGGTTAGTCTCAACTTCACCTTCCATAGACTCATCCTTTCCAACACGTGTTCTCAAAATCATCCTTTTCATCATGTAGACCCAAGGAGGACTCATATTCCTGCTCATTACTTAGATTCTCAATGTCTTTATGATGCTCAATGAAGCTTGGATGCTTAATGCAGAGTATACTTGAAAATGTTTAAGAAAGCCACAAACGAACTCCTCAATAAATGAGATGCTCTTAGGTTCATGGCCACCAAGAGATCCCATGAACAACAACATAAGGACATCTTGGTGAAGCACTTTCTCTTTTGAAGCATGTGCATTAAATCTTTCTATATGGTCAATTGTGGAGAGTGGATCACCATCAAACACGGGCAACCCACGTAGCATCGTTCCTGCGACATGATTGGGGTGCCCAGGGACGCTAACGATGTCCAAAGCAGGAAATCATTAAATAAATACAACCTATTTGAGATATACATGAAAAATATGTAGGAGTCGCAAGGGTGAATTTAAAAATGCCTAGAAATATGCTTGCATCACCCTACAAGCATCGACCTTAAAGTTCAATGAAGAACTTGGGTTTCGTTCTTCCAATGGAGTCGCCAATAATGATATGTCAATATGTCGTATGGGGAACAAAACACACGTCTCGTGTCCCCGGCAACGGTGCCAAAATGTTACCACTTAAACTAGAAAGGGTCCTATAAGTAGATCCTTGAAGGGCTACCGCAATAATGGCGCAATAGCCCACTGTCACCTCAGCTATAGCTCCCTCCTCTTTACGAACTTTCACCGATGGGAGGAGGCCCGTTGTAATAAGGATCACGAAATTGAATGGATCAATGATAGGATGAGAGGTGATCCTAAAGGCCCATTCACAAGAAAGGCATAGATATATGGCTTGCTTGCTTTGAAAGTAAGATGAAAGGCTCTCTAGGAAGGGCTAAGGGGAATTCTAACAGATAGGGTTAGAGTATATGACTTGTCAAGAAGAGTCTTAGAAGTTAGCTCCTAAACGCCTTGTGGAAACTTGGCTTCCACGTGGTCTTTGTGAAATTGGCTTCAATAAGTTGTGGGACCACATGAGACCAAGTGGACCCGAGGTTAGGTCAAGGGAATGGGGTTGAGCAACGAATGATGTGCTTGACCTAATCAAGGAGGAGAAGGGGATCAAAGAAAAAATTTTCAATGAAAGATACTGCAATGATCCCAGTGAGGTTTGTAGCCACGAAAAACCTAGGGAAAGGAATGGTCCCCAAGCTAGGGCTTGCAATATCTTGAGATCCCACCATCGGATTTGCTTGAAATTTGGAGGGCCTCTAGAGCAAACTCCAGCGCAGATGTGGACCAAAACTCGAAGTATTTGGATGGCTAGATTGAGAAATAAGTGATGCCCTAGGTGACCTATATAGGGTAGGCCTAGAAAGAAAGAGAGGTGAGAAAAATAGGCTTTACGGTGATCACCTATGGAGGACCAGTGCTTTGTCGTTTGGGAGGGATGGAGTCACGGAAGATTCAAGGTTTAGATTAATTCCCTCTTGTCAAGGAGGCATGAAAACAACTTCGCTAGGCTTTAGGGCTTGATGGAAGCAGCTTCAAGGTCATTTATACTTCGTGACTTTTCGAGACAAATTCAACGAGTAAGTCTCTAGGAACATTCATTCATTCAAATATGGCCCATACATGATACAACGCTATTTAGAGATGCAATTTGCACAATTTTGTTCCAAGAAAAGCAGCAAATTAACCCTAGAATAGAGAAAATCCCAGCATCATGAATGCAACAAGATAAATAACAAGAATAGCATTAAAACATTACTTACATGTAAGAAGGATATATCCAATCACCAAGATATGCCAATCATAGAAGCTCCAGGACAAAGAAGATTGTCCAAACATCGAAATTCATCCATTCATCCCAGAAATCTCATCCTCAAAAGATAGCGAAAATATCACAAGAAGATATGATCCAATCCAAGTGATGATGATGAAATGAAATCATCTAACTTGTATTTATACATGTCCAAATGAATTCGATTTGGACTAATGAGGCCTAACAAAACCCCTAAAATAAAATAATGTACAAAATAACAATCTTTTGGTGACAAACCCACCAAACTAACTCAAAATCAAAAGAGTAAGCCTCTCAAGAGGTCGAATGATCAATAATACATGTCGTTTGGCCTTAGAGGAGGCCTAATGAATTCCATAGGTGCCATAATGTGAAATAGGACTCCCAAAAGTAGTGGACAAGGGGTTGGCCCCTAGTTCTTTAAATAACAAACTTGTGGTGCTCCAAATATGTGTGGGGGCACACAAATGTCCTCATGGGTCTCCAAACAGATCGAAGATGCCTGTAGACCATCTGCAAGGGCTCAAATGATGGTATAAGTGATGCCACATCATCATACGAGTCCTAGGTCATCTTCCAAGTACATGATGTCCTGGGTCATCTTCCAAGTACAAGATGTAACTGTGGGGCCAACTAGGCATAGTGAACCAAGTGCATCTTCCTCATCCAATAGGTAAACCACGAGCAATCTCTAAATGACTCTAGGGATCCATGGAATATTTCTGTTGTTGTGGAGGCCCATGGCTCTCTACACAATCCCTACATGTGCCAATGTAGCCCTCTAGAGGGTAAGGACCCCGTATAAGGAGACCAAATCTAATATGGAAACCATCTGCAATCCTACATAGGATCCAATGTGTCCCTTCACCTTCCAGTACACCAAGTCATTAAAGAAATTGAGTTAAAGAGTTTACAAATCATGGACAACAAGTGGGCACTTCATAATGGCATGCCCTTCCATAGTGGGCTTTGGTATGTGCTAATGTCTCCAAGCTCCAATGGGGGTTAACCAAGTACCTTATTAGGTGGTTTCTAGTTTTAATGGGGATACTATGTCCTTGGTACATCCTTCAAATGGTGGTGGCATGTGATAAAGTGATGGAACGGAATAGGGGATGAGTAGGCAATCCTGGGTCACATGCCACAATATAAGGGTCATTGACAAAGGAAAGCCCACACTTGGGTAAATAATGTATAGGAGGGAGCAATCGTGGTACATGAGTTACCCCAACCTTGATTTTTCCACCCTTCTTCATATGCCTTTTGCCTTTTATGATTTTTCTTTGCTTAACTGCTCGAGGCTCAAGGAATGAGGCCATGATTTGTAACGTACAGCAGTGGATACCCTCTTAAGGTGGGGTAGTTCATTGCCCATCAAGGGTTGGGACAATCATGGGTTCCTGAATGATAAAGGAGGCTCATATAGGGCCTATAGGAACCAGGGTGATGACCATGGGAATGGAGTAGAGTTCATGTATTGGCTTTTTCCCACTTGCTAAATGTGTTTGTCCCAACCATCTTTTGCATTTTGTGGTACATTTTCTTGTTGAGTGTGGCCAATTCTACTTTTGCTTTTATTTTTAGCTGCATCAAACTTCGGGGCATCATTTCAGGCCCGACCTAAGGTGTGGACAAGGGGAGGGGGAGGCTAACCCCATGTGGACCCAGGTGGGAGGAAAGAGGAAACGGGTTATAATGAGCGGAAGAGGACTAACATATGTGGATGAGGGAGTGGCACCCAATGTTGCGAAAATTGCGATCGGAAAAAAATCGGCAAGGGTCCAAAAAATGAAAAAAATCGTAAAAATCAAGAAAAAATCGGTAAAAATCGACAAAAGATCGGAAACATTAAAAAAATAACTTTTTTTAATTATTAAGTCTCTAAAGCATCCACGATTTTTGACGATTTTTTGGCGATTTTTACGATTTTATCGCGATTTTTACGATTTTTATCGCGATTTTTTCATTTGGAAAAAGTCTTGGTGATTTTTACGATTTTTTGGCGATATTTTCAAAAATGAAAAAATCGCCGATTTAATCATCATGCGGAAAAAATCGTGATTTTTTGAAAAAAATCGCGATGTTCGCAACAATGGTGGGACCACACAACCAAAATTAGGGTTTCCCGTATAGTACCATCCTTAAAACACAAAGGTTACTAAAAGAGATCCCACGAGACTAGGGTCCAAGGGTAGCATCCAAAAGAGGTCTAGGGGACAAGAGTACAGACCTAGCCCACTCTTTCCGCCGAATCCCCCCATTAATCCATGCCCAGAAGTTTCCATGATAAGTAAACCACAGATGGGTGAGGGACCACATGACTCAATTTGTGAGAAATGGCACAACGAGCTAGTTTGTGGTTACAAAGGGTTGTTGATTGTCGGCTGAGGACATCTTGGAGAAAAAATTTATCCTAGGGATATCACCCACAAAATGGTGGGTAACAAAGTACACCTGAAAAATACAGAAGGAGGTGTAGTTAGGTTCTTATAAACATGCTCTAAACCTCTAACTAATCACATAGATATACTTCAATATGCAGAAAATTAAAGAAGGGCCAATCCAAATGTGCCCCTACAACAAGAATAAAGTTAGCCAAGTAAGAACATATATAAAAATATGATGCACTCTTATAGAATGAAAAACAAATGATACATCATTCTTCAAGTGTGATTTCACCGCAAGATCAAGAGGACGTAAACATGCCACACTTAACCTTCAACCCAATATGGATCAATTTAAATCTGCAATAATCCTATACTCAAAATAAAACCTAGAAGTCCACAACAGGGACTTTGACCTAAAATAAATATGACCCAAGCATGAAACCCATGTTTTAATAGGTCATTTAATAATAATATAAAATAATTTTCTTTATTCTTTTAACAAGTACAATTTATGAAAACCGAACCTAGTTACATTCTTCAACACTCCCTCTTCACTAGGGAGGTATTCATAGCTCAATAGTACAAGGTAGATCTCAACTATATGAACTATGAAGAATCTTTAGACACTTAAATGTCATGGACTAGATTCCTGACTAGGGAACTCTATCCATTGGTCACTCAACAGTTTGGGCACCGTAATGCAATGGACTAGATTCCTAACCAAGGCAATCTATCCAAGTGGGACTAAGATGGACTAAAGCTTTCATCCTCTATAGGTACCATCAAACTTACTTACTAACCATCAACCCAGGGAACTATGTGCATATCCACCCGATGTCACCCTCCCTACCAGACATCAACACAAAGTGTCGGCCTGATGTCTTTCTAGGCAATACTTCACTCACAAAGCCTCAACACACCTTGATCCAACAGATCAAGGACAACCGATCTCTCCCAATCAAAGTGATTGGTAACCAACATGCTATCAAAACCTTCGAGAGATTCACTTGTACAAACACAACCCCAATCAGCAATACATATTCAAGTATATAATCAAAGAAAACTTACGAGGATTCGATGTTTCTCTTTAGTTAATTTCAGTAGGACTATCAATTGAATCTTTGAAAGAAGATTCCTCATACACTTTCCTTTCCTACTTTTCATGTAGCAACATATTATTCAATTGGATCCTGCTTTCCTACTTATAGCAGTACCAAAGCATTCTCCAATCATGAATGTGATTCTTAATCATGGTCTTCACTAAGACTTACGACTATTAATCCTGGTCTAGTACATGACACATGAAGTAGAGAACCATAACCATTTCTTCTTTTATCCAAATTCCCTCTTAATCTAGGGAGATCAACTTCTTCCTTTAGGTGTTGGAGAATCTTTCGTGGTTTCCATCCTTCTCATCATACTTATCAGCTTCTCATCTGTACCTGCACAGCTTTAGGCAGCAAGTACAACCAAAACTATAGAAGCATAAAGTTAGCCATATCAGAGTCACGAAAGCATTTTCAACTTTATACATATTAGATACCCAAACAAGAGATATATACTCTTCAACATTTTGCTAGGGACTTTTATCATAAACCCTAGACTACTTCATAATGTCTTTCATTCTATATAGGGATTCAATGGTTCTTTCAAAGGTATAATATACCTTGCTACAACATTTAGTAAACCCTAGAGCCAATATAGATGTACAAGATATCTAACAACCTTTAAAATTCACATGTAAGACTTTCTACTAGGGTTTCATACAAATCCTAGATTTCATAAACGAGTTAATTAAGATTGTCATGATCAACTTTCACTAGAGTTAGTTGCATACCCTATATTTCAAATCAATTATCAAAACATACCATGAAGAGCTTCTACTAGGGTTTACTATAAACCCTAGAATTTAATAAACACATCATAAGAAACTTCCGCTAGAGTTCAATGTAAACCCTAGATTTTCCATTTATAAATTCTCAGCACACATTATATAGATTCAAATGAACATACATACTAGAGAATTTAACCATTACTAGGATTTATTTATAGACCCTAAACTTTTCACTCATCATCCTAGATCTTTTAAACTTTGACTAAGATTTGTTTCCAAACCATAGATTCTTAAGACCATTAGAAAGTAGGTCAACACACATATCTAGGAGATCACCATTATAAGCACATCATAAGTTAGTTAACATTAATACATTAGACATATATTGTCCTAGACTAGGCTAGGGATTCAATCAAGAGAACATATACCTAGGGTTTCTTAGGACTTTCCATAACAAGGATTTTACCTGTAGACCTAACCAAAACCTAGGGTTTATGTTCATTGTCACATCATGCACAAAGAAGTCCATCAACTTCCACCCATCACAGTGGATATGGAGCCACACCTAGCACAGGAACAAACATCTCTTTAAGGCGTAGAACCATATCAGATTTCCTTGACGAAGAGTCTAGGAATGATGTGGATTCAAAAAAAGTATAGTTTCTCTATGCATGTGGGGTACCATTCAATGTTCTTCACTCACATTATTGGCATTAAATGGTTTCTGCCATTAATGATGCCCCCAAAGGGTACAAGAGCCCTGGGTATGACAAGGCTAGAACCGTGGGACTTGATCATGAAAAAGAAAAAATAACTCATTCTTTGAATAGAATGACAAGTTCTTCGAATGAGCTTGGGTTGTCCATTGTATCTGATGGATGGACAAATGTAAAAGGCAAGCCATTGATAAGTGTTCTTGTTGTGTCTGTTAGTGGTGCAATCTTCCTTTCATCATATGATTACTCAGATAAGTTCTAGACCGACAGAACCATTACTTGAAACAATTCAACGTATTGGGCCATACAATGTCGTCCAAGTCATCACTGATAATGTTGCTAATTGTAAGGCAGGGGGAGCAATTATTGAGGATAAATACCCCAACATATTTTGGTCTGGGTGTTTGGTTCACACAATGAACCTTTTGATACATGATATAATTAAAAACAAACAACCTCAATACAAATGGATTGGTGATTTGTACAAGAGAGGAAAAAAATGATAAGATTTATTACAAATCATAGCAATACCTGTTGTCGCATAGAATGTCTAGGCACCATGACAAGAGCGCAGATCAGGGGTTGTCACACTGATCCCCAATCTCTCTATTTAAGTTGTCTCCTTATGGCAGACTAAGGGGGGTAGACCCTTTGGAAATGGAATGAAGGAGAACTCGTTGGGAACCAACCGATTCGAGAGACAGTTAAACGACCAAATACTTGTAAAAGATCTAGCAAGATTAAATGATTCGATTGAATTGGAAAGATTGATACCAGTGCCTTATGGAGTCAACTATCATGCTAAGGAAATTACAATCAAGTACTTGATGAGAAATTGCTGCTATGCAATGTTAATTTAGAATGCAGAATGCAAGGAAAACAATTTGAAGGAGCGAGATGAAGCAAGCTTCGAAGATGAGAGTTAATGTTAAAAGGCCTAAAACACTTAGATTATAAATAATATGATATAACCACTAAGTACTTAAGCGAGACTGTCAATTATGAAGATGCCAAAATTACTCGATTAAAAGATATACAGATCCACAATAGAGCTCTCAAAATCAGATATCAATCACACTTACTTGAAAAGATTTCCCAGACATTAGTATTCAAAAAACATCCAATAATTCAATTATATGAAACAAAAGTTAATTAAACATTAGGCAATTTTAATTGATAGAATATGTTCCAAAACTCAAACGCCAATGATCATCAAACCCAACTGAAACATATGAAATTTACTAGCACTTAAATCTCAGTAATTATTCATCCAGATATACCATGAAAGTATAATGCTAATAAAACCACTTCATTAAGCAATTTATGGATTAAATTGTGTTCTTAAAAATGCGAATCTAAAAATTAATTTTTCTCCTATAGTCAAACTTAGAATATATTTTTCAGCAAGATTTCAGATCTAAAATATAAATTACAGCAGTAATTTAAACCATAGATCAGCGAATAAACGATACCGACACCAATGCCCAAAATGACTAAAAATAGTAAAAATTGTTGAACTTAAAGAAAAATCAATTTTTAGGGCTTGATTATGAGAAATTTCAGATCTGATATTTTTATTTCAGCAGTGAAATAGTGATAGATCAGCAAGATAATACTGTCCAAAATCGCTGTCAAATACTTCCAGAAATAGCAAAAAATATATTAAAACTTGAAAACTTCAATTGTAAGGCTTTAAGAGAGTTTGATTCAGTAATTTTCAGAACTAATAAGTTTATAACAACAGTAAATTGATAACAGATTAGCAAACTGAAAATACTGAAAATGATCTCCACTATGTCTAAAAATAGTAAATTTTGCCGAAAAAACTGAAAATTCAAATTTTTTAGCCCTTATTTAGGATATGCATCAGAAATGTTCAGATCTGATTTTTCAGAGTTATGCAGTAATTTCCAACAACCGTTAAAGTCAGATCTAGGCAAAATTAAAGGTGCTCGAATGGCCAAAAATTCTGAAAATGAAGATTTTGCAATTCTAAATAATTTTGACCATACAAAATGTGTTTTTAGGGCCTAATTATTTCTGATTTGTTTGCTGTAATAAAATTTGTAGAAAATAAGGGTTTAGAGATCAAACCCTTAGCCCAAGGTTTTGAAGATCCCACCGTTGAAAATTCTTGAAATTTTGGGATAATGTTACTGCTTGAAAATTAGAATTTTGGAGACCAAAATCCTGTAAAAATAGCCTCAAAAGCCTATACGTCCTCAAGGGTCTAGATCTGACTCAGATCTGAAGATTTCCTTAGTTGATTTTTTAGATCTATTCTTGCAAACAAATATTGAGCTCAGATCTTGCCCTCCAGAGTCTAGATCTGGCTCAGATCTGAATATTTCTTTGGCTGATTTTTCAGATCTATTTCTGCAAACAAATATTGAGCCCAGATCTTGCCCTCCAGGGTCTAGATCTAGCTCAGATCTGAATATTTCCTTGACTGATTTTTCAGATCTATTCTTGCACAAGTGAAAAGAGAAAAACCAAATACCCAATATGTACAATAATAGAGAAAATCCTAAAAACCCAAATGTTAGAATTCAAAATTATGTTACAAAACTTTAGATCTACACATGCAAATTACAGATCTATACAATATATTTACAGATCTATGCACAAGAGTTGCAGATCTGTCAGATCTGAGGAGCATAAGTCTGACTTCGCTCTCAGGTCTGAAGATCTAAGGCTCTTATTAGCCAGATCTAACTTTAAATTCAAAAAATATTAAGATAATTTTTTTATTTAAGCACAAGCTCTAGAAAGACCCTGCAAAAAATATTCCATAAGATATCCTTATAAATTAGGAAGCAATGGGCTTTTTCAGATTTTCTGAAATCTGAGAGTCGACTGATCTAACTGAAGATTTCCCCAAACGCTCAAATCTTGAATAATGATATCTGAACACTTAGATCTGAATTTTAGATTGATAGAGATTTAAAAAATAGCCATGAGACTTTTCAGAAATATAGATAACTAATATTTATATCAAATCAAAATGCAATTTAAGAAAATCCAGAAAACTGCACAAGATACCTATATGCATCAATCCATAAAGGCCATCAACCATCAAATACCAATAAAAGTAGCAGAATTTAAAGACAATATCACCGCATAGATCTGGAAAAAGAACACCAAAGTTTGTAACCCCAAAGTCTTTATGCTTTATTGATCAAAAAATTACAAGAGCTTCTAAGAACAAGTGCACGATCCAATAATCAGATGCAAATGACATACAAAGATCTCTAATTTATAAGATAAAATTTCCAACGGCTAGTTCGGTTGATCCATGTCAAAATAATCTCGACCGTCGAAAAAGATTTAATTATCTTTTAATCCGGACCGTCAAAATTATAATTTTGAAGAAATTCGAATTTATCATTTAATTCCATTTTAATTAATTCAAAAATAATATTTTTGAGTTAATTACCTCAAAATTTTGACTTTGACTTAACCACCAAGGCCCAAGGGTCCAAAATTGTTTGAAATTCTCAAATTCCTTTGGCCTGAGACCTTTAAAAATTTATTTTTTAAGGACCCACGAATTTTGCCTATGAAGAATTTTAATTCACCTAGGACTTAAAATTAATTAAATTTCTGACTTGGGATTTTTAATTTAAATTGACTAGAAAATTTAATTAATTGACTGAGAGGGGATTTAATTATTTTTTCAACCCTCTTTATACAAGATAAATACATTTAGACACATAAAGGGGGAGTACCCATTCGCGATAGACCCTCAAATAGCTACCCAATTTTGCGACTTAAAATATGATATAGTAGACCAAATAGCTTGTAATAAAATAATCTAGCCAATTAGTTAGGATTATTCCCAAACTACTTTTACAAAGACTCGATAGAAAACACTAGGACTCACTTAGCATCTTGATGACAAAATCCACCCTAGCTTTGGGGTGAGGCTGGAGAGGAAAACTCTACCAATCACTTGTGTCGAGAAACACAAATGAAACAGTGAAACAAAAAACCTCCTAGGATAGAAATAATCACCAAAATACTAGGCTTACCTAGATTGTTACATACATAGTGGTCTTATTTAGATCCTTTACATCATAAACATGCAAAATTGGTTTACATCATTTATAAAATTGTCGACTGATGATGAAATCTGAATGGCGTGAACACGTCGAACATGATGAATCCCATTTTGAGTTAATTAAAATGAGGGTGTACTGTTATGGGGTCGTTGACAAAGTGTGGTCAACAATACCCATGGGCTTTTCCGTAATCACTCAAGATTGGAGATGTTGAAGATTGCAAAGACTAGATTTGCTAGCTATTACCTCACCTTCAGGCGCCTTTTGAAGGTAAGAGGGTCATTGGCTAGCATGGTATCAAGTCCACACTGGCAAGTATAAAAGGACAGGGCAACAACAATAGTTGACATGCAAGGTTTTGAACAAGTGGAGGAGAACGCTCTTGATGGTCTATTTTGGGCATGTGAGGGAAATTTTGAATTTCACCAAGCCCATTTATATCATGATTCACTTTGCAGATATAGATCAACCAGTGATTGGGGAGGTGTATGAGCAGATGGATAGCATGTTGGGGCAAATAAAAGATGTTGTTAAGAAAAATGATCCCAACTAGTATTCAATGATTCACAATTGTGTGTGTGCACGGTGGAATAAACTTAATGTTCCACTACATGCCTTGGCGTATATCCTTATGCAAAGATACTATTCTCCATCTTGATTGGGCCAACCTGCACCTGAGGGTGGGGTTAGGTTCAAACCCCATACAGATCCAGAGGTACAAGAAAGATATATGAAATCATTAGACAAGTTGGTCCCTAACAGGGAGGAGTGTGCTAATCTGTGTCTTGAATTGGGCAGATACTTTAGTTGCACTGGTTTGTTTGGCTCTTCGCATGCAATGGAAGATAGAGACATATTTGATGCTCTCACATGGTGGGAAACATATGGAAGCATGGGAATTTTGGAAAAATTGACAAAAAAAGTTCTCTCATAGGTTGTAAATACTTCTTCTATAGAGAGGTGTTGGAGCACCTACAGCTTCATCCATAATGTGAGAAGAAACAGACTCAATAAAAACCGAGCAGAAAGCCTGATTTATCTGCACTGCAACTTGAGGTTGTTGAGTCATTATTGTGATCAGATTTAGAGGATCTATCATATAAAGTTTGGCACAACAACCCATAGGACGATAATTTGGAGGATGGCACTATACATCTAGAAGAATTGAAAGCAGAACTTTTGAGAGATGAGGATGAAGCAACACCAGCCATGCCACTGCCACACCCACCATCCAGTAGTAGTGCCAGTGCCAGTGTTCAAGTTCCAACTATTGTTGCTTTGTTGACGCTGCCTCCACCTATATCCTCACGTGGAGGGCATGTGCCTTATAGTTTCGATCGTGCTACTATGTGGGGGGATATTGCTAGAAGACCACCACTACCACGATCTGCTATACAATTAGACATTTCACGTGGGCCTGGCAAGGGGCCAACCGCCAGGCAATAGATGTTGCAGTCTTTACTAGTCTTTTCTAGTTTATAGTAGTTTTTAACATTTTATAATTGTTGAAACTTAATTCTTTCATATTTATTATGATATTTTTTGTAAACAATATATGACAATTTAAGTTTGAAGTTTGAAATTTTGAAGTTGCCAGTTATAAGTTTATAACTCATTATGAATTATGAATATGATGCTTCATGAAAGTTGAAAGTTGTTTCATTTCGTTTCATTTTATAACATTTTATTTCATGTTAGATATTCTTTGTTGTAATGGTTACACTTAGCTTACAAGTACAAATATGGTGATCAATGAATCAATGATGATACATGTTATATATTGAATTTTGAAAGCTTGAAACTTTAAGATTGATGAATCATGAGACTCAAGATTCATTATGTTGTATGTTTCTAACATGTGGACGTGGTCGATAAAAATTATAACTTCTAGATGATTGATGTTATATGGTTCAATCTATGCTTTTGTGTTTTTTATGTCTAATTCATCATTCTACATGTTTTTGTTGACATATATGCATCAAAATATAAAAAAATATATATTATATAAAAAATTTCCCCTCGATTCGCTCCCACTCCCGCTGCGAAGTAACCTTGGTCAAAGCAAACTATTATTATGTCAAAATTCAAAGGTTCGGGATTTCAAACAGCATCATTTTAACTCAAGCAAGTCTAGAGCTTCCATGATCATATCAAAATCCCAAACTCAACATTATCAAATAGCAACCTCTTCATAAATATCCCTAAATATGTTTAGGGTTTCACACATTATCAACATACCCGTAGGTTAGGGTTTTCTAAAGAACCTCCTTAAGGTTCTATTTATATAACCAATAAGAGGTGTATAAAGTGGGTGTTGATTTTTATAGCATCGGGAAGTGTTCCAGGTCTCAAATTTTGAGGAGAGACTTGGACAACAGTATTCCAGATAACCCAAAAATCGTTTGTGGAAATTCCACTCAAATTTTGCTTTATTAAAATAATTAATTATTTTAATGTGATCCCTAAGTCTAAACTTAGGGAAATTAAATAATTAAAGGGTATTAATAAACCAGAATGTGAATCTTCTAGAAAACGAAAATCAAGTCATCTTTTAATCTGAGCCATTGATTAAAGATATAATCTGGGCCATTGATTAAAGATATGATCTGGGTCGTTGATTCATCAACGAGAAGACTATAAGAGAAGGCTTGAGGGTCATTTGGAAAGTAAGCTGGACACATTCTCAGTACCCGAAGGAAATCGATTATGAAGTAAAAGAATTTGAATTCAGAGGGTGAGTTTGTAGAGGTAGGATTGCAGAGACAGAAGGAGGAGGGAGAAGTCAGCAGAGACAGAGAAGGAGGAGGACAGAAGACGAAGTGAAGGCAGCGCTAAGCAGCAGCACTAGCCCTCCACGCAGACTTACGCAGTGCAGGCAGTGTCTGCGCAGAGCGGCTACGCAGACTGACACAAAGGGTGCAGGAGGTCATCCCGTGTGTCGGGAATTCTTCCGGATTGTCTGAAAAATTCATATCAGGTGTACGCTATTAATTCTACTCGTCATGATTTCTATAAATGATCTTTTCACTGCTGAAGATTAATACAAACCCTCAACTGCTGCACCGGTTTTCCCACATTGGGTTTTTCCAGGGACAATTGTCCAAAAATAACTGTGTTCATGTGGTTGTTTCTATTGTGCTATATGTGTTTTAATTTGTTCTTCTGCTTTTGATTAGGGTGAATGTTGCAGTTGTGTTTACTTCAATATTTACTGAAGCATCTGTAAATAACTTATCATAATAAGTAGGCAAAATAAACCAACTATTGCAGTAACAATTTTCAGAGTGAAAATTTCACACGGTATCATAGCTAAAGGCAAAAGACAGAAAGAGAGGTTCTGCAATGGAACAAAGATCCAACGTTAATACAGTTCGGAAGGGCCCACGGAGTCCTCCAGAGCACATAGAGAAGCAGAGGGAGCATGACATATCTATTCTAGCATCCAGACTAGAGGAGGATTTCACTTGTGTGTCAAGCACGACCTCTCCAGGAGTTTGGTATATTAATACTGGAGCATTTGCTCATATGAAGGGAGTTCGAGAATGCTTTTCAAGCTACCGAGAAGAGCAGATGAATTTCCAAATCACAATAGGAAATAAGGCCAAGTGTACCCCCGTTGGAAGAGGTACCATAATATTTCAGACAGAAGTTGGCAACAAGATTTGGGCTACAAACGTTTTGCATGTACCGGGTTTGGGGATGAACTTACTTTCGGTGTCTCAGCTCCAGAACAAGGGTTATGATATATACTTTATTAGAAATAAAGTTTATGTCAAACACCCTAGCTGGAAAAGGAAGGCAGAAATCGGAGTGAGGAGCCATAAATTATATAAGCTCCAGCTTGAGTCCCCAATGGCACTAATCGACAGTACGGACGAAAGGGATCTAAATGAATTATGGCACAGAAGGATGGGTATTTACATCATGGAGCCTTGAAGATTCTCAAGAAAACTGTCATAGGAGCTCCAGAACTCAACACAAGGAAATATGAGGTTTGCAGGGGGTGTGTACTAGGGAAGTATGCCAAGGTAGCTTTTCCAAGAAGCAGCAGTAGGACCAAGAGTGTATTGGAGTTGATACACTCAGACATTTGCGATCCAATGTCCACCACTGCTCTTAGTGGTGCAAAGTATTTTTCTACCTTTATTGATGACCATTCCAGGAAAACTTGGATCTACTTTCTCAAAACCAAAGATGAAGTCTTTGAGCATTTCAAAGAATTCAAGGCGCTGGTAGAAAATTTAACTGGAAAGAAGTTCAAGAAGCTGTGATCAGATAAAGGTGGAGAGTATATCTATAAAGACTTCACCAGTTTCTGCGCAAAGGAAGACTTCAAGAGAGAATGGACAACTCCATACAATCCAAAGAAAAATGGAGTTGCAGAAAGGAAGAACAAGACCATTGTAGAAGTTGCAAGGGCAATGCTATATGACCAAGACATGCCCAAATTTCTATGGGCAAAAGCTTGCAATACCACTGTGTCTGTGCAGAACAAGGTGCCCCATAGAGCATTGGGGAAGGTGACCCCTGAGGTGAAGCAGTAGAACAGGCAAATCCACCCGCTACTAGTGGGACAACGAGCAAAGAGCTGCAACAAATTATGAGGGATGTAGAAGAGTTTGTTGGAGTCCCTAGAGATGGGAATACGGTATGCACGCAACTTGACAGGTACCAAGCACTGGTAGCATAGGTCGGAGAACCCTCTAGCTTTCAAGAGGTAGCTCAACATCAAGTGTGGGTAGATGCCATGGTGGAGGAGTATAGCTCCATCATGATGAATGATGTATGGGAAGTAGTCCCTAGACCTCAGACCAGATTGGTTGTAGGATCAAGGTGGATCTACAAGATCAAGTACGTTGTAGATGGCAGCATAGAGAAATTCAAAGTCAGGTTTGATCGACTATGAAGAAACCTTCGCCCCTGTAGCTCGGTACACTTCAATCAAATCGGTCATCTCTCTCACAGCGCAGATGCGATGGGAGATTCACTAGATGGATGTCAAGACAGCGTTTTTGAATGGGGTGATAGAGGAGGAAGTGTACATAGAACAGCTAGAAGGCTTTGAGACACATGAGCAGAAGACTCATGTTTGCAGGCTTAAGAAAGCCCTATACGGTCTAAAACAAGCCCCCAGAGCATGGTATGGGTGAATTGATAGCTACTTGCAAAAGATGAGATTCGTCAAGAGTGACGCAGATCCCAACCTCTACTATCTGAGAGTAGGGGATGAGCCGCTAATCTTGGTATTATATGTAGATGATATGTTCCTTACTGGATCATCTAAGCTCATCAAAGACTGCAAGGAGAATCTGGCTACCGAATTCGACATGAAGGATCTGGGGCAGATGCACTATTTTCTTGGTTTGGAAGTGTGGCAGCAGAAGGGAGAAATCTTCCTTGGGCAAGGAAGATACACTATAGAGATCCTGAAGAGGTTTCAGATGGAAGACTGTAGACCCATGGCTAAGCCAATGATTACAAATTGGAAGAAGATAGACACATCAAAGGATGATGAGGTTGACCCCACCTTGTATAGGCAACTCATCGAATCATTGATGTACCTGGTCAACACTAGACCATACATTTGTTATGCAGTGAATACCCTCAGTCAGTTCATGGTGGAACTAAGGAGGGCTCACTGGGCAGCAGCTAAACATGTTCCCAGATATTTGAAGGGGATAGTCGAGTATGGATTGAAGTACACCAGGAGCAATGAAGTCCAACTAAGTGGGTTCACAGACGCAGATTGGGCTGGAAGCACAGTGGATCAGAAAAGTAACAGTGGGTACTATTTCAATCTCGGATCAGGAATGACCTCCTGGTGTAGTAGGAAACAAAAGTCCGTTGCACTGAGCTCAGCCAAGGCAGAGTATATGGAAAAAAGCACAGATCCATGCGAGGCCATATGGCTTTGTAAACTGCTCCTGAACTTACTCAAGAAGAGGATGGAACCAACCAAAATTATGCGTTATAATCAGAGTTTCATCAAGCTCTCTGAGAATCCTATGTTTCATGACCGGTCTAAGTACATTAACATACGATGCCACTTCATCAGAGACTATGTCCAACGGGGAGCTGTGCAGTTGAGGTACACTCCTACAGGAGAATAGGTGGCAGATATCCTCTGAGTAAGATTAAGTTTACTTACTTCGGAGAAAAGATGGGGATGGTCGAGAACCCTTTCCAGTAAAGGAATGGGTGGTCTATAGAGACAGAGGGAGCCCATGTCTAAACTTAGGAAAATTAAATAATTAAAGGGTATTAATAAAGCAGAGTGTGAATCTTCTAGAAAACGAAGATCAAGTCATCTTTTAATCTGAGCCATTGAATAAAGATATAATTTGGGTTGTTGATTCATCAGCGAGAAGACTATAAGAGAAGGATTGAGGGTCATTTGGAAAGTAAGCCAGGCACATTCTCAATACTCGAAGGAAATCGATTCTGAAGTAAGAGAATTCGATTTTAGAGAGTGAGTCTATAGAGGCGGGATTTCAGAGATAGGAGGGAGAAGTCAGCAGAGACGAACAAGAAGGAAGACTGAAGACGAAGGGAAGGCAGCGCTGAGCAACAACACTAGCCCTCCACGCAGACTTACGCAGTCCAGGCAGTGACTGCACAAAGGGGCTACGCAAATTGACGCAGAGGGTGTCAGGAATTCTTCTGAATTGTCCGAAAAATTCATATTAGGTGTACACTATTGATTCTGCTCATCATGATTTCTGTAAATGATCTTTTTACTGCTGAAGATTAATACAAACCCTCATCTGCTACACCGGTTTTCCCACATTGGGTTTTTCCGGGGACAATTGTCCAAAAATAACTATGGTCATGTGGTTGTTTCTATTGTGTGATATGTGTTTTAATTTGTTCTTTTGCTTTTTATTAGAGTGAATGTTGCAGTTGTGTTTACTTCAATATTTACTGAAGCATCTGTAAATAACTTATCATAATAAGTAGGCGAAATAAACCAACTACTGCAGTAACAATTTTCAGAGTGAAAATTTCACAGTGGGTAGATTCATCAGGTGATGAATCATCCCAAACAAGAATATTTTTAGGATTCAATAGAACTAGACATAGCAATAGTCAGTAACATAGAGATGGATAGTTCAAAGAGAGTAACAAGACTTTATATTTCAATACATAACTTTAATTTTTTGACAAACCTTTTGACTTGTTTGGCCTTCTTAGTTGATCTTTGAAACCTTATCCATGATTCTTGAACATTCAACAGATTGATTCCTAGATAATGAATAGAGGTAGACAAGTGATTAGTATTCAATATAATCAAAATTTAAACAAGTATATGAAGACAAATAGAGGGAATGAGATACTTATCTTGAGGAGTTGTTGTGGGCTCCCTCCCAAGCTTGAGGGGAAACCTATAATTTATAAAACAAAGAAAAATATTTCCAAGAAGATGTTAAACCTATACTACATAAAATATACAAATGAAATATAACATAGAAGGGGCTTAGTAGTGTAAGTCCCTCAAATCTTCTTCAGGCTTTTCTTTCCTAGGGGATGATGTTTCTAAATTCTTCAGCCATGTTAACATGATCTCTGTCTCTTTTCTTGCTTCTAGGGTTGTCAAGGAAATCACTCCTATAGTGTCCCATCTTGTGACAATGATAACACCCAATTTTGGAAAGATCAACCTTCTTCTTTGGTGCCTTCTTCTTGAATCTTCCTTTATGATGAGCAACATAAGCATTTGAAACTCCTTCATTGTTGGTTACCATGGAGACTCTTAATTATTCTTGACAGCATGTTGTCCATAGCTCCTCAAAGGTGGGTGTTTCTTTCCAGCTGTTGAGAGTTGAAGCAAAAGAACCCCAAGAAGGTGGTAGTCCCAAAATGGTTGTAATCACTAATTCTTTATCTAGCACTATTTCATCAATGGCAAGAAGCACATCCCTTATCCTTGCTATTCTTACAAATAAAGAGGAAACAATATCCTCCTTTGTCATCTTAGCAGTTCTTAGTTCATTCTTCAGGCTTGCCACTTTTCCAATGTTCTTGATGGTGAATAGTTTTGACAAAGCCTCATACATTTCCTGAGCAAGATCAATATTTGCTATGAAGGGGACAAGATTTTTTTTTATGCCTTCAACCATCAAAGCCATAGCTACTAATTCCAATTCTTTGTACTTCACCCTATCAGCATCACCTGATTCTTCTATAGGCCTTTTGTTATCTAATTTGACTAAATCTAAGACCTTGTTCATTTCAAGGATGTTGTCAATCCTTTTCTACCAATACCTAGGATTTGAAGCTCCTTCAGGCTTGTTCTCTCCCTTGATAGTGTTAGACATCTTTCTTGAAGATAGTGAAGACTTATTTCCTTCAATGAACTTCTTATAACTTCCTCGATCAAGTCCTTGAGACTGCCTTTTCCCTTCTTTCACCAAAGCTTCGATACCATGTTAGAGAATCAGAAAGGCAGAAAGATCCTCTTGTTCTTTATTATTTACTTGTGATCTTCTTTAGTTATTATTATGTTCTTCTTATCTTTCTTCTTATTAGTTCATCAAGCAAATATCAAAGAAAATACACATAGATCAAGGTCACCAAATGTAGGCCAGCAGCTAGGGAAAAACCCAGTCAGTAATTCTTCCTTCAATAGTGATTCTTCAGACTCCAGACCTTGTCCCAGACTTCCTCCACACCAAGTCAGCCTTCCTTGTGATCCTTCCTGAAGCTGGCAGCAGCAGCAACAGTAGCAGTACTATGATGACCTGGAGCTTCGACCTTGCTTCTTGAGACTTCAATCTTGAGGTAGACTTCAATCTAGCTTCAAAGATTTCGATTTAGGTCCAATACAACTTCTCCAAGCAGTAGCATTTCGCAAAACAAACTTCGACTTCCTCTTTTTTCGGCAGCAACACCTGATGCAACAACTGTTGCAGTAAAACTTTTAGAACTTCGATCTCCCAAACTATAGCTCAAAATGCAGAGAGAGTGGTGCCAAAGCTTCGATTTTCTTCAACTCTATGAGCTTGCCCAAAACTGAATCCAAAAAGTCCTTCTCCAATTCGCAATTTTTCCTTGTTGTAGTTGCAAAATCGAATTTTTGTGTTGCAATGAGATGGTTCCAAGAGAGTTTGATTCCACTGTATATATAGGCTTGAGATGAGCTCGAATTCCTGGGCTTGAGGCCGACTTGATTACCTTAAGGCCAACTTGATGTGGAGGCTTCATAAATCATAATTGACCCAATACTTGGCCTATTTGCATGATTCAAATGCCCAATATGGATCAATTTAAATCTACACTAATCCTATAAACTCAGAATAAAACCTACACTTCCACAATAGGGACTTTGACATAAAATAAATATGACCCAAGCATGAAACGCATGCTTTAATAATTCATTTAATAATAATGATATAAAATTCTTTTCTTTATTCTTTTAACAAGTACAATAAATATTGACTCAAGTAGAATTTATGAAGACCGAACCTAGTTACATTCTTCAACACAGGGGGTTCCAACGCACATAACACAGAGTGACAGCGCACCATAGGGAGGATGTACCTTCCCACATTTGATGGGTCTTCCAAGTGCACGCCCAGAGCTTGGGTGGAGAAGCTAGACGCATACTTCCAGCAATAGTCGCATGATAGAGGTAGAGGCCATGAAGATGGATACTTTACACTTGGAGGGTGAGGCACACGATTGGTGGTTTCATGGGCTAACTATGCTTGTATTTTTTTTAATTTTGCCGATTTTTTCAAAAACCTTCCAACTTTAACGACTTTTTCAATTTCTAGACCCTTATCAATTTAATCCCAAAGTCAACTTATTCCACATTGATTTGAATATGTAACTTGTTGGAAATACTGAGAGGAGGGGTGAAGCAGTATTTCTTTTCAATTGTTACTTTACCAATTAAGATCACTTAGATAAACACAAAATGAACAATAGGAATAAATACTTTTATTAATAACGAGGACTCCAATTCTCCTCTTTACAATAAATCAAGTACAATAATAATTAGGGCTCCAACCCTAGATGAAGACACTAATCTTCAATCACCCAGGCTCCAACCTGTACTTTGCCAAGCACCGACTTGGACTTCATGAGGCTCCAACCTCTAGGGCTCCAACCCTATCTTCCAAAGCACCAACCTTATCTCTATGAGGCTCCAACCCTATCTCTGGTACAGGCTCCAACATAGTTATTTTTAGGACTCCTATTCTCTAGGGCTCCAACCCATGGCTTGAATTCTTCATGATAGATTCAACAGTTCTTAAAGGCTCCCAATATCTTCCACAATAAACCCTGTCCATATCTGCACCTTCAGCACTACCCTCAAATGATCTCCAAAGTACTTAGCTCATCAATGACAACTTTACCAATTGCAAAAGGTGTCTACAAGACTCTTCATGATACCCAAGTAGACTTCTCCAAGGTTATTACATGAGGGCTTCAATTATGGATAATGAGGTCTCTACTAATGTCTCCAAGTCAGCTTCTAAAAGGAAGCTCAACAATACTTGCCCCAACAAGATGTCTTCAAGATACTACCACTACAACTTTCAAGATGGCTTTCCAAGTTATACTAATCAAGAAGATCTCCAAGATTTCTTCAAATTCACTTTAAGATGTATTCACCAAGAGTCTTCTTAAAGACTGCTCCAAACTATGCCCAATATACTGCGCTCAATGTCAATCCAAGTCTTCTTTGAATATCCTTCAATATTTGCGCCAAGGAGGTTGCTCTAGGTCTTCAAATGCTTCAAATAACTGTCCAAACTAAGTATTCAAACCTGCTAGAAATCCACCTTCAAAAGGTTTTCAATGTGCTACAAAAGGGTATCGCGGGACTGTTTGAAAAAAACTTTCAATTGCTGCTACAGGACTGTTTTTAAATCTGGTCCAAAACTGGCTTCTAACAGCCTTCAAAGATACCCCACAAACACCTTCAATAAACTGCTATACAAAGATCTCTCCCAAAGTGCCTTTTAAGTCAATTCCCCAATGTCTCTAAGACAGAGATTAGATCTGCCCACAAGATTGATTCAATAAGTCTGAGAAACACTGCTTCTTCCAAGTCAAAATCTGCTTTAATAGGCTCAAGGGTGTGTCAAGATTTATTCCACAATTCTGAGTTATGCTCAAGGTAGTTTGTCTCTTGACTAAGCCACAGGAAGACTCAAATTTGAGCTCTGTGCTAGCCTAGAAGGGTTGTTTCAATAGAGATATGTTCAACCACAGGAAGGCCAAAGTTAAAGAGGCTGTCCAAGCTCAGAATAGAGTCCCTCTCAGCCTACTCAAACAGTCCTCCAATAGCGCTGTAGCTACAACACTTCACTGCAGCCCTAAATAGAGACAATAATATCTTAAGTGCTCACAAAATGGCACTGTCCAGCAAGAAATTCCCACGAATAACAGAGATATATCCAGACAAGCTAACCACAGAAACAAAGCAAAATGCTGCAATAAATCTTCACAAGAAATGAGCTGAATTCTCCTCTGTAAAAGTAGCCCAATTCTTTTCTTAATCTCACACTTGTTCGCATGATCTTCTCTGAAATCGTTGTAAAAATGAGCAGTCCGAGTTTAGTATTTATACTAATTGTGTGTGTGAAGGGACACGTCAATTTGAAGTGACATTTATGAGCCTACTCAAGTGGGCTTGCTAGTTTGACAATTTTTGATATATGCTGATTTCAAAAATTGATTTCTCTTCAACGGAAAGTAATTAGGAGGCATGTGAATACTTGTTGGAAAGCTATTGACCTCCTCTACAACCTGATGTAATCTTTTCTCCAAGAACTGATTTCCATTGTTAGCAATTTTAATTTTTCTTTCATAATATACATGTTTTTCATAACAGTCTAATTTGAGAATTGCCTTTCATGGATCTAGGACATCATGTAGCTTAGAATTTTTTCCATTATTTGGTATGTATTGGACAATTTTAGGGCTTCTTATATATGCTCTTTATTTATTAGGTCAACATGGGCATATTTAGGGTTTCATCAAATGAATGAACCATACTAGGGCATAGATTAGGGCTTCTTTAAATGGGCTCTTTTTTTATTGGAATTAGAGCATCTTCACATGGGCATTTAGGGCTTCATGCATTCATGCTAGGGATTTTATGGCTTCATTGATTTATGCATACATTGCATTGAACCACGCTAGGGAAAATACTAGGGCATCATGTGCATCAATCAAGAAGGCTAGGGCTTTATCATGTAGCTAGGGAATATGCAGCATCTTCATGCTTAGGGTTTTCTCCTAGGGTTTGCATGAGGTTAAGGTTATTCATGTATCACAAGATTATTTTCCATCTCCAACAATGCCATATTGACATCAATAACAATCATCTCTCGGGAGTAATTCCATTGAAGAAAATCATGATATTGTGTCTTCACTACACATCCATTGTTGAAGATGTCTTCGACATAATCACAAGGCAGCAATCTTTCTTATCTTGAGCAAAAACGAAGAGCTAGAGGAGTTTATGCAGGCAGGGGGAGTTGGCTGATCATCTATCTCCTCCATTTCCATGAAGGCATGCAAAGGCTTAGGGGGAGCAGGTCCATTAAAGAAAAGCACTATGATAGGGGGAGCAACATATCTATCATGGAGAACTATCATTGATGAAGAAAATACGATGGAGCAGCAAGTCAAGAAGCAGCTTGATAGAGGGAGTACTTGGGCACCCATTTCCATTGATGTCAAATGGGGAGAAATTGTTGAAAGGGAAAGAATATTGCCATCAATGAAAACTTTGACCAACATAACTTTATCTTTAATTTGGACATCCTTTGACATCAATGACAACTTCTTTCAACAAAACCAACTAGTTTGGACCAGAAATTACCAGTCTGGGCCGGTACAATCCCTGCAATGCCTGAACTAGCCAATTTGGATGTTGAACTGAACTATTCAGTTTGCTTTCAATACTGACCAGATCTCATCTAGTCACACTCACCTGCACGACATTTTAAACCAAAAAACCAGTTTGGCTGGCTTTTTAACCCGGTTTTCCAGCCAGTTCTGGTCCCGGTCTCACTCTCTGCCAGTTCCTGTTCCGGTTCCAGTTTTGATAACATTAGTGGAGATCGACACTAAAGCCTGAGATGGGCATGAATCTATTTAGTTCTATTTTCTGTTTTGTGGTAGTTTATTTTTAATACTACACTTTGTAAGGAAGTACAACTACGGACCTCTATTTAGATGGCATTGGAAAGGCAGCTCCAGTGTTTTTTGGGCGGGTAATACCTTAGATTTGTAATTCTCGCCAAGGGAAAACAGATCTGAATTTTCTGTATTTCAATGCTGTATGGTTTGTCTGATGTTTTTTTAATATAAAATCTACACATTAATGTGAAAGAAGACTTATTATCAACTACTCAAGTCAAACAGATTAGTCAGTCACTAACCTCAAAGTTTGAACCAACGGAAAGGCGGCAAATCCCTCCACAAGTCCTGATATCAAATAAACCAACAGTTCCATCACCGGCACCTATCTCACAGAAAATTTCGGAAATTTTGAGCAAAATATAGCTATGATATTATATTCTCGTAAATCAGATAACTCAAGAGCAGTACATAAAGAAATGGCATACCTGTAATTACAGTACCACACATTGGGTGGATTTTCAGTGATGTGATATACTGAAAGAGAAAAGCAACAATGAGTGAAACTCCCTAATGTTAGCTATATGGATAACATATACATAACCACGATCAATCACCTAACACTTACAGCATCATTTGCAGGGAAAGAAGCACAGCCTTGAGGAGCTTCAATATCCCATAATTGCACCATAGCTGGACCTCCGTATGCAGAGTCAGTCCCACAGACAAGCAGATTTTGATTGCAGAATTCCATAGCATCAATAGAAGGAAGGACAGAAATTTTTTTCCTGCTTAGAGAAATATACTAATTACAACCAATAAAAAGTTAAAAGCATCCATTGCAAATAGGATACAATCACAGCAACATTTGAACAACTGTCTTAAGTGAAAAGCAAAACTACTAAATATATAACTTCATGCTGACTTGGCAGATACTCTTATAGTCACTATAAATTAAAAGAAGGTGAAATAATAGAAGCAATAAAATACAAGCCCAACACATTGAATGAGTTATCAATGCAAACTACCTCATGTTGACATTTATATCAGCAGCAAGTTCTCCTGAAAGAACATTCCAAAGAAGAAGCCGACCATCACCTTCACTACCACTTGTTGCCACAAGACCTGCCTCAAAATTCAAGAACCACCATCTAAGCTAAGATATGAAACAAACTATTAAAATGTTGTCTTAATTTCACAAAACTATTACATATACCATTTCCTTACACAATCTTAATAGTTGTTAAGTATATACAGTTAAAATACCCACATAAACAAAACATAGGAAACCGAAAAGTTTATCACAAAAGGTTGAAACTCCATGACTAACCATAACTGTTCTAGGTGGAGGTGCATATCGGTGGTCATCCACCTCTTCCACTAAATCAGCACAGTTCTCCATAGATATTAAGGACTAAAGAAAATAAATAAAATAAAATAAAGATGCAATAAAATAACACTGAATAAATAATAATATTAAAATAATGAAAGGACAAGTTCATGGAAAGGCACCTGTAGTAATACTTATATGGAGCCTCCCAATTGTAAATGATGATATATTGAATGAATGATATTTTAATGTCCACGAGACTAAAAATAGTCTATGGGACCACCAACTTCCTTGTTTTTTGCCTTCTGCAATTCAATCCTTTTCTTACTCAAATTGATGATGAACTGACCCAACATTATAACAGTTCCATCACTGAAAAGAGAATGCCACGGAATTGATGCTAACATAATACGGTAACTGTCCCTGATGTCTCTGAAAGCGTCACATTCCAAAATGAAATGTTTTTCTAATTCCACTGCCCCAGAAGTGCAAAAAGTACATACCTTTTCTTCCCAAGCTTCTTTAGGTCTCTTCCACTGTCCCGTTTCACACCGAAGTTGATGTGAGTTAGTTCTTAATTGAGCTATAAGAACCTTTGCCCTCCACGGAATGCTAGCTCCAATGTATTCTTTTTGTTGGAGATCACAAGTGGGGTTGAATTCCTGAACATAATACTTCTTCTTTCTACCCAACTCTTTTCCCCATATACCCTTACAGAACTTCTCCAACACAAAATTCTTTAATTCCTTGCTATTTGTGGGACATGCATTCAAGTAAATATTCCATTTTTGCATCCATTTGTTGTTTTGTCTCATCCATGATTTCTTTCTTTCACTCATACCTTCATTGAAGATAACTTTTGGCCATCTACCTTCTCCCATTTGCTCCATTCTCTTTAGGTACCTTATAAGACGCACCATGGCAATTGCTTCGATGGGCGCTGCCCCTGTTTCACTCAACATTATCTCATAGGGAACCAAAATTTTTATTTTGAACTTGCTCATGATCAAGCGTTCTTGAATTTTTTCAATTTGTTTCCATTTTGAAACAAAGATGTTACTAGCCCACAATTCACACCCATATAATATCACTAGACAAACTAGGAGTCCAAAAAGTACTTTGATCGTGTTCCAATCCCATAACTCTGCCTCTCTACATCTATTTTGAAGTGCATATAATGCTTTCCACCCTCCTAAAATTCTTTTCTTTCTACAATCCTCCCAATTAAGCTTGTTGTTTAAATCAATCCCAAGGTACTTGTATTGATTTACTTCTTCAAGAATGTTGCCTTCAAAGAAGAACATATGCTGGCTTTGCTTCCTTCTATTAGAGAAAATCATTATCTTGGTCTTACTGGTATTGACTTGCATCCCCACTACTTTACAAAAATGCTCAAGGGCATATAGGTGCATCTGCAATCCATGGGCCGATTTAGCAACCAACACAAGATCATGGGCATATAGAAAAAGCTTTATCACAAACTTCCCGAATCGAACACTCTCCCCACCTTGCAAATTTAGCCACTCTTCCAATTTGTCAATATATAAACCAAAAAGGGTAGGGGATAAAGGGCAACCTTGCTTGACTCCGATGTAACTTCTAAAACTTTCTGAAATCCTTGCTGAAGTTATAATCTTGACTTTCACCTCTTCATAAAGCCTATGGACAGTAGCTCTATATTGTAAAGGAATTTCAATTTCTTCCATTCTACGCCACAACTTATCTCTAGGTGTCAAATGCCTTTTTGAAGTCAACAAAGTAGCAAAATATTTCTTCTTTGCTCCCCCAAACCTTTTCAACAATGTGTCTTATGTTGAAAATTGGTAGCTTCAGTCAGTATTTTCATTGGCAAATCAAAGGAGAAAATTTGTATTTTTTATGTTGACTAAGTCGGCCTCATTTGGTCAAGTCAGCCCCGCTCATTGAATGGGTTTGACCCTATGGTCAAGACTCAAAACCACCCTCCTAACTCACATATAAATAGAAGTTCGATGGACCTCATTTGCAATCTCACTAATCACATCAATTTGACCAGAAACAAGGAGATTCATCCACACGTTCTAAGGAGAAAAGAGGAAGAATATTTCTGTGTTGACCAGCTCTCTTGACTTTTGTTTGACCAGCATTGATTTGGGATTATTTGCTTCTATTTGACCGAGATTTTGACTGTTTTTGGAGCCCAAGATTTTATGTGGTTTGTTGACTGAGGTTGACTGCAACTTCTGCAAATGTTGGCTCATTGACCGAGGGTTGACCACAGGTCAACTTTTGTGCTTTGACCAAAATCTCACTGTGGTTCGTTGACTGTGATAGACCAGATTTCGACCCCTTCTGTTTAGCTACCTCAGGCCAAAATTCGACCCCTCTATTGCAAACTTTGACTTGGGCCAGTGTTGACTATTTTCTCTCTCCTCTGACCGGTTTGACTTTGGAAATATTGAGGTCAGAGATTGGAATTTTGTTTGGAATATTCTGATGTACATTTTTGATGAATTTAACTCTCTCGCATAAGGAAAGATTGTTGGGTTTTCCCCTTGTGAGTTGTGCCCTGGTCGCTGACCTAAATTCTAGTGTCTCTTGTCTCATTGTTTACTATGATTTCTATTGCTCTATTGAAGAAGTTGATGGTTGAAAATTTTCATGTATAACCGCTTAATGATTGGAATGCTCTAAAGAAGTTTAGTTATATCATTGGAAGAAGTTACCAGTTTGAAAAATTGTACTAGTCTTGATCGCACTAGAAAATCAACATGGTATCAAAGCTTTGGTGAAGGAAAAGAGCATTGAGATCACTTTGAAAAGCATTGGGAGCACTTTGAAGAGCATTGGATTCTACATCCTTTGTTTTGATTGGTCGTCTTCATCATGAATTCTTTCATGAAGACTAAGAACAAGCTTGAATGAGCTACAAATTACAGGGCATGGAAAACTGGGATTGACCTAGTGCTTGAAAGGAATAAGGTCTTAGGTATTGTTTTGGGAAAATTTATTGAACCAACTGATCATGAGAGTCTCTATCCTGGACTTCGAACCTGCATGCATGAGAGTCTCTATCCTGGACTTCGAACCCTAGAGGTTGCTCCTCATACACCTCTTCCTATATCGAACCATGCAGAAAAACAATCTTCACATCCATCTGATGTAGACTCTATCCTTGCGTAGCGGCAAGGGCAATGATGGTAGTATATCGGACCACAAGTGCACGTATATCATCATATTTTACGCCTTCCTTTAGAGAGAAGCCTTGGGCAACAAATCTTGCCTTGTACTTTTCAGCATTCCCATCAGATCCATGCTTGATCTTATAGAGCCATACCGAGGTGACAAGAGCTTTGTCCTTCGGTCTTGGGACCATATCCCAAACATCATCCTTCATAATGGAATCGTACTCTTTTTGTCTAGCATCCTTCCAGACTTGATGATTTACGGCTTCTTCAAATGATCCAGGCTCATATTGTACTCATGGATGCTAGATACCCTTGGTATCTATATGGCTTCTTGCTTTCCTGAAATGTCCCCCTTCGGGGCCATATGTCTCTCGGCATCCTCGAGAGTACCCCTGAGCCTTGAGGGTCTTCTCTAGCAACGTCATTTTCTCGGGAGCATACAAGGTTGTGGTCTCCTTCTTAATGGAAGCTCCTCTGCAAAGGTGCCATTATCAGTCCTTAGAATCTTGATCTTCTTCTTCAAGAAATATATCCAACATATCAGATAAATCAAAATGTATCAACTGCCAGACATCAGATGTCTTTGTGATACTTGAGGGAAAAAAAGAAAGTCCCCCTTTTTATGCTTTCCTGCGACACAACTCTGATATATGCCTTCATGATTATTTTGAATTTGGGCGTCCCAGAAACCAACTTTCTTTCCTCAGAAAGGGATTTGTAATCATAGACCTGAATCTTACTCACCCACTGTCAAGGCCATACAAGAATCATAGCCATATACTGCCATATATCTGCTATACATCTTGACAGGTATCATACATTGTCATATCATTGATTACAGCGTTGCCATAATATTACCATACACATCGCTATCATATTCATCATTGTCATACTGCCATACAATACTGAAGAAGTTGTTTTATGTATGACTTTGACTGGTAGTGATATGATCAGCTGACTCAAAATATCTCACATTCAACAATAACCTCATCATATCTCAACATACAACAATACTGTTCATAACATATAAAAACATGTGGCATAATGCAAAGCTACATTTCGATTCCATGGATGGTATTATGACCATTTTCCCACACAGACAACTGGAGACAACTTTCATGACCATGATCTTTATTTACAACAGCAGTATGTCAACTTATGACCAAAGATATAAGACTGGGCTGAGCAGAAAATTAAAGACCACATTCTACAAGTCTTTTCAAGTCCAGAAATAAACCTGGAACAATGCAACAACGTGACAGTATCTTACAGAAATAACCCAGCTCGTTGATATGACTAGTATGTATGCAGCATAATCATATAGATTCTGCCATATGTTACTGTCCATATCTTCCCATAAAACAAGAACAAATACAATGACTTACTTTGCTGAAGATGCACTCCACTTACATCCCTTTAGTCTCTTATCCTTTCCGTCCACTTCCCTTGAACACCAGGCAGGTCCTTTGCCACCTACACAGAGAATATGCTTCTCTAATACCTTTGCCTCAGTTGTTCACATGGTCCTCCGCTGCTTCAGATACACTAGCACAACCAGCTCTTCAATCTGCCTTCTATCAATGACAAAGCTCCACCAAGGTCCCTGAACATAGGCCTATATTAGTTTGCTCTCTAAAAGTGGTGTTCCACATTAAAAGCACTCTTCATAGGGTCTTCAACAAACTTCCTGCATACAATAACTCAACTACTACTGAGTCACTGATCATCGGCTCCACAGATCTACCTTCCAACAGTGGATTACTTCTCCAAGTCTCACTGTACATAGGCACCAATCATCCTGTAATATTCCCAATTAGCAATAGCTAATTGGAAATATTAATTTTTGACTACTTTACTTTAATAAAGTTAAGTTAGAAATAAAGTGGGTGAAGAGGGACACTTAACTCACACTTAGGATAAAAGCATTTCTTAAAGTCACTTGAGAAACATGATTAATTGGCAGCGTGGGGCCTAGAGGTCGAAGTGGCAGCATGGGGAAAAGGACAACGTAGGCAATGTGGGCCCAAGCCAGCGCAGAGAGAGAGGGACAGCGTGGCTCAAGGAGACAATGCACTTGATGGTGCAGCCTAGGTGAGAGCAAGGCTCTCCAAGCATAAAAAGGGAGAGGGTCTCCTCATTTCATTCATTCTGATTATGCATCTTTGTTATTTGTCTTTTGACATTGAGCACGCTTGCCGTTGAGCAAAGTCTACACGTACTGTTTAGTACACCGGGTGTCTCCGTGCGGAGATCCCAACCTCAACCCCGAGGGCCTTCGAGTGCCTGCTCGGGTGAGGAGTTCCATCTTTGTTTTGCCGGAGAGAGTTGCAGCAACCACAGTCAGGAGTATTCACTCAAAGAAACAGCGCAGTTAGTGAAAGGGAGGACGCAGTCTTGGGAGGAGGTGATTCTGGATTGAGGGTTTATCAGGGTATTCAGCCCGGGAGAGTTTGAAAGGGGTCAGCCCTTCCCTATTCCATCATTTTGGTAGAGTCGGAGGCCATTATTTGCAGTAGATCATTCAAGGCCAGTGTTTCTCCTTGGGACAACGTAGTGCCTCAAGGGAGGTCATTTTCGGAGGTCAACCATTTCCGGAAATCTCTCTGGGCTTTTCTGGGTATTGGGTGGAGAGGCCATTCCCAACGTTTCACAATTTTCCGAGGTGGGGAGCAGCCCCAATTTGTCAGTTCATTCCAGCAATAGTAGTAGCACAGTAGCAGCACCAATAGCACTGGAGATTATGCAGTCTTTGAGGGAGCAACCATACCGGGTTATCTTTTGAGAGTATTTAGACGCTTGCCTAGTGCAAGCCCAGGTGCCATCATTCTGATCACCTTTGTACTCATTTCATCTTTCAGTATTAATAAAATGGCTCAGCGTTCTCCATATTGTTTGTTTTTCTTATGATGTCTCTCTAGTTGCTGTAGTTCTTTGTTTATGTGCTTTATATTGTTGTTTATTTCCATTCGAGATATTACAATGGTATCAGAGCTCATAGACTTGGCTCAACCTGTGGAGCAAATTGTCTATGACACCAACAGGTAAACCATACA